>CM057452.1:613935000-614607500 GCA_016271365.2 Neoceratodus forsteri
GCCATTATCCATATTTAGTTTGCTTCATCCCCTCACACTAAACATCCAAAACTTAAAATTTAAATACTGTACATTCTCAGACTTGACTGAGCCTCCCATGGAACAGTATGGGGCCTCCCTTGGGAGGCTGGCCTCACCAATTGAGAACCACTGGATTAGGCCCAATAAACCAGCCTTGGGTTGAAGGGAAAGTTTCTGCTCAGTACCTTGTTTGGAAAACCCCAAATATCTTCAAAGTATTGTTTTAGTTTAGTATACAAACATATGGATAAAAGGGCCTTTTTCTGTATAGCAATTCAAACAGCAATCTGAGATGACAGGACTGAATTTCTGTAGTCAGTCAGGTGAATAATAAATTTTGTGAATAATGTTAATTAAGCAATAAAGTATGACCAGAAATTAGATTAACAGTCTGTTAATCACCCCCTTGGGGTGTAATATAGCATTAGGTGCAGCCGGGTGCCATATTGCCACAAGAGGGTGATTAATTGACTGTTAATCTAACCTCTGGTCATACCTTATTGCTGTTATTGTAAGGTCATTGTGTGTTACATTTGTTTTGACTTCTCTAAAAATACTTATTTTTATAGTTCAGCATGATTTTATGTGGAATAGTCCTTCCACACTGTTTGGAATTGGGAATGCCTAGTCAGTTGCTCAGGGAACTGCTAGTGTTCATGGTGACATATCAACAGCGTTCTGTACTTTGAAAAACAGTGCTGTACAGTAATTTGTGATGTTCTAATGAACAAGTGGTGTTAGAATGCATCTTTGTAGAGGGCTGGGTTTGAAACAGTTTTTCCCCCAGGCACAAGCTATGCCATTACCCTGCATAGAAAATAATTAGAAATGTGGCATTTTAGCGCTTTTTGATGGAGAGTTCGTTTTGTGGGCATGAGCAGTAGCCATTTGCTGTTGTGATGTGTCTGCCATGCGCTTGTTCTTACATTTATTGTTTTGCAGCTCACTGCTGGAATGTGGTAAAGTGACATTTGGGAAGATGGGTGTGCAGTGTGTTAAGCAGACATATTTATTTTTTAAAGTAGGCACTCTATGAATGACTGCTAGTTCACAGTCATCTCCCCCCACCCCTCGGTCGGCAGTGGGAACCGTGCGTGGAACTTTGTGAGCTTGATTGCTGGCAGTTGTAAACTGCTCTAAAAAAAACCCAAAATCGCTTTTACTGTTTGCACTGTTGTTACTGGGGCATGCAAGCTGGCAGAAAGTATCTAGTTGTCATACATTTAGGTTCCATTGTACCTCACTACTATTTATACAGGTAGCCTACTTACTGTTCCTTGGTGGCATGTTCCATAACAATCTTGTTTTGCAGGGAGGTGGGGGGAATGAGGGTGGAGGCACCTTAATTTGTTTAATGGAATACTGCTTTTTATACTGATTTTCTTTTTTGTATTCAAGCTGTGGGTGCAATTGATGAATAATGATCAATGTGGATGTCGGCTTTTGTTTCTTGAACTTAAGGATAGGCGAATATTGATTTTGTGTAAAGAATGCGACAGGTGAGACAGCAGCGGATGGGGGATGGGTGGTTGCCATGACAGCCATGAGGCAGAAATTTACATGGCTTCACGATGTTGCATTACGTGCCTTTTGTTTTGCTTTTGAGTTGCTCTGACCAGAGAAAGAATTTACATAATCCAAAATACTAGGTATTGCACATGAATATGGTGATAGGATGGTCATTCATGTATTTTTGCCTTGGTATGGGTGGTACACATGGTAGGTTTTGCTTGGCTTTTATGGCGAATTTGTGGTGACACATGCACTATCACATTAAAGTATGAGAGGCTCTGAGTGTGCATTGCTGCTCTTTTTTCAGCACAGATGTGTCTGCTACTAAGACTAGTGCTTACAAAATATTCTTGTTTATGCTGTTATATGTGCGTTTGACCCACAAGGAGACATAGTTTGCTGTTATTATTGGTCTGTGGGGCTGCCAGGAAATGTTACATTTTTTTGTAAGGCATTTTCTTCTGATGACTGTTCTACATGTATGGTACTGGGAGGTGATGCTCATAAATTGCACATTTATTATGTTAAATTCTGAACAATTCACTTTACTTCTCCAGTGTTCACAGGTTGCTCTTTGAAAGCAGGCACTTGTGCCTGGTGGATCTTACCCAGTTACCAATGGCTATGAAAGTTATTTTTTTTTTTATATATAGTCAAACCTGGTTTTATACCTACAACCTCTACTAGCATTCTATGAGTTACTGAGGAAGTTATTGAAACCCTGCTGTGTTCTCAGGTTACACATTTAAACAGGCATATGTGAATGGTGATACTTACATGCTTAACAATGCCTATGCACATCAATTAATTAGATTCCACTGCAACTCGGGTTGTTCACCTGTATCCACATTTGCATACTGACTGATTGTGAAATAGCCATTTAACCTCAACTGTCTACGCAGGTTTCCTCTAAATATATACCTTTTGGGGTTGGTTAACTTTCCTGTACCAAAATAGCTATGCTAATGAGCTTTGCATAACATGCATTTGCGCCTGGTTGAACTTATCTAGTTACCAGTGGCTATGAGCTTAAGGTGTGTACATGCTGTGGGAAGGCCCTTGTTGCACACAACCTCCACTTGCATTGTTACAGATTCTCAGCAAGTCAGTTAACCTCCCCCAGTGTTCTTCGGTTGTCCCCTTGAAACAGGCATTCTGCGACTGGTGGGGATTATACGGTTACCAATGGCTACACAAATATGTTTACTGCATTGGGTGGAGCTGTGCTTGAGACTCTTGAACTCAGCTTGCATTCTGACAGATTCTGAGCAAGTCACCTTAAATATTCAGTGTTAACAGTGTTAACATATTTGCACTGAGAACAGGCATGATGGGACTCACATAGTAATTGATGGCTATTTCAGTGATTTTTTTTTTTACAGCCAATTAGACTTGGTTTGATGCACACAAGCTTGTTTGCATTATGGGAGATTCTGAGCAAGTCAGTTAACCTCATCCAGTGCTTACAGGTTTAGACTGAAAGCAGTCAGGAGTCAGGACTGAAAATGTCTTTTGCAGACGCTTTCTACTACCCCAAGTCTCCATCGCTCCCTTCGCACAGCTGCAAAAATACTATGGTACTGAGGGACTGACAGATAGTTAATCTAACATGTGGTCATACCTTACTGCTTAACTGCGGTTAGCAGTGTCAGTGGCTCAGTAGGTAGCACACTCGCCTCTGAGGCTGGGAGATCAGAGGGCTGTGGGTTCAGTTCCCACATCTGGCACTTGGGTTAATATCCCAGTACTGACACTGTAATGCAGCACGAGAGGGTGCTGCATTTCTGAGGTGCCGTCTTTCGGATGAGACGTTAAACCAAGGTCCCATCTGCCTGGATTGGTGGTAGTTCAGGTGGATGTTAAAGATCCCATGGCACTTATCGAAAAGACTAGGGGAATTTCCCCAGTGCCTTGGCCAAATTTCCCTCATTCACTAAAAATACCACCAACATCTTAATCTGGTTCAAGGTCAGTTGGCATTCATCTGTATCCCCCTTCCTCGGGTCGTGCCTGAAAATAGGCAGGATTTGTCTAGTGCACTTACCTGGTCAACAAAAGCTTAAAAAAAAAAAAAACTGTGCTCAGGGCACTTACCATGCTAATGTTCACAGTTTAATTGCGAGTTGCTGCGTCACACCATTGGTACAACATGGAATGTGAATGTGGATGTGCCTTGTTTCATGACATGTCAAAGCATGGTAATTGATTGGCAAACTGTGCTGGTACCTTTATGTTTTCACTGCATTTGCCAAATTATTATGTGACAGCCAGTTCAGTACCAGTTTGGGTCACCATGGCTATGTAAAGGTGTTTTTGCTGTGATGTTAGTGAATGTGACGCGTTAGTGAATTATAACAATAAGACTGTTCATAAATGGGGCTACTGCTCGTGCTTGGAGAAATTTAACATGAACAGTAAATTTGAGCAAGGGTGGCAGAAAATGTTGCAATCTGTTTGGCTGTTATCATTCTAACAGTCTTACATTAATTTCTATTACACTGTCACGTACAGCCTGATCACCATGTCACATGAATTCTTCCTGTCAATATTCCATCCTCCAGCACTGCTGGATGTGTGGAATGGTTCATTCTGATGGTGAACTAGCACTCTTAAACTGTTGGCATAAGAACTATTTTATTAACAATCTCACTCTTAATGAGGAAGACATTCAAAAAGTACACTTCTAAAACTTCTCTTTTGAAATGATTTGAAGAACAGTAAAAAGGCACTTCCAGGGATTAGAGTAACAGTCAATCACTTTCCTGTGAGGGTGATAAACAGACTGTTAATCTAATACCTGGTCATGCCTTAGTGCTTGATTGTCTACTCTGTAGGCATTATTTTCCTGTGTCACAAAACTGTGCAGAATTTTACATTTTTTTTGCTTGTTGAGGTGGGATGCTGTTCCTGGTGTATGCCTGACTGTTTCTCACATCTCTTACTCCTCTCCTACGCAGTCACAAGCTGTCAAATGAGACATCACATGAGACATAAACATGAAGTAATAAACTGTGTTTATTAAACACAATGAAACTCTGTAAAGCTAATACAGCAGATAAACATTTATCCGGACGGTATTTTTACTCAACTGAATAATCAACAATCACCAACATTCATAACATTTGAAACTAACATATGAACTTTTGATGAGTAATGCAATACATTTTGCAAAGCATTCTCTGTTTTAAATGATGATATGGGTCACTTTAATTGTAGGGATAATTATACAGTGTTCATTGTTTGTTAATGTATATGTGTACACCACCACTGATTGTGCAGTTCAGAAGAAAGTGATCAGATAATGGCACATATTTACTAATATCCGTGAGAACTGCATTGTCAGATGCTGACTTTACAGAACAGCATGAATCGGGCAACACTGTGTTGTTTTTCTTTTTTTCTAATTGTTTACCAGATAGAACTGATGACCATGGTTTTGGGTCATTGTTACTTGCATACCAATAACTTTTTATAGAAGACTCACACTTGTGACCAGTCAGAGACATTATAGATTTTGTGTCAAGGCCTGCACTATGCAGCAAATGGATACTTGTAACACAGAGTGAATGATTAGTATACCTTTGACTTAGGCCATTCAGCTTGCCCTTATGTGCCCTTATGCCACCTAGATATGCCGTGCCCATTGGTGTTTGTGAGTACCATATGGGCTGGGAGTCTAGAAATTGTTGCGACAGTCACTTTGGGTGCAAGTCAAATGTACATGCGAGTAGGGGCATTTTTGAAAGGAATTTTCTAAATGATAACACAGGACATGATGGGTCTCCAGGGATCTGATACATTGACCCCCTAAGTCTTTATTTGTTTCATGTACTTTATGATGATTTTATGTGTCCTCGTTGAATGACAGTGACACGTATTCCAGTCCATTTTCATCTGTCTTTATGGTGAATGATGACAGTGTTAGGTCTCTTAAGCCTTCTCGTTTTTGCTAGGCAAAGTGTAGTTGAATATCAAACCACACTTTTTGTAGTAGACCCTCTGGTCATGGTGTGCTACTGTCCATCATTGCCGATGCTCGTAGTTTTGCTAGGTCCTTGTCGGGGATGCATGGATAATGTGAAGTTTTGTCCTTGCCTTTCTTATGGAGTGTTTTGATCAATCCCAGAAGGACATTGTTGGCTGTTTGGAAATCTGCTCCATGCATGATATTTAGTTTTCTGCCGAAAAGTGGATCATTCAAGTGACGATTGAGGCCTGCTCTAATTT
Organism: Neoceratodus forsteri; assembly: GCA_016271365.2. Classification (NCBI taxonomy): domain Eukaryota; kingdom Metazoa; phylum Chordata; order Ceratodontiformes; family Ceratodontidae; genus Neoceratodus; species Neoceratodus forsteri. The sequence continues at coordinate 613,940,761 of CM057452.1, forward strand.
CAACATAGCTGCCGAGACTGTAATATTTAATATTTTTGTTATGGACTGAGGTATAGAATTGCCTTAGGATGTTACACAAGTTCTACGTATTGAAAATCAATGCTTTTATTATTGGCGGTTAACCATTCTTTCAAAAGTTTAACAGCCCTCTGTGCAGCCTTTCTGTTGTTCCTCTCATTACGATTCTCTTCACGCATATCCAGGTGTGCATCAGTAACCTTGGCGTGTCTGCTGTTGCTCATTTAGGAGGGTTCCACTGTTGGTTGATGTGGATCTATGTTATGTTCCTATGTAGATAAGAAGACAGAAATGGATTTAGCTTTTGTTGTACTTTTTACCCCTTTACTTTACATTTTATTTAAAAAGACTGCTCTTGTGCATATAATACTTTAATTGTGATACCTGTGATATGCTGATGTGAACCCACCCTCACAATGTCACAAGGAAATCACACTGCACAAAGAAACTTAGAATCTTACTCTATGTAAGGATTACTTGCAATAACAGACCTGGTCATGTTACCTACTTAGAGTATTCCTGTACATTGTTCTTGACCTCTGTTTTAACCCCCTTCCCCCTCCACCCTCATTGTGCTGTTTATAAGGTACCCTTATGGCTACCCCATGCTTTTCTTATATCTCATTGATGTTTTGGCTCAGGCCATCTTTTCAGGGACACTGTTCCTGGCATTCACAGCCCTTTCTGTGAAGAAGTGCTTCATTACATTACCCCTGATTATCAAAAGGATCTCAGAAATGCTTCATTCTGATTGGCTGTCAGCATTCCAACAGCCTTACATTCATCTCTGTTACACTATTACGTACAGCCTGATCACCATGGCAAAAGAATTCTTCCTGTCAGCATTCCACTCTCTTATACTGCTGAATGACTGGAATGATGCATTCTGATTCTGAACCAGCATTCTGAAAGAGTTGGTGGATGAACTATTTTATTAAAAAACTTCCTCTCAATGATGAAAACATTCAAAAAGGTACACTTCTAACACTTTTCTTTTGAAATCAGATTTTTATAATAGCAATAGGGCATGACCAGAGTTAGATTAACAGTCTGTTAATCACCCCCTATGGGCAATATGGCACTCAGCTGTGCCTTGTGCCACATTATGCCCCTAGGAGGTGATTAACAGACTGTTAATCTAACTCTGGTCATGCCCTATTGCTTAAGTGGTACAGCACCTGGTGCCATTGGCATTGTGTGTTATGTAGCAAGCACGGGATGGTGGGGATTGGCATGAGGGGACTCTAATGGGTGTCTAGGGAGCTATGTGGCTTGATACCACTGGTGTAGCACTGACACACGGGTGATTACAGGTGGTTGAGCAGTTGGACGTGTGTGCTGGGAGTGAAGGATGCATGCTGGCGCTGTGAATTTGACACGTGTACTGACAGAGTTGAATGCATGCTGGTAATGTGTACTACATAGGAGTAAGTGCGGGATAACTAATGTCACACGTTGCCTTTGTCTGGAGGGAGGGTGACAAGAAAGAGGTAGATAATGTACTGGTAGGGCAGCATGAACACCAGATCTTCAAGGAACAGACATTTGTGATGGTGCACTACTCCATATACTGCCAGACACAGACTGCAGGAGTAGCAATCATTTGGCTGTCTAACAGGAGATGTGAGATACTGTAAGTAGGGGATGGGCTGGATATTAAGCACATGAGGAGATGGGCTGTGGGCCTGTGCCTGGGGTGTTGTGAGGAAGGTAATGACCGGAGAGGTGGCAGAAAGCAAAAAAATAAAAATAAAATAACAGTCCAAAAAAATGTTACAAGAAAATATAAAAAAAAAAAAAACATAAGCAACTAACAAAAAGGAAACAAACAAAGGAGGGTTGTTGTCACACAGTGCTGTATTTTTAGTTGTGTAATTACATCACTACTTAATTAATTACTAAGTTAATGTGATGTGCCAGTTACTGACCATTGTTGCATGTTATGCAATACACTGTAATTACACTAGTGACAATAATAGTACAAAGAACAGGTTACAGCACCTTGTCTGTAGATTTCTTTTTCCTGTCATCTTCATTCTCTGTCACAGCTGTCAGGAAAAGAGTCACTGATTCTTCCTTTGTCTGGCTGCTCTCAGGTGAGATGACTGTGGGCACTGTGTGTCCACCATCGGCTGATGTTTCTTCACTTCCATCACTGTTTGGTGCTGCAGTATCTTCATTATGATCTTCTGTGTCAAGTGTCTCAGCTGCATTCCTTAGATTCTGCTCCACTGTGTGGCTGGGGATCAGTGTATCTTCTTGCTGATTTAGTGCTAGGCTTGCTTGGGATGCTGCTTGCACAATATGAGCCAATTCTTCATCATCGAAGCTGTCATTCATGACATCTGAGGAGTGCTGCAGTTGGGGGTCCTGTATGGATTCTGCTGAGGCAGCTCCATTGAAATGAACAGAGGTGTTTTCTGACTGAGTGCTGAAAAACTGAGTTCTACTTCTTATCCAGTCTCTCATACTGAGGTCACCGCACAGGTTGAAATTTACCATTGAAGTCATCATGGTTGGTGACACGGGTGTTGATAGTAAGTGCTGGTCCTGTTACAGTTAAAGTATGTCACTGCCTGCAGAGATGCCTCTAGGTTGAAAAATGCAGTTCTTTAACTACTATTTTAAAATACTGTTCCTTCTACAGTTCTATTAGATTTCATTCCGAGGCACGAGCATATGTGTGTGTACGTTGGGGGGAAGGGTGCACCTCACCTATACATTTAGGGAGAGAGGAAAAAAACAAACAAATTAAGCCAAAAAGCACACATGCACTGTGACATTTTTATCACTTTTATTTCATGCTGAGACTGCACATAAGTGGTGTGCAGGGGAAGAAAGGCATTTTGCCCATTTATTGGGCGGCAGATCTATTTTGGTGATTACAAACTTACATTGCGGGGACTGAGCGGAGCACAATTCTGAGACATTTATTTGTATTTATTTATTTAAACATTTGGTAACTGGGACTGCATGTTGCAATTTAGCACAGAGTCTACATGCTATGTAGCATAGGTACATCTTGATGACTATCTAAACTTTGCCTTTCTTTTTTTAGTGCCGTTCTTTGTTAATTTTCCACACCATGGCAGTTGCAAGTTTGAATCCAGACTATGGGACACACAGAACCATCTGTTATACCACGGAGCCCTATGCTAGGTTGAATTCTAGCCTGTGCAGGTACTTTTATTCATTCATCCACTCCATTTCATTTGTGTGACAGTTTGTTATATCTGACACTGGAATTTTTGGTTAGACTTGCTACTGAAGATTATCAGTCTTTGACAGCCAATGTAAATGATTTGAGGGTATTCAGGGTGCCACGTTCAAAATACATGTCACGTTATGGATCTTTTTTTTTCCCTCCTGTTTATTTTCTGTCCTGTTGTTTTGCGGTGCTGTGCTGAACTATATGATTTCGGCTGTTACAGAGTTCTGCATTACAGTACTGGCAGCTGTCTCCTCTGGTGTCAGACACGGTGACAGACATGGTTTTTAATTTTTTAATTGTAGGTCTCTGGACAGTTGCTGGCACTTGTTTCTTTCACAAGAAAAATCCAAGGGCATTAGTTATCAGGCTGCAGATGGTAGGGTAACGTAGGTTGATGTAACCCTATGAAAATTGTTTCAGCCAATCAGATTAAGTATACTAGCCTTTCCTTAAAATAAACTGAATTTACTGTTTTTGCAATATTTTTTGCTGATGAGAGCAATGAAGCCCATTGCTTGTCATTCACTGGCTTATATAAATAATGTGCTCTGTATCACTACAATTACTCCCGTCACAGCAACAACATACTGATTCCACAGCAGGACTGTACTTATACTAGATTAATAGTATACTCTCATCACAGTAATAACTTACTCATACCACAGATATAATGCTTTCATACCTCAGGAATAACATACTCATACCACACGAGTAACATACACATACCACAGGAGTTTACAATATACACCACAGCAATAACATACTCGTACCACAGGAATAACATGCTGACATCATGGGAATTACAGTTCATTCCACAGCAAAAACATACTCATATCACTGGAATAACATATTCATAGCACATGATTTACAATACACACCACAACAATAGCATGCTCTGGCTGGCCCGGTGGTGCTGAGGGTTGAGGCGCTGGATGCCACACCTCACACCACACCGGTGACCAGGGTTAGGGAATGAGCCCAGGTTGTCAGGGGTCGTCAGGGGAGGAGTAGGATCAAGCATCCAGAGGACAGCTTTTCTCTCCTGGGGCAGGTGGGCACTCCCTCGTGCTGCACTAGTGACATCTGGAGGATGAGGGGGTTGTCACAGTCAATGTGAGGACATAAAAGGGGATTGGGCAGCAGTGGGTGTCCTTCACTCAGCACAGGAGTGTGCCTGGCATGAGCAGGATGCCAGTTGCATGTCCGCACCCGGGGCAACACACAAGGAAAAATCCTCTGCACCCTGGGTAGGTGACAGAGCCCTCCTGTACCCTACCGTCACACTCCCAACACCGGATTCACTCTCCAGCGCTCCCGATCTCCCTGACTACCTGGTGGATATAGTCCAGGGTGTCCATCCAGGTAGGAAGGGGAGTGTCTGTCCCTGATTTCCCAGGGGGAGGATTTCAGGTGGGAGGTAGAACTGCAGTGGTGAGTGTGGTCTCCTGACAAAGTTCCAGGAGTGTGGTACAAAAATAGAATTGACAAAAAAAAAAAACAACAACAACATGCTCATACCACAGGTATAACATACTCTACCACAGGAATTACAGTACATACCACAGCAATAACATACTCATACCACAGGAATAACATACTCATATCACAGGAATTACAGTACACACCACAGCAATAACATAGAAACATAGACTTTGATGGCAGATATGGACGGTTTGGCCCACCCAGTCTGCCCATTTCCCTACCTGTTGGATAAGCTGCAGATCCTAGCTAACCAATAGCCTATTTTCTTCCTAACCCCCATCAGAATTGCCTTATGTCTGTCCCATGCATTCTTGAATTCCCCCACTGTTTTTGACCCAACAACCTCCTCAGGAAGGCCGTTCCATACATTCACTACCCTCTCCATGAAAAAAATACTTCCTCATGTTGCCCCTGAGCCATCCCCCTCTATCTTCAAATTGTGCCCCCTTGTTCTTGCACATTTCTTTTTCTGAAAGATGCTACCCTCTTGGACTGTGTCGATTCCCTTGAGGTATTTGAACATACTCATATGACAGGAATAACTTACTCATATCACAGGAATTTTGATAAAATAGTCCCTCAGTTTCTGTGCTGTTCCATCTTCTTTTGGCCCCCCACAAACAAGTGACAGAGCCATTCTGTCCTCCTAACCCCCCCACCACCAACACCTCCAAAACAAGTGATCAAGTTTCTTTTTAACTGTCTCTAAGCAGGAGAGAAAGAAAATGTTATACGACTGCAGCTTCAAAGTGGCGCCAGTAATAGGTGTCTACAGTTAAATGTTCAATGTGTTTGTTTAATGCAGTTACCAGGTGACCGCATGACCCGGAAGTATCGGGGAGGGGTTGTAGAGCACCCGACCTACTTAATAAAAGTCTGTTGATCCCCCACTCCGAGTTATGTACTTACTATTATTTTTATTTTACCATAGCTCGATGGTGTGGAGATTGAGATATGGTCAGTAGATGTACCACAAGCAGGACATGGGGGGAAGTAAGGTCGTGAGCCACACATCAAGTGTTTAAGTGTTTTACTTTTTTTTTTTTTTACTGATTCAGTGCTTTCTGTTTATGAATGAACTGGGGGATCTGACTAAGGGGCGGTGGTGAGCGACTGCACTATGGAGCTGACAAGTACGAATGGATTGGGCAGGCTTTGAGGCAAGAGACACATTCATTGGATGAGAGGGATTTTCTCATCTAAATACTGCAATGGAGATGGATTCAGGCTGCTGGGTTGTGGCTGCAGTGAAAGTGGGAAAGTGGGTTGGAGATCAGGGAGCTACGAGAGGAGCGTGAGACTCTCAGCATTAGTAACAGCCACGAATATGCTGGCTGTTTACTTAAAAAAAAAGATTGTGCATTTAGTTTGTTGTTTTGGGGTTTCTATTGGGTATGATAGCAGTAGCCAATGTATGACAAGCAGCCCTGGAAGCAGCACTTTACAAGTTTAGCTGCTATGGAGAGGCGTGCTGCCAAGCAACGGTTAACTGAAGCCAATTACACTCATGGCTTCCTTTTTTTTTCGTACCTTCCTTTTTTCTTGAGTGTCCAGTCTTTATTTCATTTATTTAAATTACAGTAAGATGGACTAACTCTGTGAATCTCGCTCACTACTCTCACTAAATGGTAAATCAACATGGCGGTGCTTGCCTTTTGATTGTTCTACTAGCCCACTAATATTTAGAACTATATGAGGCAACTGAGACTGGGCCTAATTATTTCCCTGTCTCTGTTGTCTCATAACTGACCGGCAGATTGGCTCTTGCAGCCAATCGGGAACGTAACATACTGATAACACAGGAATACACTACATATCACAGCAATAACTTACTCATGCCACAGATAAAATGCACTCTTACCTCAGGATTAACATACTGATATCCCCTGTACCAGACTTGATTAACTCCATTGTCCTTAAAGAACTAGCAAATGACTTAGCATACCTGTTTCTATTGCTTTTTAATAAGTCTCTCCAAACAAGATGCGTCCTATTAGACTGCAGGAGAGCTACTGTTGTCCCTATACACAAAAAGGGCAGCATGACCGATGTTAAAAACTTCAGACCAATAAGTCTTACATCAATAACTTGCAACATTTTGGAGAGACATATTAAAAAAGAAATTGAAAAAGCAATGTCAGGTTTAGGGATTGATGATCCTTTACAGCATGGTGTCTTGTGTTACCAATTTGGTATCCTTTTATGAATTTGTAAGTAAACATATAAACAAAGGTGAGTCAATAGATGTCATCCTTCTGGATATAGGGAAGGCTTCTGATACTGTTCCTCACAACTTATTGATAAACAAAATAACAAACATGGGTTTAAATAAATTTATTATAAGATGGATCAATAATTGGTTAACTGACCATTCTCAATCAGTGAGGATAAATGCAGCCGTGTCAGAGGAGGGACTAGTTAGTAGTGGGGTGCCCCAAAGATTGGTCCTTAGGGATGGTACTGTTTGGTCTATATATTAGTGATATGGGAGCTGGATTAGTAAGCAGAGTATCAAAATTTGCTGATGACACTAAAATAGGTGGTGTAGTTAATTCAAAGAATGATCATTAAATTCTTACTCATGACCTGAAACAAACTGAACTTTGGGGTAGAATGAACAAAATGAATTTTAATGCATTGAAATGTATTGTTTTGTACTTTGGTTGTAAAAACCCAGAATATATATATACTTTGGATGGGCAAACAGTGAAGTCATCAAAAAAAGGAAAAGATCTGGGAATCTGGATAAACAGAGAACTTACTTCCACTGATCATTGCAGATACATTACACAGACAGTTAATAGACTAATTTGTTCTATGAAAAAACATTTATAACAAGGAATAGTAGTTGTATTTTACAATTACACAAAACTTATATTATCCCCCACTTAGATTATGGTTCTTCTATTTGGAGTCTGTATCATAAGCGAGACATAAATTTACTTGAAAAAACACAATGTAAACTTACTAAATCTATTAGGGGTTTAAAACACTAAGCTATGATGACTGAATTACTTTGTTGGGGTTATTCACACTGGAAATAAAAAGGAAAAGGGGAGACGTTTTGCTTTTGTATAAAATTCTGGGTGTTGTAATACTTCCAAATAAGAACCCCGGACATGCCTGTCCTGATTACAATTGATTAGGATTTCTAAAACTCAGACAGTGGAAACTGAATCCTGGACAAATAGAAGGGATGCATAGGTAGCAGTTGTATGCTGTTATCCAGGCATCTGACTTTCAAAATTCCACCAGTCATCCCTGAATGCCCTGCTGGTTCAGAATGAAAGGTTCTGAAACATATTTCTAATGACAGAATCCCTCCACAGTTATGGGATGTGCTCTGGTTGAGCAAACAAGGTAGGTTAGGAGTTAAAAGTAATTTTAAGCACAAAAGTTTGGATGAACATCATTGCCATGGGCCAAGATGTTCTAATACCTTAGAAACTCAGACCCATGTATTTATTTCTTGTCCATATGCACAGGAGTGTTGGATGTTTCTTGTTGAGAGTTGTAAAGTATCCTTTTGAACCAAATTGTATATACTGAACTAGCGTGAGGGCTAATTCCCCTGCCTTGGACAAGTGCAATTCTTCCTTAGTGGTATTTCTGCTATTGTCAAGTTTTTCCTCTGGCAATCAAGATGTGCCTTATCCTTGAAGCAGAAATGTTTGTCATATCAAGAGGTTTTCTCTCTATTAAGCTAGCCTTATGTGTAAAGTGTTTAGATCAGATGTTGCAAGAGTTACTAATATATAGCTAACCTACCTCTGGAAAAGTTTTCCAGATTACTTATTTTTGTTATGCAGGATAATGGGGGTGACAAGCTGATGTGGTGAAGGATGGTTTTCTTTTGATATTTCTTCTGGGTCTTAGTGTCTTTATATTTCCTTGTTTTTCCTCTTTATTGTCGTTGCCTGATTTTTGATTTTGTGCCTAATTTGATTTAGTTTATTTTGTATAATTTCTGATAAAATGTACTATTTATATTATGATTTGTTTTTTTCTTTTGCATAAATATGTAAAAAATGCTCCTACTCTTCATGGGGGGTTCCTATGGAGTTTATTAAATGGATTAAATGTTTATATTTTAATGCCTCAATCTCTCCCATAGAAAACAGATGGCTAAGGGCCCCTTGTAGGCTTTCTAAGCATATATGTCAAGGGTGCCCCTTAGCCCTAATTTTGTGTATCCTTTGCTTCAACCCATTTAATAAGGAAATTAGACCTAGAGCCCTGCATGATGCCGCTACAGAATCCTGAGGGTATTGTCAGCTGCAAGGGTATAGTTCTTGGCTTGCCTCTCTCCCTCCCTCCTCCCCACCTCCCGTCCTTCTCCCACCCCAGACCCCCTCTTGTGTTATAATCTGCCTTTCTTATATGTCTGCATTTAGCACTTATTAACCCTGTGCTCAGCCTGCTACTCCTAGCACTTCAAAGGTGTTCTCCCTCTTCTGACTGATACCTTACCAAATTACCTATTCATGGTTTACTACTAAGTAATGTTATTTCCACATATTGTTTAGTTAACCTCGGCATGTCACATCCTGTGTTCTTGGCTTTAGCTTAGCTATCTACCACACTCTATTTATATCATACTGTCTGTTTTCTTTGTTTGAAATGTACTGTGTTTGTACTACACTTCATGTATTTGTAGTGCACTTATATTGTTATGTTTTTGCTTGCTCTCCCCACTCTTGTAACCCCCACCTGGACACTTCTGGAAATGAGCTGTTTACAGCTCATGTTGTCTTTCCTGGTGAAACCTTTTCAAATAAATAAATAAATAAATAAATAAATAAATAAAAGGCTATTGCTTATGCAGACTACATGTGTCTCCCGGTACAGGATGAAAAATCTGTTATACTGCCTTTAAAGTGGATCAGGCATTTTGGGATCTATTTGAGTGCTGCTTTAAATATTCAAAAATGTGCAGAAAGAGTTTTGGTAGGTAAAGCAGCCCCATCAAATACAATTGGAAGCATCTGGCTACAATCTGACCCCTCTGCACGTACTTGGCATTCAGTTTGGCTCAGGAGACTTGGATAAATTGAACTGGGACCTCAAATTGGAGCTTGCTAAACATAAAGTGGCTCAGTGGAACAAGTGGAACTTAAGTAAAAAAAGAGGGTGTAGTTAATTAAAAATGTTCTTGGCTTACCTCTCTTCCCTCCCTCCCTCCCCACCTCCCCATCCTTCTCCCCACCCCACACCCCACTGTGAAAATCAGGAAGAAAAAGATAACATTCCGAAAGTATAAGGAAACACAGAAGGAGCAGGACAGAGAGCTGTACCAGTTAAGGCAGAAGGAGTCAGGGAGGCAAGTCAGAATAGCAAAGGCCCAAACTGAGGAAAAGATAGCCAGCTCGATTAAGAAGGGGGATAAAACCTTTTATAGGTACATCAGCGAGCGTAGAAAGACAAAGGGAGGGATAGTGAGGCTGAATAGAATGAACAGTGGGTGGGCAGAGGGGGACAGTGAAAAAGCAGGAATACTGAATGAATATTTCTACTCACTATTCACAAAAGAGGAGGCAGAGAAAGTGCCTAATCCAATTAACAGAAGCACTCTTGATAGGGGGGTCAATCCCAGTCCTTTCACAGAAGAAAGGGTTCTGCAAGAACTCCTAAAACTGAAGGTGGACAAAGCAATGGGGCCTGATGGAATTCACCCCAGAATTCTAAAAGAATTAAGGGGGAACTAGTGAAACTACTGGCTACTCTTTTTAATAAATCATGGGAGGATGGTGTAGTACCCGAGGACTGGAGAAAGGCGGATGTGATTCCTCTTCACAAAAGTGGGACCAAGACAGCGGCAGGAAACTACAGACCTGTCAGTTTGACCTCTGTGGTAGGGAAAGTGATGGAGTCACTTCTGAAGGAAAGAATAGTTGAGTACCTAGAGGCCAGTGGGGCACAGGACCCAAGGCAGCATGGGAAGGTCATGTCAGACGAATCTAATAGATTTCTTTGACTGGGAGACCAAAGTAGTAGACCAGGGAGGGGCTGTGGACATGGCCTACCTAGACTTTAGCAAGGCATTTGACACAGTCCCACACAAAAGATTAATAGTCAAATTAACCAGCCTGGGAGTGGGTCCCAGGGTGGTAGCCTGGGTAAAACATTGGCTGGACAACAGGACACTGAAGGTAATTGTAAAGGAGTCCACTCTGAAGAAGAGGGGTTACTAGTGGGGTACATAAGGTTCAGTATTGAGCCCAGTCCTTTTAATGTCTTCATAAGTGACATTGCAGGGGACTGGAAGGAAAAGTATGCCTCTTTGCAGATGACACAAAGATCTGCAACAGGGTTGATACACAGGAGGCGTGGAAAGGATGAGAAGGGACTTGGCAATGTTGGAGGAATGGTCAGAAGTATGGCAGCTAGGATTCAATGCAAAGAAGTGAAAAATAATGCACCTGGGAAACAAGAACCCAGGGGAAGAATACACAATGGGGGGAGGTAGTAACAACAACAAAAAAGGAAAGGGACCTGGGGGTAATCATATCAGATAATCTTAAGGTTAGCAAGCAATGTGAGAAGGCAGTAGGGAGGGCTGGGGGTATACTGGGATGCATAGGGAGAGGCATCAGCAGCAGAAAACAGGAAGTTGTTATCCCTCTGTACAGACAGTTGGTGAGACCCCACCTGGAGTACTGCATCCAGTTCTGGAGACCCCATCTCCGCAATGTCATAGACAGGATAGAGGCAGTCCAGAGGAGGGCAACTAAAATGGTTCAGGGTCTGCAAGAGAAGCCGTATGCAGAGAGACTAAAGGAGCCTAATATGTATACCCTTGAGGAAAGAAGGGAGAGGGGGACATGATAGAAACTTTTAAGTACCTCAGTGGAATCAACAAAGTCCAAGAGGGTACCATCTTTCAGAAAAAGAGACGTGCAAGAACAAGGGGACACAATTTAAAGATGGGGGGGTGGTTCAGGGGCAATGTGAGGAAGTATTATTTCACAGAGAGGGTAGTGGATGCATGAAACAGCCTTCCTGAGGAGGTTGTGAGGTCTAAAACTGTGGGAGAATTCAAGAATTCATGGGACAGACATAAGGCAATTCTTGTGGGGGGTAGGAAGAAATAGGCTGTTGGTTAACTAGGATCTGCGGCCTATCCTGTAGGTAGGGAAATGGGCTGACTAGATGGGCCAAGCGGTCCTTATCTGCCATCAAAGTCTATGTTTCTGTGTTGATCCCTATATTCCAATGCATCAGCCAGCTTCCCCCGACTGAAGTTGAAACTTCTGTAATGAGTATTTTCTTTCAGACACTCTGCAGTAGTTGGCTCAATCCAGTTAAGTGCACTATCACATATCACCCCATCCAGCAGGGTGGAGTGGCTATTTTACACCCTATTGCATGTTTCTAGACTTTTTTTTATTTTATTTACAGCCCTTTTTGGGGCCTCCTGAGAAACCCTGGCCTACCTGAGTGTTGTATGGCATTACAACTTGGCTGAACCTCTGGAGAACTGAGAAACTAAAGGTGGTATGGTCCTCTGGGGTGACCCTCATACATACATATATATATATATATATATATATATATATATATATATATATATAACCCACACACACACAGCTGAATGACATGCCTAGGAAAATGGGGTACCAATTTATCATGGACACCAAATTCTAAGAGCCCTCTGTGTTGAGCATGTCTCCCCAAACTACGCACAGGATTGTTACGTCGACTGATTAATAGTAGAATTCCACCCAAGGTGTGGGATACAGTTTGACTGTGTTATCAAAGAAAGCTGAATATTAAGGGAAATCAAAGACATAAGCAATGAGATGATCACCTGTGTGCTAGACCTGGTTGTTTGAACCATTTGGAAACTATGAGACATCTCTTCTTTGACTACTCCTATATTCTGGGTTTCTGGGATTGGGTGACAGGTGCTTGGTTTGAACCTAATTTTTGCAAATTGAATTATGACACTTTACTGGTTGATAATTACAATTCCATCTGGGCTAACTGGGAAGCTGGTTTACTAGTTTTCCTTTTTGCTTGTTTTAAGTGGCACATATGGTTGAAATGATGCCACTTGTCTCTTCATCAGATGCTGCTTACACAGACTGAACTGTTTAAAATAGTAACCTCTGAAGTTAGGTCCATTTATTGTACAGAATTGAAATCTTGCAGTTCTAACAGTCTTGCAGATAAATGGTGTAATATGAAATTAGTTATCCACTGAGTAAGCTTATGAGTTGCTTGTATTACCCCTTGATTACCCTGGTTAGTTTTTTGGTTTCCTTTTTTACAGCTGCATAGCAGAGCTATGTTGCTGTATGGTGAACAAGAGGAGGAGGAGAGGAAAAAGGTGGTCTGGGGTGTGACCAGATACCTAATACATCACAAATGTTTGAGCCACATTTCACCCACCAGTGGAGTTGAAACACAAATATTGGGTCCTATGCATAAATGGTGTGGAGTGGCTTCACACACGTATCTGGGGCAAGTAGCCATCCCACACCAACTGTGCCGCCCATACAGGATGCACGAAGGGGGGCACACAGGAAATATGTGCCTGATCCCCTGGCCATGCGATGAGCAATGCGCCAGCGGTGGGTGAGGGGTGGGCTGGCACTATGCGTCATGTGCTAAGGCACATAGTGCTGGCCATGGGGGGGCTTAGGGGTCACAGGGTATGCCAGGGAGACCCAGCCATAAACCCCCTATGCACCCCGGGCACACCCCATAGGACTGGGTAAGCAGCTCACCAAAGCACCAGGGCCACAGGTCATGGCCACCTGCCACTACCCACCCATCCCTACATGCAGCAGTGTGTGGTGCACCCCAAACACTCCTACCCCCTCACAGGGGCACTGGGCAAGGCTGCTGCCCATCCACCTTAGTGGCACCGCATGCCAGCACCCCTCCCCGCTACCTGAGGCTGTGTCCCTCCACACCCTGTCGGCAGGTATACCCCCTTCCCTCCAACACAGGGCAGCACATCGGTGCTGACTGTTAGGGCCAGCGGCATTGCACCCCTGCCACCCACCACAGCCGTCAGCCCTCAGACATCTGCAGGGCACACTGCTAATGGGCGGCGTGCCATGCAAGGGATCCACTGGCGGACCCATGCCGGGCATCTGACTGGATGCCCGGCTGGGTCTGTGACTCCGCCTGCACCCACTCTGCATGTACCTATGTGCAGGGGGTGGGTCTGCAGACAGGTGGCCAGCATTTGTGAATGCCGGTACAGGCGGGGTATGCATATTTCTCGTGTACTCTATGCCCCATCATGAACCAGGCCCAAATATGCATGAATCAGTCCACCCCTCATTTTGACTCTTCTTCTTCCTCCTCCCCATGCACTTTTTCATTATAGCTAATTATCCTAATTAGTCCCATCCATTAAACCCCAACTCCACTCTACTGCCCTGACCCGATTCCATGCTCTCTCTCTCTTGCACCTTCTTCCCCCCTGCATGTTCTTCTTCATGGCTAGTTAGTCTATTGCAGTCCCATTCATAAATCCCCTCTCCACTCTGCTACCCTGATCTGACTTACAAGTCCTGAGCGAGCATCCCAAGTGTCTCATTGTGTCACTCATGTTGTATGCTGTGGTGCTCACGTTGCTCATGGGGATGTCTGTATTGCTTGTCCTTCCCCTCCTGTCTCTCTGACTTCAGCCCCACATCAGGTGAGAGTCCCTTTCAGTCACTGAACTGGCACAGTACACTCTTCTACTCAACTTATAGAACAGCCCTTTTTTCGTACTGCAGATGTTATCACTTTGTGCCTGGTAACACCACACGGATCATGGCTTAAAATATTACTTATGATGCAGCATTCTTTTCCAATCGACAGTCGACTTATAAGTTATGTACCTAATCGTGATTCTTTAGTCAGTCTGTGTTAAAAAAGCTCACCTTGACTTGGATATATTGCCTGATCCACTGGCAAGAAGAAGTTTTTTACCCATCATGAAATAATGTGGACCGAAGGTCATACTTGCTTTGAGTTTCAGAACATTAATTTTTTTTTGTTACCAGGAGAGACACACTAAGCTGAAAGCTTGTTTACAGGCGTAACATGGCAGCACAAGGAAGTTAAGTGACTTGCTTAGGGTCATATGGAATACAAGTGAGGGCTATGGGATTCAAACCCAGGTCTCCAGGTTTGCAGCTCAGAGCCTTAAAACACTGCACTACACTGCCTCCTAAATTAATGCATTAGTTAATCCATTAATGCAGAGCTACCATCAGATACAGACAGGTAATATAAAAAAGTGCAGGTAGTTCAGATATATGCACAGTCTAATGCTAAAATGTAACAAGAGACTCCGGTAGAATGGCAGAGTGACATGACATTCTTTCCTAAAATTAAAAATCACAGGAAAATGTCTGGCAGTATAACATTTTGTGACACCTTGGTACTGTTCTGAGGAAAACTGAATGACATGTAGCTATAAATCAAATTTAAAGTGCTAAATTTAATACAGAGGCTGTTGCATGTTTAAGGCCCTGTTCACACTACAGCACAGTAACTAAAAAAGTTTTAAAAAATGTATTAACTACCATGCTGTAGTGTCTGCACTAGCTCCAGCGTGTTGTAAACTGTTCTTAAAGAAGGTTTACAGCATCCACACTACTGCCTCCAGATCAGTTTAACTTGCAACCTGTTCCAATGCATCTTGGTCGGGGAAACTCTAAACACAGGTACACCCTGGGAGGGGAGGCGCTGGAGGCCTCAATAGGGGAAAAAGACCTAGGGATCATGGTGGATGCATGTATGAATAACTCTGAGCAGTGCAGGAGAGCGGCTAGCAAGGCAAACAGGATGTTGGGATGCATCGTAAGGGGGATCACCTCTAGGAGCAAGGAAGTGATTCTGCCGCTGTACAATGGACTGGTTAGACTACACCTTCAGTACTGTGTACAGTACTGGAGACCACACTTGAAGAGGGACATACAGCTCCTGGAGGGTACAGAGGAGGCAACTAAGATGATATACGAGGACTAGGGGATTTGACGTACAGGACAGACTTGAGGAGCTCTGCCTGTTTTCATTGGAGGAGAAGAGAGACGGGGGGACATGATTGCGGTCTTCAAGTACCTCAAGGGAATAAATAGGGTAAACATGGAGGGGATCTTTAGACTAAAGCAGGGAGGTATCACTAGAGGGCATGGTTGGAAGTTGGAAGGTGGAAGAATGAGGGAGGAAAAGAGGAGGAGGTTTTTCACTGAGAGGGTGGTGGACCCTTGGAATGCACTGCCTGGCGAGCTGGTTCAGAGATCCACAGTGGAGGGCTTCAAGAGAGGGTGGGACAGACACAGAAAGTGGATGTATCAGATGATGGCCTGTCCCAGGGGGGTGGGGATGGATGATAGGGGTTTCTGGAGCACAAGGGATGGGAGGGCCTCGGCACCCAACTAAGGATTTAAGGTTCGAGCAGACTCGATAGACCGTAAGGCCTAATCTGCTGGCAAATAGTATGTTAGAACCGTGCCTTAGCATCCACACTGCACTTAACCCGATTTAGCTGTTCTAACATTTTTAAAACCGTGATTAAGCCTAGGTCTTATCAGGGTTTAAGCACATTTTTTGAAAACATGTTCAATCTTGATAGGTGCATCTGCAAATTGTGGTACAGTGATTTTAAAATGGTTTAAGCTCCTTAAACTGTTTTAAACACCTTAGTGTGAACAGGGCTGTGTAAGACGATTGACACACATTGTTGAAAAGCCTGTAACATTTCATGCCAAAATGGCAGTTTTGAAGATCTTTCAAAATACTGATTAATCAGCAGAGTGCAGCAGTTTTGTGTGCTGGCAAACTTTCCCTCTAACATTTTATACTGCTCTGCCTATTTGTAGTGCAAGAGTGGATTTCAGAATAAGTAATCAGTAAACTAGTGAACCAGTGCCAAATGTTCACTTATATACCATGAATGAGTGAATGCTCAGTGGAGTGTTCACTTATATACTATGAATGAACGAATGCTCAGCGGGGTGCTCACTTATATAACATGAATGAATGCTCAGCAGGATGTTCACTTATATACCATAAATGCTTAGCAGGCTGTTCACTTATATACCATGAATGAATGCTCAGCAGGGTGTTCCATATATAACATGAATGAATGCTCAGCGGGATGTTCACTTATATAATTTGAATGAATGCTCAGCAGGATGTTCACTTATATAACATGAATGAATGAATGCTCAGCAGGGTGTTCACTTATATAACATGAATGAATGCTCAGTGGGATGTTCACTTATATAACATGAATGAATGCTCAGCGGGATGTTCACTTATATACCATGCATGAATGCTCAGCGGTATGTTCACTTATATAACTTGAATGAATGCTCAGCAGGACGTTCACTTATATAACATGAATGCTCAGCAGGGTGTTCACTTATATAACATGAATGAATACTCAGCTGGATGTTCACTTATATAACATGAATGAATGCTCAGCAGGGTGTTCACTTATATACCATGAAAGAATGCTCAGCGGGGTGTTCACTTATATACTATGAATGAATGCTTAGCGGGGTGTTCACATATAACATGAATGAATGCTCAGTGGGATGTTCACTTATATACCATTAATGAATGCTTAGCTGGGTGTTCACTTATATAACATGAATGAATGCTCAGTGGGATGTTCACTTATATACCATGAATGAATGCTTAGCGGGGTGTTCACTTATATACCATGAATGAATGTTCAGCAGGGTGTTCACTTATATAACATGAATGAATGCTCAGTGGGATGTTCACTTATATAACATGAATGAATGAATGAATGCTCAGCAGGGTGTTCACTTATACAACATGAATGAATGAATGAATGCTCAGCAGGATGTTCACTTACATACCATGAACGAATGCTCAGTGGGGTGTTCACTTATGTATCATGAATGAATGCTCAGCAGGGTGTTCACTTATGGACCATGAATGAATGAATGCTCAGCAGGATGTTCATTTATATATCATGAATGAATGTTCAGTGGGATGTTCACTTATATACCATGAATATATGCTTAGCGGGGTGTTCACTTGTATAACATGAATGAATGCTCAGTGGGATGTTCACCTATATAACATGAATGAATGCTCAGCGGGATGTTCACTTATATACCATGAATGAATGCTTAGCGAGATGTTCACTTATATACCATGAATGAATGCTCAGCAGGGTGTTCACTTATATAACGTGAATGAATGCTCAGCGGGATGTTCACTTATATAACTTGAATGAATGCTCAGCAGGACGTTCACTTATATAACATGAATGAATGAATGCTCAGCAGGGTGTTCACTTATATAACATGAATGAATGCTCAGCTGGATGTTCACTTATATAACATGCATGAATGCTCAGTGGGATGTTCACTTATATACCATGAATGAATGCTCAGCAGGGTGTTCACTTATATAACATGAATGAATGAATGCCCAGCAGGGTGTTCACTTATATACCATGAATGAATGCTTAGCGAGATGTTCACTTATATACCATGAATGAATGCTCAGCAGGGTGTTCACTTATATAACATGAATGAATGCTCAGCTGGATGTTCACTTATATAACATGAATGAATGCTCAGTGGGATGTTCACTTATATACCATGAATGAATGCTCAGCAGGGTGTTCACTTATATAACATGAATGAATGAATGCCCAGCAGGGTGTTCACTTATATACCATGAAAGAATGCTCAGCGTGGTGTTCACTTATATACCATGAATGAATGCTTAGCTGGGTGTTCGCTTATATAACATGAATGAATGCTCAGTGGGATGTTCACTTTTATACCATTAATGAATGCTTAGCAGGGTGTTCACTTATATATCATGAATTAATTCTCAGTGGGGTGTTCACTTATATAACATGAATGAATGTTCAGCGGGATATTCACTTATATACCATGAATGAATGCTTAGCGGGGTGTTCACTTACAGTATATTCCATGAATGAATGCTTAGCGGGGTGTTCACTTATATACCATGAATGAATGCTCAGCGGGATGTTCACTTATATAACTTGAATGAATACTCAGCAGGATGTTCACTTGTATAACATGAATGAATGCTCAGCAGGGTGTTCACCTATATACCATGAATGAATGCTCAGTGGGATGTTCATTTATATAACATGAATGAATGAATGTTCAGCAGGATGTTCACTTATATACCATGAATGTGAATGAATGCTCAGCGGGATGTTCACTTATATAACTTGAATGAATGCTCAGTCGGATGTTCACTTATATAACATGCATGAATGCTCAGCAGAGTGTTCACTTATATACCATGAATGAATGCTCAGCAGGGTGTTAACTTATATACCATGAATGAATGCTCAGCGGGATGTTCACTTATAGAACTTGAATGAATGTTCAGTGGGATGTTCACTTATACTGTATACCATGAATGAATGCTCAGCAGGGTGTTCACTTATATACCATGAATGAATGCTCAGCAGGGTGTTCACTTATATACCATGAATGAATGCTCAGCGGGATGTTCACTTATATACCATGAATGAATGCTCAGCGGGATGTTCACTTATATAACATGAATGAATGCTCAGCGGGATGTTCACTTATATAACATGAATGAATGCTCAGCGGGATGTTCACTTATATAATTTGAATGAATGCTCAGCAGGATGTTCACTTGTATAACATGAATGAATGCTCAGCAGGGTGTTCACCTATATACCATGAATGAATGCTCAGTGGGATGTTCATTTATATAACATGAATGAATGAATGTTCAGCAGGATGTTCACTTATATAACTTGAATGAATGCTCAGCCGGATGTTCACTTATATAACATGCATGAATACTCAGCAGAGTGTTCACTTATATACCATGAATGAATGCTCAGCAGGGTGTTAACTTATATACCATGAATGAATGCTCAGCGGGATGTTCACTTATAGAACTTGAATGAATGCTCAGTGGGATGTTCACTTATACTGTATACCATGAATGAATGCTCAGCAGGGTGTTCACTTATATACCATGAATGAATGCTCAGCGGGATGTTCACTTATATACCATGAATGAATGCTCAGCGGGATGTTCACTTATATAATTTGAATGAATGCTCAGCAGGATGTTCACTTATATAACATGAATGAATGAATGCTCAGCAGGATGTTCACTTATGTAACATGAATGAATGAATGCTCAGCGGGGTGTTCATTTATATACCATAAATGAATGCTCAGCAGGGTGTTCACTTATATACCATGAATGAATGCTCAGCGGGGTGTTCACTTATATACTATGAATGAATGCTCAGTGGGGTGTTCCCTTATAAAACATGAATGAATGCTCAGTGGGGTTACACACCTTTCGAAATGTGAGCAAGATGCAAAAGGTTTAATACTTCTATTGAGGTGCTGTAGTTCTTTTCTGTAAATGGATCTCTTTTTATGGCAGCATGCAAGAACTATGCTGATGTATGGTGAAAACGAGGAAAGAAAAAATAGAGTCTGGTGGCCTTATTGGATGCCTAACACATAGCAAGTGCTTGCTCTATGCTCCACTCACCAGTGGAGTTGAAGCACATACACAGTACACAGGAATCAGTCCTCTCTTTCTCCTTCCCTCACTGCACTTTTTTTCTTCCTGGCTAATTAGCCTACAGCAGTCCCATTCATAAACCCTACTTCAGTCTACTGCCCTGACCTGACTTACAAGTCCTTACTGATTGTCTTGTGGGTCTTGTTATCTCACTTGTATACTGTGGTACCCATGTTATCAGGGGGGTGACTGCATTGCTTGTCACTCCCCTCCACTTTTTTCCCCTGTCTTCAGCCCGGTGATCAGGTGTGCCTTTGGCTTTACAGCAGCAGGTGAGTGGGTCTGGGGTGGAGGAGTAATAGATTTTTTATGGTGGAGAGCAGGGAATATGATCCAAGATGTTGGCGGCTGCCCTGTGGAATGGATTTCTCAGCTCTAGCTGTAGTGGGGAAAGTAAACTCCAGTTCGAAAGTAGTGAGAGGCAGAAAAAAGGCAATAGGGCGGAGGGAAACATGAAAAGAACAGCACCACCTAGTTTAGGCTGGGGGGTTTCAACTCCCTTGAGTGCTCCTACCCCAATATCCCTGCTTGGTTTGGAATGAGCAACTGGTAGGGTTAACAGAGGAATCATGACAATTATCTGTAATAGGGGTCCATGGGGGTGTTGACCCTGAAATTGCCCTTCCCATTCTAGCAGGGTGGGGGTGCTGTAGTGCTTGCACTTGTTATTCCATTTGTGGGTTGGAGTTTTTATTGGTGGGAGTGGAAGTGGATTCGGCAGCATGTTCTTTGCCAACTGCATCCCAACTCCCAAGTTGCTGCTACCACCGCTGGAGTTTTTGTTGTTTGAGTATTTTGGGAAAGGAAGAAGGGGATTGGCATTTGCCTCTCACTTGTTTCTGAGCTACTCTGGCAAATCATTGTGGGCTTGAGTTTCAAAAATGAACAAATATGAAGTGAACTAAGGAGGCAGAAAGTCACCCAATGGGATGGGGTTTTGATGGTTTCTGTTTACTCACATTTTGGGTTGTTACGCTGCCCATTGGTGATGGTTGCTATCTGGACATTTAGGGGATCATACACCATTAACAGTAAGCAGCCATACAATGGGTTGTGGAGGACACAAGTATGGGTGTGTCTGTGTGTGTTTGCATGAAACTTAACTGTTCCTAATTTTCAGGAATGTCTCATATGTTTACTTCAAAATTTCCTAATGCATGTTCTAAACTTGACCTTTCTATCACTGAGGACTAGAAAGTGGAAGCATAAAATAACATCAGACATTTTATTTACAGTCCTTACCCCTTAACTGTCTGAGGGTGCCTGGAGATTGTGTTAGATTTCAGGACTCAGGAAATATTCAGTAAATGGATCAGTTACACATACCAGGTTTGTGTTAGTCCTTTCTTACAGAACCTGCGGCATCAGCTTAGTTGTTGGGGTCCATTTGAACAATGTTTAGCTGGCCTGGGGCTTCGTTTGGACTGTCTCGGGCTACTGTGACTTGACAGTTCATTTATTTGGAGCTCTGTGGACTGTGGCAGCTCACATAGTAGAGATGCTGTATAGAAACATAGAAATGTAGAATCTGACAGCAGATAAGGGCTGCTTGGCCTATCTAGTCTGCCCATTTCTCCCTACCTACACTATTACCGCAGACCATACCCAATCTACAGCTCTTTATCCCTCCCCATTCCCTTCCCTTGTGTAAGTGTAAAATCAGACTTTGAGGCATAAACACATAGCATTCCATGATGCAGCCATGATGCAAAAGCAAAATGAAACTTTCTGCAAGTAAAAAGTATGGGGTTTTGCTGTGTTTTGAGCTTGCATCTTTGTTTCATGATGTGTCCCTTGATTTGAAGACCAGTGTTCCACTTTGTCACATAGTCCAATGATAACAGGTTGAGAGGTATGGTGTACAGACTTGTGGTAGACTGGGGAGCTTAGAACACTCTCCTTGCTCCTGCACCTGAGATGTTTGTGCAACACCTTGCTCTGTAAAGCATGTCTCATGTGCAGGTGCCTTGGAAATGGACATTCTTATGGTGTCACAACCCAACCCGCTTACCTTGAGACCACTTTTACAACCATGGCCATACTAGCCTACATGGAGCAGACTGCACCATCTGGACCACTTATATAGATGTTTCTCACTAGATCTGTCTCCTCACCACTCACATGTTCAGGGCGGCTGCTGTGTGTTGGTCTCCCTCTCGCCTGGTGGATGACATCAGCAGTCACGAGGGGTGGTGTCACCACCACCACTGCAACGGCTGCTGTTTTTATGGCTGCATAGCAAGAGCTATACTGATGTACTGCTAATGGAGGACAGAATGTAGGGGGCCTGCAAAGGCACGAGCAGATACTGAACGCATCCTATAATGTTTGCTCCACACAGTAGAACTGAAGCCCATAATGAGTATACATGAATTGATGTGCTCTCTCCCCAACTCTCTCGCTCTCTCTCTCTCTCTCTTTCTCCCTGCACTTTTTTCTTTCATCCTCGGATGTTCTACAAGTGCAAATGGAACAGGAAGGATTCCCCAACCTGCTAGGGCACTCTTACAGTTCCTCTGTCGCCGCTATGGTAATACCAGCCCTCCCAGTACACCAGTGGAACACATAGCTAGCACACCAAGGGTGCACAGAACCATTACTGGACCACCTCCCCTACACATTAGGCAGTAGGAGTAGAAGCCTCTCACCCAGTGAGGGCAACTCATTATCACCTGGGATGTTGGGGACAGTTGAAGAGATCCGAATAATAATACCTCCCACATCACATAAACCATGCTGGTGGTCCAGTGAGGTACAGGTAGCAGTCAGAGAAAAGAAGGTGGCCTACAAAAAATACAAAACAACAAGAGGGGATAGGGATAAGGAAATGTACCAGCTTGCATCTAGAAAAGTCACCCGTATGGTGAGGGGAGCAAAGTCCAGTAAAACAGCGGCTGCTGAGGAGATACATGGAGGAAAAGAGTTCTTCGGTACATTGGGGACGGAGAAAAACTAAGAGCCACCTCAGCAGATTGAGATCAGAAGGAGGGTGGGTGGAAGAGGCGAGGGACCAGGCAGAGGTATTTAATGAGTACTTTGCCTCTGTGTTCACTAGGGAGGGGGATGGGATATCTACAAAGCAAGGCACGAAGGGGATAGAAGTGGCAGGGAGTGGGATCAGGGGAGCAACAGAAATGGAGCAAGAGGGAGGGAAAGGTACCCCAGGGGTGTCACATCTGGATAAGGATAAAAAGACCAGTAAGGTGGAGGGGACTGATGATGCTATCTCCGCCAAAAGGGTGTGGTTAGCCCTCACGGCCCTAAAGAAAGACAAATCTCCTGGGCCGGATGGCATTCATCCGAGTGTGCTATGGGAATTGGCGGACATACTAGCTGCACCCCTGGCGGAGCTTTTCAGCAGGTCACTTGAGACAGGGAGGGTACCTAGGGATTGGCGAGAGGCACATGTGGTACCAATCCATAAAGGGGAGTCGAGGGAAGTACCAGGGAACTATAGACCCATCAGTTTGACCTCGGTGGTGGGAAAATTAATGGAGAGTATACTAAAGGAACGATTGGGGGTGTACTTGGAGGAGGTGGGAGGTCTGGATAGTCGGCAACATGGGTTTGTGCCAGGTAGATCATGTCAAACCAACCTTGTGGAGTGCTATGAATGGGTAACATCAGAACTGGACAGGGTAAGCCTGTGGATGTATTATTCTTGGACTTCAGCAAGGCGTTTGACTCTGTCCCCACAATGGTCTGGTGGAGAAACTGATGGGGTTAGGAGTAGGCCCTTTGATGGTCAAATGGATTGAAAACTGGCTAGCTGGATGCACTCAGAGGTAGTGGTCTGTGGGAGCTCTCGAACCCTAGAGAGGTGGTAGTGGGGTACCACAGGGCTCGGGTCCTGGGTCCGATCCTGTTTAATGCATACATATCGGACATCAGGAGGGTATAGGTGTGAAATGAGTCTATTCATGGATGACTCCAAGATGGGAGCAGTAGTTGAGGGAGAAGAGGGGAGGTTACTGCAAGGGACCTGGACACCCTGGAAAGCTGGGCTCACACATGGAAATTAAATTTCAATATCACCAAGTGCAAGGTGTTGCATCTTGGTCGGGAAACCCTAAACACAAGTACACCCTGGGAGGGGAGGCGCTGGAGGCCTCAATAGGGGAAAAAGACCTAGGGGTCATGGTGGATACATGTATGAATAACTCTGAGCAGTGCAGAAGAGCAGCTAGCAAGGCAAACAGGATGTTGGGATGCATCGTAAGGGGGATCACCTCTAGGAGCAAGGAAGTGATTCTGCCGCTGTACAATGGACTGGTTAGACCACACCTTGAGTACTGTGTACAGTACTGGAGACCACACTTGAAGAGGGACATACAGCTCCTGGAGAGGGTACAGAGGAGGGCAACAAAGATGATACGAGGGCTAGGGGATTTGACTTATGAGGACAGACTTGAGGAGCTCTTCCTGTTTTCATTGGAGGAGAGGAGAGACGGGGGGACATGATTGAGGTCTTCAAGTACCTCAAGGAATAAATAGGGTAAACATGGAGGGATCTTTAGACTAAAGCAGGCGGTATCACCAGAGGGCATGGTTGGAAGTTGGAAGGAGGAAGGGTGAGGGGGGAAAAGAGGAGGAGGTTTTTCACTGAGAGGGTGGTGGACCCTTGGAATGCACTGCCTGGTGAGCTGGTTCGGAGATCCACAGTGGAGGGCTTCAAGAGAGGGTGGGACAGACACAGAAAGTGGATGTATCAGATGATGGCCTGTCCCAGGGGGGTGGGGATGGATGATAGGAGTTTCTGGAGCACAAGGGATGGGAGGGTCTTGGCACCCAACTAAGGATCTAGGTTCGAGCAGACTCGATAGACCGTAAGGCCTAGTCTGCTGGCAAATAGTATGTTAGTATGTTAGTATCACCACCTGAGAAGTGCAAGTCTCTGTGTTGTGGATGTGGGACAGACTGAGCAATCCAGATCCAGCTGAGTGTGGGTTTTGTTTTTGTGGACCTCCATGCTGGGAGTTCAGAAGGTGGATGCTGCAGCACTAGGAGTGGAACTGGGTCAGCAGCCCCTGAAGTACTCCTTGGGTCCAGCAGCAGCACGGTGCAGCACCTGAGGCAGGTGAGGAGGAGGATAGCTGGATGCACTGTAAATGGTAACTGGACACATCCTAAGTCTGCAGCAGCAGGCAGGGGCAAATTGTTGCTGGGCAAAATGCATGCCATGGGGCAATATTAATTCTGCCAGGTAGTTATTTGCCCTAAGATGGGATTGGGGGGTTGGGTATTTCAGTGAAGGTCTTGTCCAGACTTGTTTTATCTTTGGAGTTGGTTTAAATGAAAAATTGTATTATTGTTTTTAAATTATTTTGGATTTGTTGCTGGTATTGATAACGTTTACATTAAAGTGGTCTTAAGACTGCTTTTTGAAGACTTGTATAGTTATGTGTTGGGATTGAATATCCATGGACAGGCGCTACTCTTCCTCTAGGCTGAGGGACCTGCGCCCTTTTGATTGCCCCCTGCTGCAGCCAGTAGTATAAGCGTTGCGTGCCTTGGGGATTGCGGAGGAGGCGGGGGGTCCCTCGGCTATGGGGGGTGAGTGGAGTGGGCGAATTGAGACGGTGAGGTCGGGGAGACGCCCTGGGGTGAAATGGGTCCAGGATGTGGGAGTGCATTGCCTGGTTCCCATACCCAAGGGTTCCACCGACAGTGGGCACGTAACCTGCTCCTCTAGGGCCTCTCATCCAACCCGGGCATTGTTATGCAATGCCAGGTCAATAAAGAACAAAACAGCAATAATTGCTGATTTTGTTGAATCATCTGACCTGACATGCATTACGAGACCTGGCTGGATGAAAATGCTGGCCCCATTTTGGAGTCAGCTGTTTCCAGCCGGTGCCTAATAATATCGCCGAGGTTGGATCGTGGGGGTGGGGAGTCGCTATTTGTTTTAAATCGGAATTGGGCCTTGTAGAGGTTCCAATGGTGTCCCCTGAATCCTTTGAATGTATCATGGGAGCAGGTGTAGGCTGCAGAATTCTGCTCATTTACCGTCCACCCGGTGGCGAGAAAGTTTTTCTGCAAGAAGTCGCAGACTTCATTGTCGACCTGGTACTGGAGCCCTCCAGGTGGTTGGTCCTGGGGGACTTTAATGCCTGGGTCGACGATGAATTCTCACAGTTTGGTCAAGACTTTCTCCAACTAATGAGTTTGTTGGGTTTCACACAGGTGGTTACCGCTGCTACCCATATCCATGGTCATCCTCTGGATTTAGTGTTCACCTTGGGTATGGAGATCACAGGACTGGTGGTGGAACCAGTCGGGTGGTCTGACCATCACTCTGTAAGGTTCAATTTCGCGACCCCTCTTATGAGACCCACCCCTTTGGAGATGGTCCAGTACCGCCCTTTGAGGGGAGTTACCCCTGAGGGTCTGATGGCGGTGCTGGACCTATCGACGAGTTGGCGATGGAGTGCATGGAACCAGATGCCTTAGTAGTGCACTATAATAATATGGTGTTGAGGGCACTGGATTCCATTGCGCCTGTCTGTGTTTGCCCCCTCTCCCTCCGCCCTCGATTCCCTTGGTTTGATGGGACTTTGAGGGAGTTGAGGAGGAAGGGGCGAAGATTGGAGCGCTGTTGGCGGAAATCTGGTCTGGAAGGTGACAAACTTAGACTGATGGCCCATTACGTGGACTATCAATCAGTAATCTCCCATAAGAAGGCAGAATTCCTGTCCAGGGAGATAACTGCATCAAGAAACCGACCTGCTCAGCTCTTCCGGACCATCGACAGACTGTGCAATCCAGCCTGTCTGCGGGGTCTGAGAGCTTTTTCACAAATACAGTGTGATGAGTTTGCTCGGTTCTTTGATGATAAGGTGTCATCAATCAGATCGGAGATCTGCGGCATGCGTTCAAATGAGCATTGCAGTGACCAACATGGAGTTACATGTCCTTGGCCTGTCTGGATGGATTTCGACCAGCCAGCGATCATGGATATCATGAAGATTGTCCAAGGCTTGCGACCGACTTGCTGTAGTTTGGATCCTGGTCCTACGCGCCTCCTTGTGGGATGCATGGATGTGATTGGACCAATCCTTGCGAGGATAGTCTGGGGTTCTTTGGATCAAAGGGTGTTTCCGGAGTCCTTGAAAGAGGCTGTCGTGACACCCCTTTGGAAGAAACCTTCCCTTGCCCCCGACTGCCTTACTAACTACAGACCGATCTCTAACCTGCCTTTTTGGGCAAGGGTTATTGAGAAATAGTCGGCGTTACAGCTTGATGACGTTCTTACCACCCATGAAGTCTATGATCCTCTCCAGTCCGGTTTCAGGAAGAGGCATAGTACCGAGACTGCATTAGTTCGGGTACTTAATGATCTCCTAATAGCAAGAGATCAGAAGAGCCGTTCGATCTTGGTTCTTCTTGATCACTCTGCAGTGTTCGACACCGTGGACCATGGGATGTTGCTAGATTGCCTGCGGCTACTCTGTGGACTGTCAGGGACAGTCCTCAGATGGTTCCATGCCTTCCTCACAGGCAGAAGTCAATGGGTAGTTTCAGGGATTTTTTCTTCTGCCCCCTTTGCTCTGTCTTGTGGGGTGCCGCAGGGCTCTGTGCTTTCCCCCATGTTGTTCACAGTGTATATGCTACCATTGGGAGACATTATAAGGCGTTATGGGCTGAGTTTTCACTGTTATGCAGATGATACTCAGCTCTATATGTCCTTTGTACCTGAACAAAATGATGCAGTCTCGGTTTTTAACAACTGCCTCGCTGAGATTCTGTATTGGATGAGTGCGAACTGGTTGAGATTAAATCCAGATAAGACTGAGGTATTAGTTGTTGACCCGGGTCATTATGAAAAGAAGTTGACTCCTGGGGTCCCCTCTGGTCTTTTATTAGGGGATACCCAATTGAGACCTTCTGAACAGGTGCAAAATCTGGGCGTTATTTTTGACAGTGCACTGACACTAAAGATACAGGTGTCAGCCACTGTCAAATCTTCCTTTTACCATCTAAGGAATATCGCCCGGATAAAACACCTTGTTCCACATGATGACCTTCCTGTGTTGGTCCATGCTTTTGTTTCTTCTCGTCTTGATTACTGTAATGCTTTATATCTAGGGTTGCCGGGGGTAGATCTCCGTTGCCTGCAGCTAGTGCAGAACGTGGCAGCTAGGTTGCTGACAGGGCTACCAAGAACTTGTCATGTCACACCTGTGCTGCACGAACTGCACTGGCTGCCAGTGCGATGGAGAATCACCTTCAAGGTCGCATTGCTGACCTATAAGACCCTACACGGCCAGGGACCAGGCTACCTGCAAGATCTCCTTTGTCCCTACCGTCCTCTCCGCCCACTCCGCTCCACTGGTGAGGGATTGCTAGAGATTCCTAGGGTTTGTCTTAAATCATCTGGGGCAAGGGCCTTTTCCTTTATGGCCCCGACCCTGTGGAATTCTCTACCTCGCGTCAGGTTAGAGAGTGCCTGTCCGTGGAATCATTTAAGAGATCCC
The DNA here is from genome assembly GCA_016271365.2 of Neoceratodus forsteri. Classification (NCBI taxonomy): domain Eukaryota; kingdom Metazoa; phylum Chordata; order Ceratodontiformes; family Ceratodontidae; genus Neoceratodus; species Neoceratodus forsteri. The sequence goes on from CM057452.1 coordinate 613,969,513, forward strand.
TGAAAAGTCACCTATTTTTACTGGCATTTGGTTAGTTTATTTTATGGTTATTTTATTGCTCTTATGTTTTTATTTATTATTGTTGATGTTTTATTTCTGTTTTGTATTAGTGCTTTGATTTCTTGAAAAGCGCTTTATAAATAAATTTTGATTTGATTTGATTTGATTCCCTAATATTGCCACTGTCTAACAACTGGAATTTGTGTTTACAGGATTTTGCATCTTGTGAATAAAGGGTTGCATTTTTCAGTGCCATTTTGTGAGTTATGTTCCCAAGACAGAAAAAAAGGTAGGTTAAAACTGACAACTGTCCGACATCTCTCAAAATCCCCCCACTCAGAAATGAAAACCAACACAGTTTAACTTGGTAAAGTATAAAGACCGCACCAAAGAATCCAGCATCTATGCCAAGTTGGAGTTTCTCTGCCAAGTTGGGGTTTCTCTGCTTGCCTACATGCTGCGTTTCTTGACCTCTTCACCTCCATCTGAATGCATCTCAACTCCCTCTATTGCCCTGACATAGTGATATTCAGAGCTTGGCCAGGCCACGGTGCACTGGGTCCCTGCACTGTAGTTGCGACCCTTTCTTCTACATATTCTGTACTGCAGAGAGATATAGGCCTGTAACTGTTTCAGTAATGAGATGGCTGGTGCATAAATTTAGAAACAAACAATGCCAAGTGGTACAGTGGGTGTGCTGCACAATGAAAGAACAGTTGTGACATCCACATCCTGGTAGGAGCAGAGCACTCGGAGTTTTATTCTTCTTACAAACTTGCTGTCACTTTTCTCACTTCCAGCGGTGCACTACCTAACTCCCTCTATGTATTATAATGTGTCTAGACTATTACCAGATGGGGCACTTACCATGTACAAATCTGCTACCCTCCAGAAATGATACACAGCAGGCAATATGACCTGGATTTAAATCCACCCATGTACTCAGACACAACTACTCTGTACCCTGCTTCTGCTCAAGTCATCCTTAATTTGTGGAGCTGCCTACTGTATGGGTATGGCAACATAACCTGTTGTGGGAGGGACATCTCTTTTCCTGTTTACTGTCCCAATCCCTAGAAACATAGAAACATAGACTTTGACGGCAGATAAGGACCGCTTGGACCATCTAGTCTGCCCATTTCCCTACCTACAGGAAAGTCCGCAGATCCTAGTTAACCAACAGCCTATTTCTTCCTACCCCCCACAAGAATTGCCTTATGTCTGTGCCATGCATTCTTGAATTCTCCCACAGTTTTAGACCCTACAACCTCCTCAGGAAGGCTGTTCCATGCATCCACTACCCTCTCTGTGAAATAATACTTCCTCACATTGCCCCTGAACCGGCCCCCTTCTATCTTTAAATTGTGTCCACTTGTTCTTGCACGGCACTTTTTCTGAAAGATGCTACCCTCTTGGACTTTGTTGATTCCACTGAGGTACTTAAAAGTTTCTATCATGTCCCCCCTCTCCCTTCTTTCCTCAAGGGTATACATATTAAGCTCCTTTAGTCTCTCCTCATGTGGCTTCTGCTCAAAAAGGCAGAGGCATGCTTGTGAATCAGGGCACACTAAGCTTATGAACATGTGCATGCATATTCTTAAATACTATTGTAGCAGCAGCTGTAAGTCACACTTTACGTGTCAGTTTCAATGTAACTGCAGGGCAGGTAATCATTAATTATATGCAACAGTGGTAATTACACTGTAGTTGCATGTTGTATGTAACTACATTGCAGTTGCAATGCAGTTATAGCATCACTACTCTGTAACTACAGTGTGGTTAAGAAATGCAAGTTTGGTATGGAGCATGATCATGTCTGCTTGCTGTACCCCAACCCCTTTAAATGCAGTTTGTGCAAAGAAGTGAGACACTCATACAGACAGTGCTCTTGAACACTGCACAACAAAACGGATGCAACATTTTCAGATCAGGAAGATATAATTACATCTTACCAGGCTACGGTGTGGGACAATGTTCCTGTTCAGGCCCTCAGAGCAGGGTCCCCAGACTCCAACCCCAGTAGTCCCCCAGAGGGAGGATGAGCACCCACACTCACAGTCTCATTCTGCTTGGTCTCCCATAGCAACAGAATCAACCCCCATACATGGGCAACTTTGATACTTTTAAAAAGAAGCTTGATATCTGGCTTAGTTCTACCTCAGCAAACATCTAATGTCCCACATAATGTGGGGGACAATCTTGATGGGCCTCAAACCTTTTTTTCTCCAACTAAACTCGGCAAACTCAGTAAACCAACTCTAGGTGAACCACCACAAACAGTTTCTCCTATCTGTAAAGATACTTCTCAGAGGCCTAGCGAGAAGGCACTTCCAGTCAGTGACAGTATGGCCCCTGACCGTAGTGGAGAGCAATATACCATTACAGTAGGGCTGGAAAGTTCTAGAGTGGATATACCTCTCCCCCACGCCATGGATTAAGAAATAATGGTATTTCAATGTCCTGCACAGCCAGTATAGTGTTATGCTTATGCAGCTGTGTTAGTTTGGTTTTGGTCGTTCGCACTCTCTATTCCAGAGGGATTACCACCCTGAAGGGGTACAAAAGACAAGGAACCCTCAGAGAAGGTTCCACCCGTAGAAGTACCATGGGATGATTCCCATGGCTAAAGGTACCTTAGGAATCCCCAAAAGAAATGTAGTACAGTCATATCCCAAAGAATGAGGTGGCATGAAGCATATGAGCAAGAAGACGTAGGGTCAGTAACTGTAACGTAGTAGTAGAGAAGCAGAGACAATTTGATAACATAATGAGATACTCAGTCTGATAACGTAATGAAATGTCCAGGTTTGCGTAGCATGATACTGTTGGTTTACATTGAGAATGACAGGATCCTCTAAGGAGAGAGGGAACGGCAGGACATCCCCCACCTCCATCCAACAGCGGAAGCTACCTAAAGAAACTAGGGGACACTACAATGCTTACTAACAGTTATGACCTGAGGCAACAGAGGAGAGAAAAAAACCCTATGAGGAGAAAATCTCTGGGGATCCAAGGCCTAGGTTGCCTTCCCTCCAGGCTTGGGATAGTTTGTTTAGTGATGGCTCTGCAGCTGCAATTTGGAAAATCCAATTAAAGGGAAGTGGAAAATATTCCAATTTGGAGGAAGGCTCTCACTCAGACCTTCTTGTGGGAATGCTGTGGAAGATTGTGAGAAGTCTCTGCAACAATACGTGCAACCAAGGCACAGGAGGAGAGCAACGACTGCTGAGGCACTCACCTGGCCTACCTGACCTAAACTGAAACCAGGTGAACCAGAAGCAGTTGTAGGGAAAATGCAGTGAAGGTGCCTTGCTAGGGAAACCACTAAAGCCAATGGACAACCATTATAGTGGAACACTAGAGCCAAAGGAGATCTACAAAACCACCCTTCGCTGCCAGTCTTAAACTCTACACAAAGAGCTGCTGTCACATAGCAGGCAGCTAAAGACAAGCCCGGGGTGAGACATTCTGAGCTATGGGCCAGGTGAGAAGGATCCTGTCCCATGTTGGACACGTTCAAGATGCAGACTAAATGCAGAACGAGACCGTTGACTGCAGGAACTCTGCGCCAAGAATAGAATGGCTGGCATGCCCCAGAATTAGATTGAACTGAGAAGCTGGCGAGCTGATTGAGCACTGGTGTGCTGATTGTAATGAGCAGTGAGTGCTGAGACCTTGCAAGGCTGAAAGCAGATTGAGTGCAGCAGACATCCTAGAGGCTGAAGTCGATAGGATGTAGTAGGCATGAGCTATTGATTGCATAAGCAAGCATGGACCTGTATGTAGGCCAGTAAACAGAGTAGTAATAAGTAGACTTGCATGTAGGCCTGCATAACATAGTAGCAATGAAACAGCACTGAAGAGTGGGGCAAGCCAGCCAGACATTTAAAAGCCAAATATGGTGACAAATACTCTGAGGATTTTTGGTGGCAAAGGCAGGCTTTAGAACAGAAATAATTAGCCACATGGGGTCACGACTCCCCAAATGCTTCCCAGTCCCTGGAGTAGGACAAATAAGAAAGTGATAGAAGAGCCAAGAACCACATGCAGATATTAAAGCTAGTTTAACAGCCTCAGCAGGAGCTTTTAGTTTACCTCAGTAGTAGAACAGGGTATATAAACATAAAAGCAACATCTGTATGGCGTACACTGAGTTGTAACTGCAATAAACATAAATAAGGAGACACAATGCTCTGAAAGCAGGTGTAGCCAGGCATTGCAATTAAGCTATTGCAATGAGGTAAGTAGCATGAGATAGCATGACTGAGCTGCATAGCTTGGTTCAGTGTAAGCCTGAGTCAGGTGAAAACAATTGAGTATGCAACATGGAGAAGCTATAGTTGAGCTGAAACACACAGTTAGTGATTGCAGTTGCATTGCAGTGGTTTGAGAGTTGTGGGTAACAGGGCAAATAGTAGGAGCTTCTGGAGTGATATGCTAGGGGATTAGAAACAAAAGCCACCCAAAAAGAGACAAACCAAAGACACACAAACAAAGAAAACAGTGAACAAGACAGAAAGAAGCACACACAGCCGAAGGCAAAATACAAACCAGAAGCAGGAAATCCAGCAATAAGCAGGAGCAGCAGGTGGAGGGTGGGGGTTGGGGAGAGTAGGCCCCAACCAACTCAGAGGACAAATCGACAGAGCCTTTGGCTGCTAAGAAAAAGTGCTTTACAATGAGGCTGAGAGGAACTGCTTATATAGCTCAGGAAGTGGGAGTGTCTGGCTGCTTGGCCATTGAACTCCAGGCAAAGCCTTTCCAATTAATGGAAGGAAGAGAGCATAAATTGAAACCAAAGCTGGATGAAACTGTTCCAGTTTCAAAACTGGGGTGATACAGAAGATGATGAAGGAGCCTGAGAGGCCTCACCCTTCAAAGATTATACCTCTGAATTAAAGAGTCCTAGCTTGAGACATCGGCTACAAAATGCCTGAAGGATAGGACTAGATCCCAGTCACAGATGCCCTGTTAACTTCCCTCTCCCACACCACCCTCGTGTGTTGGTAACTCCTTGAAAATGCTTACTTTGAATGTAAATAGTATTAAAAGCTATCAAATATGTAACAACCTTTTTGGTACGTAACACCTTCACAGGTAATGTGTTCTTTTTACAGGATGCAAGAATTGGGACCTTACATAAATTATCACAGGGAAAGGAAGTGTGGATGGCAAGAAGTTTCTTCTACATACAAACAAGCATGTGATTCGGCAGGGGGACTTCAACTGGGGGGGCAGTCCTGTGAGGACAGATGGTGTTCCATGACAAAATTGTACACCAATGCCAATTATGTAAATGAATTTGTAAGTACTGTTAGTGTAACGGACAGAAATAAAGTTGCTGATTGTCAGGGTGGTAGAACATACATGGGGAGGTTACTGGCTACAAAAAAGATTTGATCTTTGTGCCCCAAAATTTGAAAGTACATTCTGCGTTGACCACTGCTATAGAAACATCAGATCACATGACTGTGAGCTGCTCTTTTTTCTCCTTGTCACAGGTTGCATATAAAACAATACAGCACCTTTCAGATATTAAATAATTCTCTTTTAGAGGAAGAAATTATTAGACAAAGATGGCTGGACCTTTACACAGCACAAGTTTGCAGCGTGGTGGACGAAGCAACAAATGAGTGCAAAGGGGAGGTTCCACAGACAGAAAATAGTTCGGAGGTGGCGATAAGTACCCTGGTCATATTTGCAAAGGGGGAGAGGACAGGGCAAAGGTTAGGGGAGGCAAAGGGAAGGTGGGACAGGGGGGATGAGAGGGCCTCACAAGTTGGGGGACAGGGGAGTGAAGGGCAACAAGAGGGACAGCAGGATCAGCATCGGAGAGTCTTAATTCTAGGGGATTCTGTACTTACTGTAAGGGTATAAGATGGGGGGCAAGGGGTGCCAGAAAAGTATCATCTGGGTAGAATGCATGCCAGGCATGACAGTGAGTAGAGTGGGGCAGCATATGGGCAGATATGTGGGGAAGGTGGAGGGGAAGCTGCACATTGTGGTGCACCTGGGAACAAATGATCTGGAAGGGAGAAGGATAGAGAAGGTGCAAGACAGCATCAGGGAAGTGGGGAAAACTATGCAGCAAAGAGGGAACAGTGGTAGCCTTCTCAGAAGTTCTGCCAGTGCCAAGGGCTAGTACAGACAGGAAGAGAAGAATAAGTGACTTCAACACGTGACTGAGGGAATGGTGTGGGACCAAGGGTATGGATTGGTGGGGGACTGGGGTAGCACATAGGATAACACAGATCTTTATGCAGGGGATAGGTTACATCTCAGCAGGGCAAGGTCACAGGTGTTGAAGCAGAAGCTGGGGGATTTCATCAACGAGAGGTGTCATTTAAACTAGGTGGGGGGGAGGCATTGAAACTGGGAATCACCAGGAGAGGGGGTCCCATGGATCTCCCCCCCTACAGGGATAGATACGACCTTAGGTGAAATAGGGGTTGAAGTGAAGGGTAAGGAAGCAGGAAGGATAGGAGCAGCATGGAGAATGGTTTCACTAAATGCTAGGTACCTGGGTTACAAGTTGGCAGAGTTGCAGGCATTGATGGCAGAGGGGGAGGTGGATGTAGCTGTCATTACTGAGATGTGGGCAAACAGGCACCATGACTGGGACCTAACCATCCCAGGGTACAAACTGTTCCGAAGGGACAGAGGTAAAGGGGAGGCTGGGGGGTTGCCATTTATGTAAGGGAAGGGATGAGATGTAATAGGGAGGAAGGCAAGTTGGAAGTAATCTGGCTGCAACTACACAGCCAGAAAGGTACCAAGATCTGTCTGGGGGTTGTTCATAGACCTTCGGCCCAGAAGGAGGACATTGACAGAGAACTGGGGGAGCAGATAAGGAGGCATAGTGGCAAAGGGAGCACAGTGGTGGTGGAGGACTTTAATCTACTAGGGGTGGATTGGAGCATCCCAGCAACCACTTGCGCCAGGGAGCAGATCCTCCTGGAAGCATTCCAGGATGGCTTCCTTACCCAGAGGGTAATGGAGCCAACAAGGGAGGGGAATATACTAGACCTGATACTGGATGATGGTGAACAGGTCAGGGATGTAAGGGTGGAGGAACCTCTAGCAGGCAGTGACCACCACACAGTGTGGTTCTCAGTCTGGGTAGGGAAGTAGCCACTGCAAAAACTAGGGTCCTGGACTTCAAAAGGGTGGACTTTGGCAGGATGGGACACATACTGGAAAGTCATATGACAAGCATCCACCCAGAAATGGACACGGAACAAAAATGGGCAGTCATCAAGGCAGAACTTTTCTGTTTCTATTGAGGAGCTTGTGGGGTCAAAAAGAGTGGGGGAATTCAAGAATGCATGGGACAGACATAAGGCAATTCTTGTGAGGGCAGGAAGAAGTAGGCTGTTGGTTAACTGGAATCTGCAGCTTATCCAATAGGTAGGGAAATGGGCAGACTAGGTGGATCAAGCAGTCCTAATCTGCCATCAAAGTCTATGTTTCTATGTTTCTATTGACTGGTTGAAGCCACTAAAACTTGTGTCAAGAGCCACAGCAAGAAAGCCAGGACCAAGAAACCAAGTTGGATGAGTAGAGAGGTTGTGGAGAACGTGAGGGAAAAGAGGAATGCATTTTGGATCTACAAGAGATCCAACAGGGCAGAAGACAGAGAGGAAAATGTGAAGAAATCCAGAGAAGAGAGCAGTGTGGTAAGGGCAGCAAAGGTGGCTAGGGAATGGAGGTTAGTGCAGGGGATCAAAGAAGGAGAAAAGGATTTCTTCAGATATATCAGAGAGAAGAGGAAGAGCAAGGATTAAATTGTTAGGATCAGGAGGGGAAGTGGGTGGGTAGAAAAGGGGCCTGAGAAGGCAGACATACTTAATGAATACTTCTGTTCAGTCTTCACCAAGGAGAGGGATGGGCCCATACCTGAGAAGGGTGAGGTGGGAGAGGGTGGGGGAGAAGCAACCATGGATGGGAAATCATGGTGGAAAGTGTGAGGGAGGACCTTAAGTCCCTGAAGGTGGACAAGGTGGAGTCCACCCCAGGGTGCTGAGAGAGTTGGCAGAGGTCCTAGCAGGGCCATTGGCGGACCTGTTCAATACCTCTCTGAAATCGGGGTGCATGTCCAGGGACTGGAGGGAAGCACATGTGGTATCTCTCCATAAGAGTGAGCCCAAAGATGAACTGGGGAATTACAGACCAGTGAGCCTTACTGCAATTGTGGGAAAACTGATGGAGACAATCCTCAAGGAAAGACTGGTGCAATGTCTTGAGGATAACAATCTCCAGGACAGTAGGCAGCATGGGTTTGTCTCAGGCAGATCCTGCCAGACAAAGGTGGTTGATTTTTATGACTGGGTTATGAGGACACTGGACAGAGAACATGTGGTGGATGTCCTCTACCTGGATTTCAGCAAGGCCTTTGACTCGGTGTCACATAATAGGCTGACTTGCAAGTTGAAGAGTCTGGGAGCAGGGTTGAAACTGGTCAGATGGGTTGAGAACTGGCTGCAGGGTAGACAGCAGAAGGAATTAGTGGGAGGGGGGAGGCATCTGAACCCAAGGCAGTAACAAGTGGTGTACCACAGGGCTCGGTGCTGGGACCAGTTCTGTTTAACATTTTTATAGCTGACATTGCAGTAGGGATTAACAGCAAGATCAGTCTCTTTGCAAATCACACAAAGATTTGTGCCGAGGTAGATGGGAGGAGGGAACAAATGTACTTCAGGAGGATTTGACAAAATTGGAGGAATGGTCTCACACTTGGCAGGTTTTAATGCCAAGAAGTGCAAAGTGATGCATTTGGGAGGCAAGAACCCAGGACATGGTTACTGGCTGGCGGGTGTCCCATTAACAAAATCCAAGGAGAAGAATCTGGGAGTGCTGGTAACTGGGGAGATGAACCACTCTGCTCAGTGCAAGAAGGCAGCGGCAAAGGCATACAGGATGCTAGGGTGCATAGCAAGGGAGTTTACTTCTAGGAATGGGGAGGTCATCTTGCACCTATACTGATCCTTGGTGAGACCGCACCTAGAGTACTATGTGTAATTCTGGTGCCCCTACTTGAAAAGAGACATCAAATTACTGGAGTGGGTACAGCACAGGGCAACAAAAATGATCCTGGGGTTGAGGGACAGACCATATGAGGAGAGAGTGAGAAAGCTCCATATGTATACCCTGGAGAAAAGAAGGGAGAGAGGATATGACTGAGACCTTCAAATACCTGAAGGGGTTGAACAGAGTAGACACCAGGTGTAAATTCAATCTGAAGGGTGGAAGGGAAACCATGGGACACTCTATGAAGGGGGGGGCGTGGCTAGCTACAGAACTTGGCAGACGCTATTTAGCTAGGTCCTCGGGGCACTACATTAAAAACGAATAAAAAGGCTCCCAAATTTTGATACTAGTGGCACCAAAGCTCAACTAGAATCATCGGAACTCATGGCTTTCAACAAACAGAAAAGTAAACAGGCAAAGCTAAGTTTTGACTCAATTCAGACTCCTAAGGACTTTTGCAAGGGTTCGGAGCTCTGTGGCAGGCCTCAGACCCACGAGGCCACGAGTACAACAGCTTTGCTTGAATTCAGCATATCTGACCTAGAGAGATCGCTTGCAGGGGTACCAGCTACTCTAGCACAGATGCAACATGAAATCAAGGCTGGATTTACTAATATAACTGCACAAATCACCCACCTGCAAAGCGTTGTGACTGGCCTGTCTGAAACCTTTGCAAATCATCTGATGCAAATATCCAAGCTGGAGCATTGGGTGAGTGGCCTTGAGGATTCTCTGAATGCTGTCACTAATGAGAGCAATGACATGAAAAAGGCTGTGGAGGAGTTAGTTGCCAGATTGGACGATCAAGAAAATCAATTGAGGCACTCCAATGTGCGCATTGTTGGCCTCCCTGAGGGAACGGAAGGCCGCAGCCCTGAGAAAGCTGCACAGCTGGCTGATGGAGCACCTAGACCTACCAGCAGAGGCCACCGACTATGAAGTAGAGAGCCTACAGGGTGGTCCCAACTCTGAAGCCTGGCGATAGGCCTCACCACTGTCTAATAAAATATCTCAGTTACACTGACAAGGAAGCAATCCTCAGGAAAGCCAAGAATAAGGGCCCAGTCTCATATAAAAATGCTAAAGTGTATGTCTTCCAGGACTATAGCCATGACCTACAAGTGCAAAGGCAAAAATTCAATGCGTTCAAAGCGAAGCTGTATAAATTAGGTTGGTCTTTTGCACTTATGTACCCTGCCACACTGAGAATTGATAAGACCGGTCACCCCCCAATCTTTTTTACGTGCCCGAAAGTCGCAGAGAAATGGGTGGAAGATGAGGAATCCAGATGAGAGAAAGCTCGTGCTGCACCGATGCTGGACAAAGCTGCCAACAGATAAGTGTAACTTTTGGTTTTCTTCTCACAATTCAGCTCGGGATAAACCTGTGAACTTCTAGGTCATTCATACCAGGACCTTGTCCAGAGCTCAGTCGTGGCCAAAGATTTGTTGATTCTTGGGCACATGGCTCTATGGATTGGTTCAGTCCCACGTTGTTTCCCTGTTTTAGGACTCTTGGAGATGGTCCCTTGGTTGAGCTGGGAGCCCTGTCCCCCCGACCATGTCTGGGGACATGGGTAATCGGGGGGCTATGCTTACTGACTTGATTAAGAGAGGTCAGAATCGCCTGCAGCATGTCATTACACCAAAGTCACGAAGTGATCCTCACTGTATTATTCCACACTAGTTTTGCCGTAACAGTTGATCGCTAAGTTCTTTGTTTTTCCTGTAAAGGAGCTGAGGAAAGCCTTATGTTCAACTGACTGGTTGCGTTTGTTCTCTTTGTTATAGTTCTTGAAGGCTGGTAGCCAAGAAGTGTTTGTGCTAGCTCATCTAAAGCTACAACGGATCGGCATTGACTCTCTTAATTTAAATTCTTTTCTTTTTTAAAGGAAAAGAGGGAGCATTATTCTTTCTATGTACTTTGATCTCAATTAGCAGCGCATTGACTCAGAATCGAGTAGCCTTACCAGATTTGCATTCACATTCAACTCAGTGCCATAAAATGTTTACTTAGGATGTTATTAGGTATTATCATGATGTTACTATCTGCCAGTTGTTTACAAGGGGAATCCATGCAAGGTGTTGGGGGGGACGTTTAGAAGTTGTTTGGTTGGGGGGTTAAATTAATGACTATGCTGGAGGGAGGGGGTTACAATTCTAGACTGATGAAGTGTGGGAGGGGGGTTGGACTCTTCTCTACTGGTATGGGCAACAGTTGAAAATTGTGCCAGGGAAAAGAGTTGCCACAGACCACCTAACTCCTCAGGGACGGGGCGTGGGGGTGTGTGTGGGGATCAGTTATTAAAGGATAAAAATAAGGGGAAGTCGTGTGGCTTTAAATATGCGGTTTTCAGCGTGACCAACTTAATTAATGCTGAATTCTTTGGAGGTCCTTGGGGTGAGTTTGTTACGAGTGTACTAGAACATGTGGAGCTACTCAGCAAAAGCCTTCAGACACTATTCAAAAATGGATAGCACCACTAGGGTTGCAACATGGAACATAAATGGGCTAAAATCAGTAGTTAAGTGGAAGAAGCTCCTTGCAGAGGTTAAAAGGTCAAAATGGCAAATAGTTTTATTACAGGAGATGCACATGACAGCGGGAAAGGCATTGAGGACTGGCGAATCCTTGAGGGGCACATGGGTCTCTTCCACTTTTTCATCAAAGGCAAGAGGGGCCTCAGTATGGTCCCCATGAGGCACCCAAGTTAACATTCTGGGCCAGACCATGGACCCTGCGGGCAGATATGCATTGGTCAGGGCAGCAATTTTGGGGGTGGGCACACTATTCATTAGATCAATGTATGTCCTCAACATGGAAGACCCAGGTTTCTTTCAAAAATTGGCATTGTGTATTAATGTTAACCAGTGTCTGGTATAAACCATTTCCGGGGGTGGCCAGTCCAATCTTCTCAAAAGCGAACAATGGTGTGTTCGACAACCACCTTTTAATACAAATCTAGCTATACAATAATGAGTTTTATCCAAACGGTCTAAAAGTAATTTATTAGCTGATCTGTATACTAAGTCATCATATCTTAATGTAGGTAAAATCAATTGTTCAGCTAACCACTTTCAGACTTGCAATTTCAGACATTTGGTTGTTCTCCTCAGAACTCCTAGGGCCAGATATTCAAAGCTTTGTGCCGGGCAAAAACCGTTTGAGCAGGTTTAGCGCAGGATTAGCGAGGGTCTGCCATATTCAAAAGGCCAAATAGCGTGGGCAAACTGCATTAGCGCTGGGCAAAATTATAATGTATGCAAGGGGCAAACTGACATGAATACAGGCGCAATGCTATATTCAGCGGCTAGTGCCGCGCTAAGTGGTTTAGCGTGACCTAGCGTGACACTTAGAGCGGTGCACATTACCGCCCAGGAAAAGCTTGTCTTAATCCTGGGCAAGCAGCCTTGTGCGACACTGTGGCTTTGCACGGTGTTTGCGTGGGTTTAGCGCGACCCTAACAAATAAATATGACACATAGATAAAGCCAAACATAGAGGAAGCATGCTGCTAACTGATGGCATCACAATGATGCCATCATCTGCCACCAGTCCCAGCCATGCCAGGCAGTAAGTGGTGACCCAGTCACCAGTGGACAGCACGGCAGTGTGGCCATACAGCACACACCTACGGACCGCACTGCCGTGGACACCAACAGATGCCAGCACACACATGTAGCACTGTGGGCATGGAGGATGTTGAGGGGAGCATGTATGGGTGGCAAGGCTGTGCTACAGACCAGGTGTGGCCACAAGGCTGGGACACATCATGCAGTGTACATGGGCCAGTATTGGGAATACCCCAACACCAGTGTGCCTTTCGGATGATATATCCCCCCCCAGCCACATACCTCACAGCTGCACAACTGCCATAGCACACAAAGCCAGGAAAATACATGTCACTGTGAGCATCCATGCCACAGGTGCAGCATCTGTGGGTCACACAACAGTGTAACAGTAATGTCCAGTGTCAGTAAACATCCACAGGTTGGGCCTCTCACTGGGTATAGTGCAGTCATCATCACTGCCCTACACATCATAGGCATTGCTGTGTCCACACACTACTGGCCCCCCTTGCTACTGTAGTTGCTGCTGTGCACTGTAGCATGCCCTACAGTGTGACAGTTGCATGCAGCATCACCACCACCTGTGCCTATGCTGTCCTGTCCCCTGGGGTACAATATGCTATGCTATGCTGTACTGTTTACATGTACCCTGCAGCTATCATCGTGCACTGCCAGACTGACCTACAGGTGGAGCTGTGGTTGGACCTGGTCAGCCCCTGTACTTCCAGACTGACCTACAGGTGGCTCTGTGGGACCCTGCAGTAACGCTGGGCAAACTGCATGCAAATCAGGGTATAATGAGATGCTAATCCGGTTGTTTGCCCAGAGACTACCTAAGTAGGCTCATTTGCATGGCACTTTTGGATATGGCACATTTTAGCTCCGGGCAAACGTGTTTGCTCCGGGCTAACTGCTTAGCTCTGCGCTAATCGCGCGGCGCTAACGGTACGGGGAATATTATACAGTTTTGATCACTGTTCTTTCACATCTGCTGCTTCCTGCAGCTGTACTGAGTCCATGCATTTGCTGGCACACACATTGGCCATGTAGTTCATCTGTACCTGCCCTCACGTTGCTGTGTACTGTGTTGTTGTTGTTGTGGTTTGCACTTCCTGGTTGCTTTATTCAGTGCTGTCTTATTCCAGGGCAATGTTTTCCCTGCACTCCCAGCCCAGTTTGCATGGCCTCATTACCATGCTATATTCGGAAGCTGTTAGCCCTGGGCTATTCCGTTTGCATATAGCTTGCTCTGTGCTCCAGGCTAAGTTTGCCCGCCGGGCAGTGCTAATTTTGCCCCGGGACAAAGTTTTGAATATCTGGCCCCTAATCTCTTGTTAACTTTATTAATGGTGGTTGTAATATGTTGGGTGAAAGTCAAATGTTGGTCAAAAGTCACCCCTAAGTAGCAATAATTATCAACTATTTCCAATTTTATAAATTTTTTTTTGTGTAGATCTGAATTTGAGTAGAATTATTTTAATTTTTTGATGAAAAATACATTAGTTTAGTCTTCTTGGTGTTCATTATGAGCTTCAACCTGGTGAACCACCCCTCAATTTCAGAGAAATCTGACTGCAGTTTTGACTGCAGTTCAGTGGTAGAGTGACCTGTGGCAACTATTGCTGTATCATCAGCATACAGCATAATGGCTGAATGCTGGTCCATCCAAGGTAATTCGTTGTTGAAAATGAGAAACAACAGGGGTCCTGAGATGGACCAGTGAGGAACTCCTCTAGTAACTACTCTTTTCCTAGCCGCACAACCCTGAACCTCAACCCTCTGAGTGCGTCCACTTAAATAAGATGTTAACCATTCCAGGGGGCCATCTGTGATTCCTTGACCTTGCAGTCTCTCTGCCAGTAAGGGGTAATCCACCAGGTCCAAGGCCTTCGAAAGGTCTACAAAAAACACCGCTGTTTCCAAGCCGGTGCTCAGAGACCTGTTTATCAGGTCACTGAATACCAACAAGGCTGTGGAAGTGGAGTAGCCTTTTCTTAATCCTGATTGATGAGGAGTTAACACATTATATTTAGTTAAGCAATCAGATATCTGAACAGAAACCAGTTTTTCCAGACATTTCGATAAGATAGGGTAACAGGGCTATTGGCCTGTAGTTGTTTACATCGGCTATATCTCCTCCTTTGTCAATAGGTTTTATTCTACTCCCTTTTCAGGGTGAGGGGAAATGACCTAGTTGTAAACTCCAATTAAATAAGTAAGCAACTGTTGGGGCAATGTAGCGGGCTGCTAGGTTTAAGAATCTGCCTTCCAAACCATCAGGGCCAGGTGTCTTGTGTGTGTTTATTTTTATTTTTATTTCATTTTATTTAAACAGCAGTTTGGAAAACCTTTGAGCCATAGGCTCATTTACAAAGGTACCTTGTCACAGTAAGACAAACCAAAATACACAGTATAGCAGTACAACACATAAGTATAACAGTAAAATTAAGACATAGATACAAACAAGTTGGTACAGGTAGGATGGATGCAAACAATACCAGAGTTATGACGTCCTTAGCAGCTTAGTAATAAGCTTTGTCATAAGTATTGAGTACGGCTTTGACTAGTGGCAGTTACAGCATCGGGTGTTAATAAGGTGGTTACGTAAGGAAGTTTTGAAGCACGATATAGTTGGAGCTTCGGAGATGGAGGGGGGCAGTGTGTTGAACCAGGAGGGGGCCCTAAAGCTGAAGGCTCTTTGGCCGTGAGAGGTCCTAGCTCTAGGGATAACAAGAGAGGTAGTTCCCTGTATACATTTAATGTTGAAAGTTTTTTTAAATCTAAAGAAAGGTTGATTATTTTGTGCCAAATGTAAGGGTACTGTCTCATCTTCAGTATTTTGAACAGATGGAATTAAATTGGGTGGTTCTATTTTTTGTCTGTTTATAATGTAGTCTGGATTTTTTTTTTTTTTGAGTAATCTATTTTTCCGCCCCCGTGCTCGCTGATCCTCCCCTCCTTCGGGCTCTTTCAAGTTCCCTCTGACCCCTTCTGTCCTATCCCATCCCTCCTCCGATCCCCAGATCGCAGTCGACTCCAGATATCCCGTAACCTTCACCGGGCGGGCCTCTCTCCGAGGGGAAGGCACCGGGAGGGATAGCCCCACACACTTTCTAGGGCTCGGGGATGCTGCTGGGGAGCAGGAGGCACCGGGAAGGCACTGGAGGCCCTGAGGAATGGAGAGCCATCATCCAGAGGCCTGCGAGTGATTTTCCTGGTTTTTCTGATGGCATGTGATGTCCGGATGTCAAGGCAA
Source organism: Neoceratodus forsteri (assembly GCA_016271365.2). NCBI lineage: Eukaryota > Metazoa > Chordata > Ceratodontiformes > Ceratodontidae > Neoceratodus > Neoceratodus forsteri. The sequence continues at coordinate 613,985,364 of CM057452.1, forward strand.
GAGCCGACGTCTCTCACGCACCACCCTTAATGGCCCTGACGTGCTGCACTACCACCAGCCTCTGCCGGTGGTCGCTTCTGCATCGGGTTGCGATCCCTTCCCTTCCTGGAGACAGCGAGCAGTCGTGGTATGCTCAAGCTGCCTCCCCCCCGGCCGGCCCTCCAGTGACCCGAGCTCGTTCCCAAACCCGGGTCGCTGGCATCGCAAGCGGAAATCCAACCGCTGCGCTGATGGGCCGGCCGTAGTCTGGATTTTAATATATTGTAATACATGGTTTACTCATTTATCATTGGAAAGCTACAGCCTAACAACGGAAAAGGGAAAGGGGACATTGTCTAACCAGGAAAGGCACACTAAGCCAGAGCTTGTTTCCAGGTGTGACCTGGGAGCACAAGGAAGTTAAGTGACTTGCTCAGGATCACACAGTATACAAATGGGGGCTGATGGGATTCAAACCTAGGTCTCCTGGTTTGCAGCTCAGTGCCCTTAACTACACTATACTGCCACATACTCAAACTCATAATAAAATCATTGTGACATCAGGAAATCATAATACCATTGATCTGACATCAGATTGAAGCTATTATGATTCAGAGTGCGGTTTTACTGCATACTCCTGACACTACCTCAAACTGCTATGTTAAATTGCAACAGGAGCTGCAGAGAGAGTTATCATGGTGGGTGTCTTTTTAAAAAGAAACTGATGATGCGAGACTATGGTTTTGTATCTGGGCTGAGCCTGATGCGAGCGAAGTGAAAGGGCTGTGACTGGTGACTAAAAATGTAGTCGGTCTGGTGGTTGGGTTCATATTGGGGAAGGGGAGTGAGTAAAGTGATTGACAGTGAGTAAAATGCTGCCAGCCTGGCAGCTGGGCTCATATGGGGGAGGGAGGTAACTGAAGTGATTGGTCTCATTTATTTTTATGTTGTCTGCACATGCAGTGGCAACATTTTGTGACAGCTTGCTGGAGTAGCAGGTTGTGGAAGTGTGGCTGTGTTGTGGCCAGTGGTGCCACTGCTTTCTTAGGCTGGTCTGTGTGGCACCAATGAATGAGCACGCTGTCTAAGACAGCACTTGAGAAGCATGCCACCAACTTGAAAGAATTTCGCCGCTGCAATGAGGGAGTGCTCCGTCATTGCAGGGCGTGCCTTGCCTGCTGAAACATTTCAATAAACATGGCGGTGGCTGTCGCCGTCTGCCTCTAGCAATCCCCAGCAATCCGACTTTGGGGGTGCCAAATCCCCCTGTCGGCATGTTTATAACCCCCCTCAAGATTGTGTGGCACACTGGGAGCCCACCCCACTGTGCCTGCATGTGTTCTGAAGCCAACCGTGTTGGCATTTTCCTGCCCCCACCCACCCCCATTGTGAGCCACAGTGGAAGCCCACCCCAGTGTGGCAAACATCATGCCTCCAAAGTCATGGGGCACACTGAGAGCCCACCCTAGTGTCCCCAACATTTGTCGTACACCTGTAAAGAAAGAAAATGGTCCACGCTGTTTTGTTTTTTTTTTAGAACCTGAAACAAAGAAAATGGTCCCTCGCTGTCGGCGGGGCCCCCTTCCCCAACTAGCACCCACCGTCTGTGCACCCCACCTCCCTATACCCCCCTCACCTCATACCTACCTCTGAAGGTCTGGCACCACGATCTTTGATGGAGCAGGAACACGTCTGGACTCTTCAAAGCTGACCGTGAACTGAAGAAATGCCAATAAGCTGCATAATGACATAATTGGGGGAGGTTTTAACTTAGGTGGATATCTCAGCCATTTTTTTGACTTTTGACTCCAAATTTTCAACATGGGGTTCTTGGGACCTCACCTCATGAAACCAGACACTGTCATTTTGTTATTCAGCCCCGAAAGGTGATTTTGCCATAACTGCTCGAACTCACCTTTCAGGACCGATCAATGAAATGACAGTGCCACTGTTCATGAGGTGGGCTCCCAAAAAACCTATGTTGCGAATTTGGTGACAAAATTCCAAAAAAGGTACTGTGGTATGAGCGTGCATTTCGAAGTTTCCACACACGCTCGTAACATTGAGAATTTTTAATATTTTCACTCCAGATTTTCAACATTGCCATTTTTTCACACCTCCTTATGAAAAGTACAGCTGTCATTATTCACATCTTGCCCAAAAAGTGTTTTCGCACATCTGGCGTGCAATGGCGCAGTTGCTGTGGGAAATCAACATTTGGGACAGATTAAGAAAATCCCAGTGTCACTGCTCATGAGAGGAGGTCCTAAAATGCCTATGTTGAAAAGTTGGTGAAATAATTCCAACAAATGACTGTGTTATGAGCGTACATTGCACAGTTTCCAAGTACGCTCATAACTTTGAGAATTTGTAATATTTTTACTCCAGATTTTCAACATTGCCATTTTTTCACACCTCCTTATGAACAGTATAGCTGTAATTTTTTGCATCTTGCCTGAAATGTGTTTTCGCACATCTGGCACACAATGGTGTAGTCGTTGTGGTAAATCAACGTTTGGGACACATTAACAAAATCACAGTGCCACTGTTCAAGAACAGAGGTCCCAAAATGCCTATGTTGAAATTTTGGTTACAAAAATCCCCACAATAATTGCGTTACGGGTGTCTGCTGCCCAGTTTCTACTCACGCTCGTGACTTCACCAGTTTTCCATATTTTCACTCCAGATTTTGAACATTACCATTTTTTTGCATCTCCTCATGAACAGTACAGCTGTAATTTTTCACATCTTGTCCAAAATGTGTTTTCACACCTGTGGTGCCAAATGGCGCGGTCGCTGTGCAAAATCACATTTCGGCTAATGAACTGATAGCACCACTGTTCATGAGGTGGGGTCACAAAAATACCATGTTGAAAATTTGGAGTGACAATAACCAACAAACACCTGGGGAGTTAGGGTTTCCAACTGTAATGCCTCACCCTGTAGAGACTAACAGGCATCAGGGGTGTGACTTGGGATTTTCGGCCATAATGCTCACACCATTTCACCCCCAGCCTGCAGACACTGACAGACATCGAGGTGTGCTTGGCCTCTTCTGCTCCAAAGTTCACCCCATTCTCCTATAGTGCACCTATCTTAGGGTATTTCCTCATGGAATGGGGTGAGCATAAGGCCTGAAGACCCCAAGGCACACTGCGACACTTATCGATGTCTACAGGGTAGAGTGAGGTGAAATGGCATCAGCGTTATGGCCAGTGACCCAAAGGCACACCTCAGTGCCTGTCAAGTCTCTGCAGGGTGGGTTGGAGTTGGCGTCAGTTCAATACTTCACTGCCATTCCTATTATGCATCTCTCTAACTCCTGCACTACCAATGCCAGTGCCAGAAAGACAACATTCGGCATTGACAAATGTTTGTTATTGTTGGGGGGTGATCTCAGATTATACAGTTAGGGAGCTATGTATTACAGAAAAACAACAGATGGCTCTCTATCTGTTAGAGTGAATAACTCCATTTTCGGCATTACAGTAACATCATAAACCTCTTGAGCTTCACTCTCCAGGTTTATGATGCCATTGGAGTCCCTCGATAGAGTTACATATAGAATAAAGGATGGGGAAGTGTGTGAGATGAGAATTTAATGCACACCCGAGGTGTGGGATGCTACATAAAACTCAAGGGCAAAGCTCGAGGGGTTTATCAAAGCAGCGAGGGTGCACATTAAATTCTCATATGCACACTTCCCCATCTTTCATTTTATATAATTGCTGCTGAGAATTTTTTTTCCAGCCTGACTACTGTGTCAAACAGACAGACAGACAGACACACACACACACACACACACACACACTCAAAATTTGTCTCTCCCTCTCACTGCCTCTCTCTCCAGTTCATCCTTTTTTTTTAACTTACAACTGGAGTCCTGATCATGCTTCAGTAGCCTTTCAGAGAGTGAAACATGGTCCCATTCCTGCTCAGTTGCTCACTCTATTTCTCCCAGCCAGTGAACAGCAGGATCAACCAGATATAACATTTTATTTTTTTATAGAGTTCTTTGGTCCCTGTTGCCTCCTCCTGCCAGCTGGCAACAGGGACACATATGCATTTTACTAGTTTTCTCCATGACCCTCCAGGGCCCTGGCACATGGCTGTGCAAGCATGTGGAGGCATGCTTCGCACCCTGTGGTGCCAGCTCAGCCCCTTCCACCTCCAAATGCTTTTGCTGCCCCCTCTCCACCTACTTTACCCACTAGACCTCCACCCAGTGGGAGCGGAACTATGGGGGGGTGCCAACCCACCCTCATCAGCCTCAGGAGAGGAGCGCTGCCTGCTGGCATGCTCAATACTGCTCCACCCTCCCCCCATGCCAGCACCCCAATGACCCAAGGTCATTCCTGAACCCAGGTCACCGGCGTAGCTCGAGGTAAGGCACCAGCACCTCAACACTCTGTGCCACCAGGCCAGCATACAACATTTTTTTATTTAAAAAAAAAATTAGAATGAGCAGATGAACAATAAAAAAGAAAAAGTGTTCCAAGTCGAACCAAGGAGCATTACCATGGCAGCTCCATTCAGTGGCAGCTCCTTGATAAGAGCAAAATTGAGCTGTCACAGACCTGACAGCAGCCGTTGCCATTTCAAGACCTCACTTCAAGAGCTCAAGCCCACCTACCTGCCCTCCCTCCCAGCACAGATCAGACCCGACAGCAGCTGTTGCCGTTTCAAGAGCTCCCTTCAGGAGCTTCAGCCCACCCTCCCACCCTCCCGCACAGATCAGACCCAACGGTGGCTGTTGCCATTTCAAGAGCTCAGTTCAGGAGCTCCAGCCCACCTGCTTGCCTGGCATACATCAGACCCATCGGCAGCCATTGCCATTTCAAGAGCTTGCTTCAGGAGCTCCAGCCCACCCGCCCATCCTCCTGGCACAGATCAGACCCAACAGTGGCTGTTTCTATTTCAAGAGCTTGCTTCAGGAGTTCCAGCCCTCGCCCACCCAGCACAGATCAGACCCAATAGTGGCTGTTGCCACTTCAAGACCTGCTTCAGGATCTCCATTCTGCCCACCTGTCCTCCCTCCTGGCACATATCAGGTCCAATGGTGGCCATTGCCATTTCAAGAGCTCGCTTCAGGAACTCCAGACCCCCCGCACGCCCTCCCGACACAGATCAGATCTGACTGTGGCTGCTTCCATTTCAAGAGCTCGCTTCAGCAGCTCCAGCCCGTCTGGCACAGATTAGGTATACCCTCAAACCAGACTGGCAAGAGGACTTGCACTGCTCTTCTGTGGAGTTTGAATTTGGCACCTTTTTATCCACAGCTCCTCCACCAAAACTGTTTAGGGTTTAGCCTGCATTTAGTGCCTGAGCAATTTTGTTAAATTAATTTGAAAATTAATTCCAAGTGTTGTTGTTCCAAGTTTTGTTAATTAATGTGAAATTTGTCTGAGTGGCAGTTCTTTAATTAACTCCAACTTGCTGGAGAGCTGCAGCTGCTTGCTCCACCACCGCTGCACTATGGCTCCCCACCCACTCCTCTCCCGCCTGCGGTTGGCTCTACTTTTTTAGGGATCAGTGGTCATTTCCCTGAAATCCAATTAGCTCCTTATCAAGTATGACCACTAGATGTCTGTAAATGCCTGGTGATCTCAATTACGCAAAACTCCCTATTACTCTAATCTCAATCCCAACTGAAAAATGCCCTGAGTAGGCTACCTCTCCAGACTTGGATACCCCTACAGCTCATGTTTAACCACTAATGCCTCCATATGGTGTTTCCCTAGATCCCAGGTTTCTCTCTTTCCCAGGCAGCAGGCTTACACTTCAAGAAGGGAATCACTGCCACCATACCCCCCCCCACCCTGATATGCTTCTCTTTACCACCTGGCTCTCACCCCTACCCTCTCTAGTGCTTGGACTCCTCCTCCTATCCCTCTCCCTGGCTGACTCACTACCTCTAACTTGTGACCATCCCACGCATCATCCCCCACTCACCCCCCATGATTTCTACTTCTTCAGTTTAATGGCAGCTTCACAGAAAACACCCTACTCCTCACGCCTCGTATACTCCAAAACAAAGTTGTCACAGCTGCCCACCCATAAAAGGAGACCCCCCAGTTGACAGCCTTTGGCTCAGATCCCATAAAATAAACTCCCTGTGGACATGCTTCCTGTACCTCTCCCTGGCCGGCGATGTTGAAACTAACCCTGGCTCCTTGTCCCAACCACCATGGGATGTCCTCAAAGGTATTAAAATTGCCCACCTAAATATTTGCAGCATTATAGCTAACAAGAATGATCTTGAAGCCTGGGTAACACACTGCTCTCCTGACATACTCAGGATCTCCGAAACTAGGCTAAAGTCCTCTACCCGACACTCTTTACAATGTCAATAACTACTCCTTCCTCCAGCTCAACCGTCCTTCCCCCAAGCATGCAGGTGGCATTCTCATATGCTAAAGGGTCCCACCTCAACCTGTTCCTGGTCCCTCACCGCACCAGTAATGCCTCTGCCTGTGAATTCTTCCATGCCACTCTCACTACTAGCTACGCCAAAAAACTACACATCGTATGTGTGTAAAACCCACCAAAGGGTGATATCGCAGGGCTAACTACTCTCATCAACCACATCTTCCCCTTCATTGGCCAGCATGACATAATTGTTAAGGGTGATCTCAATCTTGACTGGCTCAGTCCCAAACAAAGCTCCAATGAAGTGTTCATAGGCAGAGCCTGCCTATTCCAAATCATCTCCGACCCAACACACTCCTCCACAAGAGTCTCATCCTCCACCTTGTTAGACTGGATGCTCACAAATCATTTAGACATGATCATGGAATCTGGCACTGTACTGGACTCAATCAGTGATCACTCCCGCACCTACTGCCTTTGGAAAACCCACACCTGGAACCCTCCCCAAATCCTCACTTTCAAGAACCTTGCCAACCTTGACCTCGTAATGCTCACAGCTGAGCTCCACCTCATAGACTGGTCCCCACTCCTAGCTACTTCCAGTGTAAACTTGGGCCTGGAAATTTTTCAATCACTCATCTCCAACCTACAAGATACACTATTCCCAATCACTAGAAGGAGAGTTAGGGGCTCTACCACCCCTTGGCTCCACAGCAACCTTCTCTCCCTCTATAAAGAAAGAGATAGTCTCTGGAAATCCTACAAGGTGTCTTCTGATCCCCAGGATTGGCCAAACTACCGTGCTCTGTGTAATCGCTGCAAAAGAGATACTTGACATGCCAAAAGCTCCTTTTGCAAAGCTAAGCTCACTGCCTCCGTTGGAAACCCAAGTAGATTCTGGGGTCACTTGAAAGGGCTCCTAAGAGCTCCCTCCCAAACCTCAGACACTGATATGATCATTAACGGATCACACTGCAACAATCCCTTACTATAGCCAATGCCTTCAATGCCCATATTACTAACCTCTCCCACTTCTCGTCTCTGTCTCCCCCATCCAAGACTCTAACCCTCCCACAACCCACTCCCCATTCTACCTAAAGGTGTTCTCAAGGCATGAAGTCCTGCGTCGCCTCAAATATCTCCCACTGAATACAACACCTGGCCCTGATGGGATCGGGACCAAGATCCTAAAAGCTGGAGCCCAGCACCTCACCTTACCTATCACCCACATCTACAATCTATCCCTCACCTCCGTCATTATCCCATCATTCTGGAAAGTAGCCAAGATTGTCCCAGTCCCTAAAAAGGGGGTCTCAGATAACATATCCCAATATCGCCCCATTACTCTACTGCCCCTTCTAGGCAAACTCCTCGAAAAAATAGTTGCCTCCTAACTTACAGACTATCTACACTCCTATCACCTTCTCACCCCCTGCCAACATGGCTTCCACAAGGGCTACAGCATGTCAACTGCCCTCATTTAATTCTCCATTGACGTAAAAATTGCCATGGATCAGGGCTCACTCATGGGGGCCATCTTCATAGACCTATCCAAGGTTTTCGACCTCATAGACCACTCCATTCTCACTCAAACCTTAGCTTCCTTGGGCTTATCCCCCCATGCCACCTCATGGTTCACAAGCTACCTGTCCAAATGTAGACAGTTTGTCAAATTCAGCACAGTTTTCATTCACAAACTGCCCGTCACCCGGGGTGTCCCCTAGGGGTCTGTCCTCGGCCCACTCCTTTTCTCCATTTTCACCAATCATCTCCCAACCGTCACCACCTCCTCCTCAATCGTAATGTATGCAGATGACATAACCCTCTATTACCGCACCCAAAGTACCCAGCACATCAACTCACAGCTAAATAAAGATTTTTCCCTTGTACAAAAATGGCTAGTGGAAAACAGCCTGGTCCTAAATGCATCAAAATCCCAAGTGATGCTGTTTGGATCCCAGATCTGTTGAGTTTCCTGTCCTCTCCCGCTACCCATCAGATGCATCAATGACTCCCCTCTCTCCTCAGTCCAAGAATTTAAATACCTAGTCATTACCCAAGACATTGGACTAGATTTTCACCTCCACATCACAAACCAATGCAAAGCCACCAACACTCGCATTGGAATGGTCTACTACCTGAAGCATCTCCTCACACCCCTTGCTTGGAAGACCATAGCCCAGGGCTTACTCCTCCCCTGCCTACAATATGGGTCTCTACTCATCTCTAATGCCCCCTTGAGTTCCTTGCACAAGTGGGACATCACCTACAACAATGTTTGCCGCTTTACCCTCTCACCCCCTTGCCTCACTCACCAATGCTCACTCTACAACTCTCTAGGGTGACTATGCCCCTCAGCATTGAGATCCTTCACTCTAGGCTGCTTTATCCATAAGTAACTTTGGTCCCCCTCTCCAGCTATTGTCATTCCTCCCTCTTCTAGCACCAGTGTTACCTACTCCCTCAGATTTAGTGATCTCACTCAACTTGCCACACCCAGGGCTGCTACCAGAATGGGAGAACAGACCTTCTCATCCTTCGCACCCAGACTCTGGAACTCTCTTCCCCAATCAGTACACAGCTCCACCTCCACCCTGTCCTTCAAATTGGCCTTTAAAGCCCATCTCATCCAATTCACGACATGCAAGTGCTTCCAACCCCCATAACCCCTAGCTCACCAAACTCCAAACTTCTGTCCATGTGCCTGATTTTCTCCACCACAGTACCCCAATGAGGTGGAATACTACTTAAGTTAGCTCCAGCCATTGCACTTAATGCAGCACTGCCCTCCTGCCTGAAGATTTAATCCAGAGGTATATGACTACTCTCTGGGTGTCCCTAAATACCCTCCCTGAATCTACTCAGGATACACCACCATCTTTAAGTCCTCTCTTACCGTTGTTTTGTACAACTCTTCTGTTGTTATGTTGTGTTTCTAAAACCAGTAATCTGCCCTCGTGGAAATGTTTATGTAAATTATTTGCTATTGTGCTTGTGAAATATAACCTCCTGGGTCATACCTGAAAATAGGCACACTGCTGTCTAGCATACTTATCCAGTTACCAAAAATCAAATAAAAACAAATAAAATGTTTCAGGATCTGTTCAACCCACCCCCCCACAGGACAAGAGCCAATAATGCAGCACTCCTTTTGAGTGATGGAGCGCATGTTCGCCATAATAACCCACGGGTTATTATGGAGAATAACAGCTCAGTGAACCCAAAGAAAAAATTGCTCACCAGTAATTATGGCTCTGTAACAGATATACATATGTGATTCTATGTGTTTCAGTTCCCTATATGCATAACCTGGTCAAGATCTTCACTGCATTTTTTCCTTATTTCCTTTTACGGATCCATATTCTTGTTATATATATTGTTTTGTAACCATGCAAATAATCCTTGTAACAATGTGTTTCCTGACAATTTCTGAAAAAATTTTAGATTGTGTTGGCGGGGCACTCTCCCTTCTGCTGAAGTTCTTTTTATGTTTGCTTGCGCTCATGAACAAGAAACATGTTGTGACAGCTTGCTAGAGTACCAGGATGTGGAGGTGCGGTCGTGTTGTAGTCAATGCCCCTACTGCTTTGTGAGGCTTGTCTCTGTGGCACCAATAAATGAGCATGCTATCTATGACAGCAGTGCAAAAAACGTGCCACCAACTTGAAACATTTTCGGCACTGCAATGAGGGATTGCCCCTCATTGCAGGGTGTGCTTTATCCGGTGTTACATTTCATTAAACATGGCAGCAGCTGCCGCCATCCACCTCTAGTCCCCAGAAAACCGATGTAGGGGAGATGCCCAATCCCCCCTGTCAGCATGCCCTCTGCCCAGTTAATTTGCCAATGGGGGAGCCCAATCCCTGTTGGCATAATATCCCCTATAAGAATTTATGTGCGAATGGGCCCCCAATCCCCCACAGCATCATGCTCCCCCCCCAAACACAGACCCCGTTTCCTTTTTTGCCAATGGGGTGCCCAATCCTTGTCATCTCCAGTTTCCCCCCAAAAAACAGAAACACCTAGGTGGCATGCTAGGAGCCCACCCCAGCATGCCAATTGTCCCTATAAAAAAATGAAACCTTCCTGCAACATTTTTTAATTTTTTTGTTTACCTGTGAAAGAAAAAACGGTCCCTTGCTGTCTGTGGCTCCCCTTTCCCAATCCGCAACCACCCTCTGTGCAACTGACTTCCCCATACCTCCCCTCATACCATACTTACCTCCGGAGTCTGGTGCAACGATCTTCGGTGGACCGGGAACATGTCTGCACTCTTCAAAGCAAACTGTGAACTGAAGAAATGCCGGTAAGCTGTGTAATGGCATAAATGTTTTTTTTTTTTTCAACTTAGGTGGATATCTTGGCCATTTCTGTGACTTTTAGCACCAAATGTTCAACATGGGGTTCTTGGGACCCCATTTCATGAGTTCAGTCACCGTCATGTCGTTATTTTGTCCCAAAAGGTGATTTTTCGGTCACTGTGCAGAATCACCTTTCAGGACTGATTAATGAAATAACAGTGTCACTGTTCATGAGGTGGGCTCCCAAAAAGCCTATGTTGCAAATTTGGTACAAACATTCAAAAAAATGACTGTGTTACATGCGTGCGTTGCGCAGTTCCGTGCACACTCGCAACTATGAGAATTTTTAATATTTTCACTCCAGATTTTCAACATTGCCATTTTTTCACACCTCCTTATGAACAGTACAGTTGTCATTTTTCACATCCTGCCTGAAATGTGTTTTCGCACATCTGGCACACAATGGTGCAGTCACTGTGGGAAATCAATGTTTGGGACACATTATGAAAATCACAATGACACTGTTCATGAGTGGAGGTCCCAAAATGCCTATATTGAAAATTTGGTGACAAAATTCCACAAAATGACTATGTTACGAGCATGCATTATGCAGTTTCCATGCACGCTCGAAACTTCGAGAATTTTTCATATTTTCACTCCAGATTTTCAACATTGCCATTTTTTCACACCTCCTTATGAACATTACAGCTGTTATTTTTCACATCTTGCTTGAAATGTGTTTTTGCACATCCAGTGCACAATAATAATAATAATCTTCATTTTTATGGCGCCTTTCAAAATACCAAGGCGCCTAACAAAGTTTACAATAACACATCAAACATCCAGCATCATAAATAGTATAAAAACAATTAATCCAGTTACAGAAATTATTCACCAAAAGCTTGGTACCACAGATATGTTTTTAAAGCTTGTTTGAATCCCTCCACGGTTATGCACTCCCGTAACTGACGGGGTAGAGAATTCCAAAGGGTTGGGGCTACATGCATGAATGCCTGAGCCCCGGAAGATTTCAGACATACCTTTGGAATCTCTAGCAACCCCTCGTCAGCTGAGCGGAGTGATCATCCAGGGCAGTACGGGACCAGAAGCTCTTTCAGGTAGTCCGGGCCCTGTCTGTGTAGAGCTTTAAAAGTCAGAAGACTGACTTTAAAAGTGATCCGCCACTGTACTGGCAGCCAGTGCAGTCCACGCAACCTGGTGAAATATGTCAGGACTGGGGAGTTCCCGTCAAAAGCCGAGCTGCAGCATTCTGCACTAGCTGCAAGCGGTGGATTTCCACCCCAGGTAGCCCTAGGTAAAGGGAGTTGTAATAATCTAGGCACGAGGACACAAAGGCGTGGACCAGCTTAGGAAGATCACTGGATGGAACAAGGTGCTAGAGATATTCCTCAGATGGTAAAAAGGGGATTTGACGATGGCTGACACCTGTGAATGCAGAGTCAACCGTTTGTCACAAATTACCCCCAGGTTTCGCACCCGTTCAGAGGTTGGGAGTGATAAGCCCCCCAAGAAAAAGCCCTGAGGGTGAACCTGCCCCCAGCCCCCCTATCTGGTACACCGGGTCCACAATCAGCACCTCAGTCTTTTCTGCGTTCAACTTCAGCCAACTGGAATTCATCCACTCCTGGATTTCTGTGAAGTAGCTCTTAAAGACCGAAACAGCTCCATCATGGTCAGGTGCAAAAGAAAGGTAGAACTGGGTATCATCAGCATAGCAGTGAAACCTCAGCCCATACCTTCTTACAATGTCTCCGAGTGGCAGCATATACACTGCGAACAACATGGGGGACAACACTGAACCCTGAGGGAAGCCACATGACAAAGAAACTGTCATTGTGTGAAATCAATATTTGGGATAGACTAAGAAAATCACAGTGGCACCGTTAATGAGCAGAGGTCCCAAAATGCCTATATTAAAAATCTGGTGACAAAATTCCACAAAATGAGCACGTTACAAGTGTGCATTGTGCAGTTTCCATGTGCACTCATAACTTCCAGAATTTTTAATATTTTCACTCCAGATCTTCAACATTGCCATTTTTGTGCACCTCCTTATGAACAGTTCAGCTGCAGTTTTTTACATCCTGCCCAAAATGTGGTTTTGCACATCATAGAAACATAGAAACATAGAAGTTGACGTCAGATAAGGACCGCAAGGCCCATCCATTCTGCCCATTTTTTTTTCTACCTTATAAATGTGCCATCGGCCTTTGCTCTGTCAGTGGCCTATCTATTCATAGTCATTTGTATTGCTCCCTTATGCCTATCCCATGCCTGTTTGAAGCCCTGCACTGTATTCATAGCCACCACTTCTTGTGGTAAGCCATTCCATGCATCCACCACCCTTTCTGTGAAAAAGAATTTCCTCACATTCTCTCTTAATCGGCCTCCCTAATCTCATGCTGTGTCCTCTTGTCCTGCTATTTTTCTTATATTTAAACATGTTAGACTCTTTTCACCTTGTTTATGCCCTTAAGGTGTTTGAATGATCATATCACCTCTCTCCTCCTTTGCTCAAGGGTATACATATTGAGCTCCGTTAATCTGTCCTCATATGTCTTCTGATGCAGTCCATGCACCATTTTGGTTGCCCTTCTTTGACTCGCCTCAATTTGGTTAATGTCCTTGTGAAGGTGTGGCCTCCAATACTGCACGCAGTACTCCAGATGGGGCCTAACCAGTGTCTTGTACAGAGGGATTATTACCTCCCTCTTGCGACTTGTGATACCCCTACTAATACACCCTAACACCCCCTAGCCTTACCTACTGCTTTAGAGGTCTGCTTGGATGATTTCAGGTCATCAGTGATGATGATGCCCAAGTCTCTTTCTTCCTTTGTGACTGCTAGCAACTCCCTCCCAGCCTATAGGTGGCTTCAGGGTTTCTCTTCCTATGTGCATGATTTTGCACTTCTTTGCATTAAATCCCAGTTGCCACTCTTCTGACCATTCTGCTAGTTTATCCAGATCTCTTCTCATTCTGCTCTCACCCCATCTGGATCATCTACTCTGTTGCAGATCTTGGTGTCATCTGCAAACAGACAAGCCTTACCCTCTAGTCCATCTGCAAGGTCACTAATGAAGATGTTGAAGAGGACTGGCCCCAGGACTGATCCCTGAGGTACCCCACTTGTGACTGGCATCTCTTCTGACTGTATACCATTTACCACCACTCTCTGTTTTCTGCCCGTCAACCAGTTTGCCACCCAGTTGACCAACTTCTGACCCACCCCGAGCCTACCCAGCTTATTTATCAATCTTCTATGTGGAACAGTGTCAAAAGCTTTGCTGAAGTCAAGGTAGGCGACATCAGCTGCTCCCCCTTGGTCCACCACTCTGGTTACCCAGTCAAAGAAATCTATGAGATTAGTTTGACAGGACCTTCCTTTTGTAAACCCATGCTGTCTTGGATCCTGTGCCCCTATGGATTCCAGGTGTTGCAGTATCCTTTCCTTAAGGAGTGCCTCCATAATCTTGCCCACTACTGAGGTAAGACTGACCGGTCTGTAGTTCCCCGCCTCCTCCCTGCTACCACTCTTGTGGAGCGGGATCACATGAGCCCTTCTCCAGTCTTCTGGGACCTCTCCTGTGCTCAGAGACTCACTAGTAGGACCCTTTCTTTTGTGAAGGGAGTAGTGCTCACCTCCCTCCCCCCTGTGTCCATGATGCTGAGCTGTGGGCCCTGCCCTACCTTCTCTTCAGTAAATACTGAGCAAAAGTATCTATTTAGGATAGATGCCTTTACAGGGTCCTCCTCCTCACATGCTCCCTTTTCTCCATTAAGCTTAGAATACCCTCTGGACTTTCTCCTTTCACTAATGTATCTATAGAAAGTCTTGTCACCTTCTTTACTGTTCGTGCTAGTGTTTCCTCAGTTTGGGACTTTGCCTGCCTTACTGCCTTACCTGCTTCCCTTAGGGCAGTTTGGTATGCCTCCTGTCTTCATCCCGCTGTGTTTCCTTTATATTTCCTGAAGGCCAGCCTTTTGGCTCTGACCTTTTCTACATTGTATTTGAGAACCAAAGTGGTTTCCTTCTTCTTTTGCACTTCCTTTCTGTCTAACACAATGGGATGTTGCTTCAAGCATTGCATCCTTAATGCTTGCCCACTTTGTCTGTACCCCTTCACCTGTGTTTCTTTTTGCCAGGGCTAGCTTAACTCTGTTGGCCATCTTATCAAAGTCAGCTCCTCTGAAGTCCCATATTTTTGCCTTGGAATGGGATGATTTAGATGTAGTAGCCAAATTGAACCATACCATGTGATGGTCACTGGCCCCAGGTGACCTTCTACATGGAGATCTGTGATCCCTTCTTTGTTAGTCAGTACTAGATCTAGGATAGCCCTGTCTCTTGTGGGTTGCTGTACCAGTTGTTTGAGGCCCTCCTGCAGGAATCCACTATGAGTCTAGTTCTGGCAGATGTTCCTGCTGGTATTGACCAATCTGTATCCGGCATGTTGAAGTCTCCCATTATCAGAACCTCCCTTTAGCTGTCATGTTTTGTATATCTTCTAACAGTAATGTGTCTATGTCCTCCTCTGGTCTGGGGGCCTGTAGACAACCCCAGTTCTTATGGCTGTCCCATTTCCTGTTTCCAGGGTGACCCACAGTTCTTCTGGCTCCTTATGTGTATTCTGAATTTCTGTAGCTTTGATATTTTCATTAACATACAGGGCCCTCCTCTCCTTGCACCTCGGTCTCTTCTGAACAATACATAGCCAGGTACTGAAGTCTCCTAAGTGTGGTTACTGGTAAACCATGTCTCACTAATTGCTACTATGTCCAGTTTAGCCTCTGACATTATTGCCTGCAGGTCTGGGATCTTATTTCCAGGCTGTGAGCATTTGTGTACATGATTTTCCATTGGCCAGATTTTGTGTGCTAGTTGTTGGATGAAGTTTGGCATTACCCTGTGTGCGTATGGGGAGACAAACATTTTTCTTACCTGGTGATGCAAATGAACGGCAAACATGCTGAATTCCTGTTTGACCACTAGCTGAGGGGGGAGGGGTGTTCTTCCATTCGACATATGGGGTGCTGCACCCCTCTCCCCATTTGCTAGTTTAAATATTTTGCAAAGACGCCAAACTTCTGCTCCAATGCACTGACTCTCTTTAGTCAGATGCAGTCCATCAAATTTAAAGAACTTTTGCTCCCAGAACTGTTGCCAGTTCCTACAAATCTGTGTCCTTTTCCTGGCACCAGTCCTTGAGCCACGTGTTTAGCTCCCCTATCTCCCCTTCTCTGACCTTCTGTCCATCTGCTCCTCTCTCAGACTGGCAGGATCTCAGAGAAGGAGATGCCGATGAAATAGATGATAGTTTGTCACCCAGCCTAGTCAGGTGTTCCTTGGTCTCCACAACTGACCGGCTGGCGAGATCATTAGTCCCTATGTGTACTAGGACATCAATGTTTTCTCCTGCTTTGTGAACAATTTTAGCAATGCAGTCAGTGTCTTCCATGCTGATGTACCTGGGAGACATCTGACCATCACCCTGGCTGGAGATGGGTATCAACTCCCGAATCATGGAGTCTCCTATGATCAGAAGTTTTTGGATTTCTTTGTGCTTGTTTTGTTTTGGTTCCTGATTTGGGTGAGTTTTGTTGTGCTAGCTCCTGTGCCGAGTGTCCTGTTCAGTGTCTTCTGCCTCTTTATTTGATTTCAGAGATAGAGGCAGATACCTGTTTGTAGTGTTTATATGGTTTTGGAGGTAATGTGTTGGAGAGCAGAGTGATGGGGCACCTGATTTGCTCCTCCTAACCACCTGCCAACCTCCTGGACCAACTACCCTCTGCGGTCGAGGTTTTTCTGTTGGATGCTGGGAAATGGCAGGTGGTTCTTATAATGTATTTCCTCTTCAATATGAAATTTGAGATGTGCAATCTCTGCCCATGCTGCCGGAGCTGAGCCCTAGATCTCCAAAGGCCCAGCATGGGACAGTGTCCTAAATCCTGTAAGACTGTCCTTCTGAAAATTGTTCCACAGTACCTGCAGTTAATGAAATCCATTCCAAATAAGTTGCTGGGTTTGCAACCTAGTCAGAGTAATTAGAAGGAAAAAAAAAGGAAAAAAAATGCAAGTAATGGTTTAATTGTGCTTTGTTTAACTTATTATAACAAGTTAAATTACTAGTGCCCCAGTAAATGAGATCACCTTGTGGAGGCCCCACTGATCCGCCCCTTCCTGCTCTGCCACAGGAAATGTCACAACTGTGGTACCCTATAAAAGGAGTGTAGCGTGGGGTGGTTGGTTGGGCCCTTCCCCTGCCTAAAAAGAAGAACCACGGACGAAAGAACAAGGAGGTAAGAGCAGAAACAATCAGTCAACAACAAATGCAGTAACCCTGAAAGCTTATCCTAATGTTAGATAAAACTGTAAAACCTGTAAAGCACCACCTGTAATAATTTCAGAGAAGATATACGCTAAGAAACACTTTGCTCCAGAGAAAAATAAAGCAGTAACAGAAGATATACCTTGCAAAGACAATTTGAATCAGAAGATTACAGGAGTAATCTGTTAGCACACAATTGTAGGCACACCTTGTAATAATGCAGAAGAAGGTATACCAGCAACAACAATTTGAATCAGAGAAAATAAAGCAATAAAATGTTAGCAACAAACAGTAGCAATCCCTGTGAGTAAAAAATAAAAACACCACCACACCGTAAATCTGCTTAGCCAAACTAAGTCTTAATCCTTTTCCCTTGCTCTGGTAAGTTTCTCTACTCTGCCTTTCAAGCAGTCTTAGAAGGAAAGAGCTCAGGTGAAGCTAGGTGCCTTGGCCAGCAAACCAAGTCTTCTACCTCTGGTGCACAGTGGGCATGGTCGCTGTGCAAAACCAATGTTCAGGACAGATTAAGAAAATCACAGTGCCACTGTTCATGAGCAGAGGTCCCAAAATGCCAATGTTGAAAATCTGGTGCAAAAAATCCCCAAAATAATTGTACTATGGGTGTGTATTGCACAGTTTATATGCACACTCGTGTCTTCACCAATTTTTTTATATTTTCACTCCAGATTTTCAACATTACCATTTTTTTATACCTCCTCATGAACAGTACAGCTATCATTTTTTACATGCTGTTCAGAATGTGTTTTCTCACCTGTAGCACCAAATGGTACAGTCGCTGTGCAAAATCACCTTTCGGCTAACGAACTGATAGTGTCACTGTTCATGCTGCGGGTCACAAAAAGCCCATGTGGAAAATTTGACATGAAAATACCAAGAAATGCCCTGCCCTGTAGGGACTGACAGGCGTCAGGGGTGTGACTTGGGACTGTCGACAGTAATGCTCATGCCATTCCAACCCCACTCCCACCCCCACCATGCAGCCAGTGACAGGCATCGAGAGGTGCCTTGAACTCTTCTGCCACAAAGTTCACCCCATTCTCCTATACTGCACTCATTTCAGCATATTTCCTTATGGAATGGGGTGACTGTAAAGTTGAACACCCCAAGGCACACCTCAACACTTGTCGGCATCTGAAGGGTAGGGTGAGGTGAAATGGCATCAGCGTTTTGGGCGACAACCCAAAGGCACACCCCAGTGCTTGTCCATCTCTGCAGGGTGGAGGTGGGGTTAACGTCACTTCAGTACTTCACTGTCATTCCTGTTCTGCATCTGTCTAACTCCTGCACTTCCAATGCTAATACCAGCAAGCAAACATTCGGCATTGACAAATGCTAGTTAAATATTTGTGTCAATTGCATAAATTTGACGAAATTCATTGCTGGACAGTAGCCATTTTCACTAAATTCCTTCTAATCCATTTTTATTGTCCCAGATGAAATCACTTCACCTATTAATGCCCTTAAGCTTGCCACGACTTAAACTGAAAGTTCATGTGAAGTAATGCTTTCTAATGATTTCCAAGAAAATGTTTCTTCATGCAGAGGGTGGCAAACCACAGCAGAAACCAAAAAAGATGTACCGCGTCACGATAGTATAACCAAAACAAAATACAGACCACATTGACATAGTATAGGCTACAGGTTTAAGTTTCACAGTCACCAAAATAAAAAAGTGTCCCAACACCTCATTGTCACTGCCAGGAGCTCCCCTGTTCAAAAATACACCAGAGGAAGGCAAAGGTAGGGTCCAGCGCAAAGTATTTTCATTAAGAAGCCTTCCCCTTCGAGATGGCATTCACCATCTTGAGCAGTCCATAAACAGTAAGTACAAAAATGATTATTTTACAAGTAGTAACCAGGTTTATTTTTACAAGTTGTGACCAGGAAAGTTATGCAGAATCAGAGCGCAGTCTTAGTTCACCAGGTGCAACTGTGGGGGGGAAGAGTGTTGCAAGGGAAGTGGAGTATAGCAGGAAATAAACTGGTGCCATGCATTGCAAACAAAGACACTGGATAGATTACAGTATAAACAAATTAATGTTACCCTGCAAATTTTATTAATAAGGTCAGAGACTATACAACTTGTGAAGCAGGTGCATGTAAGGAATGGGGCAGCTAATACCAAGAGTGAACTAGAATATGATAAACATGACTGTAATTACAATACAAAGTATGGTGGTAGCTCAGAGCACAAGCAGAAGGCATATGAACAAAAAAGGAAATGGGAAAAAAGGAAGAAGTGGGAAGGGCAAAAACATGGGAAAATGGGTAAAGGGAAGGCGAGGGCAGTGCAGTTTGTGAAACAAAGTCAGAGGCCCCCTTGTGATTGGATGCAAACAGAACAAACACAAGCTAGGCTAAACACAGACCCAAAAGCAACACGATAATTAACTATATGAACTGTGTGGGAAGCACCTGTATAAGAATAAAAAAAAAACTCTTTGGAATTATTTACGCTTAATTTAAGAGCGTATAACCCCTGTAGACAAATCGGCACTTTATGTGGAAGTGTGTGGGTCATATCTATCCTGACTGCCACAGTGTGTTATTTGTGGGAATATATTCCTTGTACACCCCAAACATAGAATGGTGAATTACGATCTGTGGATGATGGACGTCACTGCCCCCTTCCCCGACTCTGGCATGGCTATATCCTCTGGGTTTGATCATCTTTCAAAGCTTTTCCCTGATGGGAGGGAGCCCTTCCTTACCTAGCACTCTGTTGCATATGTATTATTCACTTGGTTAGTTATTTTAATACTCAAGTTAATGTATTTACAGTTTGTACTGAATGTTTCTCTTATGGTTGGTATCCTAGAATTTTGTTTGCTGTTGAGGTCAAGGTATATCAAAGGGCTGCAACACTGTAACCAGTTTAGAAGCAAGAGAATTTGTGTCTCCATCTAGTTGCAGACGTGAGATATTTAAGACTCACCTATCTGATAATGTGTCTCAGTACTTAGGAATTAGTCTGTTTTCCATGGAACTTATGTTCTGGCCTGGTTCAGAGAATTATACTGGCATCACTGGTTTGTTGTATGTATTTGTGATGTATAATATAGAGAATAAAGTATGAGTTGGGGTGTGTAACGAGAAGTTTACACACACCCGAGGGGTTTATTAAAAGCATCTAACCCCGAGGGTGTGACCCGTATTTTACTTTATATAATTGCTGGGTTTGCCTTTTTCATCTCAGCAATTATATAAAATGAATGCAGGTTGCTACGTGGCCCACCTGGTTTGATGTGAGCATCCAGTCTGTGACTCGGAATGCCGTTTTTAATTGATTTAAAACTTTTTTTGGGGGGGTGAGCAGTAGAACCAGGTTCTCTTTTGTGTTGTAGGTTCTGTTTAGAAGTTAAACTTACCACCGAGTCCGACTCTGAGTGGCGGTTCAGTCTTCTGGGGGGAAAGCGTGCAGCGAACATTCTGAAGGGAAAAGCTGCAGTAGGGCATGCGCATGTTAGCGTGTTTGCCGTTATAAACACTCTTTTATAACGGCAAATTACATCACGGTTTCCCTATAGGAAAAGGCTAAGCTAGTCATTATATAAAACATTAATAAACTACATATTATTTTTTTTTTTATCATAGAATATTTTTTATTGTTTTTGTCGATTCTGTAATCATACATGGCCTGCATCTGTCCAATAGGGGAACCAGGATCCTAGGTGATAGGTTTAAATGCTTCATTGGCAAGTATTTAAACTAGCCAAGGGGGGAGGCACTGGGAAGGAGCAGGGAAATCATAGCCTCCCCAAAACAATCATGGTAGTAAGTGCGGTAAACACCAACATAGAGGTGTCGATAGGGAGAAGTGCGGGGTAAATGGGGAAAGTGACAAAGGCAAGAAGGACAGGGATGGGGCAAAAAGGAGTAAGGCCATCAGGAAATGGAGGGTAATGAGTACCAATGCCTGTAGTCTGGGCAACAAGCTCCCTGAGGTGGTGGCCTTGATGGAAGAGGGATGCCTGGATATTGTAGCAGTCACAGAAACATGGTACACAGAGAACCATGACTGGGATGTTAACATACCAGGGTACATAACCTACAGGATAGACAGGTAGGGGAAGAGGGGGAGGAGTAGCTCTCAATGTTAAGGAAGGGATAAAAGCAACTGAACAAAAGAGTAAACAGGGTGGAGAGGAGGCACTGTGGGTCACCTTGGAGACTGGAAAGGGCACCACAATCTGCCCAGGGGTTGTGTACAGACCCCCATGTCAGGGGGAGGGAATGGACAAGGATATGATAGAAGGCATTCTTAGGATGGAAAAGCACTGGCAAACAGGCTAGAAGGAGATGTGGAGCAACAATGGGGAATTATCAAAACTGCCATCACAGAGGCAACAAGCCTTTGTGTGAAGCAAATAAATCAAAATGAAAGAAAAAGTCACTATGGTTCTCAAAAGAGGTGGCTGGGAAAGTCAGGGAGAAAAAGATAGCATTCCAGAAGTATAAGGAAACACAGAAGGAGCAGGACAGAGAGCTGTACCAGTTAAGGCAGAAAGAAGCAGGGAGAGAAGTCAGAATAGCAAAGGGCCAAACTGAGGAAAAGATAACCAACTCGGTTAAGAAGGGGGATAAAACCTTTTATAGGTACATCAGCTAGCGTAGAAAGACAAAGGGAGGGATAGTGAGGCTGAATAGAATGAACAGTGGGTGGGTAGAGGGGGACAGTGAAAAAGCAGGGATACTGAACGAATATTTCTGCTCAGCATTCACAAAAGAGGAGGGGAAAGTGCCTAATCCAATTAACAGAAGCACTCTTGATAGGGTCATGAAGGTCATGTCAGATGAATCTAATAGATTTCTTTGACTGGGTGACCAAAGTAATAGACCAGGGAGGGGCTGTGGACATGGCCTACCTAGACTTTAGCAAGGCATTTGACACAGCCCCACACAAAAGATTAATAATCAAATTAAACAACCTGGGAGTGGGTCCCAGGGTGGTAGCCTGGGAAAAACATTGGCTGAACAACAGGACACAGAAGGTAATTCTAAATGGAGTCCACTCTGAAGAAAGAGGGGTTACTAGTGGGGTACCACAGGGTTCAATACTGGGTCCAGTCCTTTTTAATGTCTTTATAAGTGACATTGCAGAGGGACCGGAAGGAAAAGTATGCCTCTTTGCAGGTGATACAAAGATCTGCAACAGGATTGATACACAAGGAGGTGTGGAAAGGATGAGAAGGGACTTGGCAAGGTTGGAGGAATGATCAGAAGTATGGCAGCTTGGGTTCAATGCAAAGAAGTGCAAAATAATGCACCTGGGAAACTACAACCCAGGGGAAGATTACACAATGGGGGGAGGTAGTAACAACAACAAAAAAGGAAAGGGACCAGGGGGTAATCATATCAGATGACCTTAAGGTTAGCAAGCAATGTGATAAGGCAGTAAGGAGGGTTGGGGGGTACTGGGATGTATAGGGAGAGGCATCACCAGCAGAAAACAGGAAGTTGTTATCCCTCTGTACAGACAGTTGGTGAGACCCTATCTGGAGTACTGCATTCAGTTCTGGAGACCCCATCTCTGCAAGGACATAGACAGGCTAGAGGCAGTCCAGAGGAGGGCAACTAAAATGGTGCAGGACCTGCAAGAGAAGCCGTACGAGGAGAGACTTAAGGAGCTTAATATGTATACCCTTGAGGAATGAAGGGAGAGGGGGGACATGATAGAAACTTTTAAGTACCTCAGTGGAATCAACAAAGTCCAAGAGGGTAGCATTTTTCAGAAAAAGAGACGTTCAAGAACAAGGGGACACAATTTAAAGATGGGGGGGCGGTTCAGGGGCAATGTGAGGAAGTATTATTTCACAGAGAGGGTAGTGGATGCATGGTACAGCCTTCCTGAAGAGGTTGTGGGGTCTAAAACTGTGGAAGAATTCAAGAATGCATGGGACAGACATAAGGCAATTCTTGTGGGGGGGTAGGAAGAAATAGGCTGTTGATTAACTAGGATCTGCGGCCTATCCTGTAGGTAGGGAAATGTGCAGACTAGATGGGCCAAGCAGTCCTTATCTGCCATCAAAGTCTATGTTTCTATGTTTATACAATACTTTACACATTATATTCCAAACAGGAAAACTAATGCTACATTAAGGCACTACAATACTATTTGCACATACTGGTATACATTACAAAAGAAACAATATCTTAGGTTCAGAACTATACAATATGGCTGGTACGGTAACCATTTCCTAACCATGTATCTGTCTAAAATGAACAGCTCAACTTAATAGTTCACCTTATCTCGCATATAGTTTATACTCACACGTAGGTCATACAACCACATTATCCTCAGTGACCAGTTTTCCAGCTACCCTTAAAGGCCGGTCACCTAACTAAAGTCAGGAATAACAAAAGGAAGAAAAAGAAGATAGAATGAGTTAAGCCTCAGCATAGCAGCAGCCAATAACTCATCTGAGTGTGTACAAAGAAGTCAGGTCTTGGTGCTTGTACTTCAGATTGCATGAATGGGGGCTGTCATTCTAGCAGTAGTTGGGGTGTGGTTCGGACAAGGGGGAACACAGCACAATGCAGAGTTAAGTAGGCAGAAAAGGGGCAAAATTCAGCAGAAGGGCAGACAGCAAGGAGAACCAGGGATAAATGACAACCAAGGAAGGGGCTGGAGTAGAACAGTGAAGCAGTCTAGGGAGGTCAAATCATGGAAAGCCATGTGCAAATGCCAGAAGCCTTAGCAACAAGATGGAAGATCTGGAGGCTGTCATGGTACAGTCAGACCTGGACATTGTGGCCATCACTGAAACCTGGTGTAATGATAACCATGACTGGGAGATGGCCATACCTGGCTACAACATATTCAGAAGAGACAGAGCAGGCAGGAAGGGAGGAGGAGTGGCACTGTATGTGAAAATGACATAAGGCCACAGAGATCCAGGAGGAACAAAATGGGGAGAGATACTGTGGGTTAGCTGGAAAGGAAAATGGGACAGCTATCCCACAGGTGTGGTCTATAGACCACCAGCCCAGGAGGAAGAAACAGATAGGAGTTGATGCTAGCCATCCAAAGGATGGCAGACAAGGGTGAGGTAGTACTGGTTGGAGACTTCAATATTCCAGACGTGGACTGGAGCATCCAAGCAGCAGCATCAACTAGGAGCAGATTTATCCTGGACTCTTCAGGGTGCCTTCCTCAACAACTGGTCATGGAACCAACTCGGCAGAAGGCAATACTGGACCTTGTGCTCACAAACAGGGCAGTGTGATGGGGTAACAGTGGGGAGCACCTGAAACAGTGACCACCAGTCATTGTGGTTTGAAATCACAGAAAGAGCAGAACCAAACCACACAAAAACACGATCCTGGATTTTAGGGGCAGACTTTGGGAAAATGGGAGATACTTGAAAGAGGCATTAAGGAAATGGGACAGGAATCAGGGTTGAGGAACAGTGGGCAGTATTTAAAATGGGGATTACAAGAACAACAGAATTATGCATTAAGCAGGTTAGCAAGAGGAAAAGGAAGAGGAGACCATTATGGTTTTCCAAAGAGGTATCAAAGAAAGTGAAAGCCAAAAAGATTGCATTCAGGCAATACAAAAGACACAGGCAGAAGGGATAGGGAGAAGTACCAGGAGAAGCAAAGGGAGGCAGGGAGGTCAGTAAGGAAGCCAAAGCTCAGACAGAAGAACACATTCAAAATCAGTGGGTAGAGGGACAAAACCTTTACAGGTACATAAGTGAAAAAGAAATACAAAGGGAGGGATAGTGAGACTGAAGGGGAGGATGGGAGCCGCGTGGAGGATGACAACAGTAAAGCTGACATATTGAACAGGTATTTCTGCTCAGTCTTTACTGAGGAAGAGGAGGGTAATGGGTCTGAAGGGAGTACAAGGGGTGAGAATGGTGCAGAAATGGACACAAGTCCCTTTACACGAGAAAGGGTCCTGAAGGAACTGGAAGTAATAAGAGTTGATAAAGCAATGGGGCCACATGGGGTGCACCCCAGGGTCCTTAAAGAACTAAGAGAGGTGGTGGCTGAACCTCTGGCTATCCTGTTTAGCCGATCACTGGAAACAGGGGAGGTACCCAAAGACTGGAGGACAGCAGATGTAGTCCCCTTATACAAAAGTGGGAACAAAGAGGAAGCAGGGAACTACAGACCAGTCAGCCTCACCTCGGTAGTGGGGAAGATCATGGAAGCACTACTGAAGGAGAGATTGGTGGAACATCTGGTTATCAATGGACTACAGGACCCAAGACAGCATGGTTTCACCAGGGGGAGGTCATGTCAGACCAACCTCGTTGAATTTTTTGACTGGGTGACTAGGGAGGTGGCTCAGGGGAGGGCAGTGGACATGGCCTATCTGGACTTCAGCGAGGCCTTTGACACTGTGCCACATAGAAGGCTATTACGCAAACTGGGGAATATGGGTGTGGGCAGGACAGTAGTGTGGTGGGTAGGTAACTGGCTGGGTGGCAGGACACAGAGGGTGGTGGTAAATGGCTGTCACTCCACAGAGGGAAGAGTGACCAGTGGGGTACCACAGGGATCAGTGCTGGGACCGGTCCTATTCAACATCTTCATCAGTGACATTGCGCAGGATCTAGAAGGCAGAATTTCACTGTTCACTGATGACACAAAGCTCTGTAACAGAGTAGACACACCAGAGGGTGTAGACAGAATGAGAAGCGACCTGCAGAAACTTGAAGAATGGTCAGGGGTTTGGCAGTTGAAATTCAATGCAAAGAAGTGCAAGATAATGCATATGGGGCACAAAAACCCTGGCACAATATATCAGTTGGGGGGTGAGGATATAGCATGCACCAAGCAGGAAAGGGATCTTGGAGTTGTCATCTCTGATGACCTCAAGGTAGGGAAACAGTGTGACAAGGCAGCAGGTAAAGCAAATAGGATGCTGGGATGTATAGGCAGGGGCATCACCAGCAGGAAAAGGGAGGTCATAATTCCGCTATACAAGACACTAGTGAGGCCCCACCTGGAGTACAGTGTACAGTTCTGGAGACCATACCTACGTAAGGACATAGACAGGGTAGAGAAGGTTCAGAGGAGGGCAACAAAGATGGTGCATGGATTGCATCACAAGTCCTATGAAGACAGGTTGAAGGAACTGAACATGTACTCCCTGGAGGAGAGGAGGGAGAGAGGGGATATGATAGAGACATACAAGTATCTTACAGGGAGGAACAGGGTGCAGGAAAACACTATTTTTAAGTGAAAAGATGTTCCAGGACTAGAGGGCATGGGATGAAGTTGGAGGGAGGACGATCAGAGGAAACATGAGAAAGAATTTCTTCACAGAACGGGTGGTGGACAAGTGGAACACCCTGCCAGAGGAAGTGGTGGGGGCTGAAACAATCACGGGATTTAAGAATGCATGGGATAGACATAAAGGAATTCTAGAGGTCAGGGGTAAGGGGCAACAGACTTCTAGGAAAACAAACTGAACTTACAAGCTCAAATGGGCAGACTGGGTGGGCCATAGGCCCTTATCTGCCGACACTGTCTATGTATCTACAGTGGCGTGAAAAAGTATTTGCCCCCTTCCTGATTTTCTCTATTATTGCATATTTGTCACACTGGATGTTTTCAGGTCTTTAGAGAAAATGTAATATTAGATAAAGGGAACCTGAGTGAACAAATAACACTTGTTTTTTTTTTTAATTTCACTTATTTAATGAAAAAAAGTTAACTAACACCAACTGGCACTGTGTGAAAAAGTAATTGCCCCCTTACACTTAATAACTGGTTATGCCACATTTAGCTGCAATGACTGCAACCAAACACTTCCTAGAATTCAATATCAGTCTTTCACATCGCTGTGGAGGAATTTTAACCCACTCTTCCTCACAGAACTGCTTTAATTCAGTAACATTTGGTAGGTTTTGAGCATGACCTGTTCGCTTAGGTCCTGCCACAGCATCTCTATTGGGTTTAAGTCTGGACTTTGACTAGGCCACTCCAAAACTTTAATTTTACTTCTTTTAGCCATTCTGATGTGGACTTGCTTTTGTGTTTTGGATCATTGTCTTGCTGCATGGCCCAACTACGCTTCAGCTTTAGCTGACGGAAGGATGACCGGACATTTTCCTTAAGAATTTTCTGGTACAGAGCAGAATTCATGGTTCCTTTAATTATGGCAAGTCATCCAGGTCCTTAGGCAGCAAAGCATCCCCACACCATCACACTACCACCACCATGTTTGACTGTTGGTATGGTGTTCTTACTGTGGAATGCTGTGTTTGCTTTACGCGAGACATTATGGGATCCATGTCATCCAAAAAGTTCCACTTTAGACTCATCTGTCCATAGAACATTTTCCCAAAAGGCTTGTGGATCATCCAGGTGCTTCTTGGCAAATGAGAGACGAGCATTTATGTTCTTCTTGGTTAGCAGTGGTTTCCGCCTTGCTACTCTCACATGAAGCCCATTTTGCCCAGTCTCTTTCTGGTTGTGGAGTCGTGAACACTGACCTTAGCTGAGGCAAGAGAAGCCTGCAGTTCTTTGGATGTTGTTTAGGATCCTTTGAGACTTCCTGAATGATTTACGCTGCGCCCTTGGAGTAATTTTGGCAGGCACCTACCCTGGGAAGATTCACTACTGTTCCAAGTGTTCTCCATTTGAGATTATGGCTCTCACTGTGGTTCGATGGAGTCCGGAGTCTTAGAAATAGCTTTGTAACCCTTTCCAGACTGATAGAGGGCAACAAATTTTTCTGATCTTTTCAGGAACTTCTTTTGATCATGGCATAATGTGCTTGTTGAATCTTTGTGCTGGCAACGTGACTCTGATGGTAAGGGTCAAAATAAGTGAGATTTATATTGAGCAGGGCTGGCTGTAATCAAGCCTGGCGGTGTTCAAGCAGCTGACTCTAATTATCCCTTTAATTGGGTTGATTTAACTAGGGGCAATTATTTTTCTCACACAGTGCCCGTTGGTGTTGGTTAACTTTTTTCATTAAATAAATGAAATAAGTAAAAAAAAAAAGTGTTATTTGTTCACTCAGGTTCCCTTTATCTAATATTATATTTTGTCTAAAGACCTGAAAACATCCAGTGTGACAAATATGCAATAATAGAGAAAATCAGGAAGGGGGCAAATACTTTTTCACGCCACTGTATGTATCCCATTTGGAAAGGTACATGGACAGCTGCCCTCTAGTGGCATAGGTGAGCCTTTCAAAAGTGGCCAGTCCGGCTATGGCTGAGTGCCATAGGGAAATGGGCGGGGGTAGAGGTTGCTGCCAGTGTCTCAGGAGAAGCTGCTTGGCCTCTAGCAAAACTACCAGGATCCAATTCTGATGATGTGGTCTTAGATGCTCTAGCGGCACCCAATCTCCCAGCAGCAGCATAGGATGTGAAAGGTCTATGGGCTGTCCCAATGCCCCAGAGCAGTCCATTGCTACCGCAGCCCAGAAGGGAACTAAGGCTTGATATTGCCATAGAAGATGCAGAGTGTCAGCAGGACTGTACTCACATCTCCAGCATCGTGTATGCGGAAGGGTCCCCCATTTGAATAAGACAGCCGGTGTTCTGTACCATCTAAGTAGTATCTTGAGCTGAATCATCTGGCTCTTAACATCTTTATAGGTAGCGTGTGCCACGTGCAGACATCAGGACCAGAACTCTGGACCAATATGACTCCCTATATCCATGCTCCATGCCATTTTGCATGTCACCATATGATCTGGTTGTGCCTCGCACCATGTGTTGTAGAATCTGCCTGCTAAACCTCAAAAGGAAGGCTTTTGATGTAGTGAGGATACCCAGAGCCATCTCGATTCCCCTTTAGTAGTCCAGTCAATAGCCTGCACTGCGTTACAAAGTTGCAGAAACTTCCAGAAGTCCTGTGATTTTAACGAGTAATGTGCTTGGAATTGTTCAAATGACATAAGAGTGTTAGTATTTGGTAGATTGAGATCTTGCACAGTTCGGATCCCCTTCTCTACCCATGAAGACCAAGTCAGGGGTTTGTTATCTACTATAATAAGCCGGTTATACCAGAGGTCTAGATACCTAAAGGGTATTATGATCCCTTGATTCGTTGTCTTGGCTGCCTTCATAAGGTGAAACCAGGCTCTCCTAGTAGCGTCCATAACTGGGGTGAGCTTGTCTGGGGGTATAATGATATTAGTTAAAAGTAGGCTGAGGGGAGTGGGTTGAAAAATTTGCCCTTCCAATTGTATCCATGGCAGTTGAGTAAGAGAGGTTGGAACAAACCATTTGACCACTTGGGTGGCTAAAAAAGACCAATAGTAGCCTCGAAGCCAGGGAAGCCCTAAGCTCCCCCGTGACCAGTGTGCTCGTAATTTATGTACACCCCACCTTGGCTTCCTCTCTTCCCACAGGAAGGATGAAATTAGTTTATCTAATGTTCAAAATACTTTGTCCGACAATATTATGGGAAGGTTATTCAGCAAGTACGCTACTCTGGACAGCAGGAGCATGCGAAGTGTTGCAACTTTCCCTGGGAGGGAAAGATTCAGTCGTCGCCAATGTGCTGTTTCGATTGTCAGCTGTGTGAGTAATGGGGTAAAATTCCTAGATTCTATCTTCCCCCAGGCAAAGGGAATGTGAATACCCAAGTATAGTAAATTATTAGGAGCCCATGATAGCCCTAGCCCCTTGAAACAGTCCTTAGTGCAGGCGGCGTTCAAAGGAGTAACACTGGTTTTCTTTTGGTTGGCTTGTAACCCTGATATTCTGGTGAATGTTTGTAGACTCTCTATCATCCGGCATAGGGACTCCTGTGGATGGGAAAGAGTGACAAGTAAGTCGTCTGCATATGCAGTTGCGAGATAAGAACAGTCCCACACCGAGACACCCTGAATCGCTTTATTGGCCTGGAGTGCTCAGATAATAGGATCCAGTGCCAGCAGAAAAAGCAGTGGGGATAGTGGGCACCCCTGCCGAGTTCCTCACTGCAGGGGAAAGGGCATAGATATGTCCTTGTTGGTATGTATTTTGGCCACAGGACTTTTATATAAGACATGGATCCATTGTTTAAAGTAGGTTCCAAAACCATACAAATTAAGCACCTCATGCAAATAGGGCCATTCAACCAAATCAAAAGCTTTCGAGAAGTCAACTGCTATAGCTGCCATGGGGATGGAGGACTGAAGGGCTAGCCACTTGATGTTGAGCACAAGACAGATGCTGTCAGCCACTGCCCTACCTTTGGTGAATCCAGCTTGGGAGGGGTGTACTATGGAGGGTAAGATGTCCATCATACGATTGGCAAGTATTTTGGCCACTATCTTGGTGTCTACGGATATTAGTGAAATAGGGTGATAGTTTGCGCAGTTTAATGGATTGTCTGACTTCTTTGGAATGAGAGTAATTAAAGCCTCTCACATCATTGGTGGAAGGGTACCAGTCAAGTGCGCTTCCTGAAGGGCAGCAAGTAGTGGGGCTCTAATTTTGGGACTTAGTATCTGGTATAACTCAGTGGTCATGCCATCCGGTCCTGGAGATTTGTCATTTGCTAACTGAAACAATGCCTCATTAATTTCTGCCTCTGTGAGAGGGGCATCCAATGTGTTTTTCAAACTTTGGAAAGTTGGGGAATATGAGCTATTGAACAAAAGTCCTTTAAAGGGGCTCTCATTTGATTCTTCTCTTGGGGTATTTGTGATTGGTACAACTGCTGGTAATATTGTGTCATACATTCATTAATTTGCTTAGGGTCCGTAACTGTTTCCGCTTTGACAGCCTTAAGGGCATGGATGCGGGATGCAGCTTGCTGTCTCCTCAGTTGGTATGCCCGCTGTTTCCCACTCTTATCCCCGCCCTCCCAATACGTATGTTTAGTCCTAGTCATATACCACTCAGCTTTTTGATGGAGTATTGTGTTTATACAATATTTTAACCCGACAATTTCCTGAAGTTTAGTTGCGTCAGGACATCCAGCAGTGGTTACCTTAAACTGTGATTCCAGGGCTGAGAGTTCTGCTTGGAGCCCAATAAGCTCTGCTTTTCTCTCCCCTGTTCCTTTGAGTCACAAAAGCTACGATGTGCACCCTAAGCATAGCTTTAAAAGCCTTCCAAAACTAAAAAACAAAACAAAAAAGAAAGTGTGTGTTTGTCTGAGTTAACTGAACTGAATGGTTATCTGAACAGTTATCTAGGTGTAAATCTCAGGTGATTGAAAGAACTTGATAGCTGTGGGGTTTAAATTACTTGTAGAAAGATCTAGTAAGTAGGGGGAATAGCTTAGCTAGAAGGACGCTACATTTAAAGACTGCCTTAGAAAGATTCTGCTAGTAGCTTGGCAGAAGACACCAGGAGAAAGGACTGCTGTGTGACTGGACTTCTCTACTGGGACTATATTGCCCTCCCTCCTTCCCTCCCCCTCCACAGCTAGTTCTACTTTTATAGGCACAGGATTTGGCTGACAACAGGAACTTCCTGTTTGGGAGCAGGAAGTGAGTGATCACGGAGCCACCAAAGACCCACCATCCTGGAAGGGCCAGAGTAGCTCTCTGGCCCCCTCTAGCTGCTGGAGGTCTGCCTCTGAGCAAGTAAGGGGTCTACTGAGAAACAGGATATTCTTGTCTCAGAACAGGACAATCAGGAGCTTAAAGGGCACACAGGCAGAAGGTAAGGAGAGAGAAAAAAAAAAACAGAGGAAAGCGTAAGGATTGCAAACAGTTAAGGGGCCAGAAATAAGACATGATGGGAGTGGTGTAGTGCAGTGGCTGTGGAGCAGTAGTCTTCTGGGAGACGTTCTGGAGGATGCGGTGTTGTCCCATCTGCAGGCACCTCTCTGGACTGAGGGAGGAGGTTGCTCATCTCCAGGCTGAGTTGGCCAGGATTTGTGGGACCTCCTCTTCCATCCAGGGACCACCAGTGCCACTGTTGTTGCCTCAGAGGTTGCCAAGAAAGAGGAGCGATTGGACCACAGTGGGCTCAGGGAGGGTGAGGGTGGTGGAACAGAGGTGCATCCCTCCAGTTGTACCTCTCCACAATTCCTATGCCATTCTGGCAAACTGTGGTTCCTCTATGGAGGCACCTGCAGTGGAGTCCAAGGAGGATGCTGGGAGCCTCCACAAAGGAGACCCACAGGAGGGTGGCAGGGAACCCCGCAGGGGAAGGAAACAACTCCTGGTGGGGGACTCCACTGTAAGGAAGGTAGAACTTGGGGAGGAAGGGGAGAGGGAGGTAAGGTGCCTGCCTGGTGCCATGGCTTGGAGAGACAGGGAGTGAATCCTCAGGATTGCCGGAGCAGCTGCACAGGGGAGGGAGCTGGATGTCATTGTCCACCTAGGGACAAAGGACCTGGCTAAGAAAGGGATTAGAGAAGTGCAGGAAGAGTTTGTGGAATTGGGGAGGGGCCTTAGACAAGTAGCACGCACGGTAACCTTCTCGGAGGTGCTGCCCATCTATGGCGTAGGAGAGGCTAGGGTGTTCCGCACCATGGAATTCAATCAGTGGCTGAAAACTGGTGTGGAGCTCAGGGATTTGGCTTCATTGGGGACTGGGGGTCCACCTGGAGTGATGCAAGCCTATACTGGCATGATGGGCTGCATCTGTCCAGAAGGGGAACCAGGATCCTAGGTGATAGGTTTAAATGCTTCATTGGCAAGCATTAAACTAGCCAAGGGGAGGCACTGGAAAGAGCAGGGAAATCATACCCCCCCCCCAAGAAAGTCACAGTAGTAAGTGCGGTAAACACCAACATAGAGGTGTCGATAGGGAGAAGGGCAGGGGTAAATGGAGAAAGTGACAAAGGCAAGAAGGATAGGGATGGGGCAAAAAGGAGTAAGGCCATCAGGAAATGGAGGGTAATGAGTACCAATGCCCATAGTCTGGGCAGCAAGCTCCCTGAGCTGGTGGTCTTGATGGAAGAGGGATGCCTGGATAGCATAGCAGTCACAGAAACATGGTACACAGAGAACCATGACTGGGATGTTAACATACCAGGGTACATAACCTACAGGAGAGACAGGCAGGGGAGGAGTAGCTCTCTATGTAATGGAAGGAATAAAAGCAACTGAACAAAAGAGTAAACAGGGAGGAGAGGAAGCACTGTGGGTCACCTTGGAGACTGGAAAGGGCACCACAATCCGCACAGGGGTTGTGTACAGACCCCCATGTCAGGGGGAAGGAATGGACAAGGACATGATAGAAGGCATTCTTAGAATGGCAGAGAAAGGGGAGATACTGTTGATGGGAGAACTGAATATGCCAGATGTTAACTGGAGCACATTTGCTGCAGCCACATCCAGGAGCAGGGCCATTCTTGATGCCCTACAGGTGGCAGGCCTCAGAGAGCTAGTTTCGGAACCCACTCATGAGGGAACCATCTTAGACCTCATACTCTCAAACGGGGGCAGTGAGAGGATCTCAGATCTAGAAGTGGGTTGCGATCTGGGAACAAGTGACCATCAAACAGTGTGGTTCACGTTAAACTCAGCTACAGAGTCAAGCCATACAAAAGTGAGGGTACTGGACTTTAGGAGGCTGACTTTGGCAAGATGGGAGAGTGCCTCAGAAAGCACTAGCAAACAGGCTAGAAGGAGGTGTGGAGCAACAATGGGGAATCATCAAAACTGCCATCACAGAGGCAACAAGCCTTTGTGTGAAGCAAATAAACAAATCAAAATGAAAGAAAAGCCACTATGGTTCTCAAAAGAGGTGGCTGTGAAAGTCAGGAAGAAAAAGATAGCATTCCGGAAGTATAAGGAAACACAGAAGGAGCAGGACAGAGAGCTGTACCAGTTAAGGCAGAAGGAAGCAGGGAGGGAAGTCAGAATAGCAAAGGCCCAAACTGAGGAAAAGATAACCAACTTGGTTAAGAAGGGGATAAAACCTTTATAAGTACATCAGCGAGAAAGACAAAGGAGGGATAGTGAGGCTGAATAGAATGAACGGTGGTGGGCAGAGGGGACAGTGAAAGCAGGATACTGAACGAATATTTCTGCTCAGTATTCACAAAAGAGGAGGGGAAGTGCTAATCCAATTAACAGAAGCACTCTTGATAGGGGGTCGATCCCAGTCCTTTCACAGAAGAAAGGGTTCTGCAAGAACTCCTAAAACTGAAGGTGGACAAAGCAATGTGGCCTGATGGAATTCACCCCAGAATTCTAAAAGAATTAAGGGGGGAACTAGTGACACCACTGGCTACTCTTTTTAATAAATCATGGGAGGATGGTGTGGTACCCTAGGACTGGAGGAAGGTGGATGTGATTCCCCTTCACAAAAGTGGGACCAAGACAGAGGCAGGAAACTACAGACCTGTCAGTCTGACCTCTGTGGTAGGGAAAGTGATGGAGTCACTTCTGAAGGAAAGAATAGTTGAGTACCTAGAGGCCAGTGGGGCACAGGACCCAAGGCAGCATGTGTTCACAGTGGGAAGGTCATGTCAGACGAATCTAATAGATTTCTTTGACTGGGTGACCAAAGTAGTAGACTAGCGAGGGGCAATGGACATGGCCTACCTAGACTTTAGGAATGCATTTGATACAGTCCCATACAAAAGATTAATAGTCAAATTAACAAGCCTGGGAGTGGGTCCCAGGGTGGTAGCCTGGGTAAAACATTGGCTGGACAACAGGACACAGAAGGTAATTGTAAATGGAGTCCACTCTGAAGAAAGAGGGGTTACTAGTGGGCCACTGAGGTTCAGTACTGGGTCCAGGCCTTTTTAATGTCTTCATAAGTGACATTGCAGAGGGACTGGAAGGAAGAGTATGCCTCTTTGCAGATGACACAAAGATCTGCAACAGGGTTGATACACAAAGAGGCATAGAAAGGATGAGAAGGGACTTGGCAAGGTTGGAGGAATGGTCAGAAGTATGGCAGCTAGGATTCAATTTAAAGAAGTGCAAAATAATGCACCTGGGAAACAAGAACCCAGGGGAAGAATACACAATGGGGGAGGTAGTAACAACAACAAAAAAGGAAAGGGACCAGGGGGTAATCATATCATATGACCTTAAGGTTAGCAAGCAATGTGAGAAGGCAGTAGGGAGGGCTGGGGGTATACTGGGATGCATAGGGAGAGACATCAGCAGCAGAAAACAGGAAATTGTTATCCCTCTGTACAGACAGTTGGTGAGACCCCATCTGGAGTACTGCATCCAGTTCTGGAGACCCCATCTCCGCGAGGACATAGACAGGATAGAGGCAGTTCAGAGGAGGGCAACTAAAATAGTGCAGGGTCTGCAAGAGAAGCCGTAGGAGGAGAGACTAAAGGAGCATAATATGTATACCCTTGGGGAAAGAAGGGAGAGGGGGGACATGACAGAAACTTTTAAGTACCTCAGTGGAATCAACAAAGTCCAAGAGGGTAGCATTTTTCAGAAAAGAGACGTGCAAGAACAAGGGGACACAATTTAAAGATGGGGGCAGTTCAGGGCAATGTGAGGAGTATTATTTCACAGAGAGGGTAGAGATGGAACAGCCTTCCTGAGGAGGTTGTGGGGTCTAAAACTGTGGGAGAATTCAAGAATGCGTGGGACAGACATAAGGTAATTCTTGTGGGGGGTTGGAAAAAATAGGCTGTTGGTTAACTAGGATCTGCGGCCTATCCTGTAGGTAGGGAAATGGGCAGACTAGATGGGCCAAGCAGTCCTTATCTGCCATCAAAGTCTATGCTTCTATGGCTGCGGACGTATCCCTCAGTTTATTGTGTACAAAGTAGTCTCGGGAGGCATCCTGAACCATACTCCGAAAGGAGGGATCTTTGATCAATAAGAGGTTGCAAAGCCACCTGGTGCCAGTGCCCCATTGCTCTGCGGGTAAGAAAATACAGGAGACAGGATTGTGGTCCAATACCAGAATGTCATTGATCTCAGATGTTATAATGTCCTGTGCTGCGTACGAGTTTGCAAGCCAGAAATCAATGCAGCTGTAGGTTGTGTGCACTGTCGAGAAGAAAGAGTAGTCCCTCCCTGTGGGGTGGTCTCTCCGCCAGACATCAACCATACCCCATTCCCTCATCATTTCCTGTAGTATGCCCACAGCCTTAGGGTGGGTTTGAGGGGTGGGCTTAGACTTATCCAAGAATATGTCGAGGGCTATATTAAAATCCCCCCTATCATGATTGGGATGTTATGGTAGCCCTCAGTGAGGGATTCCAAGGTGCGACTATGGTCTAGGAATAGCTCGGGAGAATCAGAATTAGGGCCATAGATATTAGCTAACACCGCATGTCCCCTCAGGTAAGAGAACCTGACCCCTATTCATCGGCCGTTAGTGTCCGTAACTGTTTTATCTACAGTCCATGGACATGACTTTTTGACCAGAATGACGACTCCCTTGGACTTGTTCTTAGCTGAACTGGCGATTACTGTCCCTACCCATGACTTTCTGAGCCACCCAACAGTCTTTGCAGTGAGATGCATCTCTTGGAGCAACACAATGTCTGCCTGCAAAGAGTGGAGGTGTTTAAGGACAACAGATCATTTAGTTGGGTGATTCAGCACCTTCACATTCCAGGATATGAGCTTATGCCCCATTCTGGAGTACAGCACTGCTATGCTGAGGATTTAAAGAGAAAAATACTTACCTCAGGGGTCCTGAAAGTGCAGAGTAAGACAAGTAGTCAGGATGCCTGAGGTATGGTAAATTGTTCAGCAGAAGAGAAACCAGGAAGATTTGCCAGAGAAAATACTGCACAAATGACCTAGTGGTGAAGAAGGAGAAAAAAGGAACACAAATATAGG
Organism: Neoceratodus forsteri; assembly: GCA_016271365.2. Taxonomy (NCBI): domain Eukaryota; kingdom Metazoa; phylum Chordata; order Ceratodontiformes; family Ceratodontidae; genus Neoceratodus; species Neoceratodus forsteri. Next base: position 614,022,032 of record CM057452.1, read on the forward strand.
TGAATATAACACATTCTAAACCAACAAAAGTTATCTAACCTTTAAAGGTACCCACTAAACTGTAGGTTAAATAGTGATATAATGATTTCCTATTAACTGCAAGTATCAGGTACAGTATATAGAGAGAGAACAAGCAATAAGCTAGTGAGATTTGGGGTACGCACAATGGTGCTGTTCTCTGCCAACCACAGGGGTAAGCACTCCACCGTGCAAGCCAAATACTCAAGTGAGGGGGAGAGGGGTCGAGCCATTCAATTTCTTGTAGCTCGCACCCCAGCCTTACCTAGTCAGTACTGAGTCATACATGCCGCCCAAAAAGTAAGAATGGGTGGGGCATCCAAGTCTAAAAGGGGGGGGAAGGGGGCAAAGTTGTGACCATCCACCTCCAGCATCTAGTCTGTACAGGGCTTTAGCATACCTGCTACCCTGCAATCCCCTTTACTAACATACAGTACGTCTTGATAGGGATCCCTTAGATCAAGGCCAGTGGCAATGGGAGGGAGGACCCCTGAACAGAGGATATTTCCTCGCTTCACTGATGGTAGGGCTGGGAAATCCAGGCATAACACAAGTACCTACATGTAGAGCTTCTCAAGCGATGATTATACTTTAAGTTAAGCGATAAGCAGGATGGTAAGAGGGTAGCTGCCAAGACCCCCATGTCCTGTTTTCACTTCAACAGAAACATGCCCCAACCCCTCTTTATGAAACACCCAAAATATAATGTTGGGGGGAGGGGGTGGGAGGAGAAGCTAACTCCCAGCAGCATTGAAAGATAATAACAAAGAGGGTCACTTATGTTATTCAGTCCGGTGGGCAAGCTCTATCATTCAAGGGACATTCTGTAGTTGTGTTCTGCATATCCTTTGTCAGAGCTTCTGCAAAAGACATTGTCCCTGGTTTAATGGGAAGTGTAGCAGTGTTTATAAATTCCTCTGTGTCTGGCAAACAGTCAGCCCTGGATCCCATTTCTACTGCTTCCATTAGAGTCTCATCTGGTATATCTTCTGGGTCAGGCTGTGATGTATAAAGCGATTCATCTTTCGTTAGCTTGGCAGGAGGCACCATTTCTTACCCTCAGACAAAGTCTAAATCACTATTGGACTGATGCCTTATCCTGGTCGCAGAGCTGGCGTCCCATGGTGGCTTTATGGAGGAGGAAACACCAGGGCCTCTTGGATGGTCGTCTACTTTCCTAAAGCTCTCCATTGCAGCTTGTAGAGGTCAAGAAGGACTGGGGGATCCATTTACTGAGGGAGTTGTCTGATCTTTATTGTGATCCCTATGGATGCTGCTGCTGGTAGATTGATTCCTTCTATCCTTGTCTGGGCACCAAAGTTCCTGGGAGATGGAGTTTTCAGGGACAAGCATGGCCAGTACTTGGAGATCCAGATTTCCACTTCTCGGGGAGATTCTGCCACTGTTTCCTTCCCTCCTTGGATACAGACAGGTAGGCGAGCTGACGAAATCCGTATTTGAAGCCGTGCTGGGACAGTAACTTTTTGATAGGAGCAAAGGACTTCCTCCAAGCTGCCACCTCAGCTGAGAAATCCCAGTAAAAAGAGATTTTTACACCCTGCCATATCACCTCTCCCAAATCCCTAGCTGCTCGCAATACTTGCTCTTTCATAGAGTATCTAAGAAGGTAGGCAACTATGGGTCATGGCATAGAATTCATCGGTTGGGGGCCTCCAGGAACCCGATGCGCCCTTTCAACAACTAGTGTGCTGTGCCACCTATCCCCCAGCATCTTAGGGATTTCATCATTTAGAAAGCGCTCCATATTCACCCCTTCCGATCCCTCAGGAATGCCCAAAATTCTTATATTATTCCACCTGCTGCGGTTTTCTTGGTCCTCAGCCCTCTGCAATAAAGTAGTTAACTTGCTCTTATGATCCTGAAGACGTTGCAGGATTTTGGCTTGACTTGATTCTAGACTTTCAGTCTTCTGCTCCACCACATTAACTTTGTTGTTTAGTATGTGCACCTCAGCAACAGTATCAGTGAGGGTAGTCGATAATAAATCGACCCTTGAGAGCAATGTTTCCAGCAAGGACGTTATGTGTTGTAGGGAGGAGTGAACATCTGGCAGGTGCACAGAGGGCTCTAAAGCCATGGTGGACAAGCCTCATGGAAGTTGTGGTGGTGAAGTCATCAGGGAGAGGTGTGCAGGTAAGGCTCGTCACAGCCTACTTCTTATCCATGTTGAGAAACAGTGTCTGAGGATATGTGAAGGGGGGAGATATCGAGCCGAACACCGACCTGTATTGTGGCGCTAGCACTGGTTCCCCTGAACATAGAGGGTGCTCAGCCTACCTGAAGCCCAATCGAGTCACATGTGGGACCACCATTGCTAGACCGTGAGCTGTATCCCAGATGCAAAAGATTACCTCGTCGAGCCGACCCTTGTGGCTTCGGAAGCGTCCTGGGTCATCTTTGGGAAGAATTATCCCTGGATGCTGATTTTTTCCCATGAAATGGCTTAGCTGGGTTGGAGCTGTGATATTAGGCGGCCATTTCTTTTTGTGTCCAAACCACGCCCCCCCCAAATTATACATTATTAAATTTAATTGTAAATGCGGGCATGTGTGAAGCCTATGTAATAACCCCTGCGTATGTTTTGTGTATTTGTTTTGAAATTAGTTCTGTTTTTCTTTGTTTAGTGTCTGTTTTTAATGCAGTCTTTTCTCCAGCCCATATTCTTTTTTTAATTATTTAGCAGTTCTGGAATCCAGTGACATTAAATGAGTGGAAGCCCAGCATGGAAATTGTTATTAATGTCACTGCATCAGAAAACTGCTAAGCAATGAAACAAAATATTATATCTGACAGACAAAAGGCAGCATTAACAAGGGATCCTAAAAAAGAACTGCTTCAAAACAAATGCACATAACAATATAGAGATAGTATGGTGCAGTATTGTGGTTAAGAGCTCTGAACTGCAAACCTGGAGAACTGGGTTTGAATCCCAGAGCCCCACTTGCACACTGTGTGACCATACCCAAGTCACTTATCTTCCCTGTGCTCTCAGGACACATCAGGAAACAAATCTTGGCTTACTGTGTCTTTCCTGGCCACAAATTTAAAAAAAAAACAAAAAAAAAACAGCCTTTTCATGCTGTGCTTCTGCTTAACAGATGTTACTGGGTTCTGGAACTGCTCAGGAATTAAGGAATTAAAAAAAATAATATTAGGTGGGGAAAACCCTGCATTAAAAAAGGATACTAAATAACAAAATAGGACTGTTTAAAAACAAACACAAAACTACTCACTGGGATTATTAAACAAACATTACACGTGCCCAAATGTACTATTGTATTAGAAATGTAAACAACAAGGTTTATGTTTCTTTAAATTCAGGGTAATCATCAGTCTTTGGAGTCCTTTTATGTCCATAGCGCAAAGCTTGTGTCTGTTTTTCACACCCAGCATCTTCCCACATCATTGTGGTCAGTGAATTTGTAGGTAACAACATACAGTAAATGATATTGTGATGGCAAAAGGGTCTTGGGGTCTGGTTTGTCTGCCCCTCCTGCTACTTTAAAGGAAAGCAGTTGTTATCTTTATCTACCCCCCACCACCACAGCCCGATTAGGCTTTTCACACGGAAAAACATTTTTTTACTTTTGTAAAGTCCAGGCTGGCTTCCCAAACAATGCAGATGCTTTTCAGTTCCATTTTACCTGAAAGTGGGGCACCACACCTCAATACATTTGTCTCAGTACCCATCTGCTTAAACTGAGGCACTTATTTCCTACCTCTGTGGGTCCCTCCACCTGATCCAGTCTCATGACCACTCTTGGAGGATCTGGGTGTTAAACCCTGGTTTGTGACTCGCTAACTCTCTCACAGCCTAGTGCCCTATCCACTGGGCCACACCATCAACAAGTTTTCAGGTTGCAATCTCATTGTTATCCCATTTGACTGTCCACCTCCTCCTGCCATACTGCCACCTAGTGTCCACAACCCTCAGCCCTCCTGCTCTCTACTACCCAACTCCGTGAAAACTTGATCCTGCACTAAAAACCTCCTAACTTTCTCTGTGTCCTTGAAACAGAAAAAACAATCACCCTCGTCCCCTTTCCACCCTCTTAGATGTTGTCCCTCCCATGTTTAATGCTCCCTTTTATCCTCCTAATTACTGGCATCCCTATTAATCTTTCCCCATCGTCCAAACACCCCCTGCTCCTGCCATCCTCCCCCTAGCCCTCTTGAGGCCCCTCCTTAACTGGCCCTTAGACTTCCCCCATCTTGCCTCCACCCTCACTACACCCCCCCTTGCCTATGTCCTTTCTGCCCACCCCAGCTTCTGCCCCTGACCCTTCTCCCCCTGATGGCTGCCATGCCCACACAACTAAACTGACAGCATGCTCACTCAACAACCTAAAGAAAAGGAGCAATTCAGAGTTTCTACTACCCTGTTTTCTTTTCTTCCTAGTGACTGGTGACGTTGAACCTAACCCTGGTCCCACTACTCCCACTGGCTCCCAAACTGGCAGCCTCGGCATCTACCATCTAAATGCCAAGAGCTAGGTGCCTAAAATGGACCACTTAAGGGCCTGGGTGTCATAAAACTTCCCAGACATCTTATCTGTATCTGAATCCTGGCTGTCATCAAAAATCCCCAACTCCACAGTGAATCTCTCAGGTTACACAATATTTAGACAGGACAGAGGGAAAAGAGGTGGTGGGATAGTGGCCTATGTACAGGATTCTCTCCTCTCCTCTCCTCCATTGTACTCCAGCAGGTCATCCCTCCTCCCACGAGCTACTGCTCCTTAAACTATCCTATCCATCAACTGCCCCTATCTTCATAGAGGTATGCTACTTCTCCCCCAAAGTCCAGCCCTCTGCCCTAGTCTCCAACCTTGCATCCCTCACCTCCTAAATTCCTAAATTTAACTAAAAAAAAACAAAGTTTTTTTCTCTCACAGAGAATTGTTAATCCATGGAACAAACTCCTGACTCAAATTGTTATTTGCAAGTCCAAACAAACTTATAAAAATAAACTTGATACTTATATGTTACAAAACAAACTGGAATGTTATAGGTGGAAGATAGAGGCTCCTATGGGCAATTGCCTTCTTGCCTCTTACCAAAACCTAGTGAAAAACTCTCTCACCCAGAATGGTGAATTACTACTTCTGGGTGACTATAACGTAAACTAGCTCTCTGCCCAAGCCAAACCCATCAACCAAGAAATCAAGATCCTAAACCTTGTCCAACTCCTGTCTGAGCCAACCAGACTAAACCCCCACTCCACCAACCATTCCTTAATTAATTTGATTTTAACATCCCACCCTCTCAGATACTCATCTGCCAGCACCCTACCTAACACTTTCAGTGACCACTGCATGACCTACTGTTGTAGAAAATTCCATCCCCCAAACTCCCCCCCAAGTATCTGTGGTTCCGTGCACTCAAATCCCTAAATACCCGAGCCCTCCTGTCCGACCTCTACCTGTCTGACTGGTCAGGTGTTTTAACTGCCCCAAATGTGGACTCCGCTCTCACATCTTTCACTACAACCTTTCTCAGAACCTGGGATCTGCATGCCCCTTTCAGAAGGCTGCACTTCACCTCAAGCATCTTCCCTGGATTACTGATAAACTAATCTCCCTTTTCAAATCCAGAGACCTGGCTTGGCATACTTACAAATCCTCTTTTAGCCAGGTTGACCTTCAAAAATATAAAACACACTGCACAATGCCTGCACAAAGGCTGTGTGCACCAGAAAAGCCAACTTTTTCAGAAACAAGCTAAATGACAATAGAATGTCACCCACTGAATTCTGGAAAACTCTCCATCCCCTTCTAGGCTCCCGCTCTCCACCTGCTTTCCCCCAACTCTGCTGGCTCCCAGCCCTTCTTGGGGCTTCCTCTATCAATCTTTCTTCACTTTTGATGCTCTTCCCCTCTCCCTCCCCTCCCGCCTCAATGCCTTCACCTCCAACCCCTACCCCACCTCCATTCCACAAATGGGTTTTCCTTCCCCCTCAATCACCATCATGGAAGTATTCTGTGCTCTAAAAGCCCTAACTCCCTCTAAATACAGCCCTGATGGCCTTGATCCCAGATTACTCAAGATCTTGGCCTCTGCCATAGCCCCCCTCCTGTCGTGCACCTCCTGAACCTGTCTGTCATTCAGAGCACTGTCCCAAAAGCATGGAAACTGGCAAAGGCCATTTATCTCCACAAAGGTGGGGATCCTTCCTTACTGGGAAAATACAGGCCCATCTCACTTCTTCCCGCTCTCTCAAAAATCAAGGAGACACTCATCTCAAACAGGCTAAACTCCTTCCTAGACACTACCAGCACTTTAAGTCCCTTCCAATCTGGTTTTAGGCATATCCACTCCACCTCCTCCTCCCCCCTCTGCCATGGAAAAAAGGTCACCTCACATTGGTGATTTTCATTGATCTCGCCAAGGCTTTTGACTTGGTTTCCCACAACCTCCTTCTGAGCAAGCTAGCATCCATAGGTCTCTTCCCCTCTTCAACTGACTGGTTCAGATAATAATAATAATAATCTTTATTTATATAGCATAATTCAAGATATCGAAGTGCTTTACAATAATTGAACTATTAGATATTAAAAACTAAAAATAGGTTAAAATTCAGCAACAGCACAAATCAGATCATAATCAAGTAATGGAGAATGCAAGATTAAATAACAAGGTCTTTAGTGCCGTTTTAAAGCTCTCCACAGTCAGGCACTCATCCTATCTCTCTGGCAGAAACCAATATGTGCATCTAGGTCAAGCCAAGTCAGCCCCCTCCTCATCCTCACTGGTGGCCCCAAGGCACTTTTCTGGGCCCCACTTTCTTCTCAATTTTTGTTAATGACCTCCCCTCCATATGCTCACCAATTCACATACACGTGTATGCTGAGGATACCATCTTCTTTGCCTCAGACCCCTCATTCACCACTATCCAGGCATCCCTGCAGGAGACCTTTGTAAAAGCCCTCAATTTGTCTGAGGCTAATGACCTGAGGTGCAATACCAAAATAAACGTAGCCATGGCCTTCAGCTCCACCAAATGGTTGACCAAACTCTCAACTCCCCCATCTTGCTTCTCTCTGGAAGGCACGATAATTGATACTGTGCAGTCCTTTAAGTACTTCGGGGTGTGGTTGAACCCCAAGTTAGACTTTTCCGAACATATTGACTACATCCACACCAAACTCCATCCCAAACTGGGAGCCATATATAGAATCAAGGACTATCTTTTCCCCCTGCTCTGTAAAGAACTAATCACCAAGCTAATACTCCCCACATTTGACTACACTGACATTGTATACAACTCAGCCACTCAATCATCCCTTTCTAAGTTGTATCCTCTGTCCAACACTTTCTGTTGCTTTGCTTCAAACCTTGCCTTCTGAACCCATCACTGTTCCCTGTACTCCTCCCTTGCCCTCCCCTTCCTTGCAAATTGCCACTTCACCCACTGTACCACGCTCATCAGCAAATACTGGTTCACAGCCCTCCCCTCCTGTCTCTCCTCTCTCCTGTTTTCCTCACCCATGTCAGCCTATTGCCTCAGATCCTGTGATTCCTACACCTTCAATCTCCTGCTTCCGCATGCTCAAGCTGGCAAGACCGCTTTCTCCTACAGACTCCCAGATCTATGGAATCATCTCTCCCACTCTATCCACCTTGCTCCCACTCTAACCAGACTAAAACAACAGCTAAAGCTCCTCCTACCACCCCCGTGTGATTGCTTCCCACCTGGCCCCCCTTGACACCATTCCTCCACTCCCCACCCCCCTACTTTTCCTTCTCTGCTGTCTCCCCTACCTTCACTCCTTTATTTATTCTCACCTACCCTTCACATGTGTCAGTCTGTTCTCTAGGCAAGGATACCCCTCGCTAGCTGGTTCCACTATCTCTCTTTTTTCCTTTATCTACTATGCATGTTGTAAGCTTGTTTTACATTTAGACAAACTGCACTTGCACCTTGTATATAGCGATACCCATCACAATCTGTAACTCAAATGTATATATTGTCAATACTGTATACTGCTCTATTTTGTTTCCTTACTGTAACTGTTGCAATATTATGCTACTCGACTTTTGTATACCCCACTCCCCTTTCCCCCAGGTCGCACCTGGAAATGAGCCTTGGCTCAGCGTGCTTTTCCTGATTACCGAAATTTTAAATAAATAAAAAGATAATGACTGCTTTCCTTTAACACAATGGGCCCGATTTTCAAAGCCCAGAAAATGCCACAAGCCCCTGGTGCACCAATCGTTTGGTGCACAGTGCTTGTGGCATTCTCCCCGCCAGCATTGGGAATTTCAATCCTGAGTGCCAAATGCTGCAAGTTAGGACAGCTTTTCCCTGGTCTAACTTGTGCCATTTGGGGGACACTTTTTACGGGGTTTGCACCAAATCTTTGGCACAAGCTGCCATACGAACATACGAAGAAGCCTGCAGAAGAAGACCATTTGGTCTGTCAAGTCTGCTCGTATTGCAGGGTCCACAGCTTGAGCTAATGTCCCTGCCCGCCTCCCCACCCTCCCATCCTCCCTACTCATGATCCTTACCTCCCCCCATGCCTATCCCAGCCTCTGTTAAGCCTGCTCACTGTCTTCAATGAGATGAACTCTTCTGGCAGTGCAGTCCAAGTGTCCACCACCCTCTCTGTGAAGAAGTGCTTCCTGACCTCCCTCCTAAACATCCCACCCTCCAGATTAAGACCGTGCCCCCTTGTGTTATGGTTGTCACTCAGCTTAAAGAGACTCTCCTTATCAACCTTATTTATCTCTTTCAAGTACTTGACGGTCCCAATCAAGTCCCCTCTCTCTCTCCTGTCTTCCAGGGAGTACATGTTCAGTGCCCTCAATCTCTCCTCGTATGCCTTATCCTGCTGACCAGCTATCATCTTTGTAGCCCTCCTCTGGACTTTCTCCAGCAGGTTAATGTCCTTTTTGAGGTGTGGGCACCAGTACTGAACTCTGTACTCTAGATGCGGCCTTTCCAGTGCCCTGTACACGGGCAGTATAACCTCCTCTTGCCTACTACTGATCCCCCTAGATATGCATCCTAGCATCTTGTTTGCCTTTGTTGCTGCTTTCTTGCAGTGTGTGAAGTGCTTCAGATCACCAGTGATCATCGCTCCCAGATCTCAGCATAAGTTGAGGAAACTGTTGCACCTGCCCCTGATGTACTAAAATCAGGTGCAGTTGCGTCAAAGGAGTTTGGTGCAGCTGCACCAAAAAAATAGTTGACACAGAGATAGACACAAGCCCTGCATCACTCTTTGGAAACTGAACACAATGTGTTATCAGGAGATAAGCACATGCTGGCCCATCGGCGAATTGGCAGGGGTACCACCCATGATACTGGTGACCTGTGTGGATGACCATTCCCCACTGTATGAATGTCACCTGGCAGTGCCCAGGAGGCACAAGCCAGTGGGGGATGGCAGTGGTAGGAGAAATGCAATGGCTTTGTGACATGCATGCCCATTTCTTATGCATAACATGTGTTCACAACCCAGCATTTCAGGGGAGGGAAAAAAAAATGGAAAACAACCTGCACTGGCAGAATGAAGGCGGCAAGCTTGGGCTCCGGGACTTCGACCTACCCAGCATGAGGGAGATTCCTGGTAATCGAATATGGAGAAGACTAGAAGGGGGAACTGACCTACACTCTGAAAGCCCTAGTGTGGGAGGTTTCCCCACGGGGCAGGTAAGGAGACCTCCTGGGGTTTGAGACAGTAATGGAGATGGGTGGTAGCTGAGCAGATGGGGGGCAGACTGGAGCAGGAAGACTAAGTGGAAAAAAAAGAGACATTCAGAGAAGAGTAAGGAATGCCCCATTGGCAAACTATAAATCTGGCTTCAGACTGCACTGAACTGCTTGTGGGAAGTGCAAGTGACATTGGTCAAACCAACAAACAGAGAGACTCTGTACTTCTCATACTGAAGCATCTGGGATGTATGAGCTGCGTGTAACACCTTGACCTGAGCCTCTCTCCATGCTGGCAGAGTCTGGGGTAACACTCAGAGCAACACAAGACATTCTCAAATGGGTCTGTTTAAGGTCACTGCTGAGAAAAGCAGGACCGAAAGCCCTTGTGTATGTTCTTCTATGAGAATACTGTACTCCCAGACAGGCCCCAACATCTAAACCCACCCCTGTGGTTTTGATGGATTCCGGTCAGACAGACAGAAGCCTTAGAACTCAGGCCAAGCTGCTCATTTCAAAGACAAAGGCAGGGCTGAAATTTATTGGCAAAGTAATAAAACTCTGGAATTTTCTAAAACAAGGAGGAACAACCATGGCGACTCAGTGGGACATGTCAGAGTGGTAGGCTGCACACTTTCCAGTCTGCTTCACCCTGCAATTGTCTGTTAGAGATGGCATGTGTTGCTGTGGTTACTCCAGGGCAGTTCTGGCCCAGCACTATCTGGCATGGTTACCTAATCAGGCAAATGTGTACAGATTATACATTCCATGGATTCCTTTCCCAAAGGGATTGTGGGTATATTCTGTAATTATGCAGCTATCTCGACTGCTGTGTGCCAGGAGAACCTTTTAGGCACGTCACCTTATGTTTCATATACTTTCTGTGTTTTATCTTTTTTCACAATTATGCACACTAACTTGAGGCTAGGTTCTTTGTAAACATCATCTGCTCTGGCTGCTTGTCTACATCTGACGTCACAATCTGTTGCTGTGGAAGTCCTTATGATGTCACAAGAAGACCGTTACAATGTCAGGTATAGACAAGCAGTCCAAGCAAATGATGTATAAGGGACGGTGATCCTGTTTGGTGTCTGAGCCTGTAGTTAATGCAGGCAGTTGGAGTAAAAGACTCCCTCACCCAGAGAATGTTTTGCAAACATTATTCAGTATTTATTCAGAATAAAAATATGGTATGCAGGATCCATGGAAATCAAACAATGTTCAGTGATACAGATAATTTCCTCTGAGTAGCTATCATATCTCTAGCCCATCTCTGTTTTATATCCTTTTCAAGTTTTACATTTTTTTTGTCACTCTGAAAGTCTTAGGTGTTACAACTGTGCTGCTCCTCTTGGCCAAAAGTGACCCCAGACTCTGCAGGGCTGCTTTCATTGGCTCACACTGCATTGCCTGTGGTATTTTTGGAGCAGACCCCTCCCTGTCAGTTTCTTTTTACAGGAGTGGCTAGGCCACACTGGGTGTAGTTCCTTTCCGAATATAGCATCTGTAATTATAAATAAAAGGGGAACTGAAATACAGGAAATCTACCAACTGTAAACTGAACTGTTATGTCTGAAATTATGCAGAGGCTGCAACAGCCGGCAGCAGCCGTATTTTCAAACAATCACTCAAATCTTTATTTATCCAGGTGAACACCATTGAGCATAGCTCATTTGCAAGATGGACCTGGTTAGCACAGGAACACATGATATACAATATATGAACAGTCACAACATAACACCTCAGTAATATTATACAATACAGAGATACAATAGTTAAACGTAGTCATAAGTGGAGAACAGTTTGGAAACAGTGGTTCAGTTCCTTTGTTGTGTATAATGAGTCTAGTAACAGTAGCTGGAAGTACTAACGAGGACAATTGTTAGTTAATGATATATTACATACAATGCCATAAGAAACATTCAGACAGTGAGTTAAAACAGAAAAAAACAAACAGTGTCTGGGGCTATCTTCCACTGGATACAGGAAGAGGTGGGGGAAGGAAACAGTAGATGGTGGTCCCAAGGGAAGTCAGTAGTTGGCCAGTGATTGGCCGTAGGGACCACCGAGGCCTCCCACAAGGATGGGGGGGTCACATCCTGTGGGGGACAGGAGGGGGGATAACTGAGACTAGCCAGCAGCTCTGTCTCTTTTCTCCTCTTCCTCTCACAGGATCAAGACTGACAGGAGCTCCAGCTGCAGGCATCAAGACATAAGGTAAGGCAGCTGGGGCCTAGGGGAGAGGGACAGTCCTGGGAGCATTGGGCTGGCATGTACCCAGCATTTGAAGCCCATCCTTCCAGCGTGGAGACTTGGCTCTGCAGCCTGTGCAGTCATCCAGCAGCACACTGCTGTTTTTCCTTGGAAAGGGGCCTGGGGTCGATGGTGTAGGAGGGACAGCCAAGTCCCATGTGTTGGGCCGGCACCTTCCCTCAGCCCCCATGACTCTCCTGGGCTTCCCTGCATGTCCTCCTGGACCCTATACCCTGGTTCAAAAAAAACAAAAAATAAAACAATAAAAGGTAAGATCTGCTAGGAGCACAGAGGGGCCTTCCTGGTCACTGGTTTCCTGTAGCTTCTGCAGGTTCAGGTCAGTTTCTTGTCCCCATGGTGGCAAGCGGGGGGGGGCGGCCTCGCAGATGCAGCAGTACATGGCTCTGGCTCGTGTCACTGCGACATGTCCTAGGTCAGGGATTAGGAAGCAGGGATGTAGTGCTTCATCCAGTCCCTGCTCAACTACCTCCTCATTTGTGGGAGCCCGGAAGTTCAGCAGCGGGCCTCCATTGGCGGGCGCGAGGCATCCCTCCATGCCCCAAATTCAGCGGGAGGCTTTCTGGGGTAATGGTGATGGCAGCTTCGCTAGTGGACCAGGGCCTCTCTTGCCAGCAAGTGGCTGCAGCCTCCTATGGGACTACATGTCCCAGCAGTCCCTGGAGTGCAAGGAGATTGGCGGAACAGCTAACTCGCACTGCTCGAAGACATTCCACGAGATCTGGGCTCAAGAAAGAATGCAGCCCTTGCAGATCTCATGGGAATGCACGAGAGAGGCAGGCACCATCTTGGGTGTGCCTTCAGCTGGGTAGGCCCAGCTTAAAATTTGGCATGCAAGAGTGCAGTTCAAGGCCCCCCCCCCACCCAGCATGACCAGCGGGCTATTGAGAGGCAGAAGCCCAACAAAGGGGGTAGCCCAGCCAGCATTTGCCAGTGAACCTGGGCAGGGGGTAAACAGATCACGGCTGCCTCTCCCACGCAGTATAGGAGCAAAAACAACAACAACAAAAAATTATTTTCCTTTGGTCAAAGGGGCAAGTACTTGGGCTCTTGTGCATGGCCCAGGGCGACTGGGGGGAGCAGCCAGAGTGCATGATGTACTGAGCTAGCAGCGGCCTCCCTTCCTCTCTCCTCCCCCCCATAGGCATGGACAGGAAGCCCACCAGGGGCTGGCCGTGCAGCCCCCGGGCCCAGGGGACACAGGCTGTGGAGGTGGATCCTGTTTTGGTCTGGAAATATAAATCTCAAAAAAAATATATATATATATATAATAATAACAAGCATTTGTCAATGCCAAATGTTGACTGCGTTGGTATGTTGAGCTCTCTCACTGGCCCTGTGTCACTCGCTCAGTCTGTTTCTCCCAGTGCTGCAGGTTGCTCTTTTGTACTGGGCTGCTGCCTGCGTTGGCACCTTGTTCTGGCCACTAAGAAATCCGCAGCTGTCCTGACAGAGCTCCGTTGAGGTGGCTCACTCCCCCTCTCTCACTCGCTTATTCTGTTTCTCCTGGCGCTGTAGGCTGCCCTTTTGTACTGGGTTCCTGCCTCTGTTGGTGGCTTTTTCTGCCCATAAAGAAATCTGCAGCAGTCCCAACACAGGTCTGTTGAGCCTGCTGACTCCCCTCTCTCACTGACTCATTCTGTTTCTGCCGCTGCAGGCTGGCCTTTGTACTGGGCTCCTGCCTCGCGCTGCACCTTTTTCTGCCAACAAAGAAATCCGAGCAGTCACGATAAAGCTCCATTGAGCTCGCCTCACCCCTCTCTCTCTCACTGTCATTGTGTTTCTCCTGGCGCTGCAGGCTGCCCTTTCGTACTGGGCTTCTGCCTGCATTTGCACCTTTTTCTGCCCACAAAGAAATCCACAGCTGTCCTGACAGAGCTCCGTTGAGGCCACTCACTCCCACTCCCTCACTCGCTCGGTCTATGTCTCCTGCCACTGCAGGCTGCCCTTTTGTACTAGGCTTCTGCCTGCATTGGTGGCTTATTCTGGCCAGAAAGAAATCTGAAGCAGTCCCAACACAGCTCCATTGAGCTCTCTCACTCACTCATTCCGTTTCAGCCCATGCTGCAAGCTGGTCTGTCGTACTGGGCTCCTGCCTGAGTTGCCCCTTTTTCTGCCCACACAGAAATCCGCAGCAGTCACAATAGAGCTCCGTTGAGCTCGCTCACTACCGTTCTGTCACTCACGCGTTCTGTTTCTCTTGGTGCTGCAGGCTGCGCTTGTGTACAGGGCTCCTGGCTGCATTGGCACCTTTGTCTGTCCATAAACAAATCTGCAGCTGTCCTGACACAGCTCCGTTGAGGTCACTCAGTCTCCCTCTCTCATGCGCTCATTCTGTTTGTCCTGGCGCTGCAAGCGACCCTTTTGTACGGGACTCCTGTCTGCATTGGCACCTTTTTTCTGCCCACAAAGAAATCCGCAGCAGTCCTGATAGAGCTCCATTGAGCTCACTCAGTCCCCCTGTCTCACTCACTCGTACTGTTTCTCCCACCGCTGCAGGCTGGCCTTTTGTACTGGGCCCCTGCCTGCATTTATGCCTTTTTCTGCCCACAAAGAAATCCGCAGCAGTCCTGACAGCGCTCCGGTGAGTTTGCTCACTCCCCCTCCGTCACTCACTCTCTCGTTCTGTTTCTCCCACTGCAGCAGGCTGCCCTTTTGTACTGGGCTCTTGTGTTGGGCCCTTTCTCTGCCCACAAACAAATCCTCAGCAGTCCTGACAGAGCTCAGTTGAGCTCGGTCACTCCCCCCTCTCACTCGTTCGATCTTTATGTGTCCCAAACAGTGATTTCCCACAGTGACCATGCTATTCTGCGCAGGTGCAAAACATATTTTAGCCAGGATGTGAAAATGGCAGCTGTACTGTTCATAAGGAGGTGTGGAAAAATGCCACTGTTGAAAATGTGGCGTGAAAATATTACAAGATTGCGAGGTTACAAGGGTGCGTGGAAACAGTGCAACACACGCTTGTAACAGAGTCATGTTATGGAGTTTCATCACCAAATTTTCAACATAGGCATTTTAGGACCTCTGCTCATGAACAGTGCCACTGTCATTTTCTTAATCTGTCGCGAATAGAGATTTCCCACAGCAACCACGTTATTCTGTGCCAAATCTGTGAAAACACATTTCGGTCAGGATGTGAAAAATGATAGCTATACTGCTCATAAGGAGGTGCGAAAAAATTCCACTGGTGAAAATTTGGCGTGACAATATTACAAATCTGCGAAGTCACAAGGGTGCATGGAAAGTGTGCAATGCACACTTGCAACTCAGTCATTCGATGGGCTATCATCACCAAATTTTCAACATAGGCATTTTAGGACCTCTGCTCATGAACAGTATCACTGTCATTTTCTTAATCTGTCCCGGACAGTGATTTCCATAGTGACTGCTCTATTCTGTGCCGGAAGTGCGAAAACATATTTCGGCCAGGATGGGAAAAATGACAGCTGTACTGTTCATAAGTAGGTGTAGGAAAATGGCAATGTTGGAAATCTGGAGTGAAAATATTATAAATCCGCGAAGTTACGAGCATGCGTGCAAACTGCGCAACGCACGCTCGTAACACAGTCATTTTATAGAGTATCGTTACCAAATTTTCAACATAGCCATTTCAGGACCTCTACTACTAACAGTGTCACTGTCATTTTAAATCTGTCCCAACACTGATTTCCCACAGTAACCGCAGCAATTGCGCTCTGGAAGTCGAAACACATTTCCGCCAGGATGTGAACAATGACAGCATACTGTTCACAAGGAGGTGTGACAAAATGCCAATGTTGAAAATATGGAGGAAAATATTGCAAATTCACGGTTATTTAGCGCAGTGTGCAGCAACTGCAAGAAGCGACGCTTGTAAACAGTCATTTTTTGATGCCTCACCAATTTGTAACATAGGCTTTTTGAGAGCCCACCATGAACACTGGCACTGTCGCTTCTAATTAGTCCGAAAGGTGATTCCACGCAGTAACCGCAAAATCACCTTTCGGGGCAGATTAACGCCATGACAGTTCAAGAATTCATGAGGAGGGTTCCCAAAAACCCCATGTTGAAAATTTGGTGAAAAAATTCCCACAAATGCCCGAGATATGCACTAAAGTTGAAAAAACCCTATTTATTACATTATACAGCTTACCGGCATTTCTCAGTTCGCCAGCTTTGAAGAGTGCAGACGTGTTCCCGGTCCACTGAGATCGCCGAGCCAAGCTCTGAGGTAAGTATGGAGGAGGGGTGGTGGGAGGCAGTGCGACTGTGGGTGCGAAGTTATGGGTGGGGGCAGGGCGAAATGGGACAGTTTCTTTTTTTCAAGAGAAAAAAAAAAAGCCGCGACCATTTTTCTTCATCAGCACCTGGCACGCTGGGGTGGGCCTCAGCATGCCAGCAGAGGCTTTTGTTTGGGGGCAGCAGTAGCCGGCGAGGATTGGGCACCCCTGTGTCAGCAAACAAGGGGTATCATTATGCTGATGGGATTGGGCACCCCGTCGGCAGGATAAAAAGTGGGGGTTTACAGAATGCAGATGGGAGTGGGCCCCGTTGACAACAACAGAAACACGGGGCACCAAGCCGATAGGGATTAGGGCCCCGTCAACGTAAACACGTGAGAGGGTTATATTGTTTGTGAACACGGCGGCAAGCCACCGCCGTGTTCACAAACAATATCAGGGGGTTTACATCCTGCCCTGCAATGATGGGTCACTCCCTCATTGCAGCGGATGGCTGATGCTGCAATAACAAGATGGCCCCTGATTGCAGCAGCTGATTTGTCTGAAGTTGGTGGCAACGTTCCAAGCTGCTGTCACCAGCAGCCTGCAACGGCATTGGGGGAAGCGGGACAAGCCTTTGCAGGCTGTGGGGGCATTGGCCACAACAGTGCCATGCCTCCACAACCTGCTTCTGAGTAAGCTGCTGCAATATGTTTCTTGCACTGTGCACAATCAACATAAAAATAAATAAGGGCAGTGTTGGACAGGAAGGGGTTGGCTGGGTTGGAAGGGGCCTGGCTTGGTGGATCCACCCCCAGGGAGACGGGCATGGTGTATGCCACTGCCCCCTTTTCTTCTCGCCCTCCAATTTGTATGGAGAGAGAGGGCCAGATCTCAAGGGGGGGGGACCCAGCGGGGGGGCAGAGGTTCCGCAGAGTGAGGGAGTCCTCCTGGTCCACCCTGGGGCATTACTGCTTGGCAATACTAATTTTATATTGGGGTGTGAGGAGGGGGTTCAGTGTTTTCCAGATGGCTACAAGATGGAGAACCTCATCCCAGAAAGCCATGGAGGGCCTGGAAGGACAGCTGCGGCAGATGTACCAGAAGAAAGGAGCAGTCTGGCTGGAAGCCTGCTTGGAAGGACTGGATGGCCCATTGACATTGACGGCCAGGCGAGGAGGCGCAACCACAGAAGTGGACAGCAAGAGAGAAGGTGGCGCCTCTGGCTAAGGTGTCTAGGATGCCAGGGAGAAGTAAGCAGGTCAACAGGGTGCAGGAGCTGAATGTTGGGGACGTGCAGCAAGTTCTTGATGTGGCACTAGGAGTAGGAGGTCAATCCCTGCACAGACAGGAGGTTGCCAAGGAGGGAGGGCTCCCTGCATCACAAGGGCAGGTCAACTGTGAAGGGGTTAGGTGGCCAGGGGCTACTAATGCTGAAGGGGCGGAGGCTAAGTTGGACAAGCTCCTGGACCTCATGGCAGCGATGGTGGCAATGATGGGGTTGCTGGACTTGGCCACGGGGGCTACGGCCTCTGGGGTACCGTCTCCTTCAGTGGCTCCTCCTCCGGCCCCCAGCTCATATGCCAGTTTGGACAAGCAGCTGGGGTCCCACCTCACACAGAAGGTCAGGCAGCAAATCAGGAACAGGGAGTACATAGACATGTTCTCCCCATTGAACAGACCAGGAGAGCGGGAGGACAAGAAGAAGGAAAAAGGGGGGGAGGCCGATAAGAAACCCCCAAAAGTCCCCCACACCTTTGAAAATTGGATAGCGGCCTTCCCCATATATGCAGGCATCATACTGCAGATGGAGAAGGAGCAGGGTCTGGGACTTTATACATACTAAAAAAGGATCACGCTCATGTAGCAGAGAAAAAGGGGGATGGTCTGGCTCGAGTACAACGAAGAATTCAGGAGGCGGAGGCAGGAAGATGAATCCCTGGAGTGGGGGACAGTGGACATGACCCTGCTTGTGGATGTTATACATGGAGGGAGGGTGCACACCGACAGCAGCTTGCCGCTCAGACCTCCACCACCAGTGAGGCTGGAATGGGCCACAGGGAACATCCAGGCTTGCTATGCGTACAACCAAGCAAAATGTACCTGGGCCTCATGCCGTTTTCGTCACTCATGCATGGCTTGTGGATGACAGCACCCCTTCATCCAGTGCTCTGCCCCTTGGACCCTTGAGGGGGTCAACGGAGCAGCTAGAAAATCAGGGAGGCCTCAGGGTGACAGGCCTGCCTACCCCAGTAAGGGTGGACAGGATTAGTTGGTGGTTGGATCAGTACCCGGATGGGAAAGCCGCCAACCTGCTTCAGGAGGGATTCACAGTGGATTTCAGGTTACACTACACAGGCCCCAGAAAAGGCCAGGAGGCCAAGAACCTGAAATCCCCCAAGGATCACCCGTAGGTAGTCTGGGAGAAGCTGGAAAAGGAGAGGCAGCTGGGGAGGATCAGCGGGCCCTTTGCTGCCCCACTGAGCCCGGCGCAGAAGGTATCGCCCATTGGGCTTGTGCCTAAGAGAACCCCAGGGGAATTCAGGATGATAAATCACCTTTCTTATCCAGAAGGGGACTCAGTGAATGACTACATTGACCCAAGTCATACAGCAGTGCAGTATGCTTCGTCTGATAGGGAGGTTCAAGTGGTGCAACAGGCGGGGCCTATGGCACTCCTGGCAAAGGCGGACATCGAGTCTGCATTCTGGTTGCTGCCAGTTCACCCAGTTGACAGGGAACTTCTGGGCATGAAGTTCAAGGGGCAGTATTAGGTAGACAACTGCATGCTTATGGGGTGTTTGGTAGCCTGCACAGTCTTCGAGACCTTCAGCAGGTTTCTTCACGGGGTGACAGAGAAACAATCAGGTAACGGGTTCGTGGTCCACTACCTCGATGAGTTTCTATTCTCCGAGGTGGATGGGACAGATGTTTGTGCAAGGATGCTGTCCGCCTTTATGGCAATCTGCAGGGATTTTGGGGTCCCCTTAGTCCCAGGAAAGGTTGAGGCTCCCGCCAGGGTGTTAGGGTTCCTGGGGATCGAAATCGACACCGTCAATAGGCTTTGCCACTTGCCTGGTGACAAGGTGGAGGCGCTGGGACATCTGCTGGATTCCATGGAGGGGGTCAGGAAGGTAACCTTGAGACAGCTGCAGCAGCTGGTGGGGCACCTCAACTTCGCATGTCGGGTCATGCAGATGGGGCGTACATTCTTGCACTGCGTGGCTAAGCTAGGAGGGGGGTGCACCAGGCCACATCACAGGGTATGATTCACGGAGGACTTTCAAGAGGACCTGCAGATTTGGAAGGTCTTCTTGGAGCACTTTAATGGTATTGCTCTTTGGCAGTCTGACAGTCGAGGGCATGAGCTTCAGCTATTCTCAGATGCAGCGGGATCTTTAGGTTTTGGGGCTTACTTTCAAGGAGAGTGGTGTGCTGGACAATGGCTGCCGGAATGGGAGGCGGCGGGGTTACTTAGGAACATCACGTGGTTGGAATGTTTCCCCATAGTGGTAGCCCTGCATTTATGGGGTCCACAGCTGAAGGACTGTCAGGTCCTCTTCAGGTCAGACAACATGGAGTGGTGCACATAATCAACAGGCAGTTGGGGCCAAAGGGGCCAATAGGGGACTTGATGCACATCTTCATCCTCAAATGCTTGCTCTTGAACATCTCTTTTAAGGCCATTCACATACCAGAGGTCGATAACGAGATCACTGATGCTTTGTCTCGTTCACAGTGGCAACGGTTCCGGGAGCTGGCTCCAGCAGTGGAGCAGTGGCCACAGGTGGTACCCCCCTTCCCATGGGAGGTTGTGACATCTCGACTTGGAAATGGGTAGGTAACTCCATCACACTGAGCACAAGGGAAGCATACAGGAGGAGAGTGGAACATTTCTTAGCTATGAGGGCACAGGCTGCATGGCCGGAGGATTGGCCCATCCTGGTGCAACAACTGTGTAGTTACATCATGCAGTCAAAGCAGGCGGGGCAACACCGGGGTGGTGGCTGGGTACCTTGCTGGCTTGTCCTGGGTTTCCAGGGTCCTGGGGGTGGTGGACACCACAAAACTATTCAGGGTGAGGAAAGTTCTCGAGGGGTGGATGAAGGCAGTTGCCCCTCGCCGGGACATGAGGCACCCAATCACACCGGAGACCCTCGGGAGCATCGGAGGGGGGGTCCTGCCGATAGTCTGTTGGGCATCATTTGAGGCTCTCATATTCAACACCATGTTTCTGTTGGCTTTTTGTGGAGCATTCAGGGTCTCTGAGGTTAAGCATTCTTCCAAGAGGGTCAAGCATATAGGGCTGAAGGAGAAGGACATGTTGGTGTCAGCACGGGGGACCTGGGTGAGGCTCTGGATGAGCAAGACTGACCAGGAGTGGAAGGGCTGTTGGTGCCTGGTGCAGGCTCCACCTGGAGTGTCCTGGAAGATTCAGGATAGGTTGAAAGCCTACTTGGCGGTCGCACTGAGGGCAGGGGGCACCTTCTTTAGACACGCAGATGGGGCTCCAGTCACGGCTTACCAATTTGGGGTCATCTTGGGCAAGGCAGTCCATGAGGCAGAACTGGACCCGAAGGAGTATGGGACACATTCTTTCAGAATTGGCACTGCCACATATGCGAGGAAGCTGGGGTGGGCGGACAGCCAGATTCAGGAGCTGGGGCATTGGAAGTCCCAAGTGTTCTTGGGGTATGTGCGCCCACACTTGCAATAACAATTTTTGTTTTCCAGGGTCCCCCATTGGATGGTTCAGGCTGGCTAATGGCTAGACCTTCATGCTGCAAGAATATTGGGGCAAGAGGCTGCTCTGAGGGAAGGGGTCATCCAAAGGTTCTTACCGGAAAGGAGAAAGACCAAGGACTTGCTGTGCAGGGCATGAAGGGCGAACCATAGGGGGTAGCCATTGCTCAACCTGCTCTCCTGGCCAATCCAACCTAGTAGTTACCAGGCTGAAGGGGAGGGAGGTCCCTTTCATATGGCCCACATTAGGGTCAGTTTGGGGGATGAGCAGGGTTGGGTGGGAGCTGGGGGGCCCATGGAAAGACATAGCCAGATACAGGATTTGGGCTAAGGTACAGCAGCCGTGGCATGCCTCGGACCCAAAGGAGAGATGAGGTAGGCAAGGCAGATGGGGTCATGGAGGAGTTAGAGGAGCAGGCAGCTTGGGGACTTGGACGTTGTCCGTCCTGTGGCATCTCAGGAGGATCACCATACATCAAATGGTCGCGGGGAGTGGTAATGAGTCGGGTTCTTCTAAGACTCATGCCCCCCCTGCTTTGGTTGGCATGGAGGTGGAAACTGAGTATCCTGACCCAGGGGAGGGGTCAAGGTCCACCTCCAGCAGGTATAGCTATCCTGCAAGGCTTCCGGCGCCAGACAGGAGGCGGCCAGCAAGCCTTGGCCCTTACAACCTCGGACCGCAGATTCTCCCAGGTGCGCACGCTGCTCTCAATCTGGTTGTAATCAATAAACACATGGCTGCGGCCATTTTCCTCCAAGATTGGTGTCTGTGTTTTTCTTTCTGGGGAAAGGGGGTTATGGATGGGTACCAGACAATGCAGAGGCTGCAACAGCTGGCAGCAGCTGTATTTTGTCTGGGGCTGTCCTCCCCTGGACACAGGAAGAGGTGGGGGAGGGAAACAGTAGATGGTGGTCCCAAGGGAGGTCAGTAGTTGGCCAGTGATTGGTCGTAGGGACTACTGAGGCCTCCCACAAGGGTAGGAGGGTCATATCCTGTGGGGGAGAGGAGGGGGATTACTGTGACTGTGACTGTAGCCAGCAGCTCTGCCTCTTTCCTCCTCTCCTCCTCATGGGATCACCCACCCACCCACCCTCATAAAAGCAGGGTGGTGGGGGCCAGGCAGTAGCTAGGGTCCCCCCTTTTGACCCCTTAAGGGTGACCGCAATAGGAGTCATGGAGCGGCTTTTCCTGGTTTTTCCCTGCAAAAGGGTTTTCCAGGTTTTTCACCTCCTCCAAAAGGGTGCGAAAACAGAGTTAGAGGGGGAGCATCAAATAGGGTAGGGCAAATAGTCAGAGATAAAGCATATCAATATGTCACAGTCATGTTGCTGGTGTCTTGGGAGGATCACCATACATCGGATGGCCACGGGGGTGGTAACGAGCCAGGTTCTTCTAAGGCTCATGGCCCCTCCCACTCTGGTTGGCGTGGAGGCGGAAACTGAGTATGCTGACCTGGGGGAGGGGTCAAGGTCCACCTCCAGCAGGTATAGTTATCCTGCAAGGCTAACGACACCAGATGGGAGGTGGCCGGCAAGCCTTGGCCCTTACAACCTCAGACCACAGATCCTCCTGGGTGTGCATGCTGTTCTCACTCTGCTTGTAATCAATAAACACATGGCTGTGGCCATTTTCCTCCAAGATTGGTGTCTGTGTCTTTCTGCCTGGGGAAAGGGGGTCATGGATGGGTACCAGAAAATGTTTGTTTGTTTTTTACTTGCATTTTTTTTTGTGCTCCCTTCTGTCTCCAGAACTTGTTTTCTTCAGAGACTGTGGCAAAGGATGGCCTCCCTGCATCTACTTGCCACCTCTGCCTCTCCACAGAGCTGTGAATTAGCCCCTTTGGCAGGGTTGGGGGCAGGTAGAATAACCCCCCGCAATTCCCTAGTTTCATTAAGCAGCAGTGTGATGAATATATTGGGCATGGATGTACTTGGGTCCTTCCCCTTGGCCACTGATGCCTTTTTCTTTACAGTTTTCTCTGCACAGGTCATCTGTGTGCTAGGGCTCAAGTGGGGTGTACATGGTGGCGTAATACCCACCCAGCCAAAAACCACCCTTCCCTGCCTGCCTATCTCTGCTGCACTGCCACCCATGGTCACCTAGGTGGCAGCATTGCAGTGGAGGCAGTGACCCTTCCTCCCTGTAGGAGTCGTGCATCCCCTAAGATGGTCAGTCCTCCTTCCCCAAATGGCCCCTGATGACCCGGGTTCTTTCCCGGGCCACTGGCATCATGAGCAGTAACTTTACTGCTGTGCCGATTGACTGGACAAAGTTTTTTCAAAGTTCCCTGAGATGTCAGTGGCTCTTCAATAACACTTCCGACTGTATATCAGGGCACTCATGGGAATGAGGTGTTACATCTTAAAGAGTTAGCAGCACTAAAATTAGCAGGCAGAAAATGGTATTAATTTCTAAACGTAATCATCAACTGTTACTTTTTATTTCTGAAGTATTTTTCCTTTACCATTTGCTCATTAAAAGGTTTTATGCCTAATTGTATTAGGTGTGATGTGAAGAGCAGTACTTTATATGTAGGCTGATATATCTAGTTCCATTCCTCTTCATACCAAATTAGCATTGTGACCTCACTTATTCTGACATCACAAGTAAATGATCTGGCAGCAGGCGATTGGCTCATCTTGGTGAGTTGTGAGATCACAGACAGTGAGGTCATAGGGCTGATGATGATTCTGCAGGTGACAGAAGGGTGGTTATCATTGGGGATTCAATAATAAAAGGTATACACTGGGGGAGAAAGGGGGAGCCAAGAAATATAAGGGTGGTACCTTGTATGCTGGGAAAGGAAGCAGGGAGAGCAGGACAAAAGATCATAGAAGTGGTAAGAGAGATTGGAGAAAAACCTAACGTGGTCATCCACTTGGGAACCAGTGATCTGGCAGGGCAGGAGGTGGAGGTGGTGCAAAACAGGTTCAGAGAGTTAGAGAGATAATGCAAGGAATCTGTGAGCTCGTTAGCATTTTCTAAGGAAGGGTTGTCCAACGCGTGGCTCGTGAGCAACATGTTGCTCGCCAAGCTATTCAGTGTTGCTCGCTTTGCAATTTCAAAAATCATCTTTTTTTTAAATCACAATCATTCCTCTGACTTTCACTGTATGAAACATTGTGCTTCTGCGTGTATTCCAACTTGATTTAAATGCCAATGTAGTAGTTAATTATGGTTGTAGCTGTAGATGATGTAATTATACATTTTCATGTTTTCAGCTGAATTCCTTGTTTCCAACTTTATTCTTGTTTCCTAACTGATTCAATTAGCCATGATTTGCATTCCAACGCGGATCTACGCTTGTAAGTTGTTGCTGATGTGCTGCTAATGAAAGTTAAACAGCCATCTGGTGAAGGGTGCTAGCTTAATTCTTTTTGCATTCCAACGTGGATTTATGCAAGTATGTTGCTGCTGATGTGCTGCTAATGAATTTTAAATAAAATTAATGAAATTTAAATAGCCGTCAGGTGAAAGGTGCTAAATGAATTCTTTTTTATTCAGTTGCTCGTTGCTCTTCTCCAGAGTCTGTCGTTTGTACACAGTATGAGTTTCTCCCTTGTCTGTGATTTTCGAGCTGATCGCTATTCGTGGTAAATGCTTGTTTGCAGAATCTGGTTCGTTCGTATTTCAGCTTCTCATTTATTCTGTTATTCTGTGATGAATACAGGATTGACTCTAGACATCATTTCTGGGCATCATTTCCTGAACCACTGACTGGCTGGCTGTTGTAATCAAAGGACCTCTTCACAAAAAGTAAGCTTCACTATATCCATGCCACCTGGTGTTCACGACATACAACAGCACCCAGCATACACGTAGTGCTCAACATCAAACCTTCCAGGTCCTCAGATGCAGGACCACAGTGGGTCAAAGGTTATTCACCTACAGAGCTCTCCAGTGGTACAATGCCCTTAACAACGAAGTACTTACTCCTGCAACATTTGGACCCTTTAAAAGGCAGCTCCGTCTGTACTTAGCATCAACCACGCAATGTGACTGCTTCCCCTGGGGCAGCCTCCTACCTCACCTCAGTCTAAGGTGGACTGTTTACCCCCCCAACCTTCTCCCCTGTCACCTGCTTCCTCCTCCCACCCCTACCCTTCCACACCTGCGCCCTGCCTTACCATTCACCTCCTCTCTCATAGGCACTTACAGATCTTGGGTCCCCCAACAACTACCTATTCTGCACTCTCGCTACCTGTCCATCACCTCCTGACAATGGCCCCTCAATCTGCCTACCCTCTCTTTAACCCTGCTATCCTATATTCACTATCTGTTCTATATAATGTACTGTCTGCTATGAAACATCTTTTTTCATTAACTGGCTCATTATGTCTTCCGTTATGTACTGTTAGCTTATAGCCTTGCCTTCGCTGTGTTAGTCCTGTAACCATGATCTACAGGTACCTCTGTATGTATGTTCCCCTGCATCCTTTGATATGGAACCTTTGTAAATGAGCAGTAATTTGCTCAAAGGTATTTGTAATCCAATAATTTAATAATTAAATAAATAAATAAATAAAGATAAAGTAAGCATAATTTTTATATACAGTTCTGTATACAGTTGTGTTAAAAAAGAGATTAAAAATACTGAGCAGATATAGCTGACGCACTGGGTTATGGGTTATGGGGGGTGAATATTTCCTTTAATTCCTTTTATTATTCAGAGCTCTCTTTTATTATTTACATTTCCTTTTATTATTCACAGATACGATGGCTCTGAATAAACCATCCAAAACAAACAAACAAAAAAAAATAATCTACTCCTATAATTTCAAGAGTGACAATATGCAGTGTCAGAGCTCACATTAAAAATGATAAGATTGTAATGCATATTTATTTCTGAAATCCACATGATTTTAAATATATTTAATAAACCTTTATTACAAAATTATTTCTGACTAATGGTGTCATTATGTATATAGTGTGCATAAATGTATATGCATGTAAGAATGTAAAAAATGGTAGTAATATGTTGAGCGCACAATGGATGGCACGTCACACACGCTAATGTTGCTCTCCACCTGATCTCTGAGTACAAATGTTGCTCACACACTGAAAAAGGTTGGACAGCCCTGTTCTAAGGTAATTCCAGTCCCCAGTACCGGTGCAGCCAGAAAAAGAATAGCAGAATTCAATGATTGGCTGGGGAAACTGGTGTAAGGAGGAAGGGTACAGTTTTATTGGGGGATGGGCAGCTACATGGTCAGACAAGAGGCTGCATCACTCAGATAGACAGCACCTTAATTGGGAGGGAGTGAAAATACTAAGGGACAAGCTAGGGGAAAATATAGGAAAAGATCTGTGTTTAAACTGCTGGGGGAAGGGGCAGAGGAACCAGAAACTTTGAGATGGGGAGGTCAGTGGATATCCCCCCCCAAAAAAAAATAGGCAGTGGCAATCAGGTGGGAGGGGGAGGGAGAAAAGGGGTGGAACCAAAGAAAGGGTGTGAAGAGGAGAGTATGGGGATGGGCAAGACAAAGCTAATACGAGAAAGATCTGGGTTTCAACTGCTAAGGGGGGGGGGATGGTGGGCCAGAGGATTCAAAAACTTAGAGATGGGGAGGTCAGTGGACCTCCCCTCAACAAAGGCAGTGACAATCAGGCAGGAGGGGGAGGGGAAAAGGGGGAACCAAAGAAAGGGGGTGAAGAGAAGAGTATGGGGGATAGGCAAGACAAAGCTAATACAAGAAAGAAGCAAGGAGGTACAGAGTCGAGGTGGAGGGTGGTGTCACTTAATGCCCACAGTCCCAGCAGCAAGATGGCAGACATGCAGGCCTAGGAAGGTAGATATAGCAGCAGTTACCAAGACCTGGGCTTCCGCTCACCACTACTGGGACCTCTCGATCCCAGGATACAAACTCTACAGAAGGAAAAGAGAGAAGGGCATGGGGGGGGGCTTGGCAGCTTACATCAGGAGGGAATAGCATGCATGAGGGAAGAGAATGAACGGGGGAAGGTAGAAACACTATGTTTCCAACTACAGACTAACGTGGAGGAAAATCAGGATGGGGTGGTCAACAGACTGACTAACCAGGATGAAGAAAAGGACAGAGAACTATGTTTGCAGATACTGAAAGCAGAAGAGAAAAGGAAGGTGGTAGTGGTGGGGGACTTTAATCTGCTCAAAGTGGACTGGGCTATACCGGCCACATCCTGTACCAGAAGTCAAGAGATTCTAAATGCGATACAGGGAGGGTTCATGACCTAGGGTATTACTGAACTCACCAGGGAGGGTGTAATCCTTGACCTAGTGCTCACTAGTGAGGAGTACATACAGGAGTTAGAGGTCAAGGAACCTCTGGGTGGTAGCGACCACAGTACAGTGAGGTTCAGTTTGGACACGGGCAGGGATAACATCCCCACCAAGACCAAAACACTGGATTTCAAGAGGGCTAATTTTAAGATGGTGGGAGAGGTGCTAGAGTGACACCCAGTGGGCATTGAAGAGGACATGGGGGTGGACCAAACATGGGCCATCATCAGAGAGCCAATTCTGTCAGCCACAGTGGATTGTATCAGACTTACAGGGAAGAAATTGGGAGGCCAATTCACCCATCTGGTTTAACTATTGGTAGCCAGAGCGGTGAGGGAAAAGAGGGTGGCCTACAGAAGCTTTAGGAGAACTGCAAGGGAAGAAGATGAAGAAGAATACCTGAGGTTGGCTAGAGTGTCAAAAAGGGAGGTGCAGAATGCTAAGGTGCAGAAAGAGCTTCAAATAGCTGAAGGGATAAAGAAGGGGAGAAGACCTTTTTTCACCACATAAGCACAAAGATGGACAAGAAGGATGGAATAGTTAGGGTAAGGAAGGGGGATTGGATGGGTAGAGGAAGAAGTGAGCAGAGTGGAAGTATTGAATGAATACTTCTGCTCTGTCTTTACAAAGGAAAATAATTGGCCAGTACCACCTGGGGGAGAAGTTGGAAGGGGATGGAGGGGAGACAGAAATGGTGATAGAGGGTGAAAGAGTGAGAGAGGGGCTGCTGGCCCCGAAGATGGAAAAATCTCTAGGACCAGAGGGCATACACCCTAGGGTGCTTAAAGAGCTAGCAGAGGAGCTGGCAGGGCCACTGGCGGATCTCTTCAACAGATCCCTGGAGTCAGGCATGGTGCAGCTGGATTGGAGAATGGCTCATGTGGTGCCTCTCCACAAGAGTGGTCCCTCATCGGTGGCGAAGCCTCGCCCTATCTCCACCCTTTACAGTGTTTTTCAATCCATGGATCCAGCCAATCCTACTGGGATAGGTTATTGTTGGCAACAGAGTCTTGGATTGAACTGGGATTCTAAGACCTGACTGGCTGTTTGGCAGAATATGTATAAACATATATAACCAGACAAATATAGGTTGATTCAGTTTAAAGTTCTTCACAACCTATATTACACCCCTCAAAAACTGTATAAAATGAGTAAGACTTCTTTTCCAGTATGCTCCAGATGTGGTCCTGTTGAAGGTCATCTTAAGAACATACTGTGGGACTGTGCTAAGGTGGTTCCCTTCTGGAATACATTAAGAGCTCACTGGATCCCTTCTTAGGGCTGGACGATTATTTTACTCTGCAGATTTGTGTAGTCAATTCTTTTCCTCCCCCAGCTCTTCAGCCCCCATAAAGCACATATGACATTGATCTTGATCATAGCCTAACTAATTATTGTGTGTCATTGGATCAATGTTACAATTCCTTTATTTAGGGAATGGAATCAGGAAATATTGTAGGCTGTGATGGTCAATAAACAAATTGCCTTTTTCGTTGACATCCTACTTTATTTCATGACAGGTGAGAATCACTTTACACATTATTATCTTCAGGCATGATGAGGCTAAGTGTTGTACCTCAAATGACAGCCCCCTTCTTATTTCCTAATTTGTTACTTTTTTAATTATTCTTTTTATCAGGCTCTGCATTGTGTATGTTTTGCTCCAGAATAGTGGTGAAGGGGTGGCTATGGGGATGTATTCTGGCTTGGATGGTTTCTTGTTGTTTCTTTCTCCTCTTCGTTGTTTAAACAAAAACCAAAAGAATGACCCCAAAGACGACCTTGGGAATTATAGGCTGGTCAGTTGGACCTCGATAGTATCTCAACTTATGGAGACAATACTTGAGGAAAGGCTGGTGAGGTACATAGAAGAGAATGATCTTCAGGATGAGAGGCAGCATGGGTCTGTGGCAGGCAGATCATGTCAAATGAACCTGATCGAATTCTTTGACTGGGTCACAAGAGCAGTGGATGGAGGTCAGGTGATGGACATCATATACCCGGACTTCAGCAAGGCCTTTGATTTGGTACCACACAAGAGGCTGATCAGGAAACTGGTGGATCTAGGGGTGAGGGAGAAAATGGTAAGGTGGGTAGTCAGCTGGCTAAGGGGCAGAACCTAGAGAGTGGTGGTCGGGGAAGAGTTATCCAGCAGCAAGGAGGTCACCGCTGGGTCCAGCAGGGATCGGTGCTGGGGACTGTGTTGTTCAATGTCTTTGTAAGTGACATTGGGGAAGGCATTAAAAGCAAGATGTGCCTGTTTGCAGATGACACCAAACTCTTTGGGAGGGTGGACACAAAGGAAGGTATACAGGACCTGCGGGAGGACCTCTAGAGATGGTCAGGAATCAGACAACTTGGCTTTAATGCCAAAAAATGCTAAGTAATGCACATTGGGGCCAGGAATCCTAGGGTGGAGTATTACCTGGGGGTGGGTCCAGGTAGCTACTTCAGAGGAAGAAAAGGATCTGGGGTGGTGATTGCTAGAGGCCTGAAACACACCATGCAATCTAAGAAGGCAGCAGCAAAGGCAAACAGGATGCCGGGGTGTTTAGCCAGGGTAGTACACGGAGCAAAGTCATTTTGCCCTTATATAGTTCAATAGTAAGACCACATTTAGAATATTGGGTAAGGTACTGGCATTCATACCACAAGAAGGGCATCAGCATGCTGGAGAGGGTCCAAAGGAGAGCAACCAAGATGATCATGGGTCAGCAGAATAGGTCCTACAAAGAAAGGTTGGGAGCCCTAAGGATGTACTCCTTGGAGGAGAAGAGAGAGAGGGGTGACATGATAGAGATATTTAAATACTTGAAGGGAAGTAACAGAGTGGAAAGGGTTGGACTCTTTAAAATAAGTGACAACAGAACCACTAGGGGCACAGCTTAAAGTTGTTGGGGGGGGGGGTTAGGAGGGATGATAGGAAGCATTTTTACGGAAAGGGTGGTAACCACATGGAATGTGCTGCCAGAAGAGGTTATCTCAGTAAAGATGGTGGGAGCCTTTAAGAGGGCCTGGGACAAGCACATAGGGAACCCATGGGACCATGGAGGGGTAGACAGGAAGGAAGGGATGACATGGGGGGTCAGGGTCATTGGCTTAAGCCATGGATCATGCATCGATCATTTACCAAGCAGATGCGCTAGACCAAATTGCCTTCTTCTGCTTGCTTTTTCATATGTTTGTATGTATGAGGGGGAATGGAACTAGCTATGTCAGCCTCCAGATAGAGTACTATTTTATACATCTCACCAAGTATGTCAGGTAGAACATATTTTAATTAGCAAAACGGAAAGACAAATTTATGGCAGTACTGTAACTCTTTAAGTGAAAACTGTTGAAATGACTAAAAAACAACCCACAAAAGGCTAACTGGTCAATCAGCACTTTTCTGCTGGAAAAAAAATGTTTACATTATCTCTGTCCTCTGTATTACAAACTAGCATGTAGCTCTGTAACCACACAGCACGTTATACTAAAAATCCATGCTGTTAGAGGGTGAGGAGTGAGCCCACTCTGACACTGCATGTAAGCACCCTGAACACTAACAGTGTTGTGCATCGCAAGCCTTTGCCAAGCAATGGCATGTACACTGGACAGTGGTGCAGGCAGGTATTCTTTCGTCATCATGATGACCTGCCACCCCCCCCCCCCAGTACTCTCATCATCTCATCTGCACAAAAAAAGAAATGCCTGTAGAAGCTCAGTGCACTAATTATGCCCGTGAGTGCAGTCAGGACATGCTACTCCCATTTAAGAAATAACCTGTAGCGTGTACTTAGAAATGGAATGGACAAAATAATAAATGTAAGACAGCTCATATTTTTGTCTTCACATTAAAAAATACCAGTAAGTTTGAAGCCACAAACAACAGAATGTAAGTAGAAAACAAAAATTTTTAGTGGGAGCAAAATTAACTCTAAAGGAAGAATAGGAGTTATATTCAGTGATAATGATTTTGAGAGAAATGGTGCCTTGTTCTGTCATTTTAACATAGGAAGTCATATAATGAATGAGCCTGAGAAGTATTAAATGTTTTAGTCACTAATTGAGGATTAAAGATTGAAAACTTTTTTAATTAAACATGGAGTACAACATACATAAGGATTTGTTAAAGGTGCATGAGTTGGACCTAAGAAAAGTAGTGCACAGGATGGTATCGGGTCAATCTGCCGTATGTATAATGGCGAAGTCAAAACCGTACACTGCATACAGGGCAGGGAACTACTGCTACAGGGTACAAAACCCTGCAAGGCACAAATGTAGGAAGCATGGTTTTGTACCCTGTCATGCAAGGCTGGTAGGGAGGAGTGACACAGAGGTCAAGACCTCTGCTGGGGAGGTGGTCTGCCAAGCAGCCACTGTGGCTCAGAGGGATAAGCCATGGCAGTGCAGGGCAGCTATAAATCTGTGGACTATAGCTTGAATCCTGGTCCCAGACTTTTGCAAACTGCATTGTGCATTTTTTTTGCCCTCCCCATCCCCGTGTTAAGCTCCTCCCAGAGTTCATTATATTAAGGAGGGGTGCAGAAACAAAGAAGTCCTTTGAGTTCTTTGCCAGTTTTGCTTTCGGCATTCTTTTTTAGCACCTGCAATGTATCTGCTGTATTTACAGCGTGGTACATTGCTGCGCTGTTTTTTGTTTATGACGGTTTGTTACCTCAGCGGATATAAGTTGTATTATGTTCGTACATATCCCCTGGACTATGCAACTCTCTCAATTATGTTGTTAAGCTGTACTTACTCGCTACTGTATACAATTGTCTGTATCCTTATGTTGTACTCTCCCGGGTCGTTCCTGAAAATAGGCATAATACTTGTCTAGTGTACTTACCCGGTTAACAAAAGCTAAAATAAAAAATAAAATAAATATGACCCTGTGCCCACAGGATATGGCACTGAGCTACTGTATGTTGTAAGTATTTTACCATGAAATTAACAAAAGAACTTAAGACCTATGGTCAGTATTATTAGTCATTTATATTTACGTGAATATACTGAGAAAACAACTATTTCAGTTATCCCCCCTACAGGTAGCCTATGAAAAGTGGATTCTTATAAAGAGGATAATATATATATGGATGTGAGACAGAAAGAATAAGTAAACACTGGTTTTATGCCTACTCTATGGGGTACTAAAAATAAATTCTAGTACACAGCATATAAAAATAAATTGAAAGAATAGTCCACACTCAGTCTGTTGAACAAGTCAGATAAAAAGTTTGAATGAAAGCAATGTATCTTCTATATAACAGGCATGCCATATTTCTCCTTGATGAACCCTGAAAAGGGAACATGGCCAATGTCTGAAGCTAAAGTAGTTAATAAAATATTGAAGAAACTTGGCAACAGATATTTTGGAGTTTGGCTGATTTTTTATGTTTTGACTGGAACAGCTTGTGTCTACATCAACCCCCAAGCTACATATTTATGGAAATTTAACCTAACAAGGGTACCAATAGATTTTCTGCTATTTGGACTATGGTGCCATGCAGCACTAGTGGATGGTTAGGAACAGACTGGTAGGATGGGATGGTGCCACTCAGCACAAGTGGATGGCTAGGCAGGTTCCACAAAGCATAAGTGGTTGCTAAAAGACAAACTGTCAGTCTCAGAGGTGCCACACAGCATAGGTTATTGGTCAGAGACAAATTGGGGATAGGGAGTGTGTCACACAGCACTAGTGTTTTTTCAGGGCCAAACTGGTAGGATCGGAGGGTGCCACACAGCATCATTGGTTTGTTAGGGACAGACTATAAGCAGGCAGAATGCCACATAGCACAGATGGTTAGTATGGGTTGAGCAGGTAGGGAGAGGGCCAGGCACTTAGCACTAGTGGTTGGTTATGGACAGACTGGCAGGCAGGAAGGATTCCACATAGTTCAGGTGGTTGTTAGAGACATACTGATAGCTTTTAAGAGACAGACTGGCAAGCAGGGAGGTTCTTGTACAGGATTGTTGGTTGCTTAGGGAGAGACTGGCAGGTTGGGAGTGTGCCACACTGTGGTTGGTTAGGAACAGACAGGCAGGAAAGAAGGTAGGGTGCCCCATAACTTGAGTGGTTGGTTTGTGATGGGCTAACAGGAAGGGTGCCGCATAACATTAGTTATGGTTAGGAACAGACTGGCAGACAGCAGAGTTACACAAAGCCAACAGTCCTTCTCTGTCCCATCAACTGCTAATTAAGAACAAATTGTTTGTTTTTTATAGCTCTCTCCAAACCGCACACAGTATTTGTTTGTTTTTTGTAGATCTCTCCAAACTGCACACAGTATGTTCCCTCTAAATCCTCAAATAGACTACAAAGCATAATGGGTATGGAAATCCTTGTGTCCATTTGTGTGTGTTGGGAGCGGGGAGGCTGCAGGCTGACAAAGGTTCTCCAACATCAGTTTCACCCAAGACTCCAGTCAACAATTTCATCTTGCAAGGACTCTTAGTGCAGTGCAGTCTCCACCCCGGCCAAAGATCCAGGATTGCACAAGAGCAAATTAGGCATTTATTACACTCTTAAGATACCAGAGAGACAGCTCTGTTGGGGGTGGGCACTGATCCCTATATTCACATTCAGACAAGTTTATTTTGTGAGGCTCCACATTCAAAAGCATTCGGATTCCAATGTGGATCTGGTTATACCCCTGTGGGGGCAAATGGGTGCCTGTGCTGCTTACCTCATTCGCACTTAATTTAAACCCACCACCCACACCCATCCATCTTTCTCCAAAACCCTTCCTTGCTTCAGTCCCCCTTTTGAATGTCCTGTATGTCTTCAGGGTCATTCATACAGAGTGGAGGTTGGAGTGATTCACATCTGGAAAAGCAGCATCCTGCCAGAGCACACTTCCTCCGGCTTCTAAATGTGATTCACCTGCTATATTAAGGTGGTGGGATGGGAGGCACACAGTGGTCTGTCCCTGAGGACTAGGGATTATTCTGATTTAAAACATAAAAAAGAACAATATGGTGGGCTATATATATATATATATATATATACACCTCTCTGAGTGGCTGGATGTACCACTGGATAAAGTACAGTACACACTATTCCTATAGTACATGCTAACTCCTACAGGACATGCTAACTCCAAAGTTAAAAGTAAAAATGTCTGCCCACAAAATTTATACAAAACAAAAATGACAAAACTAAAAGCATACAGTTGTCTCACAGGTCTGCTCCTGCATCGGTCTCTCTGTTTCAACAATTCCTTCTTTCTCTATGCTGCCTTCTTCACCTGCCTCGTGTCTCTGTCTGACCCTTTTTTCCCACCCCAGGTCTCTCTGCCTGACCCTCTCCTCTTGCTTCATATCTCTCTATTTGACCCAGTTCTGCCTCAAGTCTCTCTGTCTGACCCTCTCATCCTGCCACAGGTCTCTGTGTGACCCACTCCTTGTGCCTCAGGTCTATCTCCCACTCTCTCTCTCTCTCTTCTCTTCTCTCTCTCTCTCTCTCTCTCTCAATACTCTCCTACCTCATATCTCTTTGCTTGACCCATTCCACCTGCTTTAGGTCTCTTTGCCTGACCCACTTCTTCTGCCTCAGGTCTCTTGGTCAGACCTTCTCATCCTATCCTTCTCTATCTGACCCACTAATGATTCAAGTCCTTCTATCTGACTCTATCCTCCTGGCTCAGGCCTCTCTGTTTTACCCTCTCACCCTTCTTTAGATACCTCTTACTGATTGTACACTCCTGCCTTAGTTCTCTCTGTCTCACCCTCTCCTGCCTTAGGTCTCTCTATTTCACCCTCTCACCTTTCTTTAGGTGTCTCTGTCTGACTCTGTCCTCCTGTCTCAGGTGTCTCTATCTGACCCTCTCCTCCTGCCTCAGGTCTCTCTATGTGATCCACTCCTCCTGCTTCACTTCTATTGGTCTGACCCTCTCCTGTCTCAGGTCTCTCTGCCTGACCCTCTTTTCCTCTTTTGCCTCGTGTCTCTATTTTACCAGTTCCTCCTGCTCTTTAATACTTCTCGAAAGAGGCCGGCCCGCCGGCGCAGGGGTTGGATTTCCCGCGCGCGGGCTACCGGGTTCGGAATGGATCCGGTCGTTGAGGGCCGGTTGGGGAGAAGGATTGAGCGCCGTAGGCAGCTCTCCTTCTCCTTCTCCGGGGGGAGGGTCCCAACAGTATCCGGCGCGATGAGGGCTCCTAGCGGAGGCTGGGAGAACTCACGCTACCGGCCTGAGGTCAGGGAGGGGCGAGGTAGGCTGGGCGGACACTGGCGTCATTGCACGTCCCCGCCTCCTCGAGGGTGGGGAAACATAAGGGGATAAAATCCCTGCCTTGCGTCTACGTGATGCTCTGCCCTGGACTGCCCTGATTGGCCACCGGAGCCATTCCCCCTAACCAGATACAGTTGCGAGGCCGATAAAGAGGGGTCGGTACCGCGGCCCCGCGCTCTGGGGGGTAAGCCAGGGATGACCTGGGGGATTCAGTAATGTCCGGTGGTCGGGGCCCCAGGGTCCGTGACCAGAGCAGACCAACGACGGAAGGGCAGGGGCATAAAAGAGGTAAAATAAAAAAAAAAAAAAAATACTTCTCAAAAGCACCTTTTCAAGTGGAGCAGAGGAGAGCTGAGTAGGAGAAGGTTCGATCCTGGGATCCTCAGTGATGGAACTTCAGCACTTAACTTGAACTGTTTTTTTATCTGTGCCCTTGCTGACTTTTGTATGTATTTGTATTACTGCTGGACTGTGAGTGTTTCTTGTGTGCTTTTTATTCACTTATGAAAATTAAAAAATTTTCTGCACTTTATAATAACTCTGCAGCTTGAAGCTTTACTTCTTGGAAGCAGCAAAAAAATACACTTAAGTGAGCTTTTTGAGCTGGTGCCAGAACTGCTGCTCCTTCAAATATTTACAGGTAAACTTTTATTTATTTCTGTTTTCACTTCACTCAAATTGATGCAACCTGTTCATATCCTGTGGCTCTTGTTACTTGTTCTTCCAGTTTATAGCCTGCATTTCTCCAGTCCTTAGCCTGTACATCTTGTTATGTGGTTCACCCAGTTCACATTAGGGCTGGGTGGACTTGAAAAGTTCCTGACCCTTACTATCAGGACCAGGATCCAGGTCTGAGTCCTGATTAGTTCTGATTGATTCTGATTCAGATCAGAACCGTTATGAAATAACTGTTAAAATCATTACAAAATGCACTTAGAAAATAGAAAATAAAGTATTTTCTGGCCTTAGTGTGTCTGTGTTTTTTGACTCCATTATGTGTTCTCTTCTGTTCTGTCTTCCCTTTTTGGCTATAGAGAACCCATTAATGCTCTTATCCCTTGCCATCTTTTTTGATGCATGGTATCACTGTGGCCACCTCCCTGTCCCAGTATGCAGATCCCAAACCCTTCCTATCTGCTGACAGTCACCCTCACCTCATTATGTTAATCCTTGATCCTCACTTCTCATCTACTGAAACCCCTTCTGCTCCAGTACTATTCACATCCCTGCCCCTCCAACACATACCGAGCTCCAGAATGTCTTACATACCACTGCCCCTCGCATCTGCTGAGACCCATTCTGTCTCAGTATGGGGACTGTTGCTCCTCACATCAGTAGGCACCTCACCCTGCCCCCATATGTATACCCCTACCTGCTGTGCTTGCATCCACCATGCTAAAGTATGAACAACTCTGCCCCAGTATTTAACTCTCCTACCCCATCATCTGTTGGCTACCATCCTGCCCTTGTATGAACACCCCTACCCCATTCATCTGCTAGCATTAACCCTTCTCCAGCACTTAAACCCCTTCCTCCACCCATACCTCCTAACCTCCTTTCTTGTAAATCAGGGACAGGGCTGAAAATAATCAGGGACAAGTCATGTTTTTTGTAAGTCGGTTCTAATTCAACACTGGGTTTCATTCCAGCCTATGAGAGATATGTCATGGCGCATTTTCTGCTACTGAATGCCTATTATGAAACCTAATTTGTCATTTGTATGACGGTGCACCTTATCTAGAGATGTAATAGTGTAAAGTAATAACATAGTATTGTATTGTTCTGTCCCTATCATAACTGTTACATTGTATTTTTCTGTCTTCTCCACTGATACGGTTTTACACCAATCTATGTAACACATTATTGTTATTTCCCCCGATGCTAAACCCTTTGAACATAGACACTGCCTAAAGGGTTTTATGTGTAATAACAGCTAAAACTAAATAACTAAAATCAGGGACACATCTTACAAAAAGGAAGTATCTGTTTAAGAAGCCTGTTATATTGTGTGTCTTAATGTGAAAAGCATTTTCTGAAGGAGAACTGGATTGCAGCATTAACATCTGCAAAAAATGTAAACTTCAAGGCCCCCGTATTCAATGCAGATGTGCAGCACAAACAGCAGATGCACCGTGTACAGGAGGATATGCGTGACAGCATGATATTAAGAAGATCGTTGCGTGGTGCACAAACAGGGATGTGCGGTCGTGCGCCAAAACTGGATACAGTGCAGATAATGGGGGCATGTACATGAATATGCTGCACAACCACATATTGAACCAGACCGCACCTGCACTGTGCAGCATGTGTACGCGATCACGCAAAGTTAGGTTTACAGATGGCAGCCCTAAATCAGCAAGCCACCCAGTGTCAGGCACAAGCACTGCACTGGAAGAGGGGGAGAAGGTGTGTGTGAGAGAGAGAGAGCGAGAGAGAGCGAGAGAGAGAGAGTGAGAGACAGCCAGAGAGTGAAGAGGGAGGGGGAGAGGGATACACACTCACACGCACACACACACACAAGCACACACTGTCTGCAAGCAACAGATGCACGGGCATGCCTGGTATGTGGAATTGCTGCAGTCATGGCTGATGTGAAGAGACTAGGGGAACAACAGGCAGGCTACTGAAGGGCCCGTAGGTGGTATGCCTAGCTGAGATGGTACCATCCCTGCATCACATGTGAACAGCTGATAGACACAGCGATTGTGGGGGGTGGTAATGTCTCAACAGGGCAACTCTGGGACAGCTCTGGGAGCTGCACCATGGCGAGTTGCAGGCACCCATACATAGACGCCATGCCATGGCAGTTGTGACAAAGATCACTGCGGCCATGTGCCTGCTCGCCACAGGTACCTGGCAGTGACAGCAAGGTGTACCACAACAGGAAGGGCTTCCACATGATAAACTGACAGGTGGTGTGCAAGGGCACGGGGAGAATCACCTATGTGTATGCCACCATCCTGGGAGAGTACATGGCACCTACAGTTGGCAGCAGTCCGACCTGTAGTGTTCAGGGACCTGACTGGGGGCCAGCTTGTGGGTGAGTGCAGCACAACAGCAGCACAGGTGTACGCAGGGTACAATGGGTGCAGACCTGGAGGATGTACAGGGGGGCACAACAGGCCGACAGGCAGCAGGGCATGCAGACATGCAAGTGTGTGTGTGTGTGTGTGTGTGTGAGAGGGGGATGAGTAACATGGACAGTGTGACAGGAGACCAAAGGCCGGGGGAACAATGACAGCATAGAATGAAATGGCTGGCCAAAGGATACCTGTGACAGGGAACCTCACAGGTATGACGTGCAGCACGCACAGAAGGGGGATTCATCACTAGTGAGGTTTGGTCACCTCCACCCACCAGACGACATCACTGGTGCTGTGGGGGCACAATAACAGGCTTCTGCCACATCAGTATGGCTTTGTGCAGTATGTGGCAGCCACAAAACATACAGTGTGGTACACACAAACAATAGGAGAAAGGCCTACCTTTCAGGATGCAGATCCTGGTGTACACCACAATGTCCTGGTGGAGCATCCCTGCCCATCTGCTACTTCACATGCAATTGGGGTGAACACCTTCAGGTAATGAGATGTAAATATCCAGGATGGGCATGGACTGTGTAATGAGGCCATTTGCATATGTTGGCTGAATATTGCAGTGATCTGCGCCATGCAAACCACGGCCCAATGTGCATTACAGCTTTCCCTGTTGCTCTGCACATGTTTCTTTGCACAGTCGCACATCCATGCAATATTCACCTGGTTTTGCGTGATCGCATGTCCATGCGCCCCTGCTGAATATGGCATTGTTTTCAGCTGCACATCTTTTTGGACAGCACATATGTCTGATTTTGAATATGTACCCCCAATTTTTACTTCTTAGTGTCAAAAATGACAATTTTAAGGGGGACTAGAGAAAATTTTTGAGTTAAAATCAAGACATTTGAGAGGTATGCCCCCATCTAATATCAGTGAAGCCTTCCCTATGGATCTTGGTCTAAAGCAAAGCTTACCAAGACTCAGTCTCATAAGCTGGAAAGAGTTAAAAATGTATAATGATGAAATGCAGAACTTATAATGACAAAAAGCAGAGCTTATAATGACAAAATGCAGAACTTGTCTAAGGCACTAAGAGCTAAACCACAAACTGAAAAGGAAGTTGGAGAGCCAGACAGCAACAGTTTTATTCTATTCTATTCAATTCAATTCTTAGCTGCATTATTCTGTTCAGATCCTTTTTTTCTAAATTTATAAATACCAATTTTTGTGATTCAGAAAGCCCTGAACTTTCCATCCCAATGACCAGGTAATAGCTGTTCCCTCAAGAAAGTTCTCACAGAAAAATAATTCAGAAAGCCCTGAACTTTTCTAACCCACTAGCTACGTGATGGCTGTTTTTTCTAAACAAGCCCCTGCAATAGAATATAAATATCTTAGGTTTTTGACAGTCGGGAGGATGGTCCGAGCAGGCACTTTGAAGATGGTTGCCAGGGACTGCCCTTAGCTGGCATTGGCTGGGACAGTGAACAAGGCTTCACAGAGTGGTAAGAAACTGACTAGCTCTTAGATTCTACTGTCTGACAGCCTCTCATGTAAAACTGAGTAGCTAAAGACTATAGGTCAGTAAGGGCTGCTGGGGAATAACTGCTTCATAGCATGCATGCAGAAATTATGCTGAAAGTTAATTTTGGACAAGTGCTTTCTAATAGAAATGCTAATATTTTTGGGCAGTTCAGTTAGACTAAAGTATTCTATTCTCCATATCAGATATCTATGTTCGAAAGTAAAAGACTACTGGGCACAGAAAACAATTATCTGCTTGTTGCTTTTGCTGGGTAAAGACAAGAATATTTTTGTAATAACGTATCTAATCTTTCCAATATGAGATAGTGAACATGCTTTTTTATTTGGTTTAGTGGTACAGTATAAAAACACTATAATAATAAAAAACATCTGGATTATGCTAACATGCTCCAGATCTGTTCCTTAACTATCAAAAATGGAGTACTCATATTGTGTCACCCAAACTCTGGCACTGGCACTAGTGCTGGTACTGGTTCTGGTACCAGTTACATATGGCACCCGAACAGTTTAAAATTAATAACAAGCATTTGTCAATGCCGAATGTTTGTTTGCTGGCATTGGCACTGGTAGTGTAGGAGTTACAGAGCTGTATAATAGGATGGGCAGTGAAGTATTGAACTGAAGCCAACCCCACCACTGCCCTGCAGAGAGTGACAGGCATTGGGGCATGCCTGTGGGTTGTCAGGCATAATGGCCATGCCATTTCAACACACCATACCCTGTAGGCACCGACAAGGGTCATGTGTGCCTTGGGGTCTTTGGCCCTTATGCGCACCCCATTCCATCAGGAAATATGGTGAGATGGGTGCGGTATAGAAGAATGGGGTGAACTTTGGGGCCGAAGAGTCCAAGGCACACCTTGATGCATCTCACTGGCTGCAGGGTGGGGAATGGTATGAGCATTACAGGCAAGAATCCCAAGTCACATCCCTGATGCCTGTCATTCTCTACCGGGTGAGGTGTTATGGTCAGAAACCCTAACGCCTCAGGCATTCGTTGGTATTTTCACTCCAAATTTTCAACATTTTTTTTGTTTTTGTGACCCCCACCTCATGAACAGTGGCAGTATCAGTTTGTTAGCCGAAAGCTGCTTTTGCACAGCGACTACGGCATTTAATGCCACAGGTGCAAAAACACATTCCAAATAGGATGTGAAAAATGACAGCTGTACTGTTCATGGGGAGGTGTAAAAAATGGCAATGTTGAAAATCTGCAGTGAAAAAATGAAAAAACTGGTGAAGTCACGAGCGTGCATAGAAACTGTGCAACACACACCCGAAATGTAATTAGTTTGGGGATATTTTACAGCAGATTGTCAACACAGGCATTTTGGGACCTCTGATCATGAACAGTGTCACTGTGATTTTCCTTATCTGTCCCGAACAATGACTTCCCACAGCGACCAGGCATTTCTGCGCTGAAAGTGTGAAAACACATTTCGGCCATGTTGTGAAAAATGACAGCTGTACTGTTTGTAGGGAAGTGTGGAAAAATGCCACTGGATTAAAATCTGGACTGAAAATATTACACCTTCTTGAATTTATGAGGGTGCGTGGAAACTGTGCAATGCTGACTTGTAACACAGTCATTTTATGGACTTTTGTCACCAAATTTTCAACCTAGCCATTTTAAGACCTCTACTTATGAACAGTGTCACTTTGATTTTCTTAATCTGTTCCAAACATTGCTTTTGCACACCAACTGCACCATTGTGCGC
Source organism: Neoceratodus forsteri (assembly GCA_016271365.2). Classification (NCBI taxonomy): domain Eukaryota; kingdom Metazoa; phylum Chordata; order Ceratodontiformes; family Ceratodontidae; genus Neoceratodus; species Neoceratodus forsteri. Next base: position 614,063,721 of record CM057452.1, read on the forward strand.
TACATGTGTGGAAACACATTTTGGGCGAGATGTGAAAAATGGCAGCTGTACTGCTCATAAGGAAGTGTAATAAAATGGCAATGTTGAAAATCTGGTGTGCAAATATTAAAAATTCGCAAACTTGCGAGTGTGTGTAGGAACTGCACAACATGCACTCTTAAAACAGTCATGTTTGGGAATTTTTTCACCAAATTTTCAACATAGCCATTTTAAGACCTCTGCTCATGAACAGTGTCACTGTGATTTTCCTAATCTGTTCCAAACATTGATTGCGCACATCGACTGCACCACTGTGTGCTACATGCAGAGAAAAACATTTTGCATGACATGTGAAAAATGACAGTTATACTGCTCATAAGTAAGTGTGGTAAAATGGTAATGTTGAAAATCTGGAGTGCAAATATTAAAAATTTGCGAATTTACGAGCGTGCGTAGGAACTGCGCAACGCACAGTCGTAAAACAGTCATTTTTAGGAATTTTTTCACCAAATTTTCAACATAGCAATTTTAAGATCTCTGCTCATGAACAGTGTCACTGTGATTTTCTTAATGTGTCCCATACATTGATTTCACACACTGATTGTGCCATTGTGTGCTACATGAGCGGAAACACACTTTGGGTGAGATGTGAAAAATGACAGCTGTACTGCTCACAAGGAGGTATAATATAATGGCAATGTTGAAAATCTGGAGTGCAAATATAAAAAATTCACAAACTTATGAGCGTGCATAGGAACTGCGCAATGCACACTTGGAAAACAGTCATTTTTATGTTCGCTTGCGTGCATGCGCAAGGGACGTCTTGGGAGAATACGACAGTTTGGAAGTGTGACTGTCCTGTGCAATGCACTGCTCTGTTGAGCAGGCGTGGCGGTCCTGCACCAATGGATGCGGGTGCTATGTATGACAGCGGTGGTCTTCACTTCAATGAAAACCACCGCTGTGTGCTCATAGCGCCTCACGCCCCCCCCAAAGCTTTGGTGCCACTCTGGGAGCCCAACCCAGGGTGGCAAACCTTGTTTTGGCTGACAGGGGTGCCCAATCCCCTGTCAGATCCACGCCCGCTCAGCCATCCTTCTGCTATGCTGGGAGCCCACCTCAGCGGCAAACGCCCCGCGCCGTTTTTTTTAAAACCTGTAAATTAAAATGGTCCCATGGCGCTTCTCCTGGCCCCTCCCACAACCCGCACCCACCCACTGAGCACCCTGCCTCCCACACCCCCTCACCCCATACTTACCTCCTGAGTCCGGCACGACGATCTTTGGTGTACCGGGAACACGTCTGCACTCTTCAAAGCCAACTGCAAACTGAGGAAATGCTGGTAAGCTGTATAATGGGCTAGATGGGTTTTTTTTCAACTTTGTTGCATATCTCAGGCATTTTTTGGAATTTTTACACCAAATTTTCAACATGGGGTTTTTGGGACCCCTTCTCATGAATGATGTCACTGTAATGGCATTATTCAGGCCTGAAGGGTGATTTCACAACCACTGCATGAACCCTATTTTGAAAATTTGGTGGAAAAATTCCTAAAAATGACTGTTTTACGAGCGTGCGTTGCGCAGTTCCTACGAACGCTCATAAGTTTGCAAATTTTCAATATTTTCACTCCAGATTTTCAACATTGCCATTTTACCACACCTCTTCATGAACAGTACAGCTGTCATTTTTCACATCTTGCCCAAAACGTGCTTCCGCCCATGTAGCGCACAATGGCACAGTCAGTTTGCGAACTCAATGTATGGGACCAATTAAGAAAATCACAGTGACACTGTTCATGAGCAGAGATCTTAAAATGGCTATGTTGAAAATTTGGTTAAAAAATTCCTTAAAATAACTGTTTTACGAGTGTGCGTTGCGCAGTTCCTGCGCACCCTCGTAAGTTTACGAATTTTCAATATTTTCACTCCAGATTTTCAACTTTGCCATTTTACCACACCTCCTTATGAGTAGTACAGCTGTCATTTTTCACATCCTGCCCAAAACATGTTTCTGCCCATGTAGCGCACAATGGCGCAGTTGGTGTGCTGAATTCAATGCATGGGACACATTAAGAAAAATCACAGTGACACTGTTCATGAGCAGAGGTCTTAAAATGGCTGTGTTGAAAATTTGGTGAAAAATTCTAAAATGACTGTTTCACAGTGTTTATTGCGCATTTCCACGCACACTCATAACTTCGAGAATTTGAAATATTTTCACTCCAGATTTTCAACACTGCCATTTTTTCACACCTCCTTATGAACAGTACAGCTGAAATTTTTCACATCCTGGCTGAAATGTGTGAAATCCAGCGCACAATGGTGTGGTCAGAGTGAGAAATCAACGCTCAGGACAGATTATGAAAATCACAGTGACACTGTTCATGAGCAGAGGTCCCAAAATGCCTATGATGAAAATTTGGTGACAAAAGTCCACAAAATGACTGTGTCATGAGCGTTCATTGCACAGTTTCCATGTACGCTCGTAAGTTCGAGAAAGTGTTGTATTTTCACTCCAGATGTTCAACATTGCCATCCCTTCACACCCCCCTATGAATGCTACAGCTGTCATTTTTCACATTCTGCCCGAACTGTGTTTTTGCACATGTGGAGCAGAATGGTGTGTCACTGTGGAAAATCAACGTTCAGGACAGATTAACAAAATAACAGTGGTACTGTTCATAAGCAGAGGTCTCAAATGCTTTTATGAAGTGGGGGTAACAAAAAGGTCATGCTGAAAATCTGTAGTGCAAATACCCGCAATCGCACAGGGCATTAGGGTAAAGCACCATAAGTGCCAAACACCACTGCAAATACCTGCAAGCAAATGTCCGGCATTGACAAATCGTTGTTAGGAATTTTTTCACCAAATTTGCAACAATGGCTTTTTGAGAGCCCACCTTATGAACACTGGCACTGTCATTTCATTAATTGGTCCCAAAAGGTGATTTCGTGCAGTGGCTGCGAAATCACCCTTCGGGTCCGATTAACGCCATGACAGTTCCAGAATTCAGGAGGAGGGGTCCCATAAACCCCATGTTGAAAATTTGTGCTAAAATTCCAAAAATGCCTGAGATATGCATTAAAGTTGAAAATCCTATTTATTGCATTATACGGCTTACCGGCATTTCCTCAGCTTGGTCGGCTTTGAAAGAGAGCAGGCGTGTTCCTAGTCCACCGAAGATCATCTCGCCCGGCCTCGGAGTAAGTATGGGGTAAGAGGGGTGTGGGAGGTAGGATATGCGGAGGGTGGGTGTGGGTGGGCAGGAGACTGCCAAGGGAACTATTTTGTTTACAGGTTAATTTTTTTTGAAGACGACACGGGACATTTGTCACGCTGGGTGGGCTCCCAGCGTGGCAGCTGGAAGGCTGTTTGGAGGGCCTGGAGCTGATGGGGATTGGGCACTGCCATCGGCCATGACAATTTTTGCCACACTGGGGTGGGCTCCCAGCGTGGCACCTGGAAAGCTTTTTGGAGGGGGCATGGAGCCAGTGGGTATTGGGCACTCCTGTCAGCCATACAGTGTGTGCGTGGGGGGAAGCGCATGAGCACGCAATATGTGTGCGTGCATGCGTGTGGAGGGGGAGTGCTGCTCACTGAAGCATAGCTCTCCCTTTCAACTGTACGGCACTGTATTTTCAACCGCTGTCATAGACAGCTGCAGCATTCATTGGAGAACTGCGGCCGTGCCTGCAAACACACTGACTGAATTGGAAGATGGGTGTCACACTTCTGAAAACTCGGATGATGGCACTATGTTTGTTGCACATGCATGCAAGCAAACATAAAAATTTGGAACTTAAACTGGATAATTCATAGTGGAGTTGATAGGATTATGTCCTTTAGTGTAGGAGTCCAAATAGTTTAAAAAGTACTGAGTAAGGTTTAAACAGTTTTGGGTTTGCAAATTACAACCCCTCCCCCCGCTGCTATTGTGTTAAGCTGTCTGTATCCATTCTCCTCACTGCAACCCCCTCCATTTGGGCTGCTGGTATGTTCAGTTGTCTGCATTCATTTTCCTTACTGGAACCTTCCCCCATCTGTGTCATTGTATGAAGTTGCTTGTATTTAGGCAAACTTCTGATCAAATTCTCTACACTGCAGACCCCTGACCTGCCCCCCACCCCACACACACACACATTTGCACTGCTGTTATGTTTAGCAGTCTGCATTTAGGCAAACTGAGCATATTTTTAAGCTGCATTTACATCCTTCGCCCCAACTCCCCCCCACACTCACACACATTTCTGCTGCTGTTGTGTTTGGCTGTTTGCATTTAGACAAACTGCATACTTGCTGAGCTGTACACATCTCCTCCACTGCAACCCCCCTCCAAATTGTGCTTCTGTTGTGTTTAGCTGTCTGCATTTAGGAAAACTACACTTTTGCAGTGCACACATCTCCTGCATGGCACCCCCCGCCCGCTACTGGTGTGTTAAACTGCTTGCATCCATTTTCCTACTTCAACCCCCCATTCAATTAAATTGGATCCAACCAGGTTAAGTAATTGATAGGATTTTGGCTTTTAGTACATTTAAGAAGGAACTAAGTAAACATATGAATAGGTGAAGCCGGCAGATTCAAATGACTCTACTAGACATCACAGTTGACCCATACTCCCCCACCTGAATCTTCAGGCCAAGTCATAGGGGTAGCAAAAGCCACTAGCACACCTGCTATGGAGGACAATGGTAAGAACCACAGTACAGGACCGCTGATAGATCACCTGGTTTCTCCATCACAGGAAAGCCAGTTCTAACACTGCTGCCACAGCAGTTACCTTAATAGATTCTAAAGATCCTGAAATGGTTCACTTTAGCCCAATTCATAGACACTACCAGCAGAAAAGGGGCCTAATTATTAAATATGACAACTGAAAATATGTATATGAGACATGATAGATGAGGGAATAACCAAAAATAGACAGTTTTATTTACTATGTGCATTATATGAGCTAGAAAATGCGGCTAGGCAAAAAGTGAATTATTTCAGGAAAAGAAAAGAAGAGTAACCAAACATTATCATAAGGTCATGAAGGGTTATAAGTGTCTTTAGGACTCTCACAGTCACTGTGACCATAGCACTATGGTTTGATTCCCATAACATAGTAGTGTTGTGGTTCAGCTGACCAAAGAAGTGGTCCTGGGAATGGATTGGATACAGCAGGTCCGATATCCGTTTACAGTGACCTGCTTGGTTGCTACCCTAGTTTGGGACCAAATCCTCATGCAGTGTTCACACATACAACTTGACAAAATAAAGCTAAGGAATATATTGCAAAATACATAACGCTATATGAACAGACAAAACACCGGGCAGGGTTGATTGAACATACCATATAAGAAATCTGAGGAGGGGCACACAAACCTCAAAGACACTATCCAGTCCCAAATGAAATTAAAAGTTTGTTAAAGTGGCAAATAACTGAACACTTAGAGTTGGAAAATTATTGAAAAAAAGAGAGCTAAGACAAACTCCCCTTTGCTACTAGTAAAGAAATCAAATGACTCTACAAGATTAGTGGCGGACTATAGAGTGTTAAATAGACAAATGGACAGTCAAAGTTAAAAACCAAAAAAGCCAAACAGGGAGTTATGAAGTGGAATTCTTAGGCACTACAATATCCCCACAGGGAATAGGTTTGTCTAAACAATTCAAAGACAAAATTACAGACTTAACCCCTCCCAAGACAATAAAACAACTCCAGAGTATAGTAGGGGTTTTAAACATTAGGGGAAACATCAAGTACCAAACTGTAGCCAAATAGCAAAACCTCTTTATGAAATAAACTGAAGGAAATCTATATTCACTGGAACCTCAGAGCACCAAATACATCTAGATTTGTTAAACCAGGCAGTACAAGACAATGTAACAATTACCATTGGTCAGAAACATTGCCAAACCCCTCTTCATTCAGATCATATTAGGCAATGAATCATGCTATGCAACACTCATGCAGGGACAGAACTCAAAAAAGGAAATACTTTATTTTGCAGGAAAAACATTCACCCTAAACAAAAGTAATTTTACAGTTGAAAAAATGGTTTTAAGTGCTCAGATAATTACTGTTTTCTGACCCAGTTACCAGTCAGAGCTGATTGCTTCCAGTCCCCATCCTCAGAAGGAAAACAGATAAGTTTAGGTAAGCTGCGGGCCAAAGGTGACATTTGTGGGAAACCCTGTGAAGTGATCCATTGTTGCACTTTGAATATGGCCCACAAGAAAACCACCTACCTGCATTAATGGACAAGGAGGTCCCCACCACAATTCTTTGTTTATTGTGGAGGATCCTACCAAAAGTTTCAAGTCACTGGCTGGGCAGGAAATAGTATAGTAATAAAGAGATGCCAGAATAACACAATAGCTCAGGGTGCCTGGATTGTTCTTCAGGTTGTAGCATCTTTGGCATAAGAACTGGAGATCTGTGCCCTAGAAAATGCAATTGCTACTTTTGGTAGTCCACCTGAGGTACTAGTGCTTACTGAATCAAATTAGTGCCAGAACGCCTTCACTCCTTATTCTGACTTTTACTTATTTTGCTTTATTTTCTTATTTTTCATAAGTACTATTTCCCTCCTTAGGGTAGTCCTTATCAGGGGACATAACCGTGAGGGGGTATACATGTTGAGGTGAATACTGAAGCAGATAGATTAGCAAAGGAGGCTAGCTATAAAGAGTTGACAACCTCTGTGGCCTTTCATGCAGTCCTGATGTGCCACCATGCCAAACTCCTTGATGCGCAGAAGGACAATGGCATGCAGCAGCCGCCCCCCCCCATGCCTGAAAAACCACAACCATAAAGATGACCACCTCTGCAACATTTGAGGTCATCTGCAACAGCCAGCCCCAGGATCAATGCCTCCTCCTGGGTCGGCACCTCATCTGAAGGGGACACCTCCCGTGGTTCAAGACCACTGGGTCTGGAAGGATACAGGAAAGATCCCTCCTACTAACATAGGGGGTCTTAATGGAACAAGTACATGTAGTGTAGGCACGGGGGCTCACATGGTTCAGTTAATAACACTTCAGCTTTATTGGACAGTTGGTGGTGGCCAGCCAAAAAAAGAACATCCAAACCTATGTACGTAATTGCATTCTTTGTATCTACAACAGGCCATGCAGAATACAGAGGGGAGAACCCCAGCTACATGTTCATGCCTATGGAATCTGGGACAGAGTATATATGGACTTTATGGAGCCTTTGCCAATAGCCTCCACCTTCATTACCCTTTGTTTAAAGATGCTAATCGCATACAACAGTGTAATCAGCATTACTGAAACAGACACAGCCGGACATTTTAGTTTCTTCAACAATTAACTCACATTCTTAAAGACATTGAGACTGCAAGTGAGACTAGAGTTTACAACCAGCCACATTATAAGGACAAATATTTCCCTGGGTGGACTCCAAAAGTGGGAGATCGGGTGGCATGGAAGTCCCACTTTAGGAAGAAGAAGCCTTTTCAAACAAGATACCACCCACCAACACCCATCCAGAAGATTTTAAATGCAAGGACAGCAGTGATATTACATAAAGGACTTAAAAAAGTTGCCTCTATTGCACAATTGAAACCAGGGCCAAAATGTTAAAAGTTTATTCTGTTATTTTTGTAACTGTACTTTGGTTGATAACTGTTATGCTTTTATGCTTTGTGTGGTTAAAGTTTCCTTATGCTCATTTTTATGTTCACTTGTGCGCATGCGCAAGGAACGTCTTGGGAGAATAGGACAGTTTGGAGGTGTGACTGTCCTGTGCAATCCACTGCTCCATTGAGCAGGCATGGCGGTCCTGCACCAATGGATGCGGGTGCTGTGTATGACAGCGGTGGTCTTCACTTCAAAGAAAACCACCGCTGTGTGCTGGCAGCGCCTCACGCCCCCCCCCCCCAAAGCTTTGGTGCCACGCTGGGAGCCCACCCCAGCATGGCAAACCTTGTTTTGGCCAACAAGGGTGCCCAATCCCCCGTCAGCTCCACGCCCCCAAACAGTTTTCTGCTGCCACGCTGAGAGCCCACCCAGCGTGGCAAGCGTCCCTGCGTCTTTTTTTTTAACCTGTAAATTAAAAGCGGTCCCATGGCGCTTCTCCTGCCCCCCTCCCACAACCCAGACCCACCCACTGCGCACCCTGCCTCCCCACACCCCCTCACCCCACACTTACTCTCGGTCTCGGCACGACGATCGCCACTGGACCGGAACATGTCTGCACTCTTCAAAGCCGACTGCAACTGAGGAAATGCCGGTAAGCTGTATCATGGGCTAGATGGGTTTTCAACTTTGTTGCATATCTCAGGCATTTTGGAGATTTTGCACAAATTTTCAACATGGGGTTTTGGGACCTTCTCATGAATAGTGTCACTGTCATGGTGTGTGGGCCAAAGGGTGATTTCCTTGATCATTGTGCAAAATCACCTTTCGGCCCAATTAACTAAAATGACACTGCCAGCATTCATAAGGTGGGCTCTCAAAAGCCTATTTTGAAACTTTTGTGAAAAATTTAAAATGACCATTGTAATGAGTGTGTGCTTGTGCAGTTCCTACGCAGTCTTGTAAGTTCGTGAATTTTCAATATTTTCACTCCAGATTTTCAACATTGCCATTTTACCACACCTTCTTATGAGTAGTACAGCTGTCATTTTTAACATCTCACCCAAAATGCGTTTCTGCCCATGTAGCGCACAATGGCGCAGTCGGTGTGCGAAATCATTGTGTGAGACACATTAAGAAAATCACAGTGACACTGTTCATGAGCAGAGGTCTTAAAATGGCTGTGTTGAAAATTTGGTGAAAAAATTCCTAAAAATGACTGTTTTATGAGTGTGCATTTGCGCAGTTCCTATGCACGCTCGTAAGTTTGCGAATTTTCAATATTTTCACTCCAGATTTTCAACATTGCCATTTTACCACACCTCCTCATGAGCAGTACAGCTGTCATTTTTCACATCCTGCCCAAAACATGTTTCCACCCATGTAGTGCACAATGGCGCAGTCGGTGTGAGAACTCAATGTATGGGACACATTAAGAAAATCACAGTGACACTGTTCATGAGCAGAGATCTTAAAATGGCTGTGTTGAAAATTTGGTGAAAAAATTCCTAAAAATGACTGTTTTACGAGTGTGCCTTATGCGCGTTCCTACGCATGCTCGTAAGTTTGTGAATTTTAATATTTCCACCAGATTTTCAACATTGCTATTTTACCACACCTCCCTTATGAGCAGTACAGCTGTCATTTTTCACATCCTGCCCAAAGCGTGTTTCCGCCCATGTAGCGCACAATGGCACAGTCGGTTATGCGAACTCAATGTATGGGACACATTAAGAAAATCATAGTGACACTGTTCATGAGCAGAGGTCTTAAAATGGCTATGTTGAAAATTTGGTGAAAAAATTCCTAAAAATGACTGTGTTACGAGCATGTATTGTGCAGTTCCTACGCACGCTCGTAAGTTCGCGAATTTTCAATATTTGCACTCCAATGACTTCCAAATACCTAAACAGCAATAAAAGCAAGCAACATTCGGCATTGACAAATGCTTGTTTATTTTTGCATTCGCTTGCATGCATGTGCAAGGAACGTTTTGGACAGTACAACTTTTTGAAGGTGTGTGACCCTCCTGTCCAATGCAGTGCTCAGTGTAACGTGTGCAACCCTACTGCACCAATGGATGCATGAGCTGTCTATGACAGCAGTTTGGCTGCAGTGGTCTTCAGTTAAAAGAAAAGCACCACTGCAATCAGCAGTGGTAACGTGTGTGTATTTAACATATTCACGTCACCCTTTTCCCTCTGGCTGCTAATAAAATCCCACCCACTTCCTCCCTCTGCTGCCGTCTACCCTACTCCCTTGTTATTGCCCCTACCAAACACATTGTATGTGCAGACGGAGTGCCCAGTCCCCATTGTCTCCAGGCCCCCCAACAAACACCTAGGTGGCATGCTGGGAGCCCACCCCAGCATGCCCATTGTCCCTGTAAATGGAAAAACTGTCCCACAACATCTTTTGTTTTTTTAAAACCTGTGAAAACAGAAGACCGTCCCTCGCTGTGTCTTGTGCCCCCTCCATGAACCCACACCCACCCTCTGCATACCTCACCCCATACTTACCTCCGGAGCCTGGCACAATGATCTTCAGTGGAGTGGGAACATGTCTGCACTCTTGAAAGCCGAACGCAAACTGAAGAAATGACGGTAAGCTGTATAATGGCATAAATTTTTTTTTCAACTTAGGTGGCTATCTAGGGCAGTTTTGCAAATTTTGGTACCACATTTTCAACAGGGGGTTCTTGGGACCCCACCTCATGAATTCAGTTACTGTCATGTGAGTTAATTCGGTCCCCAAAGGTGATTTCATGGTCACTACACAAAATCACCTTTTGGGATTGATTAACTAAACAACAGTGTCACTGTTTATGAGGTGGGCTCCCAAAAGCCTATGTTGCAAATTTGGTGAAAAAATGTAAAAAAATGTCTGTGTTACGAGCGTGCGTTGTGCAGTTTCCACGCACACTCATAACTTCGAGAATTTGAAATATTTTCACTCCAGATTTTCAACACTGGCATTTTTTCACACCTCCTTATGAACAGTACAGCTGACATTTTTCACATCCTGGCTGAAATGTGTTTTTGCACATCCAATGCACAATGGTGTGGTCAGAGTGAGAAATCAATGCTCAGGACAGATTATGAACATCACAGTGACACTGTTCATGAGCAGAGGTCCCAAAATGCCTATGTTGAAAATTTGGTGACAAAAGTCCACATAATGACTGTGTCATGAGCGTTCATTGCGCAGTTTCCATGTATGCTCGTAAGTTCGAGAAATTGTTGTATTTTCACTCCAGATGTTCAACATTGCCATCCCTTCACACCTCCCTATGAATGCTACAGCTGTCATTTTTCACATCCTGCCTGAACTGTGTTTTTGCACATGTGGAACAGAATGGTGTGGTCACTGTGGGAAAACAACGTTCAGGACAGATTAAGAAAATAACAGTGGTACTGTTCATAAGCAGAGGTCTCAAATGCTTTTATGAAGTGGGGGTAACAAAAAGGTCATGCTGAAAATTTGTAGTGCAAATACCAGCAATCGTACAGGGCATTAGGGTAAAGCACCATATGTGCCAAACACCACTGCAAATACCTGCATGCGAACGTTCGGCATTGACAAATGCTTGTTTTTAATTCTCTTAATGCGCCTCCCTCACTGACCCTCAGACTTTCTCTGGTGAGGAGACTCAGCTCGACCTTGTCCCACCTGCCTGAAGTCCCAGCCTTACCTTTTGGTGGAGGAGAACCCCCTCAATCCTCTGACCCCCTTCAGGCCTCCCAGATCTAAGCCCCCACAAGGCAGGACTGCCGACTCCTCCTGGCAACCTTTCTGAAATCTAGACAGGTTGCCATTTTTTTAATTTTTATTTTTATTTTATTTTAGTCTTTGGTAACTGGGTAAGGCCCACTAGGCACAAGTGCGTGTTTTCAGGGGCGACCTGGGAGCACTGGACAGTTAAATGACTTGCTCAGAGTCACACAGTATGCAAGTGGAGGTTGTGAGAATCAAACTCAGGTCTGGTCTGCTGGATGTACCAAGCTCATTCACACCCTGTTCCTCTAACCTCTAGGCTATACTGCCAATGAAGGGAGCACCAAAGGCAGCTGAGAACCCGGCGCTGGGTGTGGAGGTCGACCCCTGGACCCACCATTGCCTACTGAGGGTCAGGGCTGTTCCCATATTCAGTGATTTTTTTTCTGTTTGTTTATGTTTCCCCTGGAGTGCGGATGTGCAATGACATGTGTGCAGGCACACTGCTGATCTCCATCGGGGGTCACCAAGGAGCTGAGCAGAGTCTGCAACCCACCCCAGAAGAGGAGGAGGAGAGCTGTCCTCCAGATGCTCAATCCTCTCACTTCCCAGCTGACCCGCAGTGGCCCGGAGTCCATTCCCAAACCTGGGTCACTGGAGTGGTGTGAGGTGTGGCATCCAGCGCCTCAACCCTCAGTGCCACCAGGCTAACCTTATGCTAATTTTTTTTATATGTAGTTTCTGGGTTTTTGTAGGTTTTCTCCTGGCGTCTACACCCATGCATCCCCGGTATACTGCGTGCATATGGAGGCAGGCACACATGCCGTTCAGGATGACCCCTCTTCCAGTAATGACGTTGACCACCTGTGCTGGCACCGAACTTCCATTCGGTGATGGCAGGACTATGGGCAGGTAACCCCACCCCTTACCCAGGAGAGGCGAGCCAATGCTCAATCCTGCTCCCACTCCACCCCCCCATGCTGGCATCCCAGAGAACCAAGGTCATTCCCAAACTCAGGTCGCCAACATAGTGTGAGGTGTGATGTCCAGCGTCTCAACCCTCAGCACCACCAGGCCCACCTTATGCACACCTTATGCTAATTTTTAACTAAAAAATTAGATACTGCTCCCCTAGATTAATGACACTCACTATTGTTTATTTTTATTTATTTATGAGAGATCAGAATTACAAACCTTTGAGTCAGAGACTCCTTTACAAAGGCTCCACATCATGGAAGTACAAAACAAGAGAAATGGGATGATACAATGAAATGTATTACAAATGGATGCAGAGGGTAAAGCAACGCAAAGTCAAGTATGGTACAAAGGTAATGAGCAATACATTGACAGATATTTCATCTGAATGCGGAGGGTAAAACAGTCCAGAATCAAGCATGGTACAAAGATTTCAAGCAAATTAAGCTATTGCTTACATTCAAATAATGAACCTATGCCTACACTATAACAACTTTTACCAGAAGTTAAAAGTTTGATATCTGAACATCTTATTGTTAGCCTTGCTTTACAGTCTACCATAGCCCAATAGTAAATGGACAGTTTATGATCAGCTACCTTAACCGGTATAATGGACAAATCTTTTATTATTTATGGGTGCTGTGTTATATTATAGCATAATATAGTATTGCTATATTATACTATAATAACTTTCTACTTCTATATTCCTGAAATATTCCACATTTTGACTTTGCTTTCCAATATCCCAATGTTGCTACTTCACATCAGAAACATTCCTACTTTGATATCTTTGGCCTTTATTCAGTTATTAACATAGCCCAAAAATGTGCTATTTATAAATTCTTATTTCTCGTCTGATTTACTATTCTTATCCCAGGAAGGCATGCAAACTATTCCTCTCCTTACTTTAAGTCACAATCAACCTTCCCAGGAATGAAATAACTTTTCCTTTGAACATCAGGGAATGAGCAACAGCAGAAATAACCTTTCACAACTGTTTAACATAGTAATGGACAATATATTTTTGAACAGTTTTTATGTTATTACTGTTATAAAACAAAATCTACTTGCCAGTTACCTATGCACTCCATCTGACAGGACAAAAGCTACTGTATGAGCATTTTGTAACCCCTTTTATGGCTGTTAATTTCCAAATACAGTTTCCCCTTTTTTATTCAATTTTGTCAATATTTAAGATGGTTTAAGAAAGGAGCAGACTATTATGATTGGTTGAACCATATCCTGTGCCAGGACCATATAGATGACTATACCCTAGGCAACAAGCAAAATCTAGTCTGTGCCCATCCAGGCCTCTGATTTCACAGAGCCAGATGGCCACATGAGGGGGGAATGATACCAGGGAAGCATTCCTTATGTATCTTGGTCTAAAGCAAAGAATACCAAGACTCAGCCCTATAAGGCATAACGAGTTAAACATTTATAATAACAAAATGCAATGCTTATCATGACAAAATGCAGATCCTGTATAAGAGACTGAGAGCTAAACCACAGATTGAAAAAGGAAGTTGTCTAGCCACAGAGCAACACTTTTATTCCATTCTATTCAATTCTTGGCTCACTATTCTGTTATGATACATTTTCCAATATTTTTTATTTGGGGCAAAAAACTCTTTTTTTTTTGTGATTCAGAAAGCCCCAAACCTTCTGACCCAATGGCCTGGTGATAGCTACGACATCAAGAAAGCTGTCACAAAAAAGAATTCAGAAAGCACAGACCTTTTCTAACCCAATAGCTATGTGATGGCTGTTTTTCTCCAAATAACCCCCTGCAATAGAATATATATATCCTTGGTTTTTGGCAGTCATGAGGACAGTCAGAACAGGCCCTTGGAAGATGGCTGCCAGGGACTGCTCTTAGCAGGCATTGACTGGGACAGTTGACAGGGCTTCACAGAGTGGTAAGAAACTAACTGACCATCTCTTAGCTTCTAGTATTTGACAGCCTCTCATGTAAAATTGAATAGCCAAAGACTATAGGTCAGTAAGGGCTACTGGGGGATAACTGCTTGACAGTATGCATGCAGAAATGATGGTATAGGTTAATCTGGGACAAATGCTTTATAATAGGAATGGTAATATTGTTGGACAGTTCAGTTAGGCTAACTTATTCTGTACCCCAGATTAGGAGTTGATGATCGCTCTCGAGGTTCATATGCTGTCATCTCAACCCCTCAATGGAAACACAGCCTTGTTGTGTATGGTTAACATACTAACATACTAATTGCCAGCAGATTAGGCCTTATGGTCTATCGAGTCTGCTTGAAGCTCAGATCTCTAGTTGGGTACTGAAGCCCTCCCCCCCTTGTGCTCCAGAAACCCCTATCATCCATTCCCACCCCCCTGGGCCAGGCCATCATCTGATTCATCCACTTTCTGTGTCTGTCCCACCTTGTCTTGAAGCCCTCCACTGTGGATCTCTGAACCAGCTTGCCAGGCAGCGCGTTCCAAGGATCCAGCACCCTCTCAGTGAAAAACCTCCTCCTCTTTTCCCCCTCACCCTTCCACCTTCTAACTTCAAACCATGCCCTCTTTTGATACTTCCCTGCTTTAGTCTAAAGATCCCCTCCGTGTTTACCCTATTTATTCCCTTGAGGTACTTGAAAACCTCAATCATGTCCCCCCCATCTCTCCTCTCCTCCAATGACAACAGGCAGAGCTCCTCAAGTCTGTCCTCATACGTCAAATCCCCTAGTCCTCATATCATCTTGGTTGCCCTCTTCTGTACCCTCTCCAGGAGCTGTATGTCCCTCTTCAAGTGTGGTCTCCAGTACTGTACACAGTACTCAAGGTGTGGTCTAACCAGTCCATTGTACAGCGGCAGAATCACTTCCCTGCTCCTAGAGGCGATTCCCCCTTATGATACTTAACCATACTTTATTTTTTATAGTATATGTTTTTTTTTTACACTGGAGTGACAGCCCCTCACTGAAGTGAAAACAAAAAATCTTGCCATTTCTTTGTTCTACTCCCATATCAAAATCAAATTTCCAGACTTTTGAAAGGTAAAAGGTATGACTTTGGGCACTGGGTGGTTAGTAAGTAGCTAGGTGTAGCATAGATGAGAAATTAAAAATTGCATGACCTTTGAACTGTCCATAACAACTCCTCGGAATGCACATAACAACACTTTAGAATGCGCATAACGGGTTAGAATGTGCTTAACAAGGATTTTAAGCAGGCTGATTTTTATATATAACAAAGGGTAACCATATACTATAATATTTCTGTCATTACATTTCTAATGAATCTTTCAGAAATGAGATAGTGAACATACTTTCTTATTTAGTTTAGTGGTATAAAAACACAATAATAATAAAAACTGCATGAATTATGCCAACGCTCCAGATCTGTTCTGTATCTATAAAAAGTAAAATACCCATATAGTATCACCTGAACCCTGACACTGGCATTAGTAATGGTACTGGTTCTAGTACAGGTTCTGGTACTGGTACTGTTTCTGGTTCTAGTTCTGGTACCAGTGAAACATCATCAAAGCAAATAAAAGTCGCCCCATGACTGGATGTGCACAGTAAATCAATAATTCAGAACAAAGAACATAGCACCATCTACCAGTACACTTTATAAAAACAGGCTCTCATCAAAATAAGGTGCATAGAAAGTTTTATTAATGGTCTGTGTATATATAAAATATAGAATAAAGTATGGGTCTGGGTGTGTAAGGTCGCGTACACACACCTAGACCCATATTTTATTTTTATTTGCTTTTGTTAACCGGGTAAGCACACTAGACAGCCAAGTGCCTATTTTCAGGTGCGACACGTGTTTTATATAATTGTTGGGTTTCTCTTTTTCACCTCAGCAATTATATAAAATAAAAAAGGCTGCTGTGCCGCCACAGTTCGATTCCATCATGGCGAGAGGTCTGCTTTTTTATTTAATTTTTTTTTTCCCACAGTATTGTGAGGTAGGATCAATCCGGTAGCGATGTGGTAAATTTAATTTTGAATTGTATTTTACTTACGGCCGAGTGTCCGTGGCAGTTTCTCTTCACATTTGGGTTTGCGGTTCGAGAAGGACAGCGATCGAGGAGTTCAAGCAGGCGCATGCACTAAGAGGGGGAAACCGTGCACGTGTTTGCTGTTATAAACGCTCCTTTATAACAGCAAATTACGCTACAGTTTCCTTATGGAAAAAAGAGGAAGCCATTAATTATATATATATTCTACACTATTTCTGTGCTTGTAATGAAACAGCATTAATTATTTGTGTATCTAATTCATTTATTTAATATATTTTTAAGGCAAGCCATTATGTAAGTAATAATACCCGACAGGGTGGGCGTTGTTGGGATATAACGGACCGCCCAAGGGCGTAATGAGGCCCGATGCCGCGGGCGGAGGGCCTTATAGCCCCTGGAAGGTCCATTATATCCCATAACGCCCATCCTGGAGGGTATTATTACACTTAGATAATGGATTACAGATGCTATTTTTGGGAAGAAAATACAAGACAAAAATGTATATATATAAAAAAATAAGTAAAAACTAAGCAGAAGTATTGTTTGTTGTAAAATAGTTCCTATGGTGTGAAGTGCTGGAATCACCACCAGAGGTCACTGCTCTGTATTTTTTATGGTCTTTCAGATTAGTTTGCCCTCCTGCTTCCTATCTGTTTGCGTCTCACATACACAACATTCCCCGATTGAAAAATGGTGTCCGAGAACGAGAGAAATCTAGAGTGGTGAGTTTTAGTGAGACTTAATTTTGTTTAACGTGATAGGGATTAGAAGTGTGACAGGAGTCAGCCACTGTTTTTAAAAGTAAGCACAGGATTTAGAGGGAACGCAGCAGTGAAGGGAAACGAAAGACTGGGAAGTTTCTGTTACGCGAGGTGGAGCGAGCTGGAAAGAATGTAAAAATGGATGTTTGGGTTTTTTTTTCAGTGACACAGAGGAAGAGAGTGAGTTCGGAAGGCGGTATGAGGCTGTCTGTGACAATTAATTTAAGCAGCATGCTGGGCTTTGGGTTCAGGCTGCCGTCTCGGTAGCTGAGTAATTAAATGGCGTCTGGGAAGTTTCGGTTCCAAATGATCGTGCTGGCACTTTTTCTGAGCAGGCCGTTGTTAAGAAATAACGGCCCGGGTGCCAGGCTCTTTCAGCCAATCAGGAAGCGAGTTTGAATTTACCCATTATCTAAAATTGAATAGAATTTAGGTATATTTATAGCCTATGGATGGATTTTTTCTCTCAGCTCTGACTGACTGGTCATTTTATGGGTTACATTGGTGTTTTACTTTTATTCTTACTTTTTATTACGTTTTGGTTATTTACACACACATTTATAGGTGTTTTATACGTAGTGTATGTAAACAATTGCACTCTCACATATGGATTTAATATGTGTGTGTTATCAGTTTAAGATGGAACTTTAAAACTGTTGCTATTCACTGGTATTCATACTTAATGCCAAGAAAACCAAGGCAATGCTAGTCTCACCAACTGGCCTGGGGGCATATTCTGCCGCTGCTGGTCCATTACCTTCTATCTCCACCTTACTAGGTGAACATCTTGAATAAATACCGAAATTCAAGTATGTGGGTGTCTGGATAGACAATAGACTCTCCTTTGTGGAACATGTAGAAGAACTGCTGAAAAAGCTGAGGCAGAGGCTTGGACTCTTCTTCAGAATAAATCGCCTCCTGACTGCAGATGCCAAAAGACAGCTCGTCCAATCCATGTTCCTCTCACTAATTGACTATGCTGACTTCATATATGGCCAGTGCCCAGCCTCACACCTTGCTAAATTGGACGTACTGTATCACAGAGCTCTAAGATTTATAACAGGCCTCCCCTTTTCCACCCACCACTGTTCACTATATGCAGCTGTGGGTTGGCTCTCCCTTCAACACAGGCGGTATTGAAATGCAGCACTGTGGATGCTCCGAGTCATCACCATCGAACTCCCGCAATACATTACTGACTGTCTCCCACTAAGCCTGATTGGGAATTATGCCTTGAGAAGTCACTCGCTGGTTTCCCTGAAAGTACCTAGAGTAGCTATAAGCTTTGTCCTGCCCACGCTTTGGAATAGGATACAGAAATCGCTGAGACTTAGCTCCCCTGTTAGTCTTGCTATGTTCAAGACCCTGTATTGCCAAAACATTTGTGGAGCTCTGTAACTGTTTCCACCGTCCCTAGTTGTCCAGCTGACGTTTCCGCTCAATCTAAGTCTATCCTGTTCAAACTAAGTGTTCCCTTGCCAAGATTACTCCCCTCCCCCCAGTCCATTCTAGTCCCACTGGTACTACCGGTTCACCTCAGTCCATTCCAGTCCCACCGGTACTACATACTCACTGCAACACCCCCCCTCATTGCCCACTCTTATGCCCTGATACCACCTGCTTAGTATCCCAGAATCTTTCTGCCAGCGTCCCTGCCTCCTACGTGCGCTTTTCCATATCCCAGGGACTCCTTTACAGGCTATGAACATGTTATTGATGGATAGGATTATAAAGGCATCTCTGTATATATTATTTACCTTTATTTCTACACTGTATATATTTTGCTGTATACGTCTTGTTACTGTTGTTTTATGCATATTTTACTTGTACTCTATTCTGTACCCTCGTCCTTGCAAACTGCAGGTCCACCTTTTAAATGAGCTTGCTCAATGGTGATTGCCTGGGTAAATAAAAATGTTGATTGATTGATTGATTGATTGGTTACCACTCCCTGATGATGCCCTGAGCAAAACCAGTCGGAGGTTTGGTTGGTGCGAGGAGCTCCTGCTGGTATTCCCATGAGAGGTATTGAATCCATAGACCATCAATGAAACTTCTTATGCATCTTATTGTGGTGTGAGCCTGTTTTTATAAAGTGTACTGGTGGATGGTGCTATGTTCTTTGTTCTGGACCAATGAAACACCTCCTCCCATCTGCTTACTCCCACCCTGTGCAGTATGAACACCCCTTCTCCTCCTGTCTACTGCACTCACATGACCCGGCATTGCCCTCTGCCACAGTAAGTATAGACATGCATCCATCCATGTGCTGCCTGGAACCAGGGTTGGACTGGGCTACAGAGAGTCCACCTGGAAAGTCAGCACAAGGGCCTACCTGGAAAATCAATAAGGAGGGCCCAGGATGTCACACTCACATAAGTATTCCACTTCAATATGATACACCAGCTCTGTGTTTGCATCATTAATTTACTTACAGGGCCTATTTAATTAAAAAATAGAAGATAAAATCAAAGATTCTCAGAAGGTGGCCAGGAACCCAACAGAGGGGGCCCACCTGGAAATTTCCAGGTATCCAGGTGGGCCAGTCTGACCCTGCCTGGAGCCCACCATGCCACAATCCACGTAGTGTACACATTCAGTCCCCTTCATCTGCTGCAATACTAGAACAAAGCAGACCACCCATCCTATAGCATAAATCTCTTAAATGAAATTGCACTCCCTGGTCCACCAAATACAGCCTCAAGAGAGCTGAGCAGCACTGATGAACACAAGCAAGCAAATAACTGGTGCACTTTGGCAAAATGGGAGAGTGCCTTAGAAAAGCACTAGCACTGATAAGCAGCAGGGAATTTCCAGCCTCCCCCATCAAAACCGGGTACTAAATGAGGTAAAGACCAAGGTTGAAAGGTCAGTAGGAAACAGGATTGAGGTAAATGGAGAAAGCAAAGTCAGTAAGGGAAGGGATAGGGCTACCAGAGGAAAAGCCATCAAACAATGGCGAGTAATGAGTACCAATGCCCAGGCCATAGTCTGGGTAACAAGCTTCCTGAACTAGTGGCCTTGATGGAAGAGGAACATCTGGACATCGTGGCAGTCACAGAAACATGGTACACACAGAACCATAACTGGGATGTGAACATACCAGGGTACACTATCTACAGGAGGGACAGGGAGGGTAAAAGAGGCGGTGGAGTAGCTCTGTACATAAGGGAAGAAATCAAAGCAACAGAACAAAAGGGTAAACAGGGAGGAGAGGTAGCACTGTGGGTCAACTTGGAGACAGGCAATGGCACCACAATCCGCACAGGGGTTGTATACAGACCCCTATCTTAGGGGGAGGAAATGGACAAGGAAATGATGGAAGATATCCTTAGAATGGTGGAAAAAGGGGAGATACTGTTGATGGGGGATCTGAATACGCCAGATGTTAACTGGAGTGCATTTGCTGCAGCCACATCAAAGAGCGGGGTCATTCTAGATGCCTTGCAGGGAGCATGCTTTAGATAACTAGTACTGGAACCCACTTGGGAGGGAGCAATCTTAGACCTGGTACTCTCAAGTGGAGATGGAGAGAGGATCACAGATGTAGAAGTGGGTAGCCATCTGGGAACTAGTGACCATCAAACAGTATGATTCACGATAAACACAGCAGTAGAGTCAAGCCATACAAAGGCAAAGGTCCTGGACTTTAGGAGGGCTGACTTTGCCAAAATGGGTGAGTTCCTAAGGAATGCACTAGTAAATGGGCAGGAAGGTGGGGCGGAAGAACAATGGGGAATAATCAAAACTGCCATCACTTAGGCAACAAGCCTTTGTGTGAAGCAAATAAACAAAACAAAATGATGTAAAAAACCACTATGGTTCTCAAAGGAGGTGACAGGGAAGGTTAGGGAGAAAAAGATAGCATTCAGGAATTACAAGGAGTCACAGACGGAGTAGGACAGAGAACTATCAGTTAAAGCAGCAGGAAGCAGGGAAGGCAGTCAGAACAGCAAAGGCCCAAACCGAGGAAAGGATAGCCAACTCAGTTAAGAAAGGGTTTAAAACCTTTTATAGGTACATTAGGGAGCGAAGGAAGAACAAGGGAGGGATAGTGAGGCTTAATAAAGGGGAGGGGAAGGGGTGGGCAGAGGGAGACTGTGAAAAGGCAGAGATACTAAACAAATATTTTTGCTAAGTATTCACAAGTGAAGAAGAGAGGTACCTAAACCAAACAACAGAAACACTCTGGATAGGGGGGTTGGTATCAGCCCATTCACAGAAGAAAGAGTTCTGAAAGAACTCTTAAAACTGAAGGTGGACAAAGCAATGGAGCCTGACAGAATTCACTCCAGAATTCTAAATAAATTAAGGGGAGAACTAGTGACACCACTGACTACCCTTTTTAACAAATCATGGGAGGATGGTGTGGTACCTGAGGATTGGAAGAAAGCGGATGTGATCCCCCTTCACAAAAGTGGGAGCAAGACAGAGGCAGGAAACTACAGACCTGTCAGTTTGACCTCTGTGGTAGGGGAAGTGATGGAATCACTTCTGAAAGAAAGAATTGTTGAGTACCTAGAGGCACGTGGGGCACAGAACAAAAGGCAGTATGGGTTCACAGTGGGACGGTCATGTCAGAGAAATCTAATTGATTTCTTTGACTGGGTGACCAAAGTAGTAGACCAGGGAGGGGCTGTGGACATGGCCTACCTAGACTTTAGCAAGGCATTTGACACAGTCCCACACAAAAGATTAATAATCAAATTAAACAGCCTGGGAATGGGTCCTAGGGTGGTAGCCTCGGAAAAACACTGGCTGGACAACAGGACACAGAATGTAATTCTAAATGGAGTCCACTCTGAAGAAAGAGGGGTTACTACTGGGGTACCACAGGGTTCAGTACTGGGTCCAGTCCTTTTTAATGTCTTTATAAGTGACATTGCAGAGGGACTGGAAGGAAAAGTATGCCTCTTTGCAGGTGATACAAAGATCTGCAACAGGGCTGATACACAAGGAGGTGTGGAAAGGATGAGAAGGGACTTGGCAAGGTTGAAGGAATGGTCAGAAGTATGGCAGCTTGGATTCAATGCAAAGAAGTGCAAAATAATGCACCTGGGAAACAACAACCCAGGGGAAGATTACATAATGGGGGAGGTAGTAACAACAACAACAAGCATTTGTCAATGATAGATGTTCGCTTGCAGGTATTTGCAGTGGGGTTTGGCACGTATGGTGCTTTATCCTAATGCCCTGTGCGATTGCTGGTATTTGCACTACAAATTTTCAGCATGGCCTTTTTGTTACCCCCACCTCATAAAAGCATTTGAGACCTCTGCTTATGAACAGTACCACTGTTATTTTGTTAATCTGTCCTGAACGTTGATTTCCCACAGCGATTACACCATTCTGCTCCACATTGTGCAAAAACACAGTTCGGGAGGATGTGAAAATGACAGCTGCAGCATTCATAGGGAGGTGTGAAGGGATGGCAATGTTGAACATCTGGAGTGAAAATACAAATATTCTCAAACTTATGAGCGTACATGGAAACTCCGTTAATGAACGCCATGACACAGTCATTATGTGGACTTTTGTCACCAAATTTTCAACATAGGCATTTTGGGACCTCTGCTCATGAACAGTGTCACTGTGATTTTCATAATCTGTCCTGAGCATTGATTTTCACCTGACCACACCATTGTGCACTGATGTGCAAAAGCACATTTCAGCCGGGTGTGAAAATGTCAGCTGTACTGTTCATATGGAGGTGTGAAAAATGCAGTGTTGAAAATCTGGAGTGAAATATTTCACTCTCGGGTTACAGTGTGCGTGGAAAGTGCGCAACGCACCATAACACAGTCATTTTAGAATTTTTCACCAATTTTCAACACAGCCATTTTAAGACCTCTGCTCATGAACAGTGTCACTGTGATTTTCTTAATGTGTCCCATACATTGAGTTCGCAGACCGACTGTGCCATTGTGCGCTACATTGGCGGAAACATGTTTTAGGCAGGATGTGAAAATGACAGCTGTACTGCTCATGAGGAGGTTTGGAAAATGGCAATGTTGAAAATCTGGGTAAAATATTGAAAATTCCATAACAGCTTTCTGAATCGTAGGAGCGTCGCTCAGAAACGTTTTAGAACAGTCATTTAGAATTTTCTATACATAGCTATTTTAAGACCTCTGCTAATGAACAAAGTCACTTGATTTTCTTAATGTGTCCCATATATGATTCCAAGACACCCACCGCGCCCATTGTGCGCTACATGGGCGGAAAAACATGTTTTGGGTAAGATGAAAAAGTGACAGCTATACTACCTCTAAGAAGGTGTGGTAAAATGGCAATTTTGAAAATCTGGAGTGAAAATATTGAAAAATTTAGAACTTCACGAGCCTATGTAGGAACTGTTAACGCGCCAGAATGAAACAGTGGATTTTTTAGATACACATTAAAGTAGGCTTTGAGACCCACCTTATGAACTCCTGGCAGTGTCATTTATTAATCAGGGTTCGTGTTGCGATTTCAGCACGTAAATCACCTTCGGCCCGAATAAAGCCATGACAGTGACAGCATTCATGAGAAGGGGTCCCAAAACCCCATGCTGAAAATTTGGTGCAAAAATTCCAAAAAATGCCTGAGATATGCAACAAAGTTGAAAAAAAACCCATCTAGCCCATTATACAGCTTACCGGCATTTTCTCAGTTCACGGTCGGCTTTGAAGAGTGCAGACGTGTTCCCGGTCCACCGAAGATCGTCGCGCCGGACTCCGGAGGTAAGTATGGGATAAGAGGAGGGTGTGAAGAGGAAGGGTGCACAGTGGATGGGTGCGGGTTGTGGGAAGGGGACCAGGGAGAAGCGCCGTGGGACCGTTTTTAATTTACAGGTTTTAAAAAAGGAAAAGATGACGCGGGACATTTGCCACACTGGGGTGGGCTCCCAGCGTGGCAGAAGGGACAGCTGGGGGCATGGAGCCGACGAGGATTGGGCACTCTGTCGGCTAAAATACAGGTTTGCCATGCTGGGGTGAGCTCCCCAGCGTGGCACCAAAGCTTTGGGGCGCGGCGACGCGACATTTGCCACGCTGAGGTGGGCTCCCGCATGACAGCAGGGAAAGCTGTTTGGGGGGACATGGAGCCGATGGGGGATTGGGCACCCCCGTCGGCCAAAACAAGATTTGCCACGCTGGGGTGGGCTCCCAGCGTGGCACCAAAGCTTTGGGGGGGCATGAGGCGCTGCCAGCACACAGCGGTGGTTTTCTTTGAAGTGAAGACCACCACTGTCATACACAGCGCCTGCATCCATTGGTGCAGGACTGCCATGCCTGCTCAACGGAGCAGTGCATTGCACAAGACAGTCACACCTCCAAACTGTCCTATTCTCCCAAGACGTTCCTTGCGCATGCGCGCAGGCGAATGTAAAAATGGAAAGGGATCTGGAGGTAATCATATCAGATGACCTTAAGGTTAGCAAGCAATGTGAGAAGGCAGCAGGGAGAGTTGGGGGGTACTGGGATGTATAGGGAGAGGCATCACCAGCAGAAAACAGGAAGTTGTTATCCCTCTGTACGGACAGTTGGTGAGACCCCATCTGGAGTACTGCATCCAGTTCTGGAGGCCCCATCTCCACAAGGACATAGACAGGATAGAGGCAGTCCAGAGGAGGGCAACTAAAATGGTGCAGGGTCTGCAAGAGAAGCCATACGAGGAGAGACTAAAGGAGCTTAATATGTATACCCTTGAGGAAAGGGGGGGCATGATAGAAACTTTTAAGTACCTCAGTGGAATCCACAAAGTCTAAGAGGGTAGTATCTTTCAGAAAAAGATATCTGCAAGAACAAGAGGACACAATTTGAAGATAGAGGAGGGATGGCTCAGGGGCAATGTGAGGAAGTATTTTTTCACAGAGAGGGTGGTGGACACATGGAACAGCCTTCCTGAGGAGGTTGTTGGGTCAAAAACTGTGGGAGAATTCAAGAATGCATAGGACAGACATAAGGCAATTCTTGTGGGGAGTAGGAAGAAATAGGCTATTGGTTAACTAGGATCTGCAGTTATCTTGTAGGCAGGGGAATGGGCAGACTAGGTAGGGCAAGTGGTCCTTATTTGCCATCAGTCTATGTTTCTATGTGTCTATGTTTACTTGTAGATAAAGCAATAACAAAAATAATGAAAAAAAGGTGAAGCAACAGTTTACACCAGTGAAGAAAACTGATGTTTTTGGTGCGGTATTAACCACTGCTAAGCAATTTAAATCACATATGCTTCACACCACACATTAACACCAGTGAAGACATAAATAAATCTGTGCATCTCAAGTGTACCACATTATGAAGGACACATCCCTCATCTTACCTCTCAGACTAGCCACATCCATTCCACATGAAAAAGGTGTTGCTCACATAGGACAGGAACTATCTTATATCAGCTTGGCCATTAGCACACTGATGATAAATTAACTTTAAATCAAAACACCAGCAGCATTATTATTGCCCATAGTATTTTTATAAGTATCTGCACGACTGAGGTGTCTAACATATTTGCACATTTTGAGCGTCAGACTCAGTGTCTTACATTGAAAGTCAGCAGGAATGGGCATTACCCCAGTGTGCCATGCTAAATCCTTTTAAAATAGTATTGCCTACGTCCGACACTACTGCTACTACTACTGCCACTGCTATACTGCCGTTCAGTCACCCTCAGTTCATGGCTGGAGAATGGTGAATACCATCATTTAGTTAAAACAAGCATTTGGCAGTGCTAAATGTTTGCATGTATGGTGTGTGTATGGCAGGCATGTGCAGTGAGATGAGTAATTTGTGGTTGATCCTGACTTCTTACTAACTGTAGATCAGTGCCCGTGCTGTAATTTAAAACTGCCAGGCTAATCTGTTTGCTCAGGGGCAGTTCATGGGCCCATCAGGCCTTGACACACACGTTGACCCCTTGTGAGGGAAGGCTCCCTGGCCCCCAAAAGATATCATGTGCATCAGAACACTACTCTGGCCCTCCCCAGGCTGGGACCAGTGCTGCATACTGTAGCACCTTTCCCCCAGCCTTGGCCCATTCAGATAGCTCACTGTGCACGAGCCCAAACTCAGTTCAGTGGCACCGGAAGGCATTGTGGTTCCCACTGGGCCAGTGGCTGTCCCTAGAAACAATGTAACTTTTTTGTAACAGTATGGACCCAAAAATTTCAATATAGTCTTTTTATGAACCCCAATTCTAAACATGACTGGTGGCACTTATAAAATACTGGACAAAATGTCATTTTGTACCACAAGTGCAAAATCACATTTTGGCCAGGTTTCCAAAAATGGCAGCTGTCTGGTTCATGTGGTGGTGTGATAAATGCCTATGTTGAGCAACTGCAAATCACATTTTGGCCCAGAGTTGAAGAACTTACCATTTGTTCATGAGGTGGGGTCCCAAAAAGGCCACGTTGAAAATTAGGGGGAAATTATAAAAAAATGTCCACACTGTGAGTACAAGTTCATAACGTATTTAAATACATTGACCTCATACCTGATTTCCTGTTTCCAGTCCGGTGTTGAAGAGTGAAGACTTGTCTTTGGTCCAGAGAGGATTGCAGTGTTGAAGTAAGTAAGGGGTGGGGGTCTGGGATGGTGGGTGCTGAGTGGGAAGGTTGGGTGGGGGGAGAGTAACAGTGGTGGCAACAGATATTGATGGACCATTTTCTTTTTTGCAGGGATTTAAAAAAAATTTAAAAAAATATGACGAGAGGCAGTTTTCTTTATTTGAAATTACCGACACTGGGGTTAGGCACCCCAGTGTTGGTGTTGCTCTCTCCTCTCGGTTAGCCTCCTCTCAGTGTTGTACAGTGGAAATGGGGTGGGTAGGAGGGTCTAGCCAGCAGCTGGGATTAGGCACCCAGTGTTGGAACAGGGACTCAAAAAACCTACGAAGGATGATTGTCTTTATTTGAGGTACGGACACTTGGGATTGGGCACCGCAGCATCAGTGTCATGTCTGGCAGCACCGGAAGTGGGCTTCCTGGTTTCACACAGTGGAAACAGGCTGGGTTGGGGTACTAGCCAGCAGTGTGGATTGGGCACTCCTGTGTCTTAAAATGGCAATGGCAGTAACGCATGCTGTGATGGCATCAGTGAGGTGGGAGAGAAAGAGTGTCCCCCTCACACTGCTCATTTGGTTTTTGGGTAGCATTATGTAGATTAAATGAACCAGCCACTGTCTAATAGGGGTGGCTGGCTCCTTTCAACTAAGTGCAGTTTCTGCCCACCAGGCAGTGAGTGGTGTCATGACCATGCTTGGTCAAGCAGGGCCCCTACTTTTCTGCGGCACAGTGGGACCAATTTCTGCGGCAAGATTACCATTTGCAGCAGAACTTCTGCAGCGGTGGTTTGTAATTTCTGTGGAAGTTCTGTGGCACTAACAAACTACCACATCATAGTGTCAGCTTGTCATCCTGACTTCACTTTCATGGCAGTGGTTATAGCAATCAGGATGGTAGAAAGCACAGTAACACTAGTTCACAAAATAACAGACTTATAAAAATCATTTTTTGCCTAAAAAAGCAAAACAAATGTCTCTCCCTTAAGGTCCTAGCCTGTTGCATAATGACATATGCAGAGGGGATCTTATGTGATAAATAAGGTATTTCTATACACATGCTATCTATCCCACTAATGAGGTTTCCACTGTCTATCACTTATATATTTGTATGTGCTTTCTACACCACTCATGAGGTTCCCACTGTGCATCACTTGTATATTCATATGCAATCTGTAACATACATACAAATATGCAAGTGTGTGTGGTGAGAGAGACAGAGATGCTGTATGTGTGTGTATATATATATATTTTTTTTTTAATTTCCATGAACTTGCATCCTCATTCATACAGGTCCCATTGGAAATGGAATAGAGGAGTTATTGCAAAGCTCATTTTTCATGTCAACCTGCTTTCTCTGACACACTGCGTAACACCATCAACCATGACATGCATGTGAACCACTTGTGAGTTACAGCTCTCCGGCCCATTACAATGTGTCCACCATGTGACAAAACACTGCACCATACCTTCCCAGGCTCCGAGCAGTGATGTGTTTCACCATTCCACTAAAACACACTGTATTGTTATCCTATGTTTTCTGATGTTCTAGTTATTTCCCTAAACAATGTTAACTTCACCAACCCTGTGTGTGGTAAACTGTTGATCTCATTTGTCCTCCTGTATCCTCAAAAAAAAAAAAAAAAAAAAAACTGTATACTGTTTCTCTGTACTAAGTTGTTATCACTGTATTGTCTTCTCTGTGACGAGGTACCTTTGTAAACGAGCCTCTGGCTCAAAGGTTGTAAACTGATGCTTAATAAATAAATAAATTCCTTGTGCTGCCCAGCGAGCTCCCAGAGCTAATCTCTGAACCTGAGTTGCCGGCACGGAAACACAGCATGCTACCCTCTGGCACAACAGCTGTCCCTGCACACAACATTTCTCAATAAATTTTAGGTGATTCTATTAACCAGTGACAATATGTAATCAATAACCCTGGCAAAAATGCGTACAGTGCAATTATTTATTTAACAAGTCTATTCTTTCAACAGGTCTACACATTATTATATTTCACTTTTCAGGGCATAATTACTTTATTTTTCTTAAAAATGAAGACAGTTAAATTAATTTTACCAGTTATTCATTTCAGATAGTGTCTCTATACCTTAAAGGGGCACTGTCAGCTTTGCCCCACCGTGTGCTTCAAAATGGGTAGATCCTCTTGCACATACACAACAGAAGATTACTGTAGAATACCCCGTGGCTCAAATGCCCAATCTGTACACATTTTTTTTTTTTTCTTTTGATTTTATGCGGTCCGAGTTTAAGTTACGTGCCTACCAAGCTGGTACCATTCAGGAACGCGCGTCCTCTACAGCGCCGTTCTCAAACTCCATTTTCCTGAACACAATATGAATATGCTCATCGATTTCAGTATTCTACGAGGCACTGAATAAACCGAGATCTTCGAGTTGTTAAAACAGAAGTTTTCGCTGAGGTCGAAATCCCGCCATGCGCAAGAGCAGCATACTACTGCACATGTGCGGATCTTACAAATTCCACTTCTGCAAGATGCGCGGGATTTTGACCTTCAGTCAAAAACTTTTATTTTAACAACTCACAGTTCTCGGTTTATTTTGGAGTGCCCACTAAACATTAGAATTACTGCAATGGATCGTGGAGCATATTTTCATATGGTGCCTATGGAAAACATGCAGTTTGGGTTGTGCTCAGAGCAGACACTGCTGCTCCGACAGGTATCAGCTTCCGTATGCGCGTGACTTGAACTCCGACTGAAAAGGTAAAAAATAATAATAAAGTGTACAGATTGGGGGTTTTGAGACATGGGGGTGCATTCTGCAGTAATCATATATTGTGTGTGTGCCAAGAGGCAAACTCCTGCAATTTTGAAGCAAACAGTGGGGCAAACCTGACAGTGCCCCTTTAAAGGCACAAATAGGCTTGTAAAAAGTGAGGTATGGACTTAACAGGTCTGTGCTATTGACAAGGTTTTGTTTAAGTTGGCCATAGTGCAACAATGTAAGACTGACAATTGTATTAGGCTGTAGTGCAGGTTGAGCAAATATCACCATGCCTGACGTGCTGTGCCACCGTCTCTGGCAGTGAGAGCTGTGGTAGATAACTGACTGTTCATTTCTATTGCAGAATGCAGCCATTTCATTAGCTAATGTATGATGTTATAGCAATGATAACATCACATTCCAAACATATGGGGGGTTTTGGATATAAAAAGAGGGGAAGTGAACCAGATTCTATGTATAAAGAGAAATATTAATAAAAAATCACCAAGAAGAGTGAATTCTGCGGCACCGCAGAAGTTCTGTGGTAGATTGCAAGTTCTGCGCAAAATTATGCGGCCGCAGAATTCTAGGGGCCTTGGTCATTGGTCTGTCACTGCTGAGTCCACTGCAGCTTGAGCTGGAATGGGCTCAGCAGTGACACACCTCTGAAACACCATTCTTCATAACAAAATGTTTTCTGTGCACACATAATCATAACCCCCCCCCCCCGTAACTCCTGGCCTATCTCGGTGCTGCCTCTGCTGCTGCTGACTTTTAAATACCCATTCCTGTGCTTTTACTCTCTCTCCCTTCTATAAGGAAAGCATGTGCACTGAATCTAGCAGGAGCAGTGGCTATGTGGTAAAGTAATTTTTTGTGGTCCACTGCATGGGAGTTGGAGCAAATGGGGGTGGAGGGTCAGGGTTAAGGAAAAAACAGAACAAAACACAATATTTCCACTGCAGTTCAGCCACACGGCACTGGATAGCAAGAATAAGGCTCACCTCAGTTTGAGTATGATAATTAGTCAATTTCTATTGCACAAAAACAACAAAGCTACAGCAACAGCTACTGCTAAACAGTCTGTCGTTTCACTTGGAAAAGCACATGTAATGAGTGCAAAATGTTAGGCTGTGTTGAGGTAGCTGCTGTGGTACCTTTGTTGTTTTTGTACAATACAAATTGACTAATTATCATACTCAACCTGAGGTGATCCTTATTCTTGCTATCCAGCAGTGTGTATCTGAACTGCCGTGGAAGTATTGTATACATATATGTGGTGGCACTGGCGGTCTCTCCTGGGCTACCTGTTGTGAGGAACAAAACAAAAAACAAAACAGCAAGGTGGACCTGGTACACGGAATGGCAGTGTCCTGATCTACTCAGGTCCATTGGACCCTGTAATATGTGGGGTATGGTGTGGGGGGTCTGATTTCAAGTGGGCAAACCTACCCAACCCTAGTTTGTATCCTGTACATCTTGTTAACTGGTTCATCTAGTTCAGTCTCCAGTTCATATCCTGTACATCTTGTTACTGGGTCAAGCAGTTCATGTCTTGAGCATCCAGTTTCTGGTTCCCCCAGTTCATACCCTGCACATCTTGTTATTTATTCTTCCAATTCATATTCCACACATCTTGTTATTGCTTCCTCCAGTTTATATCCTGCACATGTTTTACTGGGTCCTTCTATTCACATCTTGTGCATTTGTCACTAGTTCTTTTAGTTCGTATCCTGCACATTTTGTTACTGGTTTCTCCATTTATATCCTGTGCATCTCTAATGTTTATCAAGTATCATACCCAGTTTTGAAGACTTTTTATTCACTGCAGAAGGCTTATGTTTTTGGCTGGTACTGCTCGGTGCAGGAGAGTCCTGTTCCTGGTTGTAATTGTTCATGGCTGGTGCAGTTTCTGTGGAATCAGAAAGTGCTGAACTAGACCCAACTTGTTAAAGTTCTGGCTTACCCCAAAAATGCCCCGCCACCTCAGTAAGTGGAATGCTGAAACTTTAATGAACTTATTCTGGCCGTTTCATTGTCTCTGCTCACTTAGCTGGGGTCAGGGCTGGTGCATATCGAACAACTGGGACAATGAAAAAGGCAAATGAAGGCACACTATGCCCTGCTGAGTACACACTGGAGCCAAGCTACTGCAGCACATGAATAGAAGGAATGTGCTTTCGACTCTGCACGGCTGCCTAGTCTTGGCCACATTGACTTTGTATCCACACAGATTACTCTCTGCTGCAATTAATTACTTTGTCAAATAAGATCATATGTATGCCTGAAAGAAAAAAAAATTACCCAGTCAATTGCTAAGATGAACCCTAAACACACTGAATGTGCTGAACATCAGGGTATTTGCTGTAAAATGCAGTTTTAAGTAACAAAGAATATAAAGTCCCCTCTCTCCTGTGATTTATTTGGATGTATGTGTTAACCCAATGCTTTATTTTCCTTAAGTCCTGGACTGAAAGATTGTTTTTCTCAAATAAATTTATAACTGAATCCAGCAATCTGGAGTCCAAGATCCTTTAGCTAGTAAGTTAATTCCCAATGTACTGTGGATTTTCTGAGAAGGTAAGAAAAGGGAAAAGGTCCATATCCTGGCTGGAATCAGTTGGCTCACCCCAGATATTCAAGCTGTATTTATTACATCAGCAGACCCTTACAGTTATGGATCCGGACAGCTACTACGGCC
Source organism: Neoceratodus forsteri (assembly GCA_016271365.2). Classification (NCBI taxonomy): domain Eukaryota; kingdom Metazoa; phylum Chordata; order Ceratodontiformes; family Ceratodontidae; genus Neoceratodus; species Neoceratodus forsteri. The sequence continues at coordinate 614,095,719 of CM057452.1, forward strand.
CTAAAAAGTAAATTGCCGTCAAATTCTATGTTTCTATTAAGGCAATTCTAGTGGGGGGTAGGAGGAAGTAGGCTGTTGGTTAACTATGATCTGCAGCTTATCCATCAGGTAGGGAAATGAGCAGACTAGGTGGGCCAAGCGGTCCTTATCTGCTGTCAAATTTTATGTTTCTATGTTTCTAATTACTGGAAAGACTGCAATGACAAGGTGCCCTGTTTACAACAGCAGCTAGATGTTATGAGTAAAGCAGCCGCTGATGACTATATATGTTACTTAATCAATAAAAAAACTGGAAGTGTATCAACACATCTGAAACCCCTTCTTTGTGTTCTTAAATTAACATGCAGAATAATCCCTGACTGCAATGGTTAGACCATGCAAGACAATCTGATCCCGGTAAATTATTAACTGCTTGTAGGGGAGTGAGTGTGTGTGTGTGTGTGTGTGTGTGCGATTTCTTTTTACTTTTCTGCCTGATTTCTGCGTGGATTTAATGATGTTTCTTCTTTCTTTGGTTGTATTATTCTGTAAGATGCTGATTGCTTCACTGGCTGCAGTAATCTTACATATCCTGATTTGTTCATAAATTAATATTTCATTAAAAACTATAACGTAAAAAAAAAAAAAAACAACCTACATGCTTTTTCTTCCCTCTGCCAAGTCCCAACTGAAAATGGGGCTTGTTGAGTGCTGTTTGATTGTCTGGATGATTATGAAAGGCACACTGAGCAGAGGATCATATCCAGGTTTCACCTGGGGGACAGGGTTACAGCTAGAGTGGACAGTGTCATGTTACGACATACAAATGACAGCACAGTGCAATAAGGTTGTACAATAACATACAAAGAAAAAACAGATCAATCTTGTGTTTTGTGCACACACACACATACGCGCGCGCACACACACACACAAAAGCAGAGGCCAAGTCAAAACAATGACCTAAATTAGGCAGGAGGGAAGGGGTGGGGTAGAAAGGAGGGATGTAAGGAGAAAACAAGCAACTGGGTATTGGGGGTGGGAGGTTAGCAGCAGAAGCAGGATTGAGAGGAAAGGTCATGAAGAGTGCTGAAAGCATAGATGAGGATGAGGAGCAGAAGGCAAGGTGGAGGTTATTCTGGAGGAGGGGTAGATGTGAAGATAATGCATATTTCTCAGCAGTAGTTTTAGAATAAGAGATGGAGAAGGAGTGGGAGTTGGCAGAGCATAGGGGAATAAGGGGGGAATGGGGAGAGAAGGGATGGGGAGAGGTAACAGGAGAGAGAGAACTAAATCAGATTTTGGAGAGAAAGGAGGTACAGTAGCTGGTCCGGTAGTGTAGCATTATCTCTGCTGCTCACTGTACCAGTGATATGGGGTAAGGAGCAAACTGAAGTTGGCAGGGGTCATTCAGGATTTGATAGGATTGAGTGTCCGAGGGAGTGCTCTCCTCTCATGGGTGGGGAGGGAGGGATCTCCGGCAGTACACTTGACACTCAGTAGTAACCAGGTGTCATGGAAGTCGGAACGCCTACAATGGGTGGGATGCTGACAGGACATGCTGCATCACTGCACATCAGACATTGCAGAGGAATGGAGGAAACAGCCTCACAGGTTGGGATGATGGCTGCCCCCACCACACCCCCTCCAGTCCTGGCACACCAATTGCATACCTCACAACTGTATCCTGTGTGATGTGGTTTATCAGTGTGTGTTACATAAATGCTGCAGGCACACCAGATAGCCAAACTATCCCTGGCCACAGAAGGACCTTCTGCCCACTGGGAGCCCACTTACTCCCCAGCCTATCCCCCAGCCACAGAAATAACTCACCCTCACTGCTGGCCTGCCCACTCCCTGACCAGTCCTTGCCTACAGAAAAAGATCCCTCGCATTGTCGACCTGCCTGCTCACCCCCTAACCCATCCTTGGCTACAGAGAAAACTCTCTGCCACTGTCAACTCACCCATCTGACCCATCAGAAAGAACTACCTCTTGCTACCAGCCCAACCACCACCTAACCCATCCTCAGCCATTGAAATAACTCTCTCCTGCAGCTTGCCTTCCTGCCACTGGGCTATCAATGCTCACAAAAGTAACCCTCTTTCCACTGTACTGTTTTCCAGGGTCAACTGCCACTTACACTCATCACTGCCCCCTCAGTCAGTCCCTTGCCAGATATTCCCTGATGTCTAGTGGTAACCTCTCCTTTGACCAGTTTCTTGTCAAATGTTCCCTGATGTCTAGTGTCACCACCTCCCTTATCCAGTCTCAGCAAGGGATCTGCATGGAACAAATGATTAGTTCTTCATATACATTGCTGTGTTATCATCAGTTTTGTGTGATTCACACCAAAGCCACCACAGCTGTCTGTCACTAATTATTGCTTAGAAGCCCTCATAAGACTTGTTGATCAAAGTGCTGGGGCTATCATCATACTTTCTGATTGCATGCACATTTTTTGTCTTGTTGCCCTAAAACTTTGTAATTCATGTTTGTTAGCAAGTCTATGTGTGGAGGGCATTTGTAGTGCCCCAAGGTTGAGGCCCTCCAGTATGTAGCCAGGTATTTGGGCCAGGGGAACCTCAGGAAGATGGACAACATAGAAAAATAGAAGTGGTCAGCAGATAAGGACCTCTTGGCCCACCTAGTCTGCCCAGTTTTTCCTACCTACTGTGTCACCACAGACCTTACCTAATCTCCAGTTGCTTCCTCCCCTTGCCATACTATGAAGGTCCTCTTGTATCTGCCCCTTGCATGCTTCAATCTCATCACCATTTTGGCACCCACAACCTCCACTAGAAGGCTGTTCCAGGTGTCCACCACCCTCTCTGTGAAGAAGTATTTCCTCTGAGCCCCCCAACCTCATAGCATGATCCCTTGTCCTTGAGCTTCTCTTTCTATGGAAAATGCTACTTTTCTGTACCTTATTAATACCTGTTAGGGATTTGAATGTTTCTGTCATATCCCCACTTTTCCCTCCTCCAGCGAGTACATAGAAACATAGAAACATAGAACTTGACGGCAGATAAGGACCGCTTGGCCAACCCAGTCTGCCCATTTCCCTACCTACTGGATAAGCTGCAGATCCTAGTTAACCAGCAGCCTACTTCTTCTTACCCCCACCCCCCAGAATTGCCTTATGACTGTCCCATGCATTCTTGAATTCCACCACTGATTTGACTCCACAACCTCCTCGGAAGGCCGTTCCATGCATCCACAACCCTCTCTGTGAAAATATACTTGCCCATTACCTCTGAGCTGCCCCCCTCTATCTTCAAATTGTGCCTCTTGTTCTTGCACACTGTTTTTTGAAGATACTACCTCTTGGACTTTGTTGATTCCCTTGAGGTACTTGAAAGTTTCTATCATGTCCCCCCTCTCTCCTTTCCTTGAGGCTATACATATTAAGCTCCTTAAGTCTCTCTTCATATGTCTTCCGGTGCAGACCCTGCACCATTTTAGTTGCCCTCCTCTGGACAGCTTCCATCCTGTCTATGTCTTTGCGGAGATTGGGTCTCCAGAACTGCACACAGTACTCCAGATGGGGTCTCACCAGCTGTCTGTACAGAGGGATAATAACTTCCTGTTTTCTACTGGTGATGCCTCTCCCTATGCATCCCAGTATCCCTCAGCCCTCCTTGCTGCCCTCTCACATTGCTTGCCCACCTTTAGGTCATCTGATATGACTACCCCCAGGTCCCTTTCCATTTTTGATGTTGTTAGTATCTCACCCCCCATTGTGTACTCTTCCCCTGGGTTTTTGTTTCCCAGGTGCATTCTGCACTTCTTAGCATTGAATCTAAGCTGCCACATTTGACAATTCCTCTAACCTTGCCAAGTCCCTTCTCATCCTTTCCACCCCACCTGTGCATCAACTCTGTTGCAGATCTTAGTGTCATCTGCAAAGAGATATCCTTCCTTCCAGTCCTTCCTTAATGTAAACATAAAGACACGGTCCTAAAACTGAACCCTCAGGTACTCACTAGTAACCCTCCTTTCTTCAGGTGGACTCCATTTACTATTACTCTCTGTGTCCTATTCTCCAGCCAATTCTTTACCCAGGCTGTCATCTTGGGACCCACTCCCAGGCTGGCTAACTTGTATATTAATCTTTTGTGTGGACTGTGTCAAATGCCTTGCTAAAGTCTAGGTAGGCCATGTCCACAGCCCCTCCCTGATCTACTACTTTGGTCACCCAGTCAAAGAAATCTATCAGATTTGTCTGGCATGACCTTCCTGCTGTGAATCCATGCTGCCTTAGGGTCCTGTGCCTCTGGCCTCTAGATACTCAACAATTCTTTCCTTCAGAAGTGATTCCATCATTTTCCTATCACTGAGGTTAAACTAACAGGTCTGTAGTTTCCTGCTTCTGCCTTGCTCCACATTTTTGTGAAGGGGAATCACATCTGCCCTCCTCCAGTCCTTGGGTACCACCCTATCCTCCCATGATTTGTTAAAAGGGTAGTCAGTGGTGCTACTAGTTCTACCCTTAGCTCTTTTAGAATTCTGGGATGAATCCCATCAGGCCCCATTGCTTTGTTCACCTTCAGTTTTAAGAGTTCTTTCAGAACCCTTTCTTCTGTAAATGGGCTGGTATCAACTTCTGTATCCAGAGTGTTACTACTGTTTGTTTTATGTACCTCCCCTCTTCCTTTGTAAATACTAAGCAAAAATATTTGTTTAGTGTTATCTGCCTTTTCACAGTCTCCCTCTGCCCACCCTCCCTCCCTTTATTAAGCCTCACTATCCCTCCCTTGGTCTTCCTTTGCTCCTGATGTACCTATAAAGGTTTTATCCCCTTCTTAACTGAGTCAGCTATCTTTTCCTCGGTTTGGGCCTTTGCTGTTCTGACTGCCTTCCCAGCCTCCTTTTGCTTTAACTGATACAGTTCTCTGTCCTGCTCCTTCTACGATTCCTTGTACTTCCTGAATGCTCTTTTCTCTTGAGCCTTCACTGCCACTTCCTTTGAGAACCATAGTGGTTTCTTACATCGTCTTGTTTGTTTATTTGCTTCACACAAGGCTTGTTACCTCTGTGATGGCAGTTTTTTTATTCCCATTGTTCTTCCACCCTCCTTCCTGCCCATATGCTAGTGCATTCCTTAGGCACTCACCCATTTGGCAAAGTCAGCCCTCCTAAAGTCCAGTATTTTTGTCTTTGTTGGCTTGACTCTATTGCTGTGTTTATTTAGAACCATACTGTCTCGATGGTCGCTAGTTCCCAGATGGCTACCCACTTCTACATCTGTGATCCTCTCTACATCTCCATTTGAGAGAATCAAGTCTAATATTGCTCCCTCTCGAGTGGGCTCCAGTACTAGTTGTCTAAGGCATGCCCCTTGTAGGGCATCTAGAATAACTGCACTCTTCAAAGTGGCAGCTGCAACTGCACTCCAGTTAACATCTGGTATATTCAGATCACCCATACATATTCAGTTCCTTGAGTATCTGCTCATAGAGCTTTTGATGCAGGCCCTGCACCATTTTGATAGCCCTCTTTTGTACTGCCTCCACCTTATCAATGTCCTTCCGGAGGTGGGGCCTCCAGAACTGGACACAGTACTCAAGGCAGGGTCTTACCAGTGATCTGTACAGGGGTAATATTACCTCCTTCTTCCTACTGGTGCTATCCCTCCCTAGGCACCTGAGCATCCTGCTAGCCTTCCCCACTGCCTTATCACACTGCTTGGCTACCTTCAGGTTATCAGAAATGATTACCCCCAGGTCCATTTTCTGTTTGGTGGTTACCAGTACTTCCCCTCCCAATTGGTATGTAGCCTCCTGGTTTCTGTGCCCCAACTGCATGATTTTGCACTTTTTTGCATTGAAACCCAGCTGTCAAACATTAGACCATTCTTCCAACTTTTTCAAATCATCCCTCATTTTTTCCATCCCCTCTCCTCTCTGTGTGTCTACTCTGTGGCAGATTTTTGTATCATCCACAAACAGGCATACTTTCCCTTCTAGCCCTTCTGCTATGTCACTAATAAAGACATTGGAGAGGACTGGGCCTAATACTGAGCCCTGAGGCACACCAGTGGTCAACTTGCCTTCTCTGGAGTTGACACCATTTACCACCACCCTCTGACTCCTGTATCTGAACCAGCTTCTTAACCAGTTTATAACTTTTTGACCCACTTCCAGACAGGCCAGCTTGTTCACCAGTCTTCTGTGTGAAACGGTGTCAAAGGCCTTACTGAAATACAGGTAAGCCACATCTAACGTAACTCTCTGATCCACTACCCTGCTCACCCACTTGAAGAATTCAGTCAGGTTTGTCTGGCAAGACCTCCTCGCTGTGAAACCATGTTGCCTTGGATCCTGTAATCTGTTGGTTACAAGTATTCCACTATCCTTTGCTTCAGTAGTGTTTCCATTACTTTGCCCACTACCAAAGTCAGCTTAACAGGTCTGTAATTTCCTGCTGCCTCCCTGTTCCCACTTTTGTGAAGAGGGACCCATCTACCCTCCTCCAGTCCCGCGGAACCTCCCCTGTTTCTAATGATCAGTTGAACAGAGTTGTCAGAGATGCAGCCAGCAACTCTTTGAGCTCCTTCAGTTTCTGGGGTGCACCCCATCAGGTCCCATTGCCTTGTCTACTTTTTATTGTGCTAGTACCTTGAGGACTTTCTCCTCTGTAAAAGGACTGGTGTCCACCTCCCTACCATTTATGCCCTTGTCCCTTATCTATGGTCCGTCATCTGCCCCTTATTCTGTAAATACTGAACAAAAGTATTTGTTCAACATGTCTGCCTCTTTTGGTCCTCCTCCTTGCAACCCCCTTCTTCTCCTTTTATCCTTACTGTTCCCCCTTTTGGTCTTCCTCTTCTCACTTATATATCTAAACATAGTTTTATCCTCTTCTTTTACTGATTGGGCAATATTCTCCTCTGTTTGTGCCTTTGCACATCTAACTGCCTTCCCGGCCTTCCTTTGTTTCTCTTGGTAGTTTTCCCTATCTTTCTCCTTCTATGTCTTTTTGTACTTTCTAAATGCTAGTTTTTTTTGCTTTTACTTTTTCTGTTATGTCTTTAGAGAACTATAGCAGTCTCTTTTTTTCTTGCCCTTGTTAACCTGCCTGACACAGAGATTTGTTGTTTTTTCCGGTGCACCCCTTTTTGTCGATACCCCAACGGAGAAACAGAAACAAAGACCATTATGGCGACATTCGTGGTAATGGTTCTTTTTCCATCTTCTTTCCCCAGGGTAGTCTCACTTTCCCGGACCAACTGACCTGGAGTTGGATTCCTGAAGTCCGGGGTGGGGCACAGCCCCCACAGAAAACACCCTTGAAGCAGGCGGCACAAAACCTGCATTGGTATTGTGCCATTGCTGTGGGGGAGGTTGGCATTGTCGACAAAACATGGTGCTTCCATTTTTTTCAATACTCCCTTTTATTTTTGCCCATGATTCCTCGATTCCCTTCAGATCCTCTATCCCTGCCAGGGCATCCCTGAGGCATTCTCCCATTTTACTGAAATCAGCCCTCTTGAAGTCCAGGACCCTCGTCTTAATGCAGCTCAATTCTGGCCCAGTCCTTATACTGAACCACACTGTACGGTGATCACTGGACCCCAGGTTGTTACCCACCATGACGTCAACAACACTGTCCCCTTTTGTCAGTACAAGGTACAGCATCACCCCCTTCCACAAGTGGGCTTCTTAACTAGTTGCTTGAGGAACAGAGTCTTGATTTAGCCAGGACCCCCAGAAGTGATGCCCCACCAGTACAGATGGCTTCCTCACTAGTGGTCTGATGCCACACAGCTTTACAGTCAATCCCTATCTTGCGCAGCACCCCTCTCTTGTAAATAGCCCACGGTCTCCTTCTGGTAGCTATTCCCCCTTGTACATAGTTACCCTAGTGCCAGCTTCTCTCCCTATTCCCCTCTTGGTTGCCACATACATCAGTCACAAAGTTTCCTCCTCCTAAGTAGCCTTGCTGAGCTACACTGAGAAAACCTTTGCAGGCAGCCACAAACAAAGGAAAGGGAGTGCTGCACATGGGGACCTCTGTCCCTACCCAGTGTGTAGCTGACATCACAACTCAAGGTCAGAGTTCGAGAATGGAACCCCAAGCTTTATTTATTTATGTATGTCTTTGTTTACCGGGTAAGTGCACTGAATCAGAGGACCATTTTCAGTCATGACCTGGCCAACAGAGAGAAACACAGCAACACATACAGGGAAGCTTCAAATCTAAACTGTAGATTCACACCTCAGGCACGAGGTGGTGTGGAAAAAAAGAAATACATGTAACATAATAGTACAAGACAATGGCCAGGCACACAGAGTGTGAAAGTGGGCCATCTGAGATTCAAACAAGAAATGGCCAGTGGCCATAGCAGACAGGCAATTCAGCTGAGCAGTGAATGAAGGAGGGGACACTGAGTAGGGATGAGCCAGGCTTATCTGATAGGTGAAGTGGTCTCATCAGCTCCAAAGTGTCCCTCCTCTGCAGTAACCTCCTTCAGGCCATGGCAGTGAGTCAGTCGGTCCAGTAAAGCAAACAAGAGATCCACAGCTCCCTTCAGTCCCTCAGTAAATTTACCATGTTTTCCCTTGCTCCTGTTCCCCAGCAGTGGTGGTGAATGTGCAGTGGCACATTTAGATGCTGACCAGCATTGAAAGTCAGACCATTTTCTTGTACCAGGTATATCTCACTGTTCGGCATTTGGGCAGAAGCTGAGGCTCCACTGGTGGGAAGGATGCCAACAGCGACTGCCCATGGAGGTGGTGCAGGGATCAGTAAGAGCCAGCATGAAGAACAGGCACAGCCTATTGGAGGGCCCGCCCATGGGGAAGGGTTGTAAAGCATCTCCAAGGAGCACATGCAAAGGGGTGGGGTAGGATAACAGACTGAATGCCCACAGGGTGGAACTGAATGCAGCTTCACAGGAGCCAATATCAAACTAAGCAGCCAGCCACTTATTACACCACACATAAGGCATGACTAAAAAAAATACTCCACAGGAGCTACCTCAAGGTATAGGGGAAATTACTGCACTGGGAACTCACTTGAATTTAGCGAATGCACAAAATGAAATTACTGCAGTGGGTACTGACTTTGATCTATCAAATGCACAAAACCTAAATTACTGCATGTCATCGAGGTATGTGTTAGGATGCAGAGGCAAATCAGGAAAAGTCATAAAATTCACAAGTAGCATTTGATTGCTATCAATGACAATAAAATAAACAATAACATTGTGCTGGATAGCTCTTGATATAGGCAATTCAAACAAACAGAAGTCCTTCTTAGTGTCTTTAAAATCTTCATCTCTCTCTATCTCTAAACAAAACATTGCTCTCTTTTTATAAGAAGTTTCCTATGGCATTTAAATTCTGTATCCTGTTCTTATAAACTACACCATCTGTGTTCCACAAAATGTATTAAGACTTTGTCAGTTTCATTCCTGTGAGCAGTCTGAAGAGTACATTAGTATTCTTAACAAATGCAACCAAATAAGACATCCTGTCTCATGGCTGATTTCATGCTGATATTTCTGCAAACAAGCTTATGAAGATCAAAATGCAATGCAAGATTAACCCCTTGTGTTTAAGATAAACAAATAGCTGTCTGCAATCATTTCAACAATATAACTGTATATATTTGCGAACCAAGGGATCTCAGTTTCACGTACAGATTCATATATAGAAGGAAGCAAGAGGGAATCTTGCTTTCAGAGCAAGCAGCTGACTAAAAAAGCTACAAATTTTCTTACTGATAAATCACTTCTATTTCAGCAGGAATCAGTGCCTGTTGGGATTAAGCAAACAGATACGTTATTAGAAGCATCTCATTTAAGTGTAAAAACAAAAAGAAGAAGAAAGTCACTGTGTGTTTCTTTGTTTGGGGAAGGGGTCTGTATCAACTTAGTTTGTTAAACCAAGAGCAGAGGAGAGAAGTTAATTGGGGTGTGGCTTGAGCAGTAGAAAAACAGCTGTCTCCAATTACAGCTTTCTGCTGCTAGTTTCTGGCAGAGAGAATCTTGCTTTCAGAGCAAGCAGCTGACTACAAAAGCTACAGATTTTCTTACTAATTGCCCTCCTTCCCACCCTAAGCCAGATCTACATTTATAACGACTGGATTTGACTGACAACAGGAACTTCCTGTTTGGCAGTGGGAAGGGAAGGATCACTGAGACACATTAGTTTAATCAACCTTGAAGGAAAAAAACAAAATAGCTCTTTCTCCCCCCCCCAGCTGCTGGAGGTCAGAGTCCAAGCAAGGAGGAAGGAGACTACTGAAGATTACAGGAAGTTCCTGTCCCAGAACAGGAAGGGCAAGAGTTGTAAGGGTACATAGGCAGTAGCAAAGTAGGTGGAAAAATACATAGAGGGAGGAGAGAGTAAGCATAAAAACCAACAGGAGAGGGAACACAAAATAAATCATGATGGGAGTGGTGCAGTGCAATGGCTGTGGGGTGGCAGTGTTCCAGAAGGCATTCTGGAGGCTGTGATGCTGCCATGTTTGCAGGCACCTCTCTGGTCTGAGGGAGGAGGTTGCCCGTCTCCAGGCTGACCTGGCTAGGATTCGTGAAACCTCTTCCTCCACCCAGGGACCACCAGGGCCACTGCCGCTACCTCAGAGGCTGCCAAGAAAGAGGAGCAGTTGGACCAAGTTGGGCTCAGGAGGGAGAGGATGGCAGAACAGAGGTGCATCTCTCTAGCTGTACCTCTCCACAATTCATATGCTGTTCTGACGAAAAGTGGTTCCTCTATGGAGGCATCTGCAGTGGAGACCAAGGAGGATACTGGGAACATCCACAAAACAGATCCACTGGAGGGAGGCACGAGACCCCACAGGGGACATAAACAACTCCTGGTGGGGGACTCAGTCATTGGGGGGTTGAGGTTGGGGAGGAAGAGGAGAGGGAGGTAAGGTGCCTGCCTGGTGCCACGGCTCGGAGGGACAGGAAGCAAATCCTCAGGATTGCAGGAGCAGCTGCATGATGGAGGGAGCTGGATGTCATTGTCCAACTAGGGACAAATTACCTGGCTGGGAATGGGATCAGAGCAGTGCAAGAGGAGTTTGTAGAGTTGGAGAGAGGCCTTAGACAAGTAGTACGTACGGTAACCTTCTTGGAGCTGCTGTCTGTCTATGGCAAGGATGATGCTAGGGTACTACACACCATGGGACTCAGTGTATGGTTGAAAACTGGTGTGGAGCTCAGGGTTTTTGCTTCATTGAGGACTGGGGAGCCACCTGGAGAGATGCAGGCCTATACTGGCATGATGGTCTGCATTTGTCTGGGAGGGGAACCAGGATCCTAGATGATAGGTTTAAATGCTTCATTGGCAAGCATTTAAACAAGCCAAGGGGGGAGGCACTGAAAAGGACCAGGGAAATCCCAACCCCCCAAAAACACAGTAATTAGCAAGGTAAACACCAAGGCAGAAAATTCATTTGGGTGCAGGACAGGGGTAAATGCAAAAAAAGGCAAAGGCAGGAAGGACAGGAATGGGGCTAAAAGGGGCCAGACCATCAAAAAATGGAGGGTGATGAGTACCAATGCCCATAGTTCATGTAACAAGCTCCCTGAACCAGTGGCCTTGATGGAAGAGGGATGCCTGAATATGGTGGCGGTCACTGAAACATGGTATACAGAGAACTAGGACTGGGATGTCAACATACCAGGATGCACAATCTACAGGAGGGACAGGGAGGGTAAAAGAGGAGGAGGAGGAGGAGTAGCTCTCTGTGTAAGGGAAGGGATTAAAACAACAGAACTAAAGACTAAAAACATGAAGTAGATGAGTCACTATGGGTCACCCTGGAGACAGAAAATGGCACCATGATCCATATGGGAGTTGTGTACAGACCCCCATCTCAGGGGGAAGGAATCAACAATGAAATGATAGCAGGCATTCTTAAAATGGCAGAAAGAGGGGATATATTGTTAATAGGGACCTGAATATGCTAGATGTTAACTGGAGCACCTTTGCTGCAGGCACATCCAGGAACAGGGTCATTCTTGATGCCCTACAAGGGGCATGCCTCAGACTGCTAGTGTTGGAACCCACTCAGGAGGGAGCAATCTTAGACCTGGTACTTTCAAATGGGGATGGAGAAAGGATCTCCAATTTAGAAGTGGGTGGCTATCTGGGAACAAGTGACCACCAAACAGTGTGGTTCACAATAAACATAGCCATAGAGTCAAGCCATACAAAAGCAAGAGTATTGGACTTTAGGAGGGCTGACTTTGGAAAAATGAGAGAGTGCCTCAGAAAAGCACTAGCAAATGGTCAAGAAGGAGGGGTGGAGGAACAATGGGGAATAATCAAAACAGCCATCACAGAGGCAACAAGCCTTTGTGTGAAACGAATCAATAAAACAAAATGAAGGAAAAAAACACTATGGTTCTCAAAAGAGGTGGCAGTGAAGGTTAAGGAGAAAAGGATAGCATTCAGGAAATATAAGGAAAACAGAAGAAGCAGAACAGAGAACTTTATCAGTTAAAGCAGAAGGAGGCAGGGAAGGGAGAAAAAGATAGCATTCAGGAAGTATAAAGAAACACAGAAGGAGCAGGACAGAGAACTGTACCAGTTAAAGCAGAAGGAAGTGAGGAAAGCAATCAGAATAGCAAAGGCCCAAACCAAGAAAAAGATAGTCAATTCTGTTACGAAGGGGGAAAAAAACATTTATAGGTACATTAGGGAGCGAAGAAAGACCAAGGGAGGGATACAGAGACTTAATAAAGGGAAGGAATGTGGACAGAGGTGACAGTGAAAAGCAGGGATACTGAATGAATATTTCTGCTCAGTATTCACACAGAAGAGGAGGGGAGATACCTAAACCAAACAAGAGAAACACTCTGGATGGGGTCAATACTAGTCCATTAACAGAAGAAAAGGTTTTGAAAGAACTCTTGAAACTGAGGGTGGACAAAGCAATGGGGCTTGATGGGATTCACCCCAGAATTCTAAAATAACTAAGGGTAGAACTAGTGACACCACTGACTACTCTCTTTATTTATTTTTTAGAATTTTATTCTTTTTGCCCTTGCCTCAGTCGTTGATCTCGGCCGTGGTTATGGCGTTCCTTAAATCTCAACCACCCATATCTGCCGGCGCTCTCCTGGTTACTCCTGGCTTACCCACCAGAGGGTGGGGTCACAGCACCATTGGGCACCCATGCCGTACTCCTAGTGACCGGTTGGAAGAGCCGGCTGGGTGGCTGATTTGAGGCCGAGCGACAGGCCGTCATGGAGATGGATGGGCAGAGTGTTTTCTTCCCTTGTAAGCTAGGGCTAGGACGTGCAATGACGTCCTGCGTCTGTCCTACCCCAGAGTTCCTTGTATACTTTGGCTGCTGTGGCACTTCTGGCCTCGCCGGGAGTCCCTCATGCACCCGACAACATCACCCTCCCCTAGAAGGAGAGCAGTTGTGAGAGATCAATCCTTCTCCTCCCCTTCGCCCTCCGATGACCCGAGTTTGTCTCCCAAAACCTGTCACCGTGTTTCAGCTGAAATCCAACCGCTGCATGACTACTCTCTTTAACAAATCATGGGAGGATGGGGTGGCACCTGAGGACTGGAGGAAGGTGGATGTGATTCCACTTCACAAAAGTGGGAGCGGGGCAGAGGCAGGAAACTACAGACTGGTTAGTTTGACCTCAATGTTAGGAAAAATTATGGAATCACTTCTGAAGGAAAGAATTGTTGAGTACCTAGAGGCCAGTGGGGCACAGAACCCAAGGCAGCATGGATTCACAGTGGGAAGGTTGTGTCAGATGAATCTAATAGATTTCTTTGACTGGGTGACCAAAGTAGTAGACCAAGTAAGGGTTGTGGCTATGGCCTAACTAGATTTTATTAAGGCATTTGACACAGTCCCACACAAAAGAGTAATATACAAGTTAGTCAGCCTTGGAGTGGGTACCAAGGTGGTAGCCTGGATAAAAAATTGACTAGGCAACAGGACGCAAAGAGTAGTAGTAAATGGAGTACACAGTGAAGAAAGGAGGGTAACTAGCAGGGTACTGCAGGGTTCACTACTGGGACTGGTCCTCTTTAATGTCTTTATAAGGGACATTGGAGAGTACCTGGAAGGAAAAGTATGTCTCTTTGCAGACGACACAAAGATCTGCAACAGGGTTGATACACAAGGTGGGGTGGAAAGCATGAAAAGGGACTTAGCAAGGTTGGAGGAATGGTCAAATGTATGGCAGCTCAGATTCAGTGCAAAGAAGTGTAAGGTAATGCACCTCGGAAACAAAAACCCAAGGGAAGAGTACACAATGGGGGGTGAGATACTAACAACAGCAAAAATTGAAAGGGACCTGGGAGTAATTATATCAGATGACCTTAAGGTGGGCAAGCAATGTGAGAAAGCAGTAAGGAGGGCTGGGGGGATACTGGCATGCATAGGGAGAGGCATCAACAGTAGAAAACAGGAAGTTGTTATCCCTCTGTACAGACAGTTGGTGAGACCCATCTGGAGTACTGCGTGCAGTTCTGGAGACCCCACCTCTGCAAAGACATAGACAGAATGGAGGCTGTTTAGAGGAGGGCAACCAAAATGGTGCAGCGTCTGCACCAGAAGAAATATGAAGAGAGACTAAAGCAGCTTAATATGTATACCCTCGAGGAAAGGCAGGAGAGGGGGGACATGATTGAAACATTCATGTAACCTGAGGGAATTAACAAAGTCCAAGAGGGTAGCATCTTTCAGAAAAAGAGATGTGCAAGAACAAGGGGGTGTACTTTGAAAATAGAGAGGGAATGACTCAGAGGTAATGTTAAAAAGTATTTTTTCATGGAGAGGGTTGTGGATGCATGGAATAGCCTTCCGGAGGAAGTTGTGGAGTCAAGAACAGTGGGAGAATTCAAGAATGCATGGGACAGACATAAAGCTATTCTAGCAGGGGATAGGAGGAAGTAAGCTGTTGGTTAACTAGAATCTGCAGCTTATCCATCAGGTAGGGAAATGGGCAGACTAGGTGGGCCAAGTGTCCCTGATTTGCCATCAAATTCTATGTTTCTATGTTATTTTTAACCACAGAGAAGCTAGGGAAGAAAGAAAGAACAGAAACAGCAAGTGAAGGAAGGGAGAAAACAGGGGAACTGTAGGACTGTTGGAACAGCCAGTTCCTAGACGTCATAAGGAAAATTTGAGTACCTAATCAGACAGACAAGTGACAGAATAGGAGAGGACAGAATGGATCCTTGCTTTTAACTCTCTTTGCGTAACAAATGGGACAGGGTCTTACCCAACCCTGTCAAACTGCAGTGTGTACTGACTTTTAAATATCGAATGCACAAAAAACTTAAATTAGTGCAATGTCTATTGACTTTTCTTATTAAATGTACGAAACTTAAATTATTGCAGTGTGTACTAACTTCGCCATATTGAATGAACAACAGCTGCTACTACAGTGTTAACTAACTTTGCAACACTGAATGAATCACCCCTGAAACAGAGCCTTAAGTGAGTTTGCCATATGGCGTGAACTAGCCCTCCTGCTGCAATCTACAGCAATTTTTCAGTACTGTGTAACCTATTCCTCTGCTATACTGCTTAAAGCAACTTTGCAATACTGCTTTAACAGGGTCTTGCTGTAGGAATCATCATAATTTGTGAACTACCTAACCGCTAATGGGGTATGCACTCCCTAATGAACTGAGTTAACCTGACTACCCTGTAAACTGAGTACCCGTATCAAGATATCTTAAACTGCAGAAGAAAGGGATGACACCAGTCTCTCAAAGAACTTCATTGTACTGCCTTGCCCTTCTTCTTCTGTCCAATGCATGCTTCTAGGTTATGGCCTGTCGTAGGGGTAGAAAGTAGGGTGATAGTCAGGTGAGGTCACCTCCTGTTTCTTCAATGCTCCAGCCTAATCCTATCAACCCTAGGAAAGTGAAGGCAGTTCGGAAGCCACACAATCTCAATAGCTAGGAACACTGACATACAGTGGAGAGGGGCTTCCTTTTCAGGAACAATGACAGTGGCCAGGTCCAAGAGTGATGAACATGGCCAGATCTGGGAGCGATAAAAGCGTCCAGACTCAGGAGCAATGAAAGCAGCCAGATCTGTGGAATACAATTGGTGTTTCTTGTTTTGCTACACCCTGTCCAGCAGTCTACTAAGACTTCTTCACCAGTGACCAGAGGGTCTGATGACTGCATCTTGTTTTGCTACACTCTGTTGGCAATCTAGTATGACTTCTTCACCAGCAACCCGATGGTCCAATAAAAGTATCTCAAATTGCATTCAACCTAGCAGTTTGAAACAACCTTTTCCAGGCATTTTGATTCCTCCAGCCAGAGGACGAGGGAGTCCTTTGGAGATCCCAACCTTGCCACAGTAAAAGTTCTTCTGGCCTCTCCTGGATGCACTCCCTTTGAGCTCCAACTAGTGCACTACTTCACTCACAAGGGCCCCCTTCTTGCTTATGCCTTTGTTCTTTCACATCCCTGTGAATTCAGTCAGCTGGGAACTGAGCACTCAGAAACTGTGAAGGTTAACCAGACTAACATTTTCAGACTACTCCTGGCCAAGGTCTGTAGAATCATAGAGAATTAATACATTGTATTTATAGCAGTTCAGAGCATAGTGTTGTGCTTTGAATGATTACCGCTGCTTATCAGAGAGACCATTGATCTTAGAGTGTGGCATTATCACAGTTTTTATTGGTGGTACCAACCTGCCAATAGCCTTGCTTGATTTCTTTGGACATGATACTTAAATTCCCTTCATTACAATAAACACCTTTAGCTGCATCTGAAGTCATGCCTGCCTCTCCTTGTACATTCAGACTAGCTTCGGGTCCGAGGTAATGAAACAGAACAGGTAGCTTATATGCTATTGGCACAACAGGTGTGCCTGCACCACAAAACTTTTCTGCTTCTATTGTTATTGTTCAGAGGATAGCCTGCCTTTTTGGTGTACTACTGGTAGATATGAACGTGAAACACTGTTTATTTGTTCCTTGCTTGGAAAGGAGGCCCTTGAACTCTGAACCCTAAGCCATTGCTCTGAACTAACCAGAATGTTGTCCTGATTTTTGTTGGTGCTTAAAGTTTGTAGGGATTCTAAATTATTTTTTTGCATGTGTATATCATGTGCTGTTTGTAACATCATTGTGTCCACATAATATAATTAGGTGTTTAACAAAAAACATTTTGTCCACAAAATAAAGTTAGAGGGTTGACAGAAGGCACTTTGTCCACAGAATAAAGTTATGGGGTAGACAGAAGACATTTTGTCTTCAGAATGAAGTTAACTGCAGAAATCTGCTTTTCTTTTTTCCATTAAGGTTTTTATCTCTCCAGGTCAGACCAGTTGACTGTTCCGCCTCGTCCCCAGGCACCATAAACTATTCCTTACCTCTCTCCTCAGTTGGGACTAGGTTCCCCTTCAGATTCCCCCTGCAGTGAGGCCATGGAGGGGAGCGCCGTTCTCCCCCTGTGAGTCTCATTCAGAATTGCTCCCAAATGCAGTGGCAGGGTGGGTTGTGATGCCATGGGTGAGGCTTCATGAAGCCCAGGTCTCCTATTTTCCTCCTCTTTTTCTCCCAGGTCCCAGGGCTGTGGTGACATGGAGGAGGCATGTGTGTGGAAACGTGCATTCCAGAACCCCAACTCCTTCCACCATCCCTGACCGAAGTCAGTCTCCTGAGTATTGCCACTACCACCAGTCCTCAACCCAGTGGCAGCCAAGAACTGGGTCCACTGAGCTCACTTCCAGCCCCATGGGCATCCTGACTAGTGGTTGGAGCTGCAGGAGACTCTCCCTGCCCACTCACAGCTCTAGCAGCCAACTCCCAGCCCCCTGGGCATCTCAACCAGCAGTTAGAGCTGCAGAAGCAGCTCCACACCTGCCCACAGTTCATGCAGCCCACTCCCAGCCCCCTGGGCATCCCAACCAGTGGTTGGAGCCACAGAAGCCACTCCCTGCCCTCCCACAGCTTGTGCAGGTACGCCCTCAGACTGAAAACCCAGGACCCAGTTTAATGCAGTTTGAAATTGGTGCCATTTATTGGATTAACTTTGTCTCTTAGGAAAAGCTCCCTGTAATGTGGTAACGTAGCATCTGATTAGTTTAGATGGAGCTTGTACTGCTCAGTTTTAAAACTTCTTAATTTAATTTAAAAAAAAGATGGAGCTTGTTCTGTTCAGTTGTAAAACTTTTAATTAAATAAAAAAAATGTGAACGGAGCTTGTTTGCTAGCCCAGGAACTGCTCCTTGCATTTCCTAAATGAAGAGCAGACAGAGCTTGTGCAGTTTTATTTTTTAAACTTTTAGTCAATTATAAGTAAAGTGGATGGAGCTTTTTTGCCAGCCAAAGCCTGTTTGCTAGCCCAGGAACTGTTCCTTGTATCTCCTAAACGGAGCTCAGACGGAGCTTTTGTTCAGTTTTGGAGCCTCTTCCCTATAGTACATACTAGTGTACTGGAGCTTAAGGATCAACGCTCTGTAAAATTTGTTTCTGCCTAGGAAATTTAAATTTTCGATTTCTATTTAAGGCTTGCTATTTGTATGAGACTATGTTTTTTAAGGTGAAGCACTCATGCTTCCCATACTATGCTCTGGACCTTAATTGCCAGAGCATTAAGAGTTCTCTCTAGCTCCATCATGCTCCTGTGCACCCTCATTACTCTCTCTCTACTGCTCTCCCTAACGTCCCACCCACCCTCTCCCAATCAAGGAAAGTGGAACACAACGGCAACACTCTATCCTCAGGCAGACTGGAACTCCCCACCTTGCTCCCCCATCCCAAACCTGCACATGAGCAGCGTGCGCTTACAAGCCCAGGCTAGCACCCAGTTGCCTACACCCCCCTACAGCTCCAAAAATATAAATTTTAACCTCTTCATCTTGACCCTCTCCCACAGACATCATGTCCGTAGGCAAATGACTCTATGGAGCCCCTCTTTCTCATGCCAACCTCTGACAGTATCCCAACCATCGTGCCTTCCCCCCTTTCCCCACTTTTTCCTCCTGTCAGCCCCCCATACCCTGAAAGTCCCGACACCCACCATGGGGTACCCAAAGTGAACATCCCATCGACTAAACACCCGAATAGGCAACAATCAACTCAGGTCACTCATCCTTCTTCTTCTTCTCCTGACGGGCAACGTCCACCCCAACCCGGGTCCTCAGAATGCTCCCCTGTCCCACCCATCATCAGTCAATGGGCTGCACATTGCCTCTATCAACATCTGCAGCCTCCAAAAATTGGGACTCTTTTCAGGGATGGGTACTCCAATACCACCCAGACATCATAGCGCTGGGCAAAACCTGGCTCTCCCCCACTGTCCCTGACTCGGTGGTTAACCTCCCTGGATATCTTCTCTTTCGATTCAATAGGGTATGTAAGTGAGGGAGTGGTTGTGCTCTCTACCTTAAGGACTCATTTTCAGGCCAATTATTCCTTCTGCCACTCCTAACATCGAGGGCTCAGGCTCTCACCCTAAAATTAACTCTAGGCAGGTCTACCTCCCCTCTCCTCCTCACTACTGCCTACATCTCTCCCCGGGACCAGAAACGAGCCTTCCAAGACATCCTGTCCCATCTCTCCACTTTCCCCCCTCATCATGAAAAAATAATTATGGGTGATTTCAACATAAATTGGCTGGCCAAGACAGCCACCCCATTCATTGACAAGGCCGCAGCGCTCGATCTCATGCAGGTAGTCACTGCCCCCACCTGAGTGAACTACCGCACAGGGACATCCTCTCTCCTAGATATAGTCTTCACTAACTGCCCCCACAGAATAACCAACACCTTGGTTCTCCCTGATGCACTAAGTGACCACTAAGCGACTGCTCCCTGGTACTGTTCACCTGATCCTGCATCGTCCCCAAAACCCCCCCTAAAATTACCTCTCAACACAAACTTGGGCCTGGTAAACAAGCCCAACTCAAGGCCTACCTCAGAGACTGGGACTGGACACCCCTAGCAAACACCCTCGACCTGGATCATGCGCTTGATCTATTTATCACCACTTTCAATACTGCCTGTGATAAGTTTGCCCCCCTAAACAAGAGTATGTCCAAAGGCACCATGCCCCTTGGTTCTCGGACCACGTCTTGGGCCTGGTGCATCACTGTGATGCCCATTGGCATCTAGCTAATGAGATCCAATGGCCTATGGACAGGCAAAGGTATAGGGAGGCCCATAACAAGTGCACATGGGCCATTCGCACCACCAAAGCAGATTACTACAGAGCTTCCTTAACTTCCACCTGGGGTTCCGGGCACAAATTTTGGAATAATATTAAGGAACTCTGCGGCAAAATTACTAATCTGCCCCCAGAACAAATGTTAATAGATGGAAACCTCTCCTCGGATCCCCTCAGTATAGCCTCGGCCCTAAACTCCGCCTTCACTGATCTGAACCATGTCCTCCCCCTAATTTATTTGACCTGCTGCCTGCCTGGAGGGGAATGCTCCACCCGTCTATCTATGCATCCTTACCCCAGAGACAGCCAAACCCTACTTTGCCAAAGATCTTACCCACTTTCTCTTTAGTAGTGATTCCCTCGACCTGAGACTTCTCCGCCTCACTTTCCTTGAAGTCCTTACCCTGCTCACCCATATTTTCAACCGCTCCCTCTGCCAGGTGAAATTTCCCTCACACAGGAAATCAGCATCCATCACCCCATACATAAGAGTGGGGACCGCACCTCCACTGATAATTACCACCCCATCTCCATTCTACTCCCCCATCTAAAGCATTAGCGCGGATAGTCTCCGATCAACTCACTGACCACCTTACTAAATATAACCTTCTATGCAATCAGCAACACAGCTTCCAAAAGGGACATAGTACCACCACTGCCCTCCTTAAACTTACTGCTCATGTCCACTCCGCCTTGGATCACGGCCACATCACAGGAGCTATCTTCGTGGACCTCTCTAAGGCATTTGATAGCGTCAACCATGCCCTCTTACTGAACACACTCGCCTACAGTGGCCTCTCTAATGATGCTTTAAACTGGGTCACCAGCTATCTCTCTGATAGAACACAGCTGGTCAAGGTAGGCACTGTTCTGTCCCCTAGCCTCCCAATCCACTCCGGTGTCCCACAGGGCTCCATTCTTGGCCCTCTGCTATTCTGTCTTTACCTACACTCCCTCCCGTTGGTCTGCCCCAGCAGCCTGCTCCTATATGTGGATGATGCCATCCTGTTCGCCTCTGATTCGGACCCCCTTAAACTCCATCAAATACTCCAACGCTCTCTCCTTGAAACTGAACATTGGCTCACCACCCAGTGCCTAATAATTAACTACAATAAGACAAAAGTCATGATATTCTCCCATCCTCAGAACCTACTTAAGAGCCTCTGCCCCCAATTTCTATCTGTAAGTTAAACCCCCCCTTGAACAAGTGGGCACCTTTAAATACCTAGGGATCACACTAGACCTGGCCCTCAGCTTTAATCAACATATTCTGCTCCTATCCACTGCCCTTAACTCTAGACTAGGTGTACTTTATCAGTACAAACACTGCCTCACCCCTGAGGCTCTACGTCTTACCATAAATTCCTCTGTCCTCTCTCTGCTGGACTAGAGCATTCTCACCTATAGTGCCGCTCCCACCTCTGCCCTCAATAGACTCTGGCTTGTTCTAAACAAGGCCTGCCGTCTCATCCTCAGATGTGATCGCTTCTCACACACCTGCTCCCTCTACAGTACCACAAACTGGCTAAACTTAGACAACAGGATCAAGTTCCACAACTGCCTAATGACCAAAAAGGAAACTCTAGGCCTCACTCCCTCAGCCCTAAACAAAATTATTCTCCCAGCATCTCATGTCAGAACCACTCGTAACTCGAACAAACCGTTACTATGGGTATCCCGATGCTGTACTTCCCAATTCCAAAGAACCTTCAGTTACAACGCCCCCTCCTGGACAAACACTTTCCCAAGTCTAATAACCAACGAAATAAAACTAGGCCCTTTTAAATCCAGGCTAAGGAAACACCTCCAGGCCTCCAACCTATGTGACTGCCCCTGACCCCTTCCCCCCGATGACCTAGACCAGCTATTTGCCGGTCTCCAGACCTAATTCCACTGAACTTACTACTTGACAAGCAGCCTCTCTGCTACATTTTGGCTGTGCTAAAACACTGTAATCCATGTTATCCTTGTCTATCAGTCACTTATTGTATCAAGTATGTATCCTATACTGTGATATAATGTAATGCACCACAATTTGTAAGTAATGTTATCCCTGTACCTCTCTATGTATGACGTGGAACCTTTGTAAATGAGTCTTTGACTCAAAGGTAGGGTTGCCACCTGTCAGGTTTTTTACCTGGTGATCAGGTTTTCAGGGTCCCTATCAGGTAATCCGGTTTTGCTCTGTGCTGGTCAGGTTTCTGAGCCATTCTGAGAGCTCACATACTTTTGAAACACATTTTGTCATATCACTATTTGTTTCAGCTACATGTCCAGGTTACAAACAAGTTCTGTTGTCAGTGTAGCCTTTTGTTTGTGAATGCAGTCAACCTGGGAAGTGTAAAGTATGGCCATTAACCCCATTAGCACTTACTTGCCCAAATCTTTCCACTGCATCTTCAAGTGGCACAGCAGTCCCCACCTTTTGTAACAGTAACAGAGCCAGTTGTCCTCCACTTTCATTTGCTGATAAACATTTTCATCTCTAACATAATTTAGGCATCTTTAAATGTTTCATTTTTTTTTCCTCAAGAAAAAAGTATGGTCACTTATTTGGCTTTGAAGTAGTACTGTGGGCAAGAACAGGACATGGAGGCAGAAAAATATATAAAGTATTTATACTGTTGTATGCTATTTACAGTATTTCCCTTGTCCCCCCCCCAGATCATATCTTTAAATGGGATTTATTTTATCTCTGTATGTTTATCTGGTAAACCAATGTCAATAAAGAAATGCATAAGTAAATAACTGGGAAAAATCTAGGAACATAACTTTAACAGATACAGTACAGTATCTTAACAATTTTGTTGAAGTGCTGCTTTAAGTGTCTTTTATTGGAGGAACAGTGCATGATGAGTCATGACAAGGGGTGGGGCTAGGGGCGGAGCTTAGGATCCAGTTTTTGCCTCATCCAAAGGTGGCAACCCTACTCAAAGGTCTTTCTGAATATCTCAATAAATAAATAAATAAAATAAAAAATCAGAACCCCACTTTGGCAGCACAGGTTGGTGCTGCATGGCTGCCTAATCAGTATTCACTATATGTTGAAATCTAAATAGTTATAATAGCAATAAGAATAGGGTTTATGTTACTGTTCAGTTAATCACACTCTAGGAGCATGTAGCACTCAGCTATGCCTCATGCCACATTACACCCCTAGAAAGTGATTAATACAACACTAACAGGTAACTGTAGTGTAACCCCTGTGCGGTGCTATACCCAGTGTTACACCCTGCAGCACTACCCTGGACATAGGCTGAGGGGGTTGGGTTTGCTAACTCATGACATTTTTTAAAACCTTTGCGCAGTGCCTCCACTCAGGGTGCTTTACGTGGGTGAGATGGTGCTGGGTGGAGCCCCCTGAACTGCTACGCCACCCACTGTGACCATTTACCTTCCCCAGACATGCCCCAATACACAGTTCCCCACATTTCCACATTTTGAATTAAAGACTCTCCCCAATAATATGCTCACACAGGATTTCAAACAACAAATAACAATATATTTATTTCAGGGGGATATAGGAGCTAGGAAGGGGAAACAGGAGGAGTAGAGGTTATCCTATTGTATTCACAAAATGTACAGATATTATTTGGATTTTTGCTGGTGAACCCTCCAGCTGGGTGGCTACATATTAACAGGCAGACATAAATCACATTTTACCATTCAACTTAAGACATCCAGCTCCCTGTCTATCTAGCTGCTGAAAAATCAGAAGTTAAGCATAATTATTAATGCCCACACTGGTACCAGTCCCAGACACAGCAGAAACCCCACAATCTTACACCATACCGGTTAAACAGATACCACAGTCCAAGATGTTGCCGGCCTGATGGAGTTGCAGCTGGTCGAAGTGGCCGGCTATTAATTTGAGGGTGGGGGCAACTTGGAAACAGATTTTTGTAAAGCAGCAAATTACTATTCACAACCACAGCAGGGATTGCCCTGCACTCTAGCAGACATGGCAGGGATTGCCCTGCACTTGCAGACTTCTGAACATTTCAAGACAATCTATGTGGATCTTGCATCCAGAACATTTGGCACAATACTTGAAAGTCCCATCCAATGCAATGAGAGTGATGCTTTTGTCAAGCATCCTAAATGCAGTTCAAACATGGTCACATCCAGTACTTTATATACCAAAAGGCATCCATCCAGAGTAAGTTGACAACGACACTTTCATCAAGCATCCCATATGTTAGTTACAGGCAGTCACATCCAGTACATTCTATATACCAAGAACATTATTCACAAGCAGAGTCCTATCCAGCACGTCTAGACATTGTACACTTATCCCAGGTGCGCTCAGATGAAATTCTGGTCAAACACCAGTACATTCCTTTTAAGGTATCTTAGACATAATATGCTCTAGGGCATCCTGTCTCATGAAGTGGCAAACACATCTTGGCAGTCAGCTCAACGAAGGCAGGACTCTAACCCATAGCTACACAACTTGCAAAACATTTACATGATTCACTATACCAGGCTTCTTGCTGCACCTGCAACTTAGCCATTTGAGCCACAGACAAGATACATCCATTTACTTGAACTAGGCAGTCTCTTATGGGGTTAGTAGCCCAGACTGATAACTTCAATACTTCAAACTTAACAGCACATATTTCTTAATGGGGCTTGGGTTTAAGATGCCTTAGCTTCTCCTTACGCACGGGTATGAGGGTACTCACCTAGGTCCTCCACGGGTCTCTTCCGCAATTGAAGGCATCCTGAAGACTTCTTCAGCTCTCTCACCACTGAGGTACTCGGTCAGTGCTCTCACCGCTGCATGATGTCATCTGGTCTGGGCTGGTCTGGTCAGCGTTCTCACCACTGCTGGACATCTGATCTTCGGTCCACATCTTTCCCCGACGTAGGAGGGAGGGCTAGCCTCTGGAGGACAGTACTGGCAACCTCCAGACTAGCTGTTGCAGAAAGCACAATTACTGTAACTGGTAAACTTTTACTTAAGAAAATAATAAATGCCCCTTGAAGACTGAAGGGGCTTGGATTAAGTGGCCCAGGCCTGGTGGCATGGTTGGGGCCTCCCAGCAGGTTGGAGCCTGCTGTGACTCTGTCTCTCTGAATCTCTCAAAAATCTCCAGACAAACTGGCAACACTGTCTCTTTATAGAGCTCCTAGCTTGACTCTTGATTGGAAGCAGGGATGAGGTGACATGTCTCCAAGTCGCTGAAGCCTGAAGGACCTGTCAATCAGAACACTCGAGGCACAATTGGGTTGTGATATGGCGCCTAACATAATGTCCCTGTAAGTCCCCATAAGCACTTGGGTGCTTACCCATAAGATGCAGTGAATGTCCCACAAGTCATGGCTTTCTATTGCTGGCATTCCAATTGGTTGTACTGCTGGCAATGGCTGCTTAACCCACTGTCCCTTATAGCAGATTAGATACAGTCCTGAATAATGTCCTGGTGCAGCCACAAAGAAGTAATTATTTGCTCCAAATGCCCCACAGTTCTGTGGCTTAAAGGCTGTACTTGCAGTTGCTGCACAGATGAAAAACATGGCTCTCTGTCGCTACTGCACTTATGCAAGCTCCCCCTACAGCAGCTGAAAGGCTGACACACAGAGTCCCAGATACTGGAATTGCCAGGGAAAAAGTATCTTTTTCAATTTGTCAACATTCTCCCCCACATACAGTATGTTCCCAATATGCAGCAACAAGTTTCATTAGTTAAAACATTTAAATTCTTTTACTTTTTGGCCGGCGCCCTACCCTGGAGGCAGCCTGGCACACAATTATTTATTATACAGATGACCGGGGCCCCTCTCAGGCATACTTAAATGAGCCATGGTCAAAACTCTTTTAATGTTCACCAAAGCGGTCCCCCAGCAGGCTGTCTGTGGTCACCAGGTCCCAAATAGGTGGAAGGGATCCCAGGACCCACGGCACAGTCCCCAAGGCCACTGCAAAACAAATGGCTTCACATCAAAGGTGCCAATGCGAATCCCGCTGCCCTGGAGGCAGCACTTTTGCAGCGGGAGATCAAGGTCAGTGTTTTTAGCCCCGAGGGGCTGGATTCTCATTTGGGCTGCAGGCTGGGGCACTCATGAGGGCAAACAGGACCTGGGAAGCCAGAAAAAATTAGGGGCCAAGTCAGGAGAAGCCCGAGCAACAGCAGGAGAAGGACAGAAGGACAGGGCTAAGGTAAGCCCAAGCAGGCATTTCTTGGAAGCTCCATTTGCAAGGGGGTTACACCAGGGGTGTAGTGTGTTATTTTGACGGGGGGAAAGTAACAAAAAAGTCCTGATTTTCGCATATCATGACAGTGAAGAGGGTGGGTGGCTTGCATAAGGCAAACAAATCAACCAGCATCAAATAATGCCCAAAATACATTTAAGACTACAGCTGAATAACTCCTGGGAGGGACCAGTCCAGGCCAAGTCAGAGCACTTCCCCACCCCACCAGTTTTACTGCAGCCTGCTCTTGGCCCAACTCCTCCTGAAACCAGAGTAGAAAAATTGACCGAGATCTGTTTTGTATTCAGTTCTTCGTTCTTCTGCCTTGGGAGTGAGGACTTACTTGTAAAGTTGCAAATATGTAAGGAACTTAACTTCCTTCTCAAGAGGACTGGACCTCCCCTCAGCTTCAATTCAAATCAGTCTTGACCTAATTTTGTCCCCACCTGAACCTCCAGGTGGATAGCTCTCTAGTTTCTCACCCCCCTTTGCTGCTTACATAACCCTTCCAAGTCCTGCCCTTATAGTGGATCCTGAACTTCTTAAAATATCTGCTTGAGCTAGCACTCCCACCCTTGAGGAGTGCAAAAAGCATGTTTCAAGGAAGTGCAGCAAATGGCTGTGCCACCTCAGTATACCTATAAACATGGATGGTATGGGAAACATCCCAGCATGTGCATCCTCACAGCATGAGCCCTTATTTACATAGATTACATAAAAAATGCGATTATACAATGACAAGAATGAATGCTGGCCTCTGATTGGTCAGTCTTGGCTAGACCCATGATGTTATCCCAGTACATCCGATTCATCACAGGTCTAGTCTCAGCCTCTCCGTGAACCTCTTGATGATTGTTAGCATTAGTGTGGTTTTTTTGTATCTTCTCTTAAAAATATTTTTCCACACCAAATAAAACATCTTTAAAATTATTTTTTTAATTCTGTATAACAACACACCATTGTATAATAGCAATAATGCCCTCCAGGGTGTGTCATGGTAGGATAACGTCATGCCTTATGTATTGGATACTGTGCTTGCCCAACCACCTGAGGCTGATGTATCCCAGCATAACACGCCTATCGGCATTATTGCTTACGCCTGCACCCAGTGGTAACACTTTTCTTTGCTATAACCAAGTTAATTCATTAGTCTCCCATCCCATCCCATCCCATATTATTCATTGTCACATGCCTGAATCTGGTTAGGTAAGGTAAGCGAAGAGGATAATGCTCTCCTCATGCAAGTAAGCATTGCAAACATTGGCATGGGACTTACTGATATCCCTCAGGCGGTGCTCTTAACAAGCATGCTGATGTACCTGGGACAGTGCAACAGAACAATGTAAATCCCCTAATTGTTCAAGATGATCATGGGCATGGTGTGGTCACACCACAACCCCTACCACTCTCCTCCCCGTGGGCTCCTAAGGAATATGCATCTCTGTCCATACCCAGGGTTACACAACCCCATCCAAGCAAACATGGAGTGCCCTGGCACAAGAGTGGTCGCATCACATAACCTAAGAGAACAGATGCCACAGGAAGTTTGCTGGAACGACGACTCCAGATACCTGTGCACAGCCTCGCAGGACCCACCCTGAAAGGTAATTACTTGGTTGGTGGTTTTTATTAGCATCACCTATGACAGTGTGTGGTGGTCCGGTTGTGGTAGCCCAGGTTGCTGTGGATGTTTCCCTCCCACAGACTACTTCAAAATCATCTCGTCTGACAGTTTTGAAGGGCACAAATGAAACATGGTTGCTTCAGTTTGATGAGGTTTAATACAATTTTTTTGTCCAAGCGTGTGTCTCTGTTCTTCCACACACAGACACAGACAGACACACACACACACCACCAAAAAATGAACTTTTTTTATACCATGTTTACATTCAGGGTAGAGACAGGGTAAAGCAGGTCCAGGCAGTACAACACAGTAAATGAAACAATGCATTTTATAATGCCCAGCAAACCACCAAAAGACCACAAAACAACGGACCTTCCCCCTGCCCTGGGGGGGGGGATGGCTAGGTCGCAGGTCAGGGTGCTAAATGAGGAGGAGAGACCACAGAACATCTTGTTGAACCACACAGTAAGGTGAAACTACATAAACATGCACAATTTTTATACTGTAGGATTTCATACTTTCCAACAGTTCCTAATTTTGACACAGAAACTTATCTTTAGTGCTCAGAAGCCCCTTGTACGAGGGAAGTAAGCATGGCATGGACTCAGCAGACTGGCATACATGTTGAACAAAATATTTCTGTGCCAGTATGCCCGTCCACCCCTCCCTCCTCCATCACCAGTGGCCAGAACCATTTTTTTCAGCATGTGTACCAGTCCGCCCTGGTCAGCACAGCAGCACAAAGCTGGCAGGGCAGCAGAAGGCACAGCAAGCAACAGTGAATTAAAAGTCCATGCAAAAAGCTACAGCCCAGTCTCCCCACCCCAGACCTGCAAGGCCACTATCTCCACCCAGACTGGCCAGCTCAGCTACTCTCTGCACCCTGATGGACTTGCACAGCCACTCTCCACACTCTGTGTCTACCCATTCCAGCACAACCACTCTCCCCACCACACCAGCACAGCCACTCTCCCCACCCCACCCAACCAACACCATTTCCAGCTCCATTTATCTGGTATCCTCTCCAGGCATCCAGGTCTGTGCCTCCCCATCACAGGCACACAAAAATAAATAAAACCACATTTTATACTGCATTTTGTTTATATTTCTTTCTTTGTCTGGAAAGAGAGGTGTTGAGCTACCGGTCAGCATAGTTTGCCTGGTGTACAATTACAACCCTGCCCACCGACACAATGCAGATCCCACCCACCACACAAGCAATTGCCCCAACCACACCCACAAAATGCCTGTATCCCAACCCCACCCACACAAATGACCAGTGTCCGCAACACCATACACACACACACACATGACCAGCAGTGTCCCCAACCCCAACACACACACACGACCAGCAGTGTCCCAACCCACACACACACAATCAGCAGTGTCCCCAACCACACACACACACACAACCAGCAGTGTCCGCAACCCCACCCACACACACGACCAGTGTTCCAACCCCCAAAAAAAATCATGGGCAGTCAGTAGTCGCTATAACAATAGCCAGGTAGTAGTATAATCATTTCTTTAGGGTGCATGTTTTAGTGCAAGATTTTTTGCTAGTCTTGTAACACTGTACCGGGGAGAACACAAAAAGCTACCCCTTTGGTTGTGTTTGCCAGGCAATGAAGACAGAGACAGCAAGGCCAAGGAATCTGTCTGTTTCACCCCTCCACAGTGGACGATCGGAGAAATCAAAAAAAGCGAAAGATTACTTTTATAGCCAGGTAAAGGATGAGGGGGAAATAATGTTTCAACGTTTACTAATGTTCATATGCTAGCTACGGGCACAGGTCAGTGAGATACATCCCTTGACAGGTAAAGGATGAGATGGAAATTACATTTTAACATTTGCTTATGTTTATATGCTAACACCCAGTCAGCAAGCACAGAATGTCCCCCCTCCTAACCAACATGGGCAGTTCACCAGAAACCCAGTCAGCAAACATGGACAGTCCCCCCCTTCAGCCCACCTACAAGGACAGCCCCCCCAGACACCCAAACAGTCCCCTCCCCACCAGACACTGGGCTAGCGAGCATAGAATGCCCCCCTCCCAACCAACAAGGACAGTCCCACCAGACACCCAGGCAGCCAGCAAACATGGACGGTCCCCCATATCCCCCAAGGACAGTTCCCACCCCTGACACATCTAGCAAACACAGAATTTCCCCTGCCCCACCAACATGAGCAGTCCCCAAACACCTGGCTAGCAAACACGGAGAGTTCCCCTCCCCAACAACATTGATAGTCCATCCTAGACACCTGATCAGCAATCACCGACATCCCCCCATAAGCCAACATGGAAAGATCCCCCCCAGACACCGACCAGCAAATAGTCCCTCCTCTCAACAAGACACCTGTCAGGCAAACATGGACAGTCCCCTTTTCCACCATCATGGACAGTCCCCCAGACAAATGGCCAGCCAAGTCCACCAAACAATGGCTTGTGTCTCCACCCCACCAGACCCCAAAATAGAAAACAGATTGTCCCCCCAGCCCCACCAAACACTGACCACCTTCCCAGTCCCAAACACTAACCACCCCAGCCCCAAACACTGATCGTCCCCCCCAGCCCTACCAAACGCAGGCCCTCCCCAGCACCAAACACTGACTATCCTCTCAGTGAGTCAGCCCCAAAACACACAGACTGTCTCTCCCAACCCCAGCCCCACAAAACAGACCATCCCCCAGCCTCACCAAACACAGACCATCCAGTGAGTTTCCCCAACAAACCCCACCACACCAGTAGCACAGTAACTGAGTGTCCTCACCCCACCAACATGACCAGTGTCCACACCATATCAAACAAATAGGCCCCCCACCCACCCCACCAACATGGACAGCCTTAACAGACAGCAAATCCCCTCCCACCCAAAAGAAACACAAGCTGACAGCAAACTTCCACCCACCCCCAGACACATGGCCATGGGCAAGATAACCCAAAAGACACATTTCTGGGATGGAATGGTATTAATTTCCAATAACCAGCTTGTAAGCACAGTTACTCACCAAATCAGTAAGGGCACAGACAGGGCAGCATGCAGCAGGGCACAGCAAGGCCAAGAAGGCAGGTCAGGTAGCTGAGTCTCTCCAAACAGTCCCGTTCCTCCTCCGATTAATCCCCCGACAAGACAGTAACTCATTTTTTCTGACACCAGATGAACGTGTCACTTTATGGGTCTGCTATAGCCTGCATGACCACCGGCTTCTTCACTGTTCTGGGCCTGGCTGTTCACTGACCTGAATAATCCCTCTCGGTGGACTTTGGAACTGGTGGGCAATGGGCGTGGTGTGGGACTCACTGACAACATGGGAAATCTTTTTCTGGGCTGCTGAACACAGGAGCTGGGTGTGCAGGCAATCCTGGCCGTGCCTCAGACTCACTGTAATTGTACTACTCACTCCTCCACCTGGTCTGTCTGGTGGTAGAGGCCTTGTAGCTGCAGACCTCCTAGGATCTCAGGGATGGGAGGCTCAGGTGGCAGCGGGAGAGCCCAGAGCACAGCTGGCTGCACTGAGAAACAGAGAGTAGGTAGTCAGAGGACTCGGGTGAGGTATATTTAAACTGGGCTGTTCAAGACAGGAGGAGGGTGGGAACACTAGACTGACTGAGACACTGGTGACACTTGACAGACAACCAACGACTGCTGCTCGACATCCTCAAATAGCTATCTCTCTTCAGCCCTATGCTATATGGATGCTGCTGCTGCTCCTTCATGGAAGGCATACAGACAACTAAATGGCACCACCAACGGAGTACTGCTCACACGATGGTGCCAGCTTGCAGCACTCTGATAGGCTGTAACATGCAGGCTACTATGGTTGCAGGCTTGCAGCCAATTTGGAAAAAGAGGATCGTTTTTGTTTTAACAGACCGGCGCCCGTGCGCCATCCCCTCCTTCCCCGGAGGAGGTGCAGGCAGTCGGGCATAGCCCTGAGCCCATTCAATATTAAAAAAAAATAAAAATGATAACCGGAGGCGGTGGCTGGGCTCTAAAAAGTCCTGGTCTAATTTCTCGGGGGCAGCTTGCCCCTCTGCCCCCCACAATCTACGCCTATGGGTTACATGTAGTCTTGCCTTATTACTTAATTAATGGAAGCCAGTTGAGTACAAAAAGAGTTTTGCATTTACATAATACAGTGTTTCTCAAACACAAAGTATTTTATAGCATTTAAAAATATATTTAACCAGTACAGCCCAAATAAGATGCAACATCTTGTTTTCATTAGGATCCTCTTTCTATTCAGTTTCACAGTTGGATAGAAAGTCTGAAGCACAGGGAGGGTAATGAACTTGCTCAAAGTCACCCGGTGAGTAAAGGAAGTGACTGGATTGGGATAGGAACCTGAAATCTCACGATTCCTTTCCCAGGTCAGTGAATCACATTAAGTTCATTTTCTGAATGGCAGGCGCTTGGGTCTGTTGTCAGTCTGACAATACAGCAAGCTTCCCACCCTCCCTGTAAATGATTTCTTTCTGCATCCCCAACTCCCAGTAGTTGTCCTCCCCCTGCCTGCAGTACTGGATTCCTTGCATACATTGGCGTGGGATCCGCTTCCATCAGCTTAGCATTCCATTCTGTGTACAGTGCATAGCCTAGCATCCCCGCTGCTGGCCCAAGAGCAGATTAGCAAAACAAAACATGGACATGATTACTGCAAAGATGAAGTTACTGTAGGACCCTAAGAGATTGCTCAGGCCTGCCATGAATATTGAAATTCTCACTACACACACATTAGTCTGTTTGGGACTCACTTTGTGACCTGCAAGTGCAACATTTTTAAGCTTTTGCACAGAAGGAACATAGGAGCTTTATGGCTGTTGCTTTGTAGCAGCTGAGCATAAAACCTCTTGCCCCAGTGAAGGAGATCATTGATTGACAAGCAGGCAGGCAATGCTACAGTTACAACTCACTGGCGTTTCTGGACACATGCCTTTGGATTCATAGTGACAGTAATTTCAGAACTTCAGGGGGACAAAAAACCTGCAGAATGTTCTGGGGGAACAACTGACCATTTTTTGCTCTGCACTGCGCTCACATTTAATATCTAATTGGTTGTTCTTGTTTTGTAAGTTTTTTTT
The DNA here is from genome assembly GCA_016271365.2 of Neoceratodus forsteri. Taxonomy (NCBI): domain Eukaryota; kingdom Metazoa; phylum Chordata; order Ceratodontiformes; family Ceratodontidae; genus Neoceratodus; species Neoceratodus forsteri. The sequence continues at coordinate 614,128,733 of CM057452.1, forward strand.
GTCAGTTTTATTTTTGCTCCTCTAGTCAGCACTTCGGGATGTAGCCCATTCAGACATTTGGCTGGATCCTCCCAACCTTGTCACCCTGCCATACAGTCTGACTGTGAAATCGTGGCTTACCTCATGGTGAGGCCTCCCCTCTGAGATGAGGGGGAATCCCAGGAGGAAAGGAGGGGCTGAGATGCTGAGGGTCTGCCTCGGCAGGTGTGAGGCCTGTGAAGGTCCAAGTTTTCATTATGCAGCTGCTGGAGGGGTTTTACCTCATATGTACTTGTAACCCCCCCTATAAATAGAGGTTCCTAAAAAAGGCCCCTAGGAGCTGTCTAAGTGTTCTCCCTGGTGGTTGGCGTTTGGCGTTTAAGCCGTTTTAAATGGCAATGCTGTGAGTGCTTTTAGAGCCTCTGTGTACTGTCCCTTAAAGGCTGCCTGCTTGCTGTGATAATTAGTTTGAATGGGGGGGTTTGAGTGTTTCTATGCTCGAGTCCCGCCCGGGAGGCTGGAAATAGCTCCATTCTGCCATCGCTAAGTATGCAGAGGGAGCTCTGCTGGAGGATGTAATTGTTTGCTGGAAATAACTTAGAGCAATAATGATAATGTAGTTGTTCTAACCTGCCTTCTTTGCAGCAAAGACTGTTCTGATCATCTCCTCCATTTTGGTCCCGTACTGCTGAATTGGACCAATCAGTACATCGGAACTCTAGATGGAGCCAGAGGACCAATAGAGGAGCTGCTTTTAATTTTGGGAAAGGCATTATGGGCTATGGCGCTTTTTCGCACCACTGAGGGCCAGAGTAATTGACTGGCAGGTGACGCCCGACAGTGGAATCAGGTAGCACCCGAACTGTGAGGGATGCCCCATGCTGCTAGGGGCAGATTCATTGTGACTGCAGAGGAGAAGGGAGCTCTGAGCTTCTGCGCCGTTGAGTATTCATGTGGGAAGCACGTGAAAGGCCTGAGGCGGCCATTTTGCATTGGCAGTTCTTGTCAGATTAAATCCGCCGGCGTGCGGTCAGAGGAGGCTGTGTGCCAGCACAGCTACCTACCAGGCTCAACCTGAGAGGACTGGAGAATCTGCTGAATCGCGCTCCGTCCATCCAGAAAGTTGAAGCTGCCGTGTAACGTCCGAATCTGCTGTGAGTGTGTGCGGGTCCTGGAAGCAGCTGCCTGGTATGGTACCCCTCTGTTGTTTTCCATATAAATGTGTGAGGAGGCTTTGAAGCTCAGGCTCAGCCCTGCAAGTGGTGAAGGAAGGTTATCTGCTGGAGTTGTGAGTACTGGATCAGGGTAGCTCCCTGTTAGTCTTTCAGACAAGTGGCAAGAAAAACCAAACCATTTTGTTATACTGCTGCCTGTACTAATTGAGCCTTATGCTCATTCTGATCTGCTCAGGAAAGTAAATGCTCATTTGTGTCAGGGCCCCAACCAGCTGCCACGAAGGACTAGGTGTTAGGGCTTGGGTACCCATGGACAGTAACTAATAGGTTTAGGCCTGTTCACAGAGCCCTAGGTAGTTAAGTATATTTTATAGTGATAAGCCAATTACCTTGATTTCCTCTGGTCCTTATTATCTCCCCCTTAAATAAATCAGATTGTTTGTTTTGCAACTGTACCCTGGCTGGACTGTGTTTTACTGAGGATTTACTGTACAGTGAAAATGTGATAACTGTGCCTTACTTTCCAGGGGGTCCCCGGAGTGAACCAAGTGTTTCGAGCAGGGGGGTAAGTGTTCAGGGGGAAAGCATTGTAATTACTCTGTTTGAGCCACTAGTGGGAAGAAGGGGGGTTGCAGCGACCCAGAGGGCTGTGACCGAGTCAACCTAGACTGTCCTAACCCCGACCTCTGGGTGGAGGCACCCATCAACGGATCTGGGCCCCTTACCCTGTCACGGCTGAGACAGGCAGGGGTGGTAGCCCTTGGGATAGCTCCCCCTGGGGGTTACATACTCCCGTCCATTGGCTGGAGCCATGGGTGGTTGCCATGGAAGCTGTGCACATAGAGCATGTGTGCTGCCACAACCTGGCTCCAGCCACAAACCCTCCTTCATACACTGGCATCTCCAGCTTGTAACACCACTTGTGGTCACCAGGTGGCAGTATTGCAAGGGAAGTGTTGCTGCCCTACCCCACCCACTCCAGAGGAGGAAAGCGTCCTCTGGGATGCTCAATACACCTCCCCCCCCAACCCGTCCCCCAACGTTCAGGGATTGCTTCAAACTCTGGTGACCCATGTCAAGAGTAGTAGTGGAGCCACTGCACTGATGGGCTGGCCTCTTTTTTTATAAGGTAACAGGACCTCTGCAGGGTGCCTCTTATGGTACAAGAGACTTTGAGTGTGAGGTATGAGTGAGACGACTGCCAAGCAGAGCTGCACGTCTCTGGCATCCTAAACCTCGTGAGAGGAGTCTATGTACCATAACAGATACCCTGCGAAGGTCCTATTAACTTATTATAAATCACTCATGCTAGAGTTATTTATTTATTTTATTTCGCTTTTGTTGACCGGGTAAGTGCACTAGACAAATTCTGCATATTTTCAGGCACGACCTGGGGGAGGTGGATACAAATGAATGCCAACTGACCTTGAACCAGATTAAGCTGTTGGTCGTATTTTTAGTGAATGATTTATAATAGGTTTTAAATCACAGTTTGTTAATATTTTAAATTTGAATCTAGCCATCCTGCCTTTAGCTTTGAAGTGGAATATTCCGTTCCAAACACTGCTGCACGAGAGATCACTGTACACAGGATAAGAGGTACAGCAGCTCTGTTTACTGATTAGCTAAAATCATGTAAGTGATTTATAATATTGAATTTGTTTTTTTGTATTTGTGTGCATTTGTTTTATTTTGCATTACTCTGGCATAATATCCTGTATGTTACTTGTACTGCATTTGTTTTCTGACAATGGTTGCCTATTAAAATGAACACTTGTTCTCATGGGCCTTCATTAATCAGCAAAGCAAATCACACCAAACCAAAACAATTACAGAAAAGCAGACCAAATGCGGTAGTCCTGGGGCCCGAATTCCAAAGATGGAAATATTGCACACATGCAGCAAAAAAAGTTGCACAAGGGAGGGTATTCTTGCACATCTGCAATTTTTCCGCATGCACTCAATTTTCAAACAGGTTGCCTTTTTCCAGCCTCCTCCTCAATATACAGCAGCCTGAGCACAGTTTTATGTGCAGCTGTGCAAAAATGCTATGCTTGGTCATCCTCGCTGCACTGACACTAGCTTATCCCCTCTCCCCCAGTTAATCAGTCACTACTTCTCTTCCCATTATTGTTTTGTTGCTCAAAGTTTAATGTTCTTTTGCCTGTTTCAAAATTTACTATACGGAATTTACCATATAACAATTATTATTCTGAAGTATTTTCTTATAATTTGTATATGTTTTACTTATTTTCCATTTTGCTATATTATTTTTATACATTGTGCCTTAGATCTGTTCTGTTCTGTTCTCTTCTCCCTACCTCAGGACACATCTAGAAATGAGCAGATACCAGCTCAGTCAAACTTTCCTGGTAAAACTTTTGAAATAAGTAAATAAATGAATAAATAAATAAATATACACCTACATACATACATAAATCAATAAGGAAAATGCTGCCCATGCACACAAAATGTTGAAAAAAATATTTTTGCAGGAGCAAGGATGCTTCACTTCACCAAAGAGTTGTATATTCTGACTTAGTCCCTGGGCCAGGCTATGCCCTTCTCAAAATGTGGCCCCAGGTTTATGTCAAAGAACAGAAATTGCATTTTTTTTTTCATTTTTAGTTTAACGTTTTGAACACCAGGATAACCTTTGTTAGGTGGAACACAAGCTTTTTAAGCAGGTCTGGGGGGGGGGGGACAAGTTCTAACAGCAAAGTAAACCGACTGTAGTGTACACAGCGCTCACTGGTGAAGGCCTGGGTGCAATAGAAGGGCTATGCTTGACCCTTGTTGAATAACAGAAAAACACCAAAGCCAGATGCACTCCAGAAACTATTATGTTTTGTGCTGTCTAATAAGATGCCAAACAATTTCAGGAAGAGCACGTACATTAAAGATTAGGGAGCTGTTGCCACTTTCCCAGAAACCCTGGCTGTTTGCTCAGTGGAGCTTCTTCTGGGGGCCTGAGCGAAGAGCCGGGGTTTCTGGGAAAGCAGCAACAGCTCCCTAATCTTTAATGTATGTGCTCTTCCTGCATCTGTGTATTTAAGCACAATAAATTGCAACTGGTAGAAAATAAATTGTTTGGTATCTTATTTGAGAGCACAACATGTAGTAGTTGCTGGTGTTTCTCTAACAGCAAAGTTCACTATGGTCCAAGAGGGATGTTACAATGAACTGTTCTGTAGTAATCCTATTTACTTATATAAAGCAGAACTGTGATGGTGCACTGGCAGCAAAAGCTCATGTTACACAAATGACAGATCATATCATTTAGGGAGATTGAAAGCTCCTATTTGCATATATATTACCTAGCTACTACTGAACAGCGTACCTGTTTTGACCCTCCCTGACCGTGCCCATGAAACCCTGCCCCACACCTATCCCCTCCCTATAAACCAATTTCTCCTGCTACCACACCCCTTCCTCCCCTCTCCTCCCCTTCCTCTAGCATCTCCCCTAAACTCACCTACTTCCTTATTGCCTTCTCTCTCCTGCTTGTTTGTACTTTATGTCTACCTGTAGAACATGGAATAATCCTGCTTCTGAAACTGTGACTACTCTGCTTGTTATATACTGTACTGAACAGTGCTGTATTTCTGTACTCACCAGTGCTGTCTTACTTCGATCCGTGCCCTTACTGCTATCTTAGGCACATTGCCTCATGTCATGTACCTGGCTCTACTGTCTAAACACTTTATTGCCATACAGACTGTATTGTCTATGTAAACACCCACAGTATGTATTGTCTTGTACTCTCCCTGGTCGTGCCTGAAAATAGTCACCTACTGGCTAGTGCACTTACCCGGTTAACAAGAACGAAATAAATAAATAATAGGCTGCTTTCCAGTGTCCAGGGACATGATTAAAATATTTATTTATTTAGTTTTCTTTGGCTGGCTAAGTACACCAAACAAAAAATTTGCATATTTTCAAAATGACCCAGGAGAGCGCAGTGAAAAAAAGTACAATATACAAAAAACAGATTTACAGTTACAGTGAGGTAACAGTACAGAGACAGGTAAAAGAGCAATAAGATTATAAGTCAGACAAACTATAATGACAGATATGATGAAACAAAAAAACAAAGTTAGTTTTAATAACCCCACATTAATTCAAAATTCTCACTAGTAATTATAAAAAAAAATACATGGGGGTATAAACCAGAATGCCCCTCTCCCTTAGTGTGGGATGCTTGTATTTATTTATTTATTTAAAATTTGATGACCGGGAAAGGCACACTGAGCCAAGGCTCATTTCCAGGTATTTATTTTTATTTATTTATTTTGCTTTTGTTTACCAGGTAAGCACACTAGACATCAAAGTGCCTTTTTCCAGGTGCAACCCGGGAGGGTTACAGAGTACATACGAAACATAATACAGAGTCGAGGTAACATACAGAAGCCTCAGGCATAGACAATTAGGTGGTACAGCATGTGGGACAACAGGCTTTAAAATGGTTAAGTAGGCCAAATAGCAACAAGATACATAACAGCATTAATAGGTAGAATGACATCTAAGTAACATCATGAAAGAGAATAACATTAAAATAAATGAAAATACAAGCAGGTACTGATATGACATGAGCGCCTATCATGAAAGAGAATGACATCAAATAAATGAAAATACAAGCAGGTACTGATATGCCATGAGTGCCCCTTCAAGTGCCTGGTGCTGGTTATTAGCAGAAGATTTAACAGCAGTCGGTATCAGTGACACTCAGGACATCACCCTCAGTAAATCGGGAGGGAGGGAGAGAATACGCTAGGTCTATATGGCACACAGACAGGCAGAGGCAGATCTGAGGAAGCTCCAGAGGGATGTTTTGAAGCAGGGATGGGAGGGAGAGGCTTGAACTAAGGCAGGAAGGGAGTTCCATAGTCTTGGCACATGGGTGGAGAAGGCCTGGTCTCCTGTGAGGATTCGGGTCTTAGGAACCAGGCGGATCTGTGCAGCACTGGATCTTAAGTGGTAGGCAGGGGTTTCATGTTTGAGGGGAAGGGCAAGCACGGAAGGAGTGGCTGTTCTAACTATGTTATCTATGAAGTTGCCAAGGACAAAAGCATGGTGCTTTTCAGGGGGGAGCCACTCCAGCCGTGAGTAGAGCTCACAGTGATGCGTAAGGAGAGGGGCAGAGAGTGCAAAGCGGCATATGTTGTTATAAGCAGTGTCCCATTTTGCAAGACTAGAATTCGGGACTGGGGCAAAGGCTATGAGCCCATAGCAAAATGTGGGAAGAAGTATCCCCCTGGCTAGGGCGAGCCATGCAGCCGGGGTGAGGCAACCTTTGGCTCTGTAGGCAAGTCCGAGCTTGCCGTTCGTGGTCTTGCATGTATTCCGAAGATGCCCCGGGTACAGTTTGTACAGAGAGTAACTATAGATTGAGGAAAAAACAAACAGTTGGCACAACATTTTACAAAGCAGTTACAATACATTGTTCATCAGTGAAACAGCTAGAATTACATGTGGAGTTGGAGAAGGGAGATGATTTATAAAACCCTCAAGCTTTGCTCTTGTATTTATTTATTTATTTTTTTTAATGTTTCTATTTTATTCCCTCCTACATCCCTGCCAGAGCCGGACCATCAGGAGTCACCAATTAAGCCTGTCTTTGCCAACACCTTATCTGACAGCCCTGGTCCCTCCATCCAGCCTCAGAATACCCCCCAGGTGGGGTCAGGGTGGGGCAGGATGCTCCTGAATCTCATAAACTCATCAGGGCCCTGGACAGCAGGTAGGCGCTGGCACATTGAGACCAAGCTTGGTGCTCCATTTTCCAGGCTCTGGAGGGAGTTTTCACTGTTCTATGGGATGTTGCATGCCCTTACGTCAAGGCGCGAGTGCCAACATCCCCAACGTCCCCCCCCTTGATGGTACCGCTCCCATGAAGCTGATGGGTCCTCAGGCCTATGCCTGTGACCAGTCATACCCCAGTGACTCCGACGTACTGTCATGCCCACAGCCTCCACCAGGGGTCACCACTTGCTGGATTAGATCCTCTCCATCCCCTTGGAGAAGGTGAGCTGTCTTTGGACACTCCAGCCTTTCTCCCCCTGGCCAATCCCTGGCAGCTTGAGTTCGCTCCCGAACCCGGGTCGCTGGTGTGGTGCGAAGTGTGGGTGTCCAGTGCCTCAACCCCCAGCACCACTGGGCCGGCCCTGCTCTCAGGGTTTATGCAGCATCCCACACCTTAGGTGTGTGTAAAATTCTTGGTACACACTCCTACCCATGTATTATTCTCTGTTTTATGTACTTATTTGTAATTCTTGACCAGAAAGGGCACACTAAGCTATGACAGTTTAATTCCAGGCGCATCTTGTGGGGTGGGGATTGCATGGACCTGTTTTATTGACAGGGGAAATATTGGCCATGACTTTGGGGGAAACTCTCCTACTTTTCTTTGATAAGTGTCAAGGGATCTTTTACTTCCACCTGGACAGTGACATGAGATAGGCAGAAGGAACCTAAGTTTAACATCTCATCTGAAGGATGGCACCTCACCAGAACAGTGCCCACCTCATGCTATACTACAGTGTTAGTTGTGGGTATTACCCCAAGTACTGGTATGAGGCAAGAACCCATGACCATCCAGTCTTTTGGCTCTAGAGAGAAGTGTGCTATGTACTGAGTCACTGACACTAACCTTCTCATTATCTAGTTTGTCCAAGTTTGGTGCAGCTCCATATGTGGCATCCTGTTGCACACTGCTTGCTTAGTTCGCATGTGCTGTGTCATGTTGCGCTGATGATGTACCTCTTGGCACTTTGCAATTGTTTGATTACAATATTTTATGCATTTATATTACAGTATTTTATTTTTATTCTTCCCCCAAGGATGCCTATGGAAATGAGTTGTTCTCAGCTCAGTTGACCTTTCCTGGCAAAATATTGTAAATAAATACAAACATAAATCAATATGGTATATAAATAAAATAGGACTAGTAGGCAATTAAGAGCAGGTTAACAGATTAGAGTAAAAATAGAAGGTATGCAAAGTGTTGAGCAATCATGCAGTCTAAGGGGGCCATGGAACATGGCTCTTCTAATGGCTCCTGAAGGGGAGCTGATTTCCATGATGTTGTGAAGAAGGGCATTCCAACTAGTTGGGACTGTGATTGAGTAGGCCAGCTCACCATTTTCAAAGCATACAGAAAGAGACATTTTTGACAGGCCAGACACTCCTGAGCTCCAGGTGCTCCTTTTAGCACTGGATGTAAGACTCCAGATGGCGGAATGCAGCTGAAGGCACCCCCATGGGTGAAGTGGGTCAAGTGACAATAGTAAGAGGCTCAAAGGTCAACAGTGAGAGGGAAGTTGGGGGCCCATAGTAATAGTAGGAGGCTGACAGAGTAGGAGGTTGCCGGGGGACACGATGATAGGGTGGGAGGTTACCTGGGAGTCCAAAGATGGGGTTGGAGGTAGCCTCACCTGGAGTCCAAATATGGGGTGGGCGGTAGTCTCACCTGTAGTTCAAAGATGGGGTAGGAGGTAGCCTCAAGGACCCGATGATGGTGAAGGAGGCTGTCTTAGGCCCGATAATGGGAAATTGGCAGAGGGCCTGATGATGGGGAAAGAAGTAATCCAGAATGTAACATGCTCAAACCAGGGCCCTTCAAATATCAGCAACAACACAGAGGGAAATGCACTACTGGCAAACTGCTAGTGCTACCTATACCAATTGGTAGGTGAAAACTCCAGATGAGATGCATTCATGATGCTCAGATACAAAATAACAGATTTATAGTACAAGAATAAGAGATAACATCACACTCATGAGAGACACCAGCCTGAATCATCCATGCTTCATGGAACTACCCATTTCCCAGTGGATGGCAGAGCTTATTCGGCTACTCATGCCATTTTAAAGTGACAGTTACCATTTAAGCATTTAATGCTATTATACAATGGCAAGAAAGAATGCTGGCCTCTGATAGGTCAGTCTGGGACTGGACCCATGAAGTTATGCCAGCATAGCATCATGGATCTAATTCCAGCATATAGAAAACCATGTCAAAATATGAAAAGAAATCACTCCATCCGAAATCAAAGTGAAAACTGTGTTTCCAATCGCCGTCCAATCGGTTTCACAGAACTGTCAATCCCTCCATCCCACAACAGAGAAACCAGCCTAAAAGGCACCAACAACCCTCAAATATTCCTTCAATTCACCAAAGTTTCTTCTTCACATTTACAACGTAGCTGAAACCCATCATTGCCAGCGGGTTCACAGACCAAGTGCGCCTAGCGAGTAAATGAGCAACCGTGCCTTGCAACACTCACCGTGCTGCTCTTCCTCACTTGCTCACTATCTCACTCACTCACTCTTCAATTTAGTTTGTTCAGTTCTTTTCCTTAAACCCCCACAAAGTAAAATAACTCAGAAATATTCTCCTTACCTCCTCCTTTTGTATATCTTATTTCACAGATATCCTCACGGCACCAGGTGAGCTGGCGGTCATGACAGCGTGGAGGGAGTCAATCTCTGATCTGAAACAGCAGCAGCATAAACATTGAGTCTCAGAAATACAAAGATAGGAAAACATAAACTCAAAACTGTGTGAGAAAACACACAACCCCCCCCCCCGAAGGAACAAGGCACATGAACAAAAATTACCATCACTGAGAAAGGTTACTATTGAAAGTGACAGCCACAGAAAAAACACAGCAGCTCCACCTACTAGGTGAAACAAGAAATACGCTCTATTTTTTTATAAAGTAACCCTACCCACTTAAAAAATGACAAAAAAATCCACTTTAAATGGAGTTTTTCATCTTTTTTTTTTGTTTGCTTTACAAATGAGCCATTGTATAATAAGAATGATACACTCCAGGGTGTGTGTCATGCTGGATTAATTTCACTTCTGAGGTGCTGGATGCTCTTGGCCTGCGGCCTCATGCCCAACCACCCCAGGTGTGATGCTATCCCAGCATGACACACACACTGTCATGCATTATTCTTTTAATCTCACATGCTTGCTGTAACATAGGTTATTACATGGAAAAAAAGGGTACCTGCTACTATAGAAGGTGAAGTAACTCAAAATAACCAAATCAGAAATAGACAGGATTGGATACTAGACAACCAGCTTCTTCAATATTTGCAAATGAAAAACTATAACTTTAGGAAAATTATAAATCTGTATTCTCCACAGTATTCAAAATTAGAACTACTTCTGTTAGAGGCGGAATCAAGTAAGATGGTGATAACCAAAGTTACATATATTATTCAGAGACGTACAGTGAAGAAACATAATAAGTACAAGAACTTCATGGGAAAAGGATTTAGGTAAGGAAATACAATGGAATAAATGGCTTAAAGAAATTAATCTTAAATAATCTGCTTAAAAAAATAACAGGCTCTCAGTACATGAACGGGAAACAAATAAAAGCTTTAAGGGTTGTCTAACCAATTCAACCTGCCAAACTCAGAATTTTTTTTTGTTACCTATAAACTGTAGTGAGAAAGAAATAATGTGACCTACTCTGAATGTAGCCTTGGCCCCCAAAATGCCATCCCAGTGCTCTAACCACTGAATGATAGGCTCACAATGGTTAGAGCTGCTGCTTCCTGGATGCACTTCCTTTCTCTGGTATTGCAAATCCGTCAACTAGGAACAATCTAGATGAAAAGTAAATGTGTTTGGTGCAGTATTAGCCCCCACTAAGCAATTTAGGTCACAAATTGTACTAAGAATGAAATAATGTGACCTATTGGTCCCAGTAGGTCACAGTACTTCTTTCTCACTACAATTTGTGAACTAACAATTTGTGATCTAAATTGCTTAGCAGTGGCTAATACTGTACAAAAAACAACTAATTCGCATCTCGACTGTTCCTTGTTGCAGGATTTGCATACCAGAGAAAGGAAGTATGCCCAGGAAGAGTCAGGTCCAACCATGTCAGCCTATCGCTCAGCGGTTAGAGCACTAGGATGATATTCCAGGGGCCTGGGTTCAAGTCTTACTAAGTCATACTATTTCTTTCTCACTACAATTTGTGATCTAAATTGCTTAGCAATGGCTAATACTGCACCAAGAACAACATAGAAACAGAAAAAAAGATGGCAGAAGGAGACCAAGGGTCCAGCTAATCTGCCCATGTTTTACCTGGACCTTCTCAGATCCCAGGATCCCCTTTCTGCCTTATGACTCCTACTGCCCCTGTTGCCTTTATTCACGCTTAAGACTTGTACCACCTCAGCTTAAAAGGTGTCATGGATTTTGCTTCCACTACCTCAGCTGGCAGTTTATTCCATGGCTCCATGACTCTTTCTGTAAAACAGTGGTTTCCTAAGCTCCCTCTTGAAGCTCTCTCCCCACAACTTTCACTCGTGTCCTCTAGTGTTAGAGTTGGAGACTCTGTTGAACAAGTTCGAGGATGGCACCTTATTAATTTCTCTCAGGAACTCGTATGTTTCAATAATGTTTCAATCATGTCTCCCTCTCCCTTCTTGCCTCTAGTGAGAACATATTCAGTGCTTCCAGATGTTCCTCGTGCAAGTGTCCTTGAAGGCCCTGGATCATTTTGGTTGCTCATCTCTGGATAGCCTCCAACCTGTTTGTATCCTTTTTCAGATGTGACTCCAAAACTGGACACAGTACTTCAGATGAGGCCTTACCAGGGACCTGTATAGTGGCAGTATTATCTCCGTCCTCCTGCTGTCGAATCCCTTCCCTATTCATCCCAGCATTTTGTTGGCCTTGTTATAAGCTGTGTTACATTGGCTTGCCTGTTTAAGAGTGCTGCTTATGATGACACCTAGCTGAGCTGGACTGCATCGAGGTGATACTCTGCCCTTGGGTTCCCCTTACCCAAATGCATCACCTTACACTTTTTTTGCATCAAACCTCAGCTACCAGAGGTTGGACCATCTTTTCAGCCTCTGTAGGTCTTTTTGAAGGTCCCTAACCACCTCCTCACTGTCAACCCATCCTCCTAGCTTGGTATCATCTGTGAATAGGGCAATTCTGCCCTGAATACCTATGCTGATGTCACTGATTAAGGCATTAAACAGGACCAGACCTAACACTAAGCCTTGGGGCACACCACTAGTGGCCGCGCCTTCATCAGACTGTTCCCCATTTACCACTACGCTCTATCTTCTGTCCCTAAGCCAATTACCTACCCAACTGACTATGCATTTGGTTGCACCCAGGTCCTCCAACCTTTTCAGCAGGCTGTTATGTGGCACTGAATCAAAGGCCTTACTGAAACCAAAGAAGAGGAGGTCTACTGGGTGGCCTCGGTATAATTCCCTAGTCACCCAGTCAAAAAATGTGATTAGGTTAGTTTGACATGACCATCACACCACAAACCCATGTTGCCTGTCATCCTGCAGACCGTTTTTATCTAGGTACTCTACCAAGTCTTGTTTTATTAAGGTTTCCATCAGTTTCCCTACTACCGGCATAAGGTTAACTGGTCAGTAGTTGCCTGCTTCCTCCCAGCTCCCTCCTTTGTGAAGGGGAACCACACAAGCTTTTTTCCAGTCTCCTGGCACTACCCCTGTCTGAAGTGATCTGCTGAATAAATGTGTTAAGGGACCTGCCAATTCACTTGCTACCTCCTTTAGCACCCTTGGGTGTCTTCCATCAGGCCCTGGTGACTTGTTTTCCCTGAGTTGATCCAGCTCCTCTCTAACCCTACTGTTGGTGATTGATGGTGCTTCTGTTTGTGGGACACCTTTGTTAGCAGCCTTGGGTGTATTCCATCAGGCCCTGGTGACTTGTTTTCCCTGAGTCGATCCAGCGCCTCTCTAACCCTACTGTTGGTGATTGATGGTGCTTCCGTTTGTGGGATGCCTTTGTTAGTAGCCTTGGGTGTATTCCATCAGGCCCTGGTGACTTGTTTTCCCTGAGTCGATCCAGCGCCTCTCTAACTCTACTGTTGGTGATTGATGGTGCTTTCGTTTGTGGGATGCCTTTGTTAGCAGCCTTGGGTGTATTCCATCAGGCCCTGGTGACTTGTTTTCCCTGAGTTGATCCAGCGCCTCTCTAACCCTACTGTTGGTGATTGATGGTGCTTCCGTTTGTGGGATGCCTTTGTTAGCACCCTTGGGTGTCTTCCATCAGGCCCTGGTGACTTGTTTTCCCTGAGTTGATCCAGCGCCTCTCTAACCCTACTGTTGGTGATTGATGGTGCTTCCGTTTGTGGGATGCCTTTGTTAGCAGCCTTGGGTGTATTCCATCAGGCCCTGGTGACTTGTTTTCCCTGAGTTGATCCAGCGCCTCTCTAACCCTACTGTTGGTGATTGATGGTGCTTCCGTTTGTGGGATGCCTTTGTCAGCAGCCTTGGGTGTATTCCATCAGGCCCTGGTGACTTGTCTTCCCTGAGTTGATCCAGCGCCTCTCTAACCCTACTGTTGGTGATTGATGGTGCTTCTGTTTGTGGGATGCCTTTGTTAGCAGCCTTGGGTGTATTCCATCAGGCCCTGGTGACTTGTTTTCCCTGAGTTGATCCAGAGCCTCTCTAACCCTACTGTTGGTGATTGATGGTGCTTCTGTTTGTGGGACGCCTTTGTTAGCAGCCTTGGGTGTATTCCATCAGGCCCTGGTGACTTGTTTTCCCTGAGTCGATCCAGCGTCTCTCTAACCCTACTGTTGGTGATTGATGGTGCTTCCGTTTGTGGGATGCCTTTGTTAGCACCCTTGGGTGTATTCCTTCAGGCCCTGGTGACTTGTTTTCCCTGAGTTGATCCAGCATCTCTCTAACCCTACTGTTGGTGATTGATGGTGCTTCCGTTTGTGGGATGCCTTTGTTAGCACCCTTGGGTGTATTCCATCAGGCCCTGGTGACTTGTTTTCCCTGAGTCAATCCAGCGTCTCTCTAACCCTACTGTTGGTGATTGATGGTGCTTCCGTTTGTGGGATGCCTTTGTCAGCAGCCTTGGGTGCATTCCATCAGGCCCTGGTGACTTGTTTTCCCTGAGTTGATCCAGCATCTCTCTAACCCTACTGTTGGTGATTGATGGTGCTTCCGTTTGTGGGATGCCTTTGTTTGCACCCTTGGGTGTATTCCATCAGGCCCTGGTGACTTGTTTTCCCTGAGTCGATCCAGCGCCTCTCTAACCCTACTGTTGGTGATTGATGGTGCTTCCATTTGTGGGATGCCTTTGTCAGTAGCCTTGGGTGTATTCCATCAGGCCCTGGTGACTTGTTTTCCCTGAGTTGATCCAGCGTCTCTCTAACCCTACTGTTGGTGATAGATGGTGCTTCTGTTTGTGGGATGCCTTTGTTAGCACCCTTGGGTGTATTCCATCAGGCCCTGGTGACTTTTTTTCCCTGAGTTGATCCAGCATCTCTCTAACCCGTACTGTTGGTGATTGATGGTGCTTCTGTTTGTGGGATGCCTTTGTTAGCACCCTTGGGTGTCTTCCATCAGGCCCTGGTGACTTGTTTTCCCTGAGTTGATCCAGCGCCTCTCTAACCCTACTGTTGGTGATTGATGGTGCTTCTGTTTGTGGGATGCCTTTGTTAGCAGCCTTGGGTGTATTCCATCAGGCCCTGGTGACTTGTTTTCCCTGAGTTGATCCAGCACCTCTCTAACCCTACTGTTGGTGATTGATGGTGCTTCCGTTTGTGGGATGCCTTTGTTAGCACCCTTGGGTGTCTTCCATCAGGCCCTGGTGACTTGTTTTCCCTGAGTTGATCCAGCGCCTCTCTAACCCTACTGTTGGTGATTGATGGTGCTTCTGTTTGTGGGATGCCTTTGTTAGCAGCCTTGGGTGTATTCCATCAGGCCCTGGTGACTTGTTTTCCCTGAGTTGATCCAGCACCTCTCTAACCCTACTGTTGGTGATTGATGGTGCTTCCGTTTGTGGGATGCCTTTGTTAGCAGCCTTGGGTGTATTCCATCAGGCCCTGGTGACTTGTTTTCCCTGAGTCGATCCAGCGCCTCTCTAACTCTACTGTTGGTGATTGATGGTGCTTCTGTTTGTGGGATGCCTTTGTTAGCAGCCTTGGGTGTATTCCATCAGGCCCTGGTGACTTGTTTTCCCTGAGTTGATCCAGCGCCTCTCTAACCCTACTGTTGGTGATTGATGGTGCTTCTGTTTGTGGGACGCCTTTGTTAGCAGCCTTGGGTGTATTCCATCAGGCCCTGGTGACTTGTTTTCCCTGAGTCGATCCAGCACCTCTCTAACCCTACTGTTGGTGATTGATGGTGCTTCTGTTTGTGGGATGCCTTTGTTAGCAGTCTTGGGTGTATTCCATCAGGCCCTGGTGACTTGTTTTCCCTGAGTTGCTCCAGCGCCTCTCTAACCCCACTGTTGGTGATTGATGGTGCTTCCGTTTGTGGGATGCCTTTGTTAGCAGCCTTGGGTGTATTCCATCAGGCCCTGGTGACTTGTTTTCCCTGAGTCGATCCAGCACCTCTCTAACCCTACTGTTGGTGATTGATGGTGCTTCTGTTTGTGGGATGCCTTTGTTAGCAGCCTTGGGTGTATTCCATCAGGCCCTGGTGACTTGATTTCCCTGAGTTGATCCAGCGCCTCTCTAACCCTACTGTTGGTGATTGATGGTGCTTCCGTTTGTGGGATGCCTTTGTTAGCAGCCTTGGGTGTATTCCATCAGGCCCTGGTGACTTGTTTTCCCTGAGTTGATCCAGCGTCTCTCTAACCCTACTGTTGGTGATTGATGGTGCTTCCGTTTGTGGGATGCCTTTGTTAGCACCCTTGGGTGTATTCCATCAGGCCCTGGTGACTTTTTTTCCCTGAGTTGATCCAGCATCTCTCTAACCCTACTGTTGGTGATTGATGGTGCTTCCGTTTGTGGGATGCCTTTGTAGCACCCTTGGGTGTCTTCCATCAGGCCCTGGTGACTTGTTTTCCCTGAGTTGATCCAGCGCCTCTCTAACCCTACTGTTGGTGATTGGTGGTGCTTCTGTTTGTGGGATGCCTTTGTTAGCAGCCTTGGGTGTATTCCATCAGGCCCTGGTGACTTGTTTTCCTGAGTCAGTCCAGCGCCTCTAACTACTGTTGGTGATTGATGGTGCTTCTGTTTGTAGGATGCCTTTGTTAGCAGCCTTGGATGTATTCCATCAGGCCCTGGTGACTTGTTTTCCCTGAGTTGATCCAGTGCCTCTCTAACCCTACTGTTGGTGATTGATGGTGCTTCCGTTTGTGGGATGCCTTTGTTAGCACCCTTGGGTGTCTTCCATCAGGCCCTGGTGACTTGTTTTCCCTGAGTTGATCCAGCGCCTCTCTAACCCTACTGTTGGTGATTGATGGTGCTTCCGTTTGTGGGATGCCTTTGTTAGCAGCCTTGGGTGTATTTCATCAGGCCCTGGTGACTTGTTTTCCCTGAGTTGATCCAGCGCCTCTCTAACCCTACTGTTGGTGATTGATGGTGCTTCCATTTGTGGGATGCCTTTGTCAGCAGCCATGGGTGTATTCCATCAGGCCCTGGTGACTTGTCTTCCCTGAGTTGATCCAGTGCCTCTCTAACCCTACTGTTAGTGATTGATGGTGCTTCCGTTTGTGGGATGCCTTTGTTAGCAGCCTTGGGTGTCTTCCATCAGGCCCTGGTGACTTGTTTTCCCTGAGTTGATCCAGCGCCTCTCTAACCCTACTGTTGGTGATTGATGGTGCTTCTGTTTGTGGGACGCCTTTGTTAGCAGCCTTGGGTGAATTCCATCAGGCCCTGGTGACTTGTTTTCCCTGAGTCGATCCAGCACCTCTCTAACCCTACTGTTGGTGATTGATGGTGCTTCTGTTTGTGGGATGCCTTTGTAAGCAGTCTTGGGTGTATTCCATCAGGCCCTGGTGACTTGTTTTCCTGAGTTGATCCAGCGCTCTCTAACCCCACTGTTGGTGATTGATGGTGCTTCCGTTTGTGGGATGCCTTTGTTGCAGCCTTGGGTGTATTCCATCAGGCCCTGGTGACTTGTTTTCCCTGAGTATCACAGCCTCTCTAACCCTACTGTTGGTGATTGATGGTGCTTCTGTTTGTGGGATGCCTTTGTTAGCACCCTTGGGTGTATTCCATCAGAGCCCTGGTGACTTGTTTTCCCTGAGTTGATCCAGCCTCTAACCCTACTGTTGGTGATTGATGGTGCTTCCGTTTGTGGGATGCCTTTGTTAGCAGCCTTGGGTGTATTCCATCAGGCCCTGGTGACTTGTTTTCCCTGAGTTGATCCAGCATCTCTCTAACCCTACTGTTGGTGATTGATGGTGCTTCCGTTTGTGGGATGCCTTTGTTAGCATCCTTGATTGTATTCCATCAGGCCCTGGTGACTTGTTTCCTAGGTCAATCAGCGCCTCTCTAACCCTACTGTTTGTGATTGATGGTGCTTCTGTTTGTGGGATGCCTTTGTTAGCAGCCTTGGGTGTCTTCCATCGAGCCCTGGTGACTTGTTTTCCCTGAGTTGATCCAGCGTCTCTAACCCTACTGTTGGTGATTGATGGTGGTTCTGTTTGTGGGATGCCTTTGTCAGCAGCCTTGGGTGTATTCCATCAGGCCCTGGTGACTTGTTTTCCCTGAGTTGATCCAGCGTCTCTCTAACCCTACTGTTGGTGATTGATGGTGCTTCCGTTTGTGGGATGCCTTTGTTAGCACCCTTGGGTGTATTCCATCAGGCCCTGGTGACTTGTTTTCCCTGAGTTGATCCAGCGTCTCTCTAACCTTACTGTTGGTGATTGATGGTGCTTCCGTTTGTGGGATGCCTTTGTTAGCACCCTTGGGTGTATTCCATCAGGCCCTGGTGACTTGTTTGCCCTGAGTGATCCAGCCTCTCTAACCCTACTGTTGGTGATTGATGTTGCTTCCGTTTGTGGGATGCCTTTGTTGCACCCTTGGGTGTATTCCATCAGACCCTGGTGACTTGTTTTCCTGAGTCGATCCAGCGCTCTCTAACCCTACTCTTGGTGATTGATGGTGCTTCCATTTGTGGGACGCCTTTGTTAGCAACCATTGGTGTATTCCATCAGGCCCTGGTGACTTGTTTTCCCTGAGTCGATCCAGCGTCTCTCTAACCCTACTGTTGGTGATTGATGGTGCTTCCGTTTGTGGGATGCCTTTGTTAGCACCCTTGGTGTATTCCTTCAGGCCCCGGTGACTTGTTTTCCCTGAGTTGATCCAGCGTCTCTCTAACCCTACTGTTGGTGATTGATGGTGCTTCCGTTTGTGGGATGCCTTTGTTAGCACCCTTGGGTGTATTCCATCAGGCCCTGGTGACTTGTTTTCCCTGAGTTGATCCAGCGTCTCTCTAACCCTACTGTTGGTGATTGATGGTGCTTCCGTTTGTGGGATGCCTTTGTTAGCACCCTTGGGTGTATTCCATCAGGCCCTGGTGACTTCTTTTCCCTGAGTCGATCCAGCACCTCTCTAACCTTACTGTTGGTGATTGATGGTGCTTCCTTTTGTGGGATGCCTTTGTCAGTAGCCTTGGGTGTATTCCATCAGGCCCTGGTGACTTGTTTTCCCTGAGTTGATCCAGCGTCTCTCTAACCCTACTGTTGGTGATTGATGGTGCTTCCGTTTGTGGGATGCCTTTGTTGCTTCCTTAGGGTGTATTCCATCAAGCCCTGGTGACTTTTTCCTGAGTTAATCCAGCATCTCTCTAACCCTACTGTTGGTGATTGATGGTACTTCTTTTTATAGGATGCCTTTGTTGCACCTTAGGTGTCTTCCATCGAGCCCTGGTGACTTGTTTTCCTGAGTTGATCAGCGCCTCTCTAACCCTACTGTTGTGATTGATGGTGCTTCTGTTTGTGGGATGCCTTTGTTGCAGCCTTGGTGTATTCCATCAGGCCCTGGTGACTTGTTTTCCCTGAGTTGATCCAGCACCTCTCTAACCCTACTGTTGGTGATTGATGGTGCTTCCGTTGTCAGGATGCCTTTGTAGCACCCTTGGGTGTCTTCCATCAACCCTGGTGACTTGTTCCCTGAGTTGATCAGCGCCTCTCTAACCCTACTGTTGGTGATTGATGGTGCTTCCGTTTGTGGGATGCCTTTGTTAGCAGCCTTGGGTGTATTCCATCAGGCCCTGGTGACTTGTTTTCCACGAGTTGATCCAGCACCTCTCTTACCCTACTGGTGATTGATGGTGCTTCTGTTTGTGGGGCGCCTTTGTTAGCTAGTCGTGTTGTATTCCATCAGGCCCTGGTGACTTGTTTTCCCTGAGTCGATCCAGCACCTCTCTAACCCTACTGTTGGTGATTGATGGTGCTTCTGTTTGTGAGGATGCCTTTATTGCAGTCTTGGGTGTATTCCATCAGGCCCTGGTGACTTGTTTTCCTAGTTGATCCAGCGCCTCTCTAACCCACTGTTGGTGATTGATGGTGCTTCCGTTTGTGGGATGACTTTGTTAGCAGCCTTGGGTGTATTCCATCAGGCCCTGGTGACTTGTTTCCCTGAGTCGATCCAGCACCTCTCTAACCCTACTGTTGGTGATTGATGGTGCTTCTGTTTGTGGATGCCTTTGTTAGCACCTTGGGTGTATTCCATCAGGCCCTGGTGACTTGTTTTCCCTGAGTTGATCCAGCCTCTCTAACCCTACTGTTGGTGATTGATGGTGCTTCCGTTTGTGGGATGCCTTTGTTAGCACCCTTGGGTGTATTCCATCAGGCCCTGGTGACTTTTTTTCCCTGAGTTGATCCAGCATCTCTCTAACCCTACTGTTGGTGATTGATGGTGCTTCTGTTTGTGGGATGCCTTTGTTAGCACCCTTGGGTGTCTTCCATCAGGCCCTGGTGACTTGTTTTCCCTGAGTTGATCAGCCTCTCTAACCCTACTGTTGGTGATTGATGGTGCTTCTGTTTGTGGATGCCTTTGTTGACCTTGGGTGTATTCCATCAGGCCCTGGTGACTTGTTTTCCTAGAGTTGATCCAGCTCTCTAACTCTACTGTTGGTGATTGATGGTGCTTCTGTTTGTAGGATGCCTTTGTTAGCACCCTTGGGTGTCTTCCATCAGGCCCTGGTGACTTGTTTTCCCTGAGTTGATCCAGCGCCTCTCTAACCCTACTGTTGGTGATTGATGGTGCTTCCGTTTGTGGGATGCCTTTGTTAGCAGCCTTGGGTGTCTTCCATCCGGCCCTGGTGACTTGTCTTCCCTGAGTTGATCCAGTGCCTCTCTAACCCTACTGTTGGTGATTGATGGTGCTTCCGTTTGTGGGATGCCTTTGTTAGCAGCCTTGGGTGTCTTCCATCAGGCCCTGGTGACTTGTTTTCCCTGAGTTGATCCAGCGCCTCTCTAACCCTACTGTTGGTGATTGATGGTGCTTCTGTTTGTGGACACTTTGCGTACTTAGCAGCCTTGGTGTTCCATCAGGCCCTGTTGACTTGTTTTCCCTGAGTCGATCCAGCACCTCTCTAACCCTACTGTTGGTGATTGATGGTGCTTCTGTTTGTGGGATGCCTTTGTTAGCAGTCTTGGGTGTATTCCATCAGGCCCTGGTGACTTGTTTTCCCTGAGTTGATCCAGCGCCTCTCTAACCCCACTGTTGGTGATTGATGGTGCTTCCGTTTGTGGGATGCCTTTGTTAGCAGCCTTGGGTGTATTCCATCAGGCCCTGGTGACTTGTTTTCCCTGAGTCGATCCAGCGCCTCTCTAACCCTACTGTTGGTGATTGATGGTGCTTCTGTTTGTGGGATGCGTTTGTTAGCAGCCTTGGGTGTATTCCATCAGGCCCTGGTGACTTGTTTTCCCTGAGTTGATCCAGCGCCTCTCTAACCCTACTGTTGGTGATTGATGGTGCTTCCGTTTGTAGGATGCCTTTGTTGCAGCCTTGGTATATTCCATCAGGCCCTGGTGACTTGTTTTCCTGAGTCGATCCTCGCCTCTCTAACCCTACTGTTGGTGATTGATGGTGCTTCCGTTTGTGGGATACCTTTGTTGCCAACCTTGGTGTATTCCATCAGGCCCTGGTGACTTGTTTTCCCTGAGTTGATCCAGCATCTCTCTAACCCTACTGTTGGTGACTGATGGTGCTTCCGTTTGTGGGATGCCTTTGTTAGCACCCTTGGGTGTATTCCATCAGGCCCTGGTGACTTGTTTTCCCCTGAGTCAATCCAGCGCCTCTCTAACCCTACTGTTTGTGATTGATGGTGCTTCTGTTTGTGGGATGCCTTTGTTTCCAGCCTTGGGTGTCTTCCATCAGGCCCTGGTGACTTGTTTTCCCTGAGTTGATCCAGCGTCTCTAACCCTACTGTTGGTGATTGATGGTGCTTCTGTTTGTGGGATGCCTTTGTCAGCAGCCTTGGGTGTATTCCATCAGGCCCTTGTGACTTGTTTTCCCTGAGTTGATCCAGCGTCTCTCTAACCCTACTGTTGGTGATTGATGGTGCTTCCGTTTGTGGGATGCCTTTGTTAGCACCCTTGGGTGTATTCCATCAGGCCCTGGTGACTTGTTTTCCCTGAGTTGATCCAGCGTCTCTCTAACCCTACTGTTGGTGATTGATGGTGCTTCCGTTTGTGGATGCCTTTGTTAGCAGCCTTGGGTGTATTCCATCAGGCCCTGGTGACTTGTTTTCCCTGAGTTGATCCAGCGCCTCTCTAACCCTACTGTTGGTGATTGATGGTGCTTCCGTTTGTGGGATGCCTTTTATTAGCAGCCTTGGGTGTATTCTATCAGGCCCTGGTGACTTGTTTTCCCTGAGTTGATCCAGCATCTCTCTAACCCTACTGTTGGTGATTGATGGTGCTTCCGTTTGTGGGATGCCTTTGTTAGCACCCTTGGGTGTATTCCATCAGGCCCTGGTGACTTGTTTTCCCCTGAGTCAATCCAGCGCCTCTCTAACCCTACTGTTTGTGATTGATGGTGCTTCTGTTTGTGGGATGCCTTTGTTAGCAGCCTAGGGTGTCTTCCATCAGGCCCTGGTGACTTGTTTTCCCTGAGTTGATCCAGCGTCTCTAACCCTACTGTTGGTGATTGATGGTGCTTCTGTTTGTGGGATGCCTTTGTCAGCAGCCTTGGGTGTATTCCATCAGGCCCTGGTGACTTGTTTTCCCTGAGTTGATCCAGCGTCTCTCTAACCCTACTGTTGGTGATTGATGGTGCTTCCGTTTGTGGGATGCCTTTGTTAGCACCCTTGGGTGTATTCCATCAGGCCCTGGTGACTTGTTTTCCCTGAGTTGATCCAGCGTCTCTCTAACCCTACTGTTGGTGATTGATGGTGCTTCCGTTTGTGGGATGCCTTTGTTAGCACCCTTGGGTGTATTCCATCAGGCCCTGGTGACTTGTTTGCCCTGAGTCGATCCAGCGCCTCTCTAACCCTACTGTTGGTGATTGATGTTGCTTCCGTTTGTGGGATGCCTTTGTTAGCACCCTTGGGTGTATTCCATCAGGCCCTGGTGACTTGTTTTCCCTGAGTCGATCCAGCGCCTCTCTAACCCTACTCTTGGTGATTGATGGTGCTTCCGTTTGTGGGATGCCTTTGTCAGCAGCCTTGGGTGTGTTCCATCAGGCCCTGGTGACTTGTTTTCCCTGAGTTGATCCAGCGTCTCTCTAACCCTACTGTTGGTGATTGATGGTGCTTCCGTTTGTGGGATGCCTTTGTTAGCACCCTTGGGTGTCTTCCATCAGGCCCTGGTGACTTGTTTTCCCTGAGTTGATCCAGCATCTCTCTAACCCTACTGTTGGTGATTGATGGTGCTTCCGTTTGTGGGATGCCTTTGTTAGCACCCTTGGGTGTGTTCCATCAGGCCCTGGTGACTTGTTTTCCCTGAGTTGATCCAGCGCCTCTCTAAACCTACTGTTGGTGATTGATGGTGCTTCTGTTTGTGGGATGCCTTTGTTAGCAGCCTTGGGTGTATTCCAACAGGCCCTGGTGACTTGTTTTCCCTGAGTTGATCCAGCGCCTCTCTAACCCTACTGTTGGTGATTGATGGTGCTTCTGTTTGTGGGATGCCTTTGTTAGCAGCCTTGGGTGTCTTCCATCAGGCCCTGGTGACTTGTTTTCCCTGAGTTGATCCAGCGCCTCTCTAACCCTACTGTTGGTGATTGATGGTGCTTCTGTTTGTGGTATGCCTTTGTTAGCAGCCTTGGGTGTCTTCCATCAGGCCCTGGTGACTTGTGTTCCCTGAGTCGATCCAGCGCCTCTCTAACCCTACTGTTGGTGATTGATGGTACTTCCGTTTGTGGGATGCCTTTGTCAACACCCTTGATGCTGATGTCTGGTACTGGGCCTTTGTGTTCTTTGGTGAATACTGAGCAAAGAAAGTTGTTCAGAACTTTGGCTTTCTGCCTATCCTACGCTACTATCCTGTCACCGTCTTTGAGTCTAACTATTCCTCCCCTTTTCATTCTTTTTCCCTGTATATATTTAAAAAAGCATTTGTTCCTTCTTTATCCCCTTCCGCAAGCTGAAGCTCCATTGCATCCTTGGTTGATTTCATCATGCTTTTTGCTTCTTTGCTCTTCTGAACATATGCTTCCCATGCACTGTCTTTCCAAGTTCTTTTATCATTCCTCTAGGCTTCCCTTTTGGTTCTAATTGTGGTCCTTACCTGGTTACTGAACCATATTGGTTAACAAGTAACCATCATCTTCGTTACCTACAAGTGAGACATTTTTTACAAGTAGGCACTAACATAGATAAGCTCACTAGACAGCAGAACCCATTTATTTTATTTATAGTAGTCATTGGAATTACAACCCTTTGAGTCAGGGACTCATTTCCAAAGGCTCCACATCAGAGTTACAGAGAAGTACAGGCAATTACATATGAGCATTCCTTATAGACATAAATAATACAGGGGTACAGGGTACAAATATAGTAGGAACACAGCAGGATTTTAAGAACTGTTACAAATTGTATACATCTGGAGTTACAGGCCTATACATTGAGGTAGCTAAGGACACTTATCAACCTTGCCAGTTGACCAATTTTGAGACTGAGGGCTGATTAAGTTGACTCAGAAGCCACTGTCATAGACTCGGAGTCATGACAGAGGAGGGGCCCAGTGGACTTGGGTTCACCGGGAGGTACACACGCAAGAGTGAGTAGAGAATATATGATTCCTGAGGGCCTCTATAAATAGTCCTAGCATGGGCAGACTAGTTACTGAAGTGGGTAGAGAGTTGGACCAGGTTGGGCATCTGTAACCGAATGTCCTTAGGGCTAGGAAGGTTCTAACCTTGGGGACTATGAGAGAGGATTTGGAGGCACTGCGGGTATTGACTGAGGGGACGGCTGGGAGAAGAGTGGAGGGGACACCTGGATGGGTGAGACCAAGGAATATTTTTTTGGCCATGAGGCAGGACTGGTATTTGAGCTTCTCTGCAAAATTAAGCACATTTGTGAGGGAGTAAAGTGCACAGGAATGGGTGTGGTGTTCAGCGCCAGTCAGGAGCCCACAGGCCTTGTTTATGGACTATTTAATTTTACTGAGAGCAGTATTGTCAGCTGCACTATAGATGAGCAGGCCGTAGTCGACTAAAGAGAGGACCAACAAGGTGATGGCTAATCTGAGCACTTCAGGTGGAAGGCAGTCCTTGTGCCAATAGAGGAAACCAATTAGTGAATTGGTGGCCATTGTGAGGGTACTGATGTGGTGGTGGAACGTGAGGGCAGAGTCAAAGTGGATGCCCAGGTATTTATATGAGGATACTTGTCCTAGGGGATGGAGAGAGCTGGAGGGGACCTGTAGGGGGTAGTCTTTATGTTTATTTTTGTGGTGGGCAAAGAGCATTGATTTTTTTTTTAGGTTGATGACCAGTTTTCTATCTGTGAACCAGCACTCAATCCGATTGAAGGAGTGTTGGAGGGAAGATAGGAGGGCAGTGAGGTTTGGGTCAGAGGCAAAGAGGACCACTTCATCGGCATAGAGAAGGATCTTTCTGGGGCAGGAGCTGGGAAGGGAGTTGAGATAAAGGCTGAAAAGAAGAGGACCAAGGATGGAGCCTTGACAGACCCCAGAGCAGACAAGGCAGGAGCTGGAGAGAGTGTTGTTAAGTTTGACACATCAGGATCTGGCAGTTAAATAGCTAGTGAACCAGTCAATGGGTCCTTGGGAGAGACCAGATTGTAGAAGGGTGTCCAGCAGTAGTGAGTGGTTGACCGTGTCAAATGCCTTTGACAGGTCGATGAACATGGTGCCCGCAAGGTGACCTTTGTCCAGGGCAGAGTGTAGGAAGGTAGAGAACTCAAGGAGAATGGTGGTAGTACTATGGCCCAACCTGAAGCCATGTAGCTCCCGGCAGAGTATGTTGCGGGTGACAAGGTAGTCAGTAAGTTGGTTTGCCACTATTTTTTATAAGGCTTTTGAGATAGGGGGGAGAATAGAAATAGGTTGATAGTTGCTTGGGGAGGAGCTGTCACCGCTTTAATGGATGGGAGTGATGACTGCCGTTTTCCAGGCCTGGGGAAATTGGCCAAGGCATAGGGAGCGATTAAGCAGGGCAGTGAGTGGTGGGAGCATTACATCAAAGGCGAGTCAGAGGAGCCGTAGGTCAAGCAGGTTGTTGCTATGGCTGATGGGGTTCAGGGCTTTAACTAGGATTGGCTGGGCTACCTGCAGTGAGATGGTACAAAGGTGGAAGGGAGGTCGAGGGAAGGTGGGAAGTGGGGATGGGCCATTTGGGTCAAAAAGTTGCTGGGGAGGACTGAGCTGAGGTCAGTGAAAGAGTGCTGAGGCAGTCAGCGATACATTGGGAGTCTGTGGAGAGAGTGCCGTTGATGTTTAGTAGAGATAGTGGGGGGTATGGGACTTCCCATTTTTCTTTGATGTTGTCCCAGAAATTACGTGCAGACCCCCAGGAGGAGGCTAGCGTTGATCTATAATA
The DNA here is from genome assembly GCA_016271365.2 of Neoceratodus forsteri. NCBI lineage: Eukaryota > Metazoa > Chordata > Ceratodontiformes > Ceratodontidae > Neoceratodus > Neoceratodus forsteri. The sequence continues at coordinate 614,154,615 of CM057452.1, forward strand.
GTGAGCCTTGGCCTTGCGAATGGCCCAAGTGCATTTATTGCGCTCAGCATTGAAGGTCTGTCAATCTGCCAGTTTACCAGAGGAGATGGCTTTATGCCAGAGATTATCTCTGTGTTTCAGTTGTTTGAGGAGAGAAGGGGTGATCCAGGGGGCATTACGTTTTTTGGTGAGTGTCTTGGTGGGGGGGGGGCAAACATATCACAGGCCGTGGTAAAGAAGCGCGAGAAGAAGTCAAGTGCATCATCAATGCTGTGGGCAGAGTTTATGAGTAACTAGTCCCAGAGAGCAAGATGCTCCCTGAATTTGTTAAGGCATCCAGGGCAGAGACATTGGCGGAATTCCACCTTTGGCATGGGTTTTGGGATTCGACAGGACCAGAAGAGGCTGATTGGACAGTGGTCACTTAATGAGTTTGGGAGGACTCGAATGTCAGCAATTTTGTGGGGGCGGTTTGGGAGGATGATGTCCAGCAATGTCCAAGTTCATTTGAGGGATTGTATCTGGTGGGTTGTGTTACCAGCTGGGTTAAGTCCAGGGCTGCGAAAGTGTCCTTGGCATGATTGGAAGAACTGGCAAGCCAGTTAGTGTTGAGGTCCCCCAGCAGGATCTGCTCCAATTTGTGGGGGAGATTAGATAGGTATTCCGATAGGGAGAGAATGGCAGCAGCCTGGTGTCATGGGGGAATGTAGGCAGCCATGATGTACAAGGGGGGCCCTGGTTGGGTCAGGGTGATTTTGAGGGTAATAGCTTGGGTACCATGATCCAGTGGGGGGGGTAGGGCATGACCCAGCAAGGAGTCTCTGATATATATATATATGGCACAACCCCCAACCCATTTACCAACTATATCCTCCCTAAATAGAGGGAGGGCAATGAAGGAGTCAGGGGTGGACTTCGAGAGCCAAGTTTCCACCAGAGGTAGGATGTCAGGTTGGTGCTGTTGGACCCAGCATTGAAAGGCTACAGATTTCTTCAGGAAGCTACAAATATTCATGGAGGCTATATGAAGACCTCCTAATGGTCGAGCAAGGGACGGACGAGTGGAGCATGGTCCAGGGTTGGGGTGGATGTTACCTGACAATAAGCGGAGGAGAGTGATTACCCTGAGCAGGGCTAGGTGAGGAAGACTGTGATTCCTAGGCAGGGTCGTAGGTGGGTTTGAAGGGTAGGGAGCAGGGGACTGGGAGACTGCAGAGGGCAGGAATGGCAAGGTAGAGGGGGGGACCAGGGGGAATCAGGGATTGGCGACGACCATGGTATGTGAGCAGGCGGGGGGTGGGGTTGGGACCTGTGGGTGGAGAGAGTGCGGGGGGAGTGGAAGTTGTTGGGGGAAGTAAGTGGAGGTTGCAGTAGGGTGGTACCGGGGTGGTGGTGGTGGTGATAGACAGAGGTGGGGGAGGGACAACAGTACTAGGGTTAGAAACAGGACCGGGTGGCTCAGGCGACCAGTGGCTGGGATAGCTAGTGATGGTGACCAGGAGAGAGGTAGGCATAAGAGTGACATAATGAATGAATTAATATAGCCGTATCTGCAGGTTAGTGAGATACACCGATTCCTTCAGTTGGTAAGAAAATTAGGCTGGTTTAGAGTTCAGTGTGGTGTCTTCCGAGAGTAGAAAGTGAGTAGACCCAGCCAGGGGGACACTTTAGAATGGGGAAAAATTAGGCTGGTTTAGAGCTCAGTGTGGTGTCTTCAAATTTAAAGAGTTAAGATTAACACCAACAAGTGTTAGGCCCTATAACTGCATTCTGTATTTTTAAGGGGAGTTGCAATATTAGTGAAGGGGGAGGATGAAGATTGCCTAGGGGCGGTGCCAAGAGGGGAGGAGAGCATTTAATAAAGGCTGGGGGGGGGGGGAATTCAAGCAGGAAGCAGAGAAAGTGAAACAAAAATGGGATTATTTGCAGGGTATAGTTTACAACTGTGGCACAAATGAAACCTGCTCTGCACAGAGAAGTGTAATACTTTAAAACCTAAACAACCTGCACTCTAAAGAATCCTGCACTTCAGACATCCCTTGAAGTGCAAAACTGCTGTCAACAGGCTTAGATTCACATTTCAGTTAGCATACACAGAACAATTCTGAGAAACTTAACCAGTACTAGAATCAGTAAATAAGATTAGCTTAAAGTCCAAAAGGAGGAGCAAAGAATTTAAAAAGTAGAGCAGCCAGTCAGCAGGCAGAGCCGATGGTTCTGGCCAGTCGGTGTGGAGACATCAGAAGTTTCAGCAGCGTACCTTCGGTCTGGTGATCGGTGGGCAGTACAACGAGGAGGCAGCCGGCGGACAAAGGGGACCTGCTGGGCTGCTTGCAGCAGCAGAGGCACCCATGTCAAGGGTGAAGCTTCAGTCTGGTGATCGTCAGGCAATACAGTGAGGAGGCAGCTAGAGGACAGAGGGAACCCACCAGGCTGCTTGCAGCAGCAGAGGCACTCATGTCAAGGGTGAAGCTTCGATCTGGTGATCGGTGGGCAGTATGGCGAGGAGGCAGCTACAGAACAGATGGGACCCACCAGGCTGCTTGCAGCAGCAGAGTCACCCGTGTCAAGGGTGAAGTTTCGATCTGGTGACCGGTGGGCAGTACGGCGAGGAGGCAGCCAGCGGACAGAGGGGACTCACCGGGCTACTTGCTTTTGGTATATATCTGACCTGTACTCCCGTCTACAAAAGACCAAGATAGACCCCCTGGGATGGGTCAAACAAAGATGAGAGAGGGACAGCAGGACATTGATAGGCAGAAAAACTTGAGACAGATCCCTGAAAACTGGATAGAAAGTCACATCCTCCCCAGTCCGCAGAGAATTTAGGAGAAACGTGACAGCTGGATTCTTTAATACCCCCACCATAACAAAACATATCATGACAATAAATACAGATTTCTGCTGGAAGCATCATGGGGGCACAGGATCACACCACTACACCTCTTCAGAATGCTCAGGACTACAGAACTATTGGATGGGGGGTATGAGAAAAGATCCAGGAGGTATTAGGAACAGCTGTCCCACATGCCTTCCAATGCCTAGTATTGGGCATATTCTCAACTACACTAAAAAAATATATACTTTAAGAGATTAGGACATATGCTTATGCTAGCCACTTTGAAATGCACAACACTGCTATGGTTATCAGACTTGATCCCACAGATACCCTCTTGGATCAGAAATATGGAAGAGAGTTGCAATATGGAACTGTCACAAACTCGCTCAGCCGGTCAGCCCTCTACTTCCAAAGTGCCAACCTCTGAGCGTATGATTTGTGTACAGTGAACAGAACAAGGTAACCCTCTTGTCTGTTTTGTGGGTTCAAGTCACCTTAGTCTCAAGATCTGGAGGGATTCAAACTGATAACCTCTTGTTAGTGTACCCAATTATCAGGCTCAGATAATTCTGTCTTTGGGGGGCCAGATATCTTTGCCTATGGGCACCCAACCAGGTCTTTCAAATGAACCCTTAGAACTCTATGCAAGACTTTAGAGAACTCTATCCATTTCCCAGTTTGTATAAAATAAGCTCATACACAGTGTTACTTATAACCTTTAAAAGCTCCACTTAAAATAAAAAGAAACATCAAGGCACTCCAGACAGTTTCAGTTGTAAAATATCTTTACTTTAAAATATCAAAACAGAACAATAATTACAGAACAAAATATATATCCCAACACATACAGCCTTAAAACAAACAGGTAAAAGTGCAGTTCCTACAATACTGTACATACATTCAGACTGGTCTAATCTAATGCTTACTTTCTTTCAGTGCTTTGAGGATCTGTCTTCTCTCAGTCTGGAATGTTGTCTTGTGTGTCTCTGTCAAGGTTCTTCCAGCAATTAAACACCATTCTGAGCCAGCCCTTTCTGAGGTCACATAACTCTGCCTTGGTGTAACAACATCTATATTTTATCTCACAGGAGGACCAAATAATATATTTAAAAAAAACATAATAGGTGACCTCACTGCCTTTCCTCTCTCAGGTTAACCAGACCAAACCGGTTTGTGCTCTGCTACACATACATCTTAAAAGTTTCTTTGATCTAAGTCACTGTATTCAAGCAAAAGTGTATTTGCCTCTTTAATCCCATCTGGGCCTTGGACTCTACACCTCAAAGGTCTCTCTGATGTAATTCAAGGGTCCCCCAGAAAAGTATATTGGACCTTCCAAATTCGTCTGGGTCCTCCCTGGCCCAGACATCAACCTCTCTTCAATGCCCATTCTGGCTTCTCTCTGACACCCCTCCCTCTCAAGTTCTTCCTGACAACTATTGCAAATCAAAGGATTTTCCCTGAGGGAATTATGAATGGCTAATCTTATTTTCTGGGATGAAAGCAAATTGACAAGTTAATTGCATCCCAGATATCTGCAGTTTAGCTAAGTCCTGTCCTTTGAAGTTATCCCTGTGGGGTCTTGATGTGTCAGTTCCAGTAAGACAGTAGTTTCCTCAAACTGACCTTCCCATCACATAGATACATACATAGATACATAGACAGTGTCGGCAGATAAGGGCCTATGGCCCACCTAGTCTGCCCATTTGAGTTTGTAACTTCAGTTTATGTTTTCCTAGAACTCTGTTGCCCCTTACCCCTGACCTCCAGAATTCCTTTATCTCTATCCCATGCATTCTTGAATCCCGTGATTGTTTCAGCCCCCACCACTTTCTCAGGCAGGGTGTTCCACTTGTCCACCACCCGTTCTGTGCAGAAATTCTTCCTCACATTTCTTCTGAATCATTCTCCCTCCAACTTCATCCCATTCCCTCTAGTCCTGGAACATCTTTTTCACTTAAAAATAGTGTATTCTTGCACCCTGTTCCTCCCTGTAAGATACTTGTATGTCTCTATCATGTCCCCTCTCTCCTTCCTCTCCTCCAGGGAGTACATATTCAATTCCTTCAACCTGTCCTCATAGGACTTGTGATGCAATCCATGTACCATCTTTGTTGCCCTCCTCTGAACCTTCTCTACCCTGTCTATGTCCTTACGTAGTGGAAGGTCTCCAGAACTGACGCTGTACTCCAGGTGGGGCCTCACTAGTGTCTTGTATAGTGGAATCATGACCTCCTTTTCCTGCTGGTGATGCCCTGCCTATGCATCCCAGCATCCTATTTGCTTTACCTGCTGCCTTGTCACACTGTTTCCTACCTTGAGGTCATCAGAGATGATAACCCCAAGATCCCTTTCCTGCTTGGTGCATGCTATATCCTCACCCCCCAACTGATATATTGTGCCAGGGTTTCTGTGCCCCATATGCATTATCTTGCACTTCTTTGCATTGAATTTCAACTGCCAAACCCCTAACCATTCTTCAAGTTTCTGCAGGTCCCTTCTCATTCTGTATACACCCTCTGGGGTGTAGACATATTTTATATGTAATAAAAAATTTGATACAGCACTCAGATCTGGCTGTCTACGTCACAGACTTGATTCCACAGATACCCTCTTGTATCAGAAATATAGAAGAGAGTTGCAATATGGAACAACTTGTGTTTGCTCTACAGCTCAGAAGAGACTTCTTCCTAGACCTATGATGACCCTGGGAGGCACAAGCCCTGGATGGACTAACAGCGGAGGAAATGGGGTGAGCCTCAACATAGAATACTCCTTTCTCATTTGGGACTCATACAATAAGGAACAACAGATTAGCCTGAAATGGCTAAAATAGCTTTATTCAGAGACAGCATGAACTCAGGCAAGGCCATCTGAGACATGGCCTGTCTGGTACAGACAAATACGAACTTACTACAAAGACATTATTTAACTGGGGGGCTGCGTAATACTGCACTATGGTATCCAGTGAACAAAGCAACCGAAATTAGGCACCTACAAAAACGGCGACTAGATTATGGTGCCTGTGTTCATGGCTACCTAGCAGGAGGGCAACCAGATACTGGGGTGGGCAACAGACGGCGACGGGAAGTACGTGCATATATGTGCGCACACACAGGGGAGGGTTGGTATGTGGGAGGTGGTGTGGCAGACAGCTGACAAGCTGGTCCACTAGCGTGGTGGGGAGGGTGGTCGGCTGGCAGGTGCAGAGTTCGGGTCGGGTGTGGCACACTTTTTTTTTTTTGATGGCAGGTGGCTTTCAATTTTTTTAAGTTCTCCCCAACATGCATCCCCCTGGATTTGAGAATCCATAAGTAGGGGGACACAGGGGGCACATCCCCCCGCACTGAAAACAAAACCCATAGGTCTTGGGTGCCCTGTTTCTGCTCACCATGAGTGTGCATCACCGAAATTCATTTTCGGCAATGTACACTCACCATAATGGCGATCGCTAGTCCGTGATCGCCAACATGACATGGAACCCTGCATTACTTTGTTAATAAACAGTTGGTACCAGGCTGGTCCTTTAAGGTGTTCTCTGTTTTTCAATTATATTTTTATGCAGAGCGATGTAATGGATGTAGCCAATTTAAAGATGTGATGTACTGTATATAGATTGCTCAATAAGTAAAAATAAAACAAGCTAAAACGGATATTCTTTAAGGTTATACTCAGGACATATTTTACATCAGCAAAATTACATATATGAGCTAACAGCATCTCTGATACATGTCAAAGATGCGAGGGTAAAAAAGGGACCTGTATGTTGGTAACCTATCCTGAGTTAGTTTAGTTCTGGTCAGAAATTTTCCAGTTATTGTTAGAAATTTTGGAGAGAAATTTTCCTTTTGACCATGGCATTGTGATTTTTGGTATAAACAGGGATGACAAAATCAATGAACAGCAGTCAAACTTGATAAATCTGGATTTTTTTAATTTTATTTTGCTCCTACCCTGCTCCCTGACGGGCCTCTCCTTCAGGCAGCACATTGTTAGCCCCCTCTGCCCACCAACCCACTCCATGTCGCCATCATCCTCCATCCCCATTTTCCCTGTGCCCTGGGTAGACCTGGTACATTCCTGCTGGGAGGGCCCCCCTCCTCGGGGGAGCAATGAAGGGGAGAAACGTTCTGCTGCCTTGACCCGGGAATACAGGAGGACTGAGGGCATCAAAGTGATGCACTTGATGGGCTTTTTGGCGTTGGAAAACTCAATGGCCATCATCTGGTCAATTGGGCAGGTGTATTTCCATATTCTGGGTCCCCTCACACTTCCCACAATCATGCGGCTGTGGCAGTGTTCTTGGAGCAGGGATGATTGGCAGCATGTGGTAACCCATGCTACCAAGAATGCCTCTGCCGAGCCACTTCCATGAGCCACTACCAAGTGGTCCAGCATGGCCCCCCTCCCCCCACCAGACAGAAGCATCCAAAGGACACTCAGATTACCTCCCTGCCAATCTCTGCTCCTGACATCCAGGCTAGGAGTGTGAACCCGGGTCAGCAGCGTGACAGAGTGATGCCCCATAGTTCGGTGCCACAGAGCCAGCTTGTCAGAATATTTTAATAGGCAAAACAAAAATACTAACTCATTGGAAGGCTATAGAACCCCCCAAATTTATGTAATTAATGGTTTTGATGGCAGATTTAAATAAAATAAAAGATGAGATAGAAAGGGCTTTTCATAAAATGCAAGGTGGTTGATATTCATTTGGGCAAACCTTAACTTAATTTGCTAGAAAACATTTTGACTCTCTTTTAAAATAAAACATACCAAGCATTTGTCAATGCCGAATGTTGCTTGCTTGTATGTGCTGTTTAGGTATTTGGAAGTCATTGGAGTGCAAATATTGAAAATTTGCGAACTTACGAGCGTGCGTAGGAACTGCGTAATGCATGCTTGTAAAACAGTCATTGTTAGGAATTTTTTCACCAAATTTTCAACATAGCCATTTTAAGACCTCTGCTCATGGACAGTGTCACTGTGATTTTCTTAATGTGTCCCATACATTGATTTTGCACACCGACTGCGCATTGTGTGCTACATGGGCTGAAACACATTTTGGGCAAGATGTGAAAAATGACAGCTGTACTGCTCATAAGGAGGTGTGGTAAAATGGCAATGTTGAAAATCTGGAGTGAAAATATCGAAAATTCCGCGAACTTACGAGTGTGTGTAGAACTGCTCAACGCACCAGAACAGTCATTTTAGAATTTTTTCAATTAAATTTTTCAACATAGGCTTTTTGAGAGCCCACCTTATGAACATTGGCAGTGTCATTTCGAATCAGTCCTGAAAGGTGATTTCACGAGAGACTATGAAATCACCTCCTTCGGCCCGATTAACGCCATGACAGTGCAAGAATTCATGAGGAGGGGTCCCAAAAACCCCATGTTGAAAATGTGGGCCCAAAATTCCCAAAAATGCCTGAGATAAGCAACAAAGTTGAAAAAAACCCTATTATCCCATTATACAGCTTACCGGCATTTCCTCAGTTCGCAGTCGGCTTTGAAGAGTGCAGACGTGTTCCTGGTCCACCGATGATCATCGCGCTGAGCTCCGGAGGTAAGTATGGGGTGGGGAGTGTGGGGAGGCAGGTTGCGCAGTGGGTGGGTGCAGGTTTTGGGGGGAGCAGGGAGACTGCGAGGGACCGTTTTTTTATTTACAGGTTTTTTTTTTTTTAATTAAGACGACGTGGGATGTTTGCCACGCTGGGGTGGGCTCCCAGCGTGGCAGCTGCAAAGGCTGTTTGGGGGAGCTGGAGCTGATGGGGGATTGGGCACCCCCTTCAGCCATAACAAGATTTGCCATGCTGGGGTGGGCTCCCAGCGTGGCACCTGGAAACTTTTGGAGGGGGCGTGCAGTGGATAGCCAACGGGGATTGGGCACCCTGTTGGCTATAACATTTTTGCCACACTGGGGTGGGCTCTCAGCGTGGCACCTGGACATCTTTGTGGGGGCGTGGAGCCGACGGGGATTGGGCATGCCCGCGGCCATACAGTGTGTGGGTTGGGGGGGAGCGCATCAGCACGCAATATGCGTGCTTGCGTGTGTGTGTGTGGGGGGGAGCTCTGCTCACTGAAGTGGAGCTCTCCCTTTCAACTGTATGCCACTGCATTTTCAACTGCTGTCATAGACAGCTGCAGCAGTCATTGGGGAACTGCGGCTGCGCCTGCCAACTCGCTGACTGAATTAGAAGACGGGTGCCACACCTCTGAAAACTTGGATGATGGCACTATGTTTCTTGCACATGCATGCAAGCAACATAAAAATGAATACAGAGAGAATCACTTATACATAATCTCTTACATAAATTCACTTCAGTTAGGATAGTTTAGAATAGACTCAGGTTAGACCTAGGGAAGCTATGATGGTGCTGAAACCTCATGGCATACAGCTGTGAATGAATCCACCCATGCATCCGAACTAAAACGGGGAAAAGAAAAGGTAAAAAACCCCAGATAAGATTGCTAAAAATGTACAATCTTTTTTTTAACAAGGGTGTTCATTTCTTTTACAAGTGTGCTAACAAAGTGGATACTCAGTAAACTCAGAATTCCGCACTCTTCATCAAGTCACTGCTGCCCAAAATAGGCCCTTGTAATTTAAAACTTTTTTCTTTACTCCAGTTTCAATGGGAGACCTTAGTGTTCTGATTTCAAGCTGAATAGTGGGCAAGTGTGGCTACCAGCATCTAGGTACCTTCCAACGAGCCATATACTATATTGTTTTACTTTTCAATCTGCTATAATGAACCAAAGTAAGGTTGCACTCCCTGTATTTCTAGTACCAAACAACTCTCAAAGCTAGATTTGGTCTTAAATTGATACAGTTCCGCTCATGAATTATCCTGTAGCGCTGGTGGCAGACAGTCAGGTATCATGTTACAGAGGGCCACACCTTTCCCTAATTAACAGACAGTCCAGAATGGTCCCTTCGGCTATTAGTATCATTTGAGTTTATTTTAATATTTTGCAAGGGTGCTTAGAAAGGCAGTATAGCGTAGTAGTTAAGAGCACTGAGCTGCAAACCTGGAGAAGTGGATTTGAATCCCACAGCCGTTTGTATACTGCGTGACCATGAGCAAGTCACTTAACTTTGCTGTGCTCCCAAGGCACACCTGGAAACAAGCCTCAGCTTAGTGTGTCTTTCCTGGCCAAACATCGTAAAATGATATAATAAACAAAGGTGGCTACTCAGTAAAATCAGAACTTGGCACTCCTCATCAGGTCACTACAGCCCAAAAGGGGCCCACTTTTCATTTAAAACTTGTTTGTTCTTACCCCACTTGTGACACAAACAGTGGGCAATTCCAAACGGTCACTTGATTGTACTTGCTGTATAATTGTTGGGCATCGATAGCACAGCAGTTAAAATGAACAAATTAACAACATGAGTTATAATAGTAAAATTGCCATGATTAAGAAAAGCAGAGGTTGACTCATAAGATTGTGACTGGGGAAGGGCTTCTTAAGGAAAAGGAGAAGAAAGGCAGGAAGTAGCAAAACTGTTGAAGGATTTCAATATTCTGTTGCTGTGATAGGTGAAGAAGGGGCACATCCCCCAAAAGCCTTCTCTCACTTTAAACTAACAAAAACTTCTTCACATGCTTTGCAAGCCAACATATTGAGATCAATTCCAAACTTAGGGTAACTTTGGTATATGTGCTGAGCCTTGTTTATGTTGTAATGACTCAAATGCTTTAATTTTAGTGTTCAAAACCCAGGTATGCAGAGTAACAGAGCTCCTTATCTCAATTGATCAATGAGTGTAGAATCATATTAGAACATCTGTTTTACTTGCTTTTTATCACAGTAGGAGACTACATTAGTTCCATTAGTTGTCAGCACTACATCATGGGTATGCAAATGGTATGGGTTTTGTCACATCTTCGTCATTCCTTGAGAAACAATGCACTAGGCAGCAGCACATATGAAAGTAGTAAACAGTAGCACATATATAGAATGAAAAACAGGGGTAAGGTTTCAAGCATAAATTAGGAGTTGCATGAGAAAAAACATTTACCTTGTATTTTCCAGGTCTGTGATTAGGCAAGGACTTCAAAGGGAAAACAGGGGAAACGCAGAGAGTGTGCAGAACTAGGGAAGAGATTCAATATTCTGCAGCTGTAATAGCTGGAGGAGGCGTGTGCCCCTGAAAGCCCTCTCACGGTTCAGACTGATACCAAAATGTTTGCATGCTTTGCAAATGAACATAAAAAGCAGGCATACTTGCAATTGGGGGGGAAGGGACTGTGACGGGGGTGTTTAGAGGGAGTGTTTGTGTTTTCTGTATGTTGTCGCTTAGATGAGGGAGGCTATTCTTAGATCATGTTCAAGTGCACTCACATAGTTGCTTTGTGAGTGGACCTGCTGTTGGTACTGTGCTGTCCTCTTTGTGCCAGTAAGTATAGTCAAACTATTTTGCATATGCAATGATACCTTTCCAGCTGTTTGAGTACACCTGCCATCCTGCCCACTCATTATGCAGCGAACGCTATCTCCAGTTTGCACTTGTGTTTGTGAGCACTTCTATTGTACCGCTTCACATTCAGCACTGAATCTAGAGCAAGGCTCCGTGAGCTGAGTTCATTTTATTCAAATTTACCAGGCTATAAAATACATTGAAATGGATCTTTTGAGATTTAGTACATATGATTCCACCGTAGAATGTTTTAGATATGGTAATCAATTTAGAGTATTTAAACAATTTGCCAGGTTCCCCTCCCATGTCTGTCTCAGTCTATTTAGGTCTTTTGAAACTACAGAGGGATGATAGCACAATACAATCTGCAAATTAGTGTTCTGCCTTTTCACAATTCATAAGGGCCTTCTCAATTGGAACTAAATTGGGTTTGTCCAAATGATTGACTAGTTTGCAGTCTATTAACCAAAGATACCTAAAGAAATGGCGGTGTGGGCTGTTACATTTTCTGTGGAGCTGGCCAAAGGAAACAAAGCAATCTTTCTCATAGTGCTCTCTAGCCATTAAAGGCCAAACTCTGACCATGTTCTAAATGTTTTTTTCCAGTATAGAAAGTAAACAATTGAAAGTTGAGCAGCAGAAGACTATCTACAGACAGCTTATTATGAGAAAAGTATCAGAAAAAAGTTTATCGTGTTATTTTTAAATTTAAAGTATGTTTTCAAATTTCCACAGATAGACTTGTTCCATTATTCATTCAATTGGGTTGTTTCTGCTTAAAGTGTCATAAGTGTACGATACAGTTAATACCACTATAGGGGAATAAAGCCCACAGCATAGTCTAGTTCTGACAGTTCATTACAATACCAGCTCCTAATTTGTGTCAGCTGACCCCTGATAGAGTAGTGGCTAAAATCTGTCAGGGCTAGGCCTCCCTTGTCCTTAGCTAAGTATAATTTACAACTGAGATCCTGTTTTTTTTTTTTTATACAAGCCCCCCCCCACCATTGGTGACACTGTCCACTTCTGTCAGGCTGCCTCCCAGCCCCATCAGCCACCCTTCTGCATCACTTATCTGGTTCCCCAGAGGGCCAGGAAGGGAATTTCCTCCATGGTGGGTTCCCTTGGGTGTGCCATCAGCCATAACTTCCCTCAGGTCAGTATGAGGGGTCACAGGCACTTGGGAGTAGTGGGACACAAGAGCTTCAGCTTTATACTGCTGCAGTATAAACTGAAGGTGGACAAAGCAATGGGTCCTGATGGAATTCACCCCAGAATTCTAAAAGAATTAAGGGAGGAACTAGTGAAACCACTGGCTACTCTTTTTAATAAATCGTGGGAGGATGGTGTGGTACCCGAGGACTGGAGGAAGGCGGATGTGATTCCCCTTCACAAAAGTGGGACCAAGACAGAGGCAGAAAACTACAGACCTGTCAGTCTGACCTCTGTGGTAGGGAAAGTGATGGAGTCACTTCTGAAGGAAAGAATAGTTGAGTACCTAGAGGCCAGTGGGGCACAGGACCCAAGGCAGCATAGGTTCACAGCGGGAAGGTCATGTCAGACGAATCTAATAGATTTCTTTGACTGGGTGACCAAAGTAGTAGACCAGGGAGGGGCTGTGGATATGGCCTACCTAGACTTTAGCAAGGCATTTGACACAGTCCCACACAAAAGATTAATAGTCAAATTAACCAGCCCGGGAATGGGTCCCAGGTTGGTAGCCTGGGTAAAACATTGGCTACACAACAGGACACAGAAGGTAACTGTAAATTGAGCCCACTCTGAAGAAAGAGGGGTTACTAGTGGGGTATCACAGGGTTCAGTATTGGGTCCAGTCCTTTTTAATGTCTTCATCAGTGACATTGCAGAGGGACTGGAAGGAAAAGTATGCCTTTTTGCAGATGACACAAAGATCTGCAACAGGGTTGATACACAAGGAGCCGTGGAAAGGATGAAAAGGGACTTGGCAAGGTTGGAGGAATGGTCAGAAGTATGGCAGACAGGATTCAATGCAAAGAAGTGCAAAATAATGCACCTGGGAAATAAGAACCCAGGGGAAGAATACACAATGGGTGGGGAGGTAGTAACAACAACAAAAAAGGAAAGGGACCTGAGGGTAATCATATCAGATGACCTTAAGGTTAGCAAGCAATATGAGAAGGCAGTAGGGAGGGCTGGGGGTATACTGGGATGTATAGGGAGAGGCATCAGCAGCAGAAAACAGGAAGTTGTTATCCCTCTGTACAGACAGTTGGTGAGACCCCATCTGGAGTACTGTGTCCAGTTCTGGAGACCCCATCTCTGCAAGGACATAGACAGGATAGAGGCAGTCCAGAGGAGGGCAACTAAAATGGTGCAGGGTCTGCAAGAGAAGCCATATGAGGAGAGACTTAAGGAGCTTAATATGTATACCCTTGAGGAAAGAAGGGAGAGGGGGAACATGATAGAAACTTTTAAGTACCTCAGTGGAATCAACAAAGTCCAAGAAGGTAGCATCTTTCAGAAAAAGAGACGTGCAAGAACAAGGGGACACAATTTAAAGATAGAAGGAGGGCGGGTCAGGGGCAATGTGAGGAAGTATTATTTCACAAAGAGGGTAGTGGATGCATGGAACAGCCTTCCTGAGGAGGTTGTGGGGTCTAAAACTGTGGGAGAATTCAAGAATGTATGGGACAGACATAAGGCAATTCTTGTGGGGGGTAGGAAGAAATGGACTGTTGGTTAACTAGGATCTACGGCCTATCCTGTAGGTAGGGAAATGGGCAGACTAGATGGGCCAAGAGGTCCTTATCTGCCATCAGAGTCTATGTTTCTGTGTTTCTATGCATGTTGTTATTTTTTACTGCTTTCATTTTGCCCCACCCTCTGGATGCAGCCAGCTAGTGGCCCATGGTGTGCGTGCACATGCAATTGCTTGTCGCGCACCGGAGTCAGGTTGTGCCTCCGCCCTTTCACTGCAATCTACAGCTGCACTGACACCTGTTGTCACCCAAGTGGCAATGTCGTAGTGGAATGTGCTGTCCTCCCTCCCCGGAGGAAGAGAGCATCTGCTCTGTAATGTTCAAGCCTCCTCCCATGGCTGGTCCCCCACGAGTCTGGCTTTTTTTTTTTCACTTTCCCACACAACTATGAGGATCAGTTTTTGAAGAACATTAAAATAATTGTTGCTAACTTTTATTGGAAGTACCTGGAAAAGAAAGGGGTATTTGGGTAAGATATTCATCTTTGCTTCTGTTGATTCGCTAAGTGTCAGTATGAGTTTCCTTAGTGTAATTCTCCCTGGAAGTAAAACACCAGGTTCTGGCTATGTCCCAGCCTTACCCTTGCTGCTTTAGGCAGTAATGACTAACATGAATGTGAGAAAATAATCATTAAGGGGCTGGTTTAAAAATTGCTTCTTAACCTGCAAGGGTAATCATTAACATTACACTTTCCATTTGGTCACATACATAACAAGCATTTGTCAATGTCAAGTGTTGCCTGTAGTCATTAGCAGTGGAAGTGCAGGTGTTAGACAGAAACAGTATAGGCATGGCAATGAAGTACTGAACCGACACCACCAACTCCACCACCACTCTGCAGAGATGGACAGGCATTGGTGTGTGCCTTTGGGTTGTCGCCCACAACGGTCACGACATTTCACCTCACCCTACCCTGCGGATACTTACAAGTGTCGCGGTGTGCTTTGAAGTGTTCGGGCTTTACACTCACCTCATTCTATAAGGAAATACACTGAAATGGGTGCAGTATAGGAGAATGGGGTGAACTCTGGGGCCAAAGGGTCCAAGGCGTACCTCAATGCCTGCCACTGGCTGCAGGGTGGGGGTGGAATGGCATGAGCATTACTGTCGACAATCCCAAGTCACACCCCTGACGCCTGTCAGCCCCTGCAGAGTAGCGCGTTATGGTCCAAAACCCTAACACCCTGGGCGTTTCTTGGTATTTTTACTCCAAGTTTTCAACATGGGCTTTTTGTGATCCTGCTGCATGAACAGTGACACTATCAGTTTGTTAGCCGGAAGGTGATTTTGCACAGCGACTGTGCCATTAGGCGCCACAGGTGCGACAACACATTTTGAACAGGATGTGAAAAATGACAGCAGTACTGTTCATGAGGAGGTGTAAAAAATGGCAATGTTGAAAATCTAGAGTGAAAATATAAAAAAACTGGTGAAGTCACGAGTGTGCATAGAAACTACGCAACGCACACCCATAATGTAATCAGTTTTGGGATTTTTTGCATCAGATTTTCAACATAGGCATTTTGGGACCTCCGCTCATGAACAGTGTCACAATGATTTTCTATATCCATCCTGAACACTGATTTCCCACGGCAACCGTGCTATTCTGCACTGGAAGTGTGAAAACACATTTTGGCCAGGGTGTGAAAAATGACAGCGGTACCATTCATAAGGAGGTGTGGAAAAATGCCAGTGTTGAAAATCTGGACTGAAAAGATTACAAATTCATGAACTTACAAGGGTGCGTGGAAATTGCACAATGCATGCTTGTAACACAGTAATTTTATGGACTTTTGTCACTAAATTTTCAACATAGCCAGTTTAAGATCTCTGCTCATGAACAGTGTCACTGTGATTTTATTAATCTGTACCGAACATTGATTTCGCACATTGACCACGCCACTGTGCGCTACATGTATGAAAACACATTTCAGGTGAGATGTGAAAAATTACAGTTATACTGTTCATAAGGAGGTGTGGTAAAATGGCAATGCTGAAAATCTGGAGTGAATATATTAAAAATGCTCGAAGTTATGAGCGTGCATAGGAACTGCGCAATGCACGTTCGAAAAACAGTCATTTGGGGGAATTATTTCACCAAATTTTCAACATAGCATTTTTGGGGGCCCACCTCATGAACAGTGTCACTGTGATATTCTTAATCTGTACAGAACATTGATTTCTCTCACCAACCACGCCATTGTGCGCTACATGTGCAAAAACACATTTCAGGTGAGATGCGAAAAATGATAGCTGCACTATTCATGAGAAGGTGTGGTAAAATGGCAATGTTGAAAATCTGGAGTGAAAATATTAAAAATGCTCGAAGTTACAAGCGTGCATAGGAACTGCGCAACGCATGCATGTAAAGCAGTCATTTTTGGGAATATTTTCACAAAATTTTCAACATAGGGTTTTTGGGGGCCTACCTGATGAACTGTGACACTGTTGTTTCATTAATTGGTCCCGAAAGGTGGTTCTGTGCAGTGACCACGAAATCACCTCCTGGGACCGAATAACAAAATGACAGTGACTGAGTTCATGAGGTGGGGTCCCAAGAACTCCATGTTGAAAATTTGGTGAAAAAATTCCCCAAAATGGCCAAGATATGCTTCACAGTTTAAAAAAAACATTTATGCCATTATACAGCTTACCAGCATTTCTTCAGTCTGTGGTCGGCTTTGAAGAGTGCAGCCGTGTTCCTGGTCCACCGAAGATCATCGCGCCAGTCTCCAGAGGTGCGTCTGAGGGGTGAGGGTGTATGTGGGGAGGTGGGTATTCAGATGAGGGCGTGGGTTGGGGGCAAGAGAGTCAACGAGGACCATTTTCTTTTATTACAGGTTTTTTATTTTTGCAAAGATGATGTGGGACTTTTGCCACACTGGGGTGGGCTCCCAGCGTGGCACCTGGAAGTTTTGGGAGGCAGTGGAGCCAATGGGGGATTGGGCAACCTGTTGGCCAAGGAGACTTTGCCATGCTGGGTGGACTCCCAGCATGGCGGATAAAGTTTGTTTGGGGGCAGTGGAGCCGGCCAGGGCATTGGGCACCCTCGCTGGCCATACAGTGTGCTGGGGGGACGCATGAGCCATGGGGGCACATTATGCTGATGGGGATTGGGCTACCCCATCGGCAAATTAACTGGGAGGGGGTCATGCCGATGGAGGGATTGGGCACCCCGTCTGCTTTTTTTTTAATTGAAATGTTTCGCCCGGAAGGCACACTAAACGGCGGGCGGCGGCATTCCATCGGCTTCCTGGGGACTGTGAGAGGCCTATGGAAAAGCCATTGCCATGGGGACACCACCTAATCAGCTGTTTTGGTAGCTTGTAATGCACCAAAACAGCTGATTCCGTGATGACGTGGCCCAAATTTCCTGACACATTTAGGCATTCTCCCTAACTGCTGAAATCAATGTGTTTCTTGCACATGCGTGCAAGCAACACAAAAATGCTAATGACTAACAGAAATTTGGCAAACTCAGAGGTACAGTAGCAGACATTTAGTACACTCAGACATACAGTAGCATATACATTTACAGTACATAGATACATAGATACATAGACAGTGTCGGCAGATAAGGGCCTATGGCCCACCTAGTCTGCCCATTTGAGCTTGTAAGTTCAGTTTGTTTTCCTAGAAGTCTGTTTCCCCTTACCCCTGCCCTCTAGAATTCCTTTATGTCTATCCCATGCATTCTTAAATCCCGGATTGTTTCAGCCCCACCACTTCCTCTGGCAGGGTGTTCCACTTGTCCACCACCGTTCTGTGAAGAAATTCTTTCTCATGTTTCCTCTGAATCATCCTCCCTCCAACTTCATCCCATGCCCTCTAGTCCTGAAACATCTTTTTCGCTTAAAATAGTGTTTTCCTGCACCCTGTTCCTCCCTGTAAGATACTTGTATGTCTCTATCATATCCCTCTCTCCTCCTCTCCTCCAGGAGTACATGTTCAGTTCCTTCAACCTGTCTTCATAGGACTTGTGATGCAACCCATGCACCATCTTTGTTGCCCTCCTCTGAACCTTCTCTACCTGTCTATGTCCTTACGTAGGTATGGTCTCCAGAACTGTACACTGTACTCCAGGTGGGGCCTCACTAGTGTCTTGTATAGTGGAATTATGACCTCCCTTTTCCTGCTGGAGATGCCCTGCCTATACATCCCAGCATCCTATTTGCTTTACCTGATGCCTTGTCACACTGTTTCCCTACCTTGAGGTCATCAGAGATGACAACCCCAAGATCCCTTTCCTGCTTGGTGCATGCTATATCCTCACCCCCAACTGATATATTGTGCCAGGGTTTTGTGCCCATATGCATTATCTTGCACTTCTTTGCATTGAATTTCAACTGCCAAACCCTTGACCATTCTTCAAGTTTCTGCAGGTCCTTCTCATTCTGTCTACACCCTCTGTGTGTCTACTCTGTTACAGAGCTTTGTGTCATCAGCGAACAGTGAAATTCTGCCTTCTAGATCCTGTGCAATGTCACTGATGAAGATGTTGAATAGGACGTCCCAGCACTGATCCCTGTGGTACCCCACTGGTTACTCTTCCCTCTGTGGAGTGACAGCCATTTACCACCACCCTCTGTGTCCTGCCACCCAGCCAGTTACCTACCCACCACACTACTGTCCTGCCCACACCCATATTCCCCAGTTTGTGTAATAGTCTTCTATGTGGCACAGTGTCAAAGGCCTTGCTGAAGTCCAGATAGGCCATGTCCACTGCCCTCTTCTAATCCACCTCCCTAGTCACCTAGTCAAAAAATTCAATGAGGTTGGTCTGACATGACCTCCCCCTGGTGAAACCATGCTGCCTTGGGTCCTGTAGTCCATTGACAACCAGATGTTCCACCAATCTCTCCTTCAGTAGTGCTTCCATGATCTTTCCCACTACCGAGGTGAGGCTGACTGGTCTGTAGTTCCCTGCTTCCTCTTTGTTCCCACTTTTGTATAAGGGGACTACATCTGCTGTCCTCCAGTCTTTGGGTACCTCCCTGTTTCAGTGATTGGCTGAACAGGATAGCCAGAAGTTCAGCCACCACCTCTTAGTTCTTTAAGGACCCTGGGGTGCACCCCATCTGGCCCCATTGCTTTATCAGCTCTTATTACTTCCAGTTCCTTCAGGACCCTTTCTTGTGTAAAGGGACTTGTGTCCATTTCTGCACCATTCTCACCCCTTGTACTCCCTTCAGACCCATTACCCCCTCTTCCTTAGTAAAGACTGAGCAGAAATACCTGTTCAATATGTCAGCTTTATTGTTGTCATCCTCCACGTGGCTCCCATCCTCCCCCTTCAGTCTCACTATCCCTCCCTTTGTCTTTCTTTTTTCACTTATGTACCTGTAAAAGGTTTTGTCCCCTTTACCCACTGATTTTGCAATGTGTTCTTCTGTCTGAGCTTTGGCTTCCCTTACTGACTTCCCTGCCTCCCTTTGTTTCTCCTGGTGCTTCTCCCTATCCCCTTCTGCCTGTGTCTTTTTGTATTGCCTGAATGCAATCTTTTTGGCTTTCACTTTCTTTGCTACCTCTTTGGAAAACCATAATGGTCTCCTCTTCCTTTTCCTCTTGCTAACCTGCTTAATGCATAATTCTGTTGTTCTTATAATCCCCATTTTAAATACTGCCCACTGTTCCTCAACCCCTGATTCCTGTCCCATTTCCTTAATGCCTCTTTCAAGTATCTCCCCATTTTCCCAAAGTCTGCCCCCTAAATCCAGGATACGTGTTTTTGTGTGGTTTGGTTCTGCTCTTTCTGTGATTTCAAACCACAATGACTGGTGGTCACTGTTACCCAGATGCTCCCCCACTGTTACCCCATCACACTGTCCCTGTTTGTGAGCACAAGGTCCAGTATTGCCTTCTGCCGAGTTGGTTCCATGACCAGTTGCTTGAGGAAGGCACCCTGAAGGGAGTCCAGGATAAATCTGCTCCTAGTTGATGCTGCTGCTGGGATGCTCCAGTCCATGTCTGGTATATTGAAGTCTCCAACCAGTACTACCTCACCCTTGTCTGCCATCCTTTGGATGGCTAGCATCAGCTCCCTATCTGTTTCTTCCTCCTGGGCTGGTGGTCTATAGACCACACCTGTGCGGATGGCTGGCCCCATTTTCCTTTCCAGCTTAACCCACAGTATCTCTCCCCCATTTTGTTCCTCCTGGATCTGTGTGGCCCTTATGTCATTTTTCACATACAGTGCCACTCCTCCCTTCCTGCCTGCTCTGTCTCTTCTGAATATGTTGTAGCCAGGTATGGCCATCTCCCAGTCATGGTTATCATTACACCAGGTTTCAGTGATGGCCACAATGTCCAGGTCTGACTGTACCATGACAGCCTCCAGATCTTCCATCTTGTTGCTAAGGCTCCTGGAATTTGCACACATGGCTTTCCATGATTTGACCTCCCTAGACTGCTTCACTGTTCTACTCCAGCCCCTTCCTTGGTTGTCATTTATCCCTGGTTCTCCTTGCTGTTTGCCCTTCTGCTGAATTTAGTAGCTCTACCATCCCCACTTTTAGTATCACTCTGACTTTAGACACCCCAGACAGGTCCTGCCTAGACTCAGTTTCCTCTTACAAATACCTTGGTCTCCACCTGAACCAGAACCTTGACTACTCGGGGCACATCTCCCAGGTAACAACTAAGTCATATTCCAAGCAAGATGCCCTATATAGAGTAAATGGCTGCTTCCATCAAATCCTCAGAAAATAGACTGTGGAACAATCAGTGCTTCCCCTTATAGACTATGGGGACATAGTCTACTCTGGTGGTACCTCCACCTCCCTTGATCAAATCAACACCCTGTTCAACACACTGTGTAGACTCACCATGGGCTGCCCTCTCCACTCCCACTGATGCAGTATGTACAACAAGCTAAAGGGGTCCCCTTCCCCATGAGACAAATGATGCATACTTCCTTCCTGGGTGCCAAGTATTGGTCCAGCAAACTGCTTGGATATTTGTGCAACCTCTTTTCCCCTGCAGCAAACCCCTCCTATCTGCTCAGATTTGAGGCAGAATGCTACCTCCATATCCCATGATACAAGCACAACCTAGGCCAAGCCTCCATCAGCTACAGGCTCTTTAACACCAGGAAGAATTTCCCAGTCAATTATCACTGCTCCTCCCCCCACATCAATCAAGGTTCTGACCAAGGCCCACTAAAAATCCCAGATGCAAGCCTCCCCCCTCAAATCTATCTAACTCAGCTAGTTAATGCATATCATATTTATTTATTTAGTTTTTGTTGACCGGGTAAGTGCACTAGACAAATCCTGCCTATTTTCAGCCACGACCTGGGTGAGGGGGATACAGATGAATACCAACTGACCTTGAACCAGATGAAGCTGTTGGTGGTATTTTTCGTGAATGGAGGAAATTTGGCCATTGCACCAGGGAAATTCCCCTGCTCTTTTCGAGAAGTGCCATGGGATCTTTAACATCCACCTGAACTACCACCAGTACAGGCAGATGGGACCTTGGTTTAACATCTCATCCGAAAGACGTTAACCCAGTGATGTACGTTGTGCAAACTGCTGTAATCCTTTTTTTTTCCAATTGTTTAACCAGGAGAGACACGCTATCCTCTGTGAGACGGTCATGGTTCTACCTTTCATTTTCTTTCCCTGGGGCCATCCTGTCATATTGCTATACTTGACTGCAACTGGACATGCTGATTACCATGTACTTGTTTCATTTGTTTTTGGAATGTCAATATATGTAATGTATGAAAGCTGTTAGATTCCTCACTGTCCTGTTCCTCACCTCCCCCCCCAGGTTGCAAATGGAATGCTAACCTGGTAAAACATTTTATAAATAAATAAATTGATAAGTACATACATACATACATAAATAAAAATAAATAAGTGAGTAAATAACTACAATTAGTATAGCAGACAGTACACTCAAAGGTGCATCAACATACATTTAGTATACTCAAAGGAATATCAGCATACATTTAGTACATTCAGGGGTACAGTAGCAGACATTAAGTACACCCAGAAGCACATCAACAGAGTGCACTCAGAGGTACATAAGCAGACATGTAATGCACTCTGAGGTACAGTAGCATACATTTACTGTAGTACACCCAGATTTATAGCACCATATATTTAGTACACTCAGAGGTACAATAGCAGACATTTAGTATACTCAGCGGTACACTAGCAGAAATTAAGTACGCTCAGAGATATATCAGCATACATTTAGTACACTCACAGGTACAGCTGTAGCCAAAGACATGGTCAGTTATTTCCTGAAATTCCTGTGATATCGCTAGCAAAATTTCCTGCCTTCCTGCAGTGCCACTGTTGGCCACCAGAGAGAATCTCTTTAAAAATATTGCAGAATATCTGGAAATATCTGAATACACTGATGGCTGCAACTCTACAGCAGCAGACATTTAGTACACTCAGTGGTACAGCAGCAGACAATAAGTATATTTAGAGGTACAACAGCAGACATTAAGCACACTTACAAGTAAGGCAGTCTAAAAGAAAGGCAGTTTGTAAGATAAGCAGTTTGTAGAATACATAAAAAGGATGAAGGGAGAGAATAATTGTCCAGTTTGTTTGGCTTCTGTGTCCCTTTCACTGCAACACATATACAGTACACCCTAAAGCTTCCAACCCAGTGCAACAACTCATGGGGAGAGGTATGCAAATCCATGTGTGAGGTGGAGCATGCTGACAAGTCTGCACCAGAACAAATGCCTGAAAACAGACTCTGTTCCAGTTCAAGCTGATGACTGCAAACTACAGACACTTGTTTTGTCATTTTACTCTCAACTTTGGGTCAGAAAGATTGGAAGGTTGTTGATTCAAGCCCCAGATTGGAAGGTTGCTGATTCAAGCCCCACAAGAGACACTTGGGCTATTACTCAACAGAGACATAGCAGTGCCACACTGTGGTTGAAGGAACAGTGCAAGGATACTGCACCGTTAGAGATGCTATCTTTCAGATTATGAATCTCATTACAGGACGTGATTTTAGCCAATCAGCACACCGAGCCACTGTACCTCATATCCTGTGTACAAAGGTCCCTCGTGCAGGAACATTGAGTGGGGTATTTTACTTCACAGCTAGGGAGATATAAGCTTCATTTTAACTTTTGAAATTAAAAAAAAAATACTTTACACTTATTATATAGGTTAATAGGGCCTCCAAGGGGTGTCTTTTATTGTGTAGGAGACTCCAAGAATGAATTTTGGGAGAGAGGACCATGTAACAAAGTGGAGCAGTTTTGTCTATCCAAACATCACTAGAGGAGTCTCTAATACCATAAGACACACCCCTCAGAGGCTCTATTATCTTATTATAAATCACTCCAGTTTAGCCAGAGTAATTTATTTTTTGTTTTAATCTGTATTTTCTCATTCTTGGTCTCTCTGCCTGGCCCCCATCTGTACCGATATCCCTGGCCCCATCACCTGTTTTCTCTGGGGCTTACCTGACTCTGTGGTGTCCTCTGCCAGAGGACTTACTGGAGGGGCCCAGTCATTGGCATGGGGCCTGCGAGGGACTGGCCATCATCACGTTGCGGTCAAAGTTTTTTCCTCCATTTTTGGCCTTGGGGCCCAAGCGTGTGGAATATCATGAGGTGTGTGCTCCACCTCCAGGAGCCGCCCTTGGTGCCTGGGCATGGGGTCTCCCTCCCTTCTTCTGGGCTAGGTACAGGTTGCAAGATAATTCTCATGTATCAGCCTCATGGGTATGGAAATGAATTCCTGCAGGGACTAGAGGGCATCATGGCCAACCCGGTGGTGGGATCAACCAGATGTCTTGTGGTGGGTAATTTCAATGCCTGGGTCAATGATGAAGCATCTCTTTTGGATTGCAGTTCCTCCAGATGATGTCTTCACTGGACCTCACACAAGCAATTGCCACTGGTACTCACCAGCATGGCCATGCCTTGGACCTGGTTTTCTCATTGGAACTTGACATTAGCAATATTAAGACTGATCTAGCCATTTGGTCTGATCATCACGCAGTTTAGTTTCATTGCGGAATCCCCACTTTAATTACCTCCCTGATGGAGATGATCATTTCCTGACTAGTTTGGAATTTGGAGCCTCCAAGTCTCTTCCTGGCACTGAATCTCAGGCATGGAGACGGCTTGTGCTGAAGGAGCCAAGAGAGCTATGGAGGGTTATAATCTGGCACTTATGGCTGCCTTCACCTTCCTGATACCTCGCCTTGTTCGCCCCTTCATTTCCCGTTGC
Organism: Neoceratodus forsteri; assembly: GCA_016271365.2. Lineage (NCBI taxonomy): Eukaryota > Metazoa > Chordata > Ceratodontiformes > Ceratodontidae > Neoceratodus > Neoceratodus forsteri. The sequence continues at coordinate 614,178,815 of CM057452.1, forward strand.
AGGTCACCGAGGTTCATTGATGACCTACATGATGATATGATAATGACATGATGATATGACTGATGAATGCTGGTAGCAGCAAGGTGTGTAAAAATAAGATTGAGGTTCAAAAAGGAGCAGTGGCAGTAGCAAAAGGGGAGAAGGCTCTCAGAGTTTGAAAGCAACTGGAAAAATAAGATAGTAAGGAAAGTGAGAAGGAATGCAAGTGTAGATCACAAAACAACAAATGAGGATGTGGAACTAGTTGCAAGTGAGAGTGCCTTAATGCCAGAAGTCAGGATAATAAAATTAATGAGCTCCAGGCATTGGTGGCAGACACTGAGGTGGACCTCCTAGCCATCACAGAAACTTGGGCCACAGAGAATAATGAAGGTCATGTAATGTTTATACAGAATAGAAGGATAGGTAAGGGGGTAGCCCTATATGTCAGGGAGGGCATACAGGCTATGAAGGATGGACACATCAGGGGAAGCAAAGGAGAAACAGTGTTGCTGTGGGTTCATTTTGCAACTCCCTCAGGCAAGAAAATATGGGTGGGGTGATCTACAGACTACTAGGACAAGGAGGGGAGAGCTAGGGAGCTCAGGGAAGAGCTGGCAAGGGAAGTGAGGAAGGGAGAGGAGGGGATGGTGTGTGAACTGAACCTGCCGGATAGTGACTGGGACATTCCAGCATCCAGGTGCACCAGAAGTCAGGCACTGTTGGATACACTGCAGGACTGCCTGCTGGTGCAGCTGGTTAAGGAACCCACTAGACAAGTGGCCATTCTCAGTTTGGTGCTCACCAACTTGGAGATGGTGAGTGGAGTGAGAGTCGGGGAGCTACTGTGTCCAACATTTTGGTTCAGGCTGGCCCTCAAGACCAGAATGCCCAGATCAAAAACTGAAGTACTAAATTTAAGGAGAAGCAGATTTCAACCGGATGAGGGAGCTGATCCAAGACAAACTGATCAGTTTGTCTTGGACCAGCTCCCTCATCTGGTTGCTTTGGACAGGATTGGAGGCATAGAGGAAAGATGGGGGCCAATTAAGGGGACCATTCTCAAGGCAACAAAGTCATGCATGAGAATTGTTACAGAACTGTTGCAAAACAAAACAGGTACAAGAGATCCAGGGGCGTAGCTACAAGGGTGCAGGGGTTGCAGTGGAACCCGGGCCCATGAGGTTTGAGGGGCCCAAATCATAATTTTGATGTTTATTCAAAACTGGGGAGGGTCCCTGTAACATTGCCCTGCACCAAGGCCCTCTGGAAATTTGCTACGCTACTGAAGAGATCATTATGGTTCTCGGAAAGGGTCAGAGAAGCAGTGAGGGCCAAGAACTTTCACCAGGTGCAAGAAAAACAGGGGGAGGAGGAATGGGGAGAGACACAGAGCTGTGAATTGTGGAGGGCTTCAAGGATGGGTAAATACAATTCTTCAGATATACTAAGGAAAAAAGGGAAGAAAAGAGGGGGTATTGTTAGGCTTTGGGGTGGGGGTAGGGTACTAGAGGAAGATGAACAAAAAGCAGCCATGCTTTAAAAGATTACTTCTGCTCTGTCTTCACAAGGGATGACAATGGGCCTTTGCCTGAAAGTAGCATCAAGGCAGCCGTCAGGAGTATTCCTGAAAGAAGGCAGCCAGTATTTACCACAGAAAGGGTCCAGAAGGGTTTTGAAGCCCTAAAGGTAGATCAAACACCAAAGCTGGATGGAATACACCCAAGAGTGCTGAAGGAATTGGCAACAAAACTGGCTAAACCCTTAGTAGAGCTGTTCAATAGCTCAGTTCAGACAGGGGTAGTTCCAAAAGACTGGAGGGTAGTGGACATAGTTCCGCTACACAAGGTGGGGGGACAAGGAGTAACTGGGGAATTACAGACCTGCCAGCCTTACCTCTATAGTGGGTAACCTGATGGTCTACAGAATTCTGAACAGCATGGGTTTGTGATAGGGAGGTCTTGTCAGATCAACCTGATAGTTTTCTTTGACTGGGTAACAAAGGTAGTAGATAAGAGCCACACTTTCAATTTACTATACTCCAATTTCAGCAAGGCGTTCGACTCAGTGCCACACAAGAGGCTGCAAAAGAAGCTGGAGGACGTGGATATGGCTAGGGATATAGTTAGATGGGTAAGAAACTAGTTGAAGGAGACATAGCAGATGGTGATGGTAAATGGTGTAAAACTGGAAGAGAGGGATGTCATGAGTGGGGTACCACAAGGATCTGTCCTGGGTTCTTTTATCTTCAATATGCTCATCAGTGACACTGGAGAGGGTATCCGGGAAAAGCAGTAGCTCTTTGCAGATGACCCGAAGCTCTGTGGTATGGTAGATAAAGATGAAGAGATCAGGAAGATGCAGAGGGATCTACAAAGGCAAGAGAGGTGGTCTGTGGTTTGGCAGTTGAAATTCAACCCCATGTATTCACTGGAGACCAGGTGGGGGGGAGGGTATGATAGAAACCTTCAAGTTCCTGAAGGGAATAAACAAGGTGAACTGCGGGGAACTATTTAGCAGGAGTACAGAGCCAAGAACCCAAGGTCATGAGTGGAAACCAACAGAGAGAAGGTTTAGGGAATGTGAGGAAGTTGTATTGTACAGAAAGGGTGGTGTAGCCACGGAATAGTCTACCATTGGAGCTGGTGGGCGCCAAGACGGTAAGTGGTTCCAAGCATGGCTGGGACAGAGGGAAGGATCTGGTGGTTACTCAAGTTGGTAGCAGTGGGGAGGGGAGTGGGGGGGGCTGGAAGGGATAAAACCTCATCTGAACACATTGGGCTTTCCCTCTAGTCCATGCTGTCCAGTGATTAGCACCCAACCTAAGTACCCCTCCTGCCAAGCTGGAGTCCAGCTCTTGCCGACAGAATCGCAATTATCCCCCCCCCCTAATTTTCTGCTTCTGATATGTCTTGCTGCTGAAATTGATTTGTGGTTGATAGCCTTATTTACTAACTTTGTATAACTGAGCACCATTACTGTTGCCTGTTTCTGCCTGTGTCTCCTGTATGGTTTTGATGCATTTATTCAATGTAATTAATGCTCTGCCTTTGCCTCCTGTATGCTTTTGATGTCTTTATTAAATGTAATTAATTCTGGGCCGGCCCTGAAAAAGGGACCCTGCTGTCTCAGTGGGCCTACCCGATCAACAAATTTCAATAAAATAAAATAAATATGGACAGTAGGTCCTGGAGCAGATAAGGAACTCCAGACAGACAAGATGAACCTTTGGTCTTTTTCTGCTGTCATTGTCTATGTTTCTATGACCTGAGGCAGTTGAAGACTAATTGGTGGATGTTGGAGTGTTGCTGATGGAAGTCTAGGTCTGGTGAGGACAGATTGGTGCTGAGGGCTCACAATGATGAGTACTGGTGGGCAATCATTTTGTAAAAGTCAGTATTCCTGTCACTGGTGATTGCTGCTGTAAAGAACTGACCAACTCAACTTTTCAACACTGTGGCCAGAATATTAAATCCAGTCTGTTTGCAGTCCTTCAGAGTCTTTTCAGTACAAAAGTATGATGAGTTTAATCAGTTCTTTCGGGACATGGTGTCCACTATCCGGGCTGGGATATCCTCAAGAAGCCTGTCATTGGCCAGCAATGTCTGTTCAATTGTGGGCAGAGGTGCCTTGTCTTTGTGGGGAAAAGTCTGAGACAGTACTAATGTCTTACAGGTGGTCTTGGGACCATGCCTTACTTACTGTACATTGTATCCAGGGCCAACCCAGCTTCTTCTCAGATGCTGGAGGGCACTGGGTTTGGTTTTTGTGGAGATCATTGGGTGTTCCCATAGGTAGGTAGGAGGGTTTCTGAAGTGGGCAGTAGTGAAGCCTGTTCTCAAAAAAAAAAAAAAAAAAACATCATTGGACCCCGATTATCTCTCAAATTACAGGCCTGTTTTTAACTGTCCATTTTTGGGGAAGCTGATCGAGAAGGTGGTAGCAGTGCAGTCTGAGCACTGCCTGGGGGAATATGATATCAACAAGCCTTTTCAATCTGGTTTCTGGCCTCACTACAGTACTGAGACTGCTCTGGTCAAGTTGCACCATGATCTCCTTCTGGCAAGAGATAGGGGGCATCATGACATCCTTGTCCTGCTTGACCTTTCGTCGGTGTTTGACATGGTAGACCATGGGGTACTGTTGGTTTTATTGAGGCGCTATGTAGGACTCTTGGGAATGGTGTTGCAGTGGTTTGAGTCCTACTTATCTGGCAGGGTTCAGCAGGTGGCACTGGGCTCCTTAACCTTGAGCAGTGCTGCACTCTAGTGTGGTGTGTCTCAAAGGTCTATCCTGGCCCCCATTTTGGTTTGCCATGTACATGCTACCACTGGGGGAAGATCATTAGATACTATGGCTTAAGTTTTCATTGCTATGTTGATGATACCCAGTTGTATGAGTCTTGTGCATCTGAAAGGGGTGTGGCAGTCTCAGGGTTGAGAGAATGCATTTGAGAAATTCATGACTGGATGGTTGCCAGCTTGTTTAGATTTAATCCACTAAAGAAAGTGGTACTGTTGGTGAAACCAAGTTGGTATTGTTCAGCAATGATGAGTGGTGACTCTGCCCTTCAGTCCTTAGATGGTGTTGTGCTTGGACCTGTGGATAGAGTGAGAAATCTGGGAGTCATTGTGGATTTCAAGCTGACCCCAAAACATTCGATGTTGGCTGCTGTCCGCAGTGGCTTTTTTCACCTTCAGAACATCTCCCAGAGCAATCCCTTTCTTGAACCTGCTAACTTGGTGATCCTGGTGCATTCCTTGGTTACATCTAGACTGCATTATTGCAATGCTCTGCAGCTGGTCCAGAATGTGGTATCCCAGCTGGTTGCTGGAACCTGGTAGTTTGAGCATATTACACCGGTTCTGCATGCTCTTTACTGGTTGCTTATGTAGGGGTGCATCTGTTTCAAGGCATGCTTGTTAACCTATAAGGCCTTATGGTCTAAGTCTGGGCTACCTAAGTGACCTCCTGATGCTGTACACTCCTGGTCACCCACTTCGGTCAGTGGAAGCGAGTCTTCTCATGATTCACAGATCTAGGCTTAAGTCTTTGGGGGTTAGGATGTTCAGTGCAGCTGCTCTGATTTTATGGGATGCCCTTCTCCCAGATTGAGGAGCCCTTTCGCTTGACCTTTTTAAATTGCATCTTAAAACTCACTTGTTTACTTTGACTTTTGGGTCTGGTATTCTCTTTTAATCATCCTTTATAGTATTTTATATTTTCATAATTTTAAATGTGTTGTTTCAATATTCATAGTTCTGTTGTTCAGCATGTGAGATGCCTAGAGTCCCTGGGATTGGGCACCTCATAAATAAAATTGCCTTGTCTTAAATTTTTCAATAATTTTAACTTGTTTATTATGTTTCTTACTTGGTCTGAGATTGGTTTTAATTTCTGTGCCAAAACTGTTCAGAATCAATGGATCATTCACGAGATGATACATCACTAGCAGTTATCCCTTTTTCCTTTCATCTTGTAAGGTCATTAAATTTAGATGGTCTACTCTTTTGCTATATGGTAAACATCTATATTCCCAAATGAACTTAGTGGAATGTTTTTGAACTCTTTCCAGAAACCATATGTCCTGTCTATGGTACGGGTTCCAAATTTGGAAGCAGTAGTCTAGATATGGCCTAAGTTCCTGTATAGTGGAACGATAATTGAACCAGAAACATAGAAACATAGAATTTGTTGGCAGATAAGTACCACTTGGCCCACCTAGTCTGTCCAGTTTTTCCCTGTCTATAGTTTCATTGCAGACCCTACCTGATCTCCAGCTGCTCCTCCCTGCTTTCCCATTACGATTTTGTTGTGCCTATCACTGCATGCTTGAATCCCACTACTGTTTTTGCTCCCACCACCTCCGCTGGCAGACTATTCCAGACATCTACCACTCTTTCAGTGAAGAAGTACTTCCTCAAATCCCTCCTAAACTTTCTCACTTCCAGCTTCATTGCATGCCATCTTGTCCTGGTGCACCTTCTCTTATGAAACATACTCCTCTCCTGTACTCCTGTAGGTGGGGTCTCACCAACGGACGATACAGTGGCAACACCACCTCTTTCCTTTTGCTGATGATTCCCCTTACTATGCATCCCAGCATCCTACTGCTCTGCTTACTGCCTTGAAATTGATTTCTGTCTAGAGAAGAAATGCTTTTTAATACATCCTAGTATCCTATTACATTTTGCTGCAACTTCTCTGCATTAGTTGTTAGGTTTTATGGTGTTTGTGATGATAACACCAAGATTTTTTTCTTCTTCTATTGTTGTTATTTCCTCCCCTAGTATATTATATGCAGAGTGGTTGTCCTATCCAGGTGCATAATTTTACATTTGGATTTATTTAATTTCACACCCCACTTTTTGTAGTATTTTGTCAATGTCATTTTGTAATGTAACACTATGAGCCACTGTAACTTCCTCACTGCCGATTTTAGTATTGTCGGCAAATTTATCATGCCATGAGCTTAAACCAATACTAATATCCATGATAAAGATGTTGAATAAAATAGGTCCATTGATGGATTCCTTTGGAATATTGCTAGATACGTGGCCTGCCGATGATAAATCCCCACACAGTCTAATCTTTTGCGATCCATCACTTAACCAGTTTTTGATCCAATCACAAAGTATAGATCTATATCCAAATCTTGAGGTTTATAATTTATTGCACAATGTGGTATTTGTTGAAAGCATTTGTATAGGACAGGTAGACAACATCAACTCTCATAAAATATGGAAGACTATCAAAGCTATAGAAGGACGGCCCATGGCCCCCCTCTGTCCCAACAAAGATAGTTGCAAGTGGCAAGATTGTGGAAAACAAGTCCCTAATCCTGGAGGAACTTAACTCCCACTTTGCCACAGCTGGATTAGCTTTTGACTCATCACCTTATGCTGGTGATGCGGTGAGCCAGCATACCCCTCCCGCCACATCTAGTCCTGCACCCAGCCCCTTCCAACTGCGCGAGATAACTTATAAAGAAGTAGAACATTCTCTTCTTAACTTAGACACCAAAAAAAGTGCAGGGGAACGATGGCTTGGAACCCTTTTTCCTAAGGTCAGGCTATGCCCATCTCACTGCCCCAATTCTCCACATCTTCAATCTTTCCATTACATCTGCTACTGTGCCGTCCTGCTGGAAATCAGCACATATCCTCCCTCTATTTAAATCTGGTGACCCATGCAATGTAAACAATTATAGGCCTATCTCCATATTGCCTGTCCTTTCTAAAGTTCTCGAAAAACTGATCCATATTCAGTTAAAATCTCACTTGGAAACCTTCTCTCTCATTAACCCAGCTCAATCTGGCTTCCGGGCTAATCATAGCACAATCACTGCATTAGCAAAAGTAACCAATGATTGGATCTCTGCTATAGAGGCTAAGAAGGTAACTGGTGCAGTCTTTTTGGACCTCAGCAAAGCTTTTGATACTGTTGATCACAAACTATTAGTCAATTGCCTTGCAAAGTTGGGTGCCACATACCATACCACCCAGTGGTTCTCTAGCTACCTAACTGGAAGATTCCAAAAAGTAAAGGCGGAAGGCTTTTTTTCTGCTACCTTGCCAGTTGCAAGAGGAGTCCCCCAAGGATCCATCTTAGGCCCTATCTTGTTTTCTCTGTACATTAATGACTTAGATGCTAACATATCTACATCCAATCTGCACTTTTTTGCAGATGATACTGTGTTGTATACTTCTGGCTCATCGTTATCTGAAGTCAAGGGAGTGCTTCAAGCAGACTTAGCACAACGAGCATAATCTAATAAAGGCGAAAGCTTCTGCTCAATGCTAGAAGACTAAAGTGATGATATTCTCCGCAGTGCTGTCTCAGGCCCCCCCCAATACCCTTGCCCAAGACTTCATTGTCACCACGCTAAACGAGCCTCTGGAAGTTGTAACCAAATTTAAATATCTAGGCATCTGGATCAACAATAAATTATCTTTCAGTGACCACGTCGAAGATGTCTCTAGAAGGTTAAAAGCAAGGTTAGGTTTCTTCTACAGAAATAGGCCCCTTTTCCCCCTTGAAACTCGAAACAAGCTTGTATAGGCCACTTTTCTCCCCCTTCTCAACTATGGCGATGTAATCTATTCCTCCACCACTCTTGCAAATCTAAGTAAACTGGACATCCTTTATCACCGTCGTTACGGTTCATTACCAACTCCATTAGAGTTCGCACCACTGTGACTTATATGCAGCTGTTGGTTGGACATCCCTTACTACTAGGCGCCTGCTCCATGCTGGGCTACGGACTCTTAAACTGCTCCTGCAAAATTGCCAAGCTATCTCTCTTCCCTTATTAGTATCTCACATAGTGCATACTCGTTAAGAAAATCTGACTTTATTATGCTTGACATACCAAGGACGCTGGACTCCTTTGGTAAACGTATTGCATATGCACTTCCCTCCATTTGGAACCAATTACAAACCGCATTCGAAACTAACTAGCACAGTTTGATAAACTTCTACAAATCGCTAAGTTCAGCCAAAATAAAAGACACCTGTAACTGTCATTAAGTCTCTTCCTTCCCCATGTGTGCCATATTTATCCACTGGTAAGGAATAATTGATTTGTCATATTAACTGCTTTCCCTTCCTTCTACTCCTGGCTTTATCTTTGCTAACGCTCACTGCTCTCTATCTCAAATCCTCCTCCCATATCAGTTGTAGACTGTTGTTTGTTCTAGCTGCCAAAATACTGTATTTGTATTGCACACACAGTCATCATGTTTCATTTATCAGTATGCAACCTGTAAGTGCTTCCTGTCTCATATCAATGTTTACCACCTGCGGTCACCCTATGTGGTACCCTTGTATGTATATCTAGCCTGTATCATGTAACGTGCATTTCAAGTATATACTGTTATTACCTATCTGTGTTTGTACTTTAGTGTTTATGTCACAGGACCTCCTTGTGAATGAGCTTGCTCAATGGAGTTTTCCTGCAATAAACTTGAACTTGAACTTAAACTGAATTACCATTGTCTAAACAAGTTTGTGAATCTGTGTAGTGAATATCAGTTTTATCTAATTTTCTAAGTTCATCCAACAGTATTCTCTAATAGAAGTCTCCAGAACTTTACATAAAATTGAAGCTAAGCTGATTGGGTGATAATTGGCACATTCTGATTTGAGGCCTTTTTAAAATGTTGATGGTGAGTTGTATACTTCTGGGTGTTATATAGTATCATACAAATGTAAAAGTAAAAACAAGGCGCTGTGACAGCATGTGGTCTGAAAGCAAAACAAAATGGTTATATTAAATGCACGCTGAAAATAGAAAATAGAGTTAAAAATCTATGTTTCAACCATAGGTCTTCTTCAGGAAATATCTAAAAGAGAAAAAAACAAAGTTAGTGTACAGGGGAGGTAAAATAAGGGATATATATGTATGTATGTGTACATATATATATATATGTATATATGTGTATATATATATATATAGAGAGAGAGAGAGAGCGAGAGAGAGAAAGAAAAAAGGAGAGACTCAGGGAGAAGAAGTGATAATTGGCAAGATTAAGAGAGAATCTGTGAAACAAAAAGGTGATGATGGGAAAGACAAAGCATAACAGGAGTGAAAGAGCTAGCGAAGTCCCCAGATGGGGACTAATTAACAAGACCTAGTAAGAAGGCTGAAAGGTGACAAATGTGGGGGAAGGAGTTAGAGATGGAGTCTGATGGTGAAAATGAAAAATAAATTAAATGTGTACAGATACAAACAGACTTTAGGGAAAATAAGGGGTGACTGAAAGATGCTAGTAGAAAATAAATCTATCATTTAAACCGGAGGGCTGCTGAGAGCCAAGGCAGATGATCAACTTGGTTTCCATGTTTCTTTTTATAGTCAGAATCCCAGAAGCCCTGCTGAAGGACACAAACAGAAAGGTCACTGACACTGTGGTCCCTGGAGATAAAGTGGGATACAATGGGTTTAGCAATGTCTCCATTCCTGACTGCTCTGTAATGTTTCCTGAAATGGTCAGCAAGGTGTCTACCAGTCTCTCCAATGTAAATAGCTGTACACTTCCTGCAAAGAATACAATATATCACATTAGTGGAGGTGCATGATAACTCCTTTGTGATGTGAAAAACACCTGTAGGCCCTCCGAATTTCAGTCACGGTAGAAACAAATTTGCAGGTGTAGCAGCGAGTTCTGTTGCAAGGTTTGGTACCTGGTAGGGAGAAACTGTTAGGAGTAGGCAGGCTGCTTTTAATCAGGAGATTCTGCAGGTTGGGTGGCCAGCAGTAGGAGGCAATAGGTGGTTCTGTAAAGGAAGCATCAATGTTGGAGTCAGTTTGCAAAATGGGAAAGTTATTGGTGATGATCCTGTGAAGAGAAGGTGTACTGTGATGGAAAGGAAACACTAGTGGAACTCGCCATTGTTCTTGCGTGACAGTACCCTTCCTGCAGGGGTCAAGCTTACGGGGCATGTTACTGACCCAGAAGAGTGCTCTGTCCACTGTGCTTTTAGGGTATCCCCTGTTCATAAAAAAACTATGCATTATTTGGGTCTGCTCAGCAAAATCATTCTTTTCGCTGCATAACCTGCAAAGTCTAAGAAACTGTGAATAAGGCAGGCCATTCTTGACATGTATAGGATGGAAGGAGCTGTGAAGGAGGAAATTGTGAGAGTCAATGGGTTTGTAATAAACTGATGTCTTCAGACCAGTGTTCTGTACTGACAGTTGGATATCCAGAAAAAGCAGTGTAGAGGAGGATATTTCAACAGTGTATTGAAGGGAAGGATGGGCTGTGGTAAACTTGTCGAGGAAGATGTGGAGGGTCTCCCTGGAGCAGGAGGTGACCCCAAACAGTCATCTATGTAGCGTTTGTAGAGTTCAGGCACAGCCCCTGTGAATGAGAGAAAAAACTGTTCCTCCACCCAACCCACAAACAGATAAGCAAAGCTGGGACCCATCTTGGTACCCATGGCAACTCCATTGACCTACTAAAAAACTGTTATTAAAAGAAAAAGCATTAAGTGTAAGAACACGTTCTGCCAGATGAGTTAGTGTGTGTGGGGTGGCTGCTGGACTTCCTGCTTATTCAGGAAATGCTGCAAAGTTGTCAGACCATCATTGTGGGGGATCACTGTGTAAAGAGATTTGATGTCCATGGTAAAGATGAGCTGATGAGAGCTACTAAATCTGAACCTGTCAAATAACTGGAGAGCATAGTTAGTGTCTTTAACATAGTAGGGCAGGGACTCTATAAGGGGTCTCATGAGGCTGTCCAAAAATGCAGCAGTGTGGGATGTGGGGCAGGAGCAGGCAGACACAATAGGATGACCAGAGTTTACTGTTTTTTTAGATTTTGGGAAGGAGATAAAACGTGGATGTTCAGGGATGCTGAACTATGAGTCTCTTAACGGAAGCAGGGAGCTCTTTGTTTTCAACAGCAGAGGTGATGGTGGTGGTGACCTCAGTCTGATTGTCAGCAGTGGGGTCCTGTGGAAGAGAAGAATAAAACCTGGTGTCGGAGAGTTGCTGTGTGGCTTCAGTGATGTATAGCTGCTTTTGCCAGACCACAACAGCACCTCCCTTATCAGCTGGTTTAATAACAATGTCATTCCTACATTGCAGAGATCTGAGGGCTGCAAGCTCACCAGGTGTCAGATTGGAGTAGTTGTGCCTGCAATGAAAATTGAAGTTAGTGGTGTTTTCCATGCATTGGTTAACAAAATAATCAACAGCATCAGAATGTCCTGGAGGGGGTGTCCATGCACTTCATTGGGGATTGATATCGTTGATTGTTCTGGTGATACTCTCATCATCTGCAGGAAGAGGAGTCTCCTTAAAAAATGAGCTGTAAGGTGTACTCTATAATAGAAGATCAACTTGAACCTGGGGTGTGTCAAGATATCTGGGTGTGGGCATAAAAGAGAGATCTTTGCTAAGGAGAGATTGCTCATCTTGTGTCAGGAGGAGGTTTGGAGGAATACAAAATACGAAATTGTTAGGTTCTGTCTGACTCGGGGGCTCATGTTGGTTGCTGATCTGCTGGGTGAGAGACTGGAGTTTTGCAGATTTGATATCCTTGAGGAACTGAAAGAGAGTGGAGTTAAGGTGTTGGATGCAGTGCTAAATAAAAGGAAGGCTATGTGGTATATTGTATTCTTTGCAGGAAGTGTACAGCTATTTACATTGGAGAGACTGGTAGATGCCTCGCTGACCATTTCAGGAAACATTACAGAGCAGTCAGGAATGGAGACACTGCTAAACCCATTGTATCCCACTTTATCTCCAGGGACCACAGTGTCAATGACCTTTCTGTTTGTTTCCTTCAGCAGGGCTTCTGGGATTCTGACCATAGAAAAAAACATGGAAACCAAGCTGATCATCTGCCTTGGCTCCCAGCAGCACTCCAGTTTAAATGATAGACTTATTTTCTACTAACATCTTTCAGCCACCCCTTACTTTCCCTAAAGTCTGTTAGTATCTGTATACATTTAATTTCTTTTTCATTTTCACTGTAAGTCTCCATCTCTGTCTCCTTCCCCCACATTTGTCACTTTTCAGCCTCCTTACTAGATCCTGTTAATTAGTCCCCATCTGGGGACTTCTCTAGCTCTTTCACTCCTGTTATGCTTTGTCTTTCCCATCATCACCTTTTTTTTTTTTTTTTGCAGATTCTCTCTTAATTTTGCCATTTATCACTTCTTCTCCCCGAGCCTCCCCTTTTTTCTTTCCTCATATATATATATATATATATCCCTTATTTTACCTCCCCTCTACACTAACTTTGTTTTTTTCTCTTTAGATATTTCCTGAAGAAGACCTAAGGTTGAAACATAGACTTTTAACTCTATTTTCTATCTTCAGTGTGCATCATGCAAATGTATCTAGGAGGAAGCATAAATAACCAATTGCATTTTTCAACTACTCATAAACCACCAAAATATAATGATCCAGTACCCATTGTGACAGTCAAAGCACCCCACAGTCTCCAGTGGGCCTCTCTCTCTCTCTCTCTCTCTCTCTCAATTCTTTGCCACTGAGACCATCAGAAACAACCTTGCTGCCCTAAGATCTCCACTTTAGCTTAGCTTTAGCAAGAGTGCAGCAGACCCCGGTGCTCTGATATCCCCTTTCAGCCATCTTCTACCACTGAGACTCCCCATAGTGAGGATCTCTGCTCTGGGTAGGACACACTCCACTCTCTCAAAGACCTTTTACTGTGCGCCACTTTATCTAGATACCTTTCCCTCACAGATGCAATCACAAACAACCAGTTTCTCCAGTCTTTAGAAGAATAAGTAATTCATTACCAAACACTGGTTGTCCAAATACAGCAGCAATATTCAGGTATATACACTATTTACTCATAGTCAAACAACAGTACACATATGGGAGTACAAAATCAAGCTTGCACTCTTGGGCAGGTAAACACTAATACCTTCCCTGCAAGTGAAAGAGACTTCTTACCTCATTATCCTAACTAGTCTTTGTTACCTCAAGTCTCTCTACAGATACACAGGCTGGCTCCCTTCTTGTAACAGGCTGATGCTGAATCTCCCAGTGAACAGATAGAGAAGAGCTGGACTGAAGAATTTATGCCCTCTCCCTCTCTCTCCCCTCAGTATCTTGGTTGAACAAGGCTGTGACATCACTTCCTTGTACCCAAACTAGACCCCGGAGCCACCATCAGCAGTCGGAATCGTGGGTTGCAATTTAATGCAATTGCAATTAGTTTCAATTGCACTGAATTGCAGCTGTAATTTAGTGCAGTTGTATTTGACTAAAATTGATGATTCCGTCATGGCTTCTGGGTAGGCTGGCTTGCCTGAATCCAATCTTGCTGCCTGAGTTGACTCTGAGACAGTCAAACTCGATGTCTCCTTTTTTTTTTTATTTGTGCCGTGGGGGTGGAGGTTCTATGTTCAGCTTCCAAGTTTAGCCAATTAATGTACGCCTGGCTCCTGGGTGCCAACCTTCTGCCAATGAGTAAAGAGAGCAGGAGAAGCCATGAGTTGTGTGTGCACCAACTGTCTGGGCCTTCACTGTGCAAGACAGTGAGATTTAAGATGCGAGAGTGAGTTGGGTAGCAGCGCAAGTCGAGGGAGCGAGGTGTTTGAAGTCGGAGAGATGGAGATTAGTGTTTGTGGTGTCAGGATTAAGTTACTTTTTTTGTTCTTTTCCAGTCCACAGTGTAGGAGGTACTAGAAGGCAGACAGACTGAGGACAAGTGCAGCAGGTCTTGGAGGCGAGGTGGGTTGAGGGGGGGACTGCTGGCTGGCTGGGAGCGGTGGGAGCAAGGCAATTACCGACACACCACCAGTCAGATCAAAGGCCTCCTCCTCCTCAAGTGAGTGGGAGTCTGAGGGAAGAGACAGTGAGCTGAGGAGCCAGAGAGTGAGGTCTAAAGGGACTGGAGACACTCCTCGGTGACCCACACACGAGACCGGATCAGCAGAGGAGCGAGGGGGAGTCGAGGAGAGTAAGGGAAGCTAGACTCATCATGCTAGTCTCAGAAATAGACTACTGAGATGGACCCTGGGTTTGGAAGAGAGGGGAGACTGTGGAGGAGGGGTAGTGATCTGGAGTCTGGACCAGATTGTTACGTGGTTGTGAAGTGCCTGGAGCAGCGATCAGGACTCGCTGGGTCACCTCACCTCATCATCACTTGGATGGTGGTTAGTCAGCTCAGTGGCCTTGCCTTGCTAGGAGGTCTGGTCAGTGAAGTCAGGTGTTACCTTGATGCATGTGAGTAGAGCTGCCACAAACTTGAAGGATGAGGGAAGGAGTCACTGTCGTCGATGGTCGGGTAGACATGAGAGAAGACTATACTACTGGACAGCCACTAACCTCTTACCCAAGCACTGAAAAAAAAAGAGCAAGTCAAAGCAGCAGCAACTGAGTGAATGAGACTGCATGGGCTGGTGGCTGGCCTGAGCCTTAATCAGGTCAGTGGGAACACTAGTAAGTTGGCTATGTGGCATTTGTGGCTGGTGGCAGTCGGGTGGACACGGGTAATGGTAGGCTGACTGCACTAGACTGCTGACTGCAGCAGCAGCACCGAACGAATTAACGATTGAGAAGGCAGAGAGAAAATTAATTTAGATAAAGTCCAGACAATGTGGACTGGAGGGACAAGTCAATGGACTGGAGACTGGAGCCTGCCAATGAGGAGAGGAGAGAGAGAGAAAGCGCTCCAGCCTTTTGAGTAGCAGTGGAGTCGAAGACTGGTAAGTTAGTGAAGAAATTGAAAATAAAAACTGTTGAAGTTATTTTTTTATTTCTGAGAGACTGACAGTAAGTTGGAGCCACTTGTCTTTTCATATTATCTGAGCACATACTAACATACTAAAATGCCAGCAGAATAGGCCTAACGGTCTTTCGTGTCTGCTCATTTGGTCAGCCCCCACCCTGGGTGCTGACCTTTCTGCCCCCCTCGCCTTCTCTGGCTTCTCCCTTCCCAGTTCCAGATATTCTTGCTGCATTGGATTTTGCTTCCAGAACCCTTCCCCTGTACCTGTCCCAACCCCTCTTGAACCCTTCCACTGTCTCTGCCTCCACCAGCCCCCTAGGCAAGCGCATTCCATGGCTCCACCACCCTCTCAGTGAAGTAGCACCTCCTCCTTTCTCCCCTGAATCTTCCCCTCCAGCTTCCACCCATGCCTCTAGTGGCCCCTCCTCCTTCCTTGAAGCACCCTGACTATTCCTCCCCATTTACCCTCTTCATGTACCTGAAGACCTCTATCATGTCCCCCCGGTCCCTTCTCTCTTCCAATGTGTACATGTTTAGCTCTTCAAGCCTCTCCTCATAGGTCCTGTCCCCCAAGCCCCAAATCATTTTGGTTGTCCTCCTCTGGACCCTCTCCAGGAGTTTAATGTCCCTCTTTAAATGTG
This sequence comes from Neoceratodus forsteri, assembly GCA_016271365.2. Classification (NCBI taxonomy): domain Eukaryota; kingdom Metazoa; phylum Chordata; order Ceratodontiformes; family Ceratodontidae; genus Neoceratodus; species Neoceratodus forsteri. Next base: position 614,194,656 of record CM057452.1, read on the forward strand.
GCCTCCAAAACTGCTGCAGTACTCAAGGTGCGGCCTCACCAAGCAGTTATACAGAGGGAGTATCACTTCCCTCCTTCTGGAGGTGATCCCCCTAGCGATGCATCCCAGCATCCTGTTGGTCTTGGCTGCTGCCCTCCTACAAGTCTCAGAGTTGTTCATCTTGACATCCACCACCACCCCAGGTCTCTCTCAGCTTCTCCTGTGGCCCAGTGGATAAAGCACAGGGTAAAGACTTTCAAAGGTTGTGGGTTCAAGACCAGGCTCTTCCATTATTACTTAAGGAGCTTAATATGTATAGCCTCGAGGAAAGGAGGGAGAGGGGGGACATGATAGAAACTTTCAAGTACCTCAAGGGAATCAACAAAGTCCAAGAGGGTAGCATCTTTCAAAATAAGAGGTGTGCAAGAACAAGAGGGCACAATTTGAAGATAGAGGGGGGGTGGCTCAGAGGTAATTTAGGAAGTATTTTTTCACAGAGAGGGTTGTGGATGCATGGAACGCCTTCGGAGGAGGTTGTGGAGTCAAAATCAGTGGGGAATTCAAGCATGCATGGGATAGTCATAAGGCAATTCTGGGGGTGGGGTAGGAAGAAGTAGGCTGCTGGTTAACTAGGATCTGCAGCTTATCCAGTAGGTAGGGAAATGGGCAGACTGGGTGGGCCAAGTGGTCCTTATCTGCCGTCAAATTCTATGTTTCTATGTTTCTATGTTTCTATCGAGACTTGTAGCATTCCCCCCCCCCAGGGTGTACACTTGGCCCGGGTTTCTGGCCCCCAGGTGGAGTACCTTGCATTTCCCTGCATTGAACCTCAGCTTCCACTTTCTAAACCATCTTTCCAGAGCCTCCAGGTCCCCCTGTAGGGCCACCCTCCCCTCCTCCCCATTCACCACCAGTTTTGAGTCATCCGCAAAGGTACTCATCTCACTCCTGATTCCTGTCCTTATGTCAGAGACGTAGGCGTTGTACAGAAGGGGCCCAAGGACTGACCCCTGTGGGACCCCACTAATGACCCTCCTTGGAGATGAGACTATCCCGCCAACTACGACCCTCTGGGTCTGGTCCTGAAGCCAATTGCCTATCCATCTGATCATCTGGTTCCCCACCCCCATTTCTCCCAGCTTATCCAACAGGTTCACGTGAGGAACAGAGTCAAATGCCTTGCTGAAGTCTAGAAAGAGGATGTCCACTGGTCTACCCAGGTCCAAGGCACTCGTCACCCAGTCATAGAACTCCACAAGGTTTGTCTAACACGATTTCCCCGGGACGAATCCATGCTGTCTATCGTCCAGGCACCCTGACTTTTCCAGGTCTCCCCCAGCCTCTCCTTGACAATGCCCTCCATCACCTTGCCCACCACCGATGTCATGCTGACAGGCCTGTAGTTCCCTGCCACCTCCCTTGATCCCCCCTTGTGGATAGGCACTATATGCATCACCTTCCAGTCCTGGGGCACCCACCCTGTCCTCAGAGAGATGGTGAAATGGTGAAAAGCTCCTCCAGGGGTTCCGCCAGAACATCCGCAAGTTCCTTCAGCACTCTGGGATGTAATTTACCTGGCCCGGTGCTTTCTCTGTCTTAAGGGAGTTGAGGGCTTCCCTCACTCTCTCTGCTGTGATTTCCACTTCTGGTACCTCTTCTCCCTGCTTAGCCCTCCCCTCCTCCTGCCAGTGATGCCTCCCCCTCTCCCCAGACCCGCCGATCGGTAAGGGTCCCCCCCTCCTCAGTATCTCTGTCTCTTCCCATGTATGATACAGCACCCCCATTTTCCTTGGTGAAAACTGAGGTGAAGTACTCATTTAGTACCTCAGCCTGCTCCCCCAGGTCTTGTGCCCATCTCTCCCCTGATTTAATCCTGCTAATCTGCCCCTTCACCCTTCGTTTTTCCCCAATGTATCTAAAGAACCCCTTGTTCCTCCTCCTAATTTCCCTGGCCAGGTTCTGCTCCTTCCTTGCCTTAGCCGCCCTTACCACCCTAGTGGCCCTTCTAGCCATCAGCTCGTACTCCCCTCAATCCCTTTCACTCCTTGAGCACTTGAATTGCTTATAGGCTGCCTTCTTTCCCTGCACCACTTCCTGGACCTCCCTGGTCCATCAGCAGGGTTTTGGGGCCCTACCGCATTTTCGTCTTACTCTTGCATAGGTGCTGGTAGCATTCTGCACCCCTCTTCTGATGATTTCCCACCTACTATCAGCGTCCATGTCTGACCCAATCCCATCCAAATGCTCCTTAAGGATCCTTCCCATTTCCTTAAAATCCCCCCCTGAAGTCGGTTACTTCTGTCTTTGTGCAGCCTTCTACCCTCCTAGGTCCAGGCAGAACCAGACCGTGGCATGGTCACTCCCGCCAATGGGTCCCTTACCTCCAGGCTCCAATCTGGTCACTGTCTGCCAGGATCACATCAGTACCAGCGCTCCTGGTCAGTTCCCCCACTTGCTGGGTTAGGAACGTGTCTTGAAAGACATCCAACAACCTCTGTTCCTTGGTCACAGAGGATGTCATAGTCTCCCAGTCTGTTCCTAGCATGTTTAAGTCTCCCAACACCACCACCGTTCCTCTGCCCAGTCTGCAGTGTCTCCCAACATCTGCCACCAGACTATCCTACAGCTCCTCCGCCAGAGCAGGGGTCTATACACCACTCCTATTTTACTCTCTTGCCCCCTTGTTATCAAGGTGACCCAAATCGCCTCTACTGTTCCTCCGCCTCCTCTACTCCCCTATGCCAATGCAGTTTTGACTATCATTGCTACCCTCCTCCCTTCCCTCCCCTGTCCTTCCTGAACATAGTGTAACCCTCCAAGTTTAGGTCCCAGTCGTGTCCTGCAGTGGCCCAAGTCTCAGTGACCGCTGCCACATCCACTGTTCCTCCAGTTAACATCGCCTGGAGCTCAGGCATTTTGTGCCAAGCTCCTGGCATTTAGCAGACTACCTTCCACCTTTCCTATACTTCCATTTCCCCTGCTCATGTTCCCATGAGGTTCTGTTTCCCTGGTCTGCACTTTGCAGTCGGCCTTTTCTGCAATCCTCCAGCTCTCCAGGGGGTGGAGACAGAGTCCCTCCTTTATCGGCACCCCTTGACAGCCTTTTCTCCCATCCCTCCCCTTCACAAGTTTAAACCCCACTTTTCACCAATGAACCCTCTATTTTCAACTTAAGGATTCCCCTCCCCTTCAAATTGAGATGGAGTCTATCTCTAGCATACAGCTCCTTATCCTCCCAGGTCTCCCCCCAATCCCCCATCAACCCATACCCTCTGGCCTCACGCCACTCCCTGAGCTGACTGGTTTATCTCCCTAATCTTCCTTTTGTGTTCCCCACTGGCCCTTGGCACCAGCAGGATTTCTGAGAAGGAAACTGTGCATCCTTTGTCATGATAGACCTGGCAAGCTCCCTGAATCTTGCCTGTATCTCTAGCTTGCTATTTCCCTCAATGTCATTTGTACCCAGGTGGACCAGTATGTCCGGGGAACCCCACAATCCTTTGCCAGCTGATATACCTCATGTTTAGCCCTGTGCACCGTTAGTCCAGGGAGGCATTTTGTTCTAACTGGCCAGGCTTCTCTCTCCCTATCCCATTTGATACCCCTGATCATAGAATCCTCCAACAGGAGCACTCTGACCACTCCATTTCCTCCATTTCCCCCCTTCCATGTCCCTCATCCATTCTACCGGCCCCTCCACCGAGCCGGCTCCTTGTTCTTCCCCCTATCTGGGTGCACATGCCACCCCCTTATTACCATGGCCACCCTCCCTCCAATCCTATGCTCTCCTCCTCCTCCTGAGTATCCTTCTGTACCTTGCTAATTCCCCCTCACTGCTCAACTGGTCCTTCTCCCCATCTGCTAAACTAGCCTGGCTCGTCCTCCCTTCCTTCCTGTCTCCATTTAGTCCCTCCTTGCTTGTCGTGCTCCCCTGGCCTAAACCCTCAGCTCCCTTTACTGAATCCTCCTAGTACTTCTGGTCCTTCTCCTTTACCTTTCCTCCCAACTGGTCCTTCTCCTTGCACTTTCCTCCCTCTTCCCCCTGCCCCTCCTGCTCTGATTCACTGCTCCCCCCATTCTCCTGCATTCCAGGTTCTCCCCTGTTCTTCCTGCTATCTGGCCCCTGCCTCCTGCCCCCACTCCCTTTCCATCTCTAACCACCCCTGTCGTGGCTACATCACCCCCTCATCCTCGAGCAGAAGAAGAGATTTGAAGCAGTTACTGAGTGTAAGGTCTGATCCACCTCCCCGCCTTGCTTCCTTCTGTCCAGCCCTGGCCATCTGCCTACTTCCCTGAGAATGTTGTCCCTCTGTCCCTCCTTTGTGAGGGTCCCCCAGTTACCTGCCTGCTTCCTTGGTAGTGTCCTTTTGGACCCCATCTGCCAGGGTCCCTATGTGACCCCTGAGTATTCTCCTGCACTCCTTTCCCTATGCCCCCACCCCCAGTGCTTGGTGCAACCCCGTGGGAGATCCCCAGCCCCCTTCCCCAACCATACCTCCCCCCTTCCCCCAGCTGTCTCCTAATCCCCGCAACCTCCTCCCTAAGCTGTGCCAGCTGGTAGCACACTGGGCAACCACCGAACTTCCAAGCCCAGTCCAGTATCATGGCTGCTCCACACCCTGTGCACCCCACCACCCTCCCAAAGATGCCGGCCCTAATGACGTGTGGTTCCATCCCCTTCCAAATAGGTTTCCTTGGGTGAGCCACCAGGTTCGCCCCTAGTCCAAGATCCACCCTACTGCCTAATCAGGTCACCCACTAATCTTAGAGACAGTCCCACTGTACACAAAGGTAACCCTGTTACTTGGTGCAGTACAACACATTAAACTTATCAGGGAAATGAACAACTTCCTAAGCTCCTGTCTCCCAGCCTTTAAATCCAACCCCCCAGTGGCTAGAGCTACATGAGCTGCACCTGCAGCCTTTTCCTCAAATTACAGGGTGGGTGTTCCCCTATAAATTAGCAAAATTCTGGGAGGAGGGATGGGGAGGGTGGGTCTTGGGCAGACACCTGACTCGAGAAGAGTGTATCAGCCCATGTCTCCCCTCCAAGCCCAACAGCCAAGAACCAGGCCCAAGCAAATCCCACCAAGTAGGTTTTAAATCAGAAGAAATAGGCCTCCCCAAGCGCGGCTGTTACACAGTGAAATATCCAACAAATGAGCCCACTTACAGGCAACAAACCAGTTTTCAAACTACCAGCAGCCCCCAAAACAATACCCTGCTAGCTCCTTAGAAGAAAGAAAAGAAATAACCTTCTATCAAGTAAAATCCACAAGAACCCTGTGAAAACAACAAGAAGCAGCTACTGTCCTGGAACACAACTGATCCTGTCCCCTTCCAGTTCCTTAAATAAATATTTTCTCAGATTCTGCCTTTTTGAACATGCAAAAGATAGCTAGCATTGATAATATACAACAGATTGCAGGGCAGGCTGATATGTGTTACTCATCTCATCCGATTCTGCACCTGCTCTGTGCTAATTAATAACTTACATCAAATAAATCTGTATATGAGACATATGATAGTGTTCCGAACACTACGTCCTTGCCTGAACTGTTACTGCTATGATTGACTGAGCAAGCTATGTTAGTTTTGTACTTAGTAGTTCGGAAAACTAGCAAAACTAATATAGCTCGCTCAATCACAGCAGTTACAGTTCAGGAGATATTGTTCGGAAGGCTGTCATATGTCTCATATTCAGATTTATTTGATATTAGTTATTAATTAAGCTTTTTGGAACTGTTTGTGTGTGAGAAATAAATATGGAGCTTATTAAGTCACTTTAAGATTAAAAGCAATATTAACTGGGTTTTCTTCTTTGTTGATCTGTATTTTGTTTGGGATGCTCTGTCTTAAAACATTTTTTTCTGAAGCATTATGATACGCACTCGAGGCAGCCAGGCAGTGAAGATCTCTGTGAACAAGCAGCAGCATTAACTAAAACAATACTATTATTTGGCACCATTGGCAGTGAGGGTTTTTTTTTATTTTCAAAATTCAGCTGTTTTGTGGTTGCCAGCTGAACTGGCTGGGGGGGGGGGGTAAGGGCTAGGCCTGCCTTATGTCATGCCTCTGCCTTGTCTTAGCTGTCTGGACAGTGAGTGAGTGGTGCTGGGGTGTACAAATTAAATTAAACAAGTGAGATTATGTTCATTGTTTCATCATTCACAGAGTACTTCAAGCCAGGGTGGGGGTGTGTACTAACTGCAGCATCCCACAGCAGTATCACTGTCACTCACTGTACTAATGCTGTGCACTCGCTGCTGTTTATGTGGCTTGCTTCAGGGGTGGTGGGGTGTAGCTAGCATGATCCAATGCACAGAATGGTCTAAGGCAGCCTGCTGTTTATGTTGATTAAATTTGAAGATGTACTGGTGTAGTACTACTGCAGTAACAAACATCAGGATTGAAGGCTGTTTATGTGCTTGACGCTTCAGGGGTGTACTGCAGTACTGCAACATCCCGCACTGGAAGGATAAAAGGCAGGCTGGTTATGTGGCTTTTTGCATTGGGGATGTACAGCATCATGGACCCACACCCTAACGCTGTTGATGTGATTGTGACTTTGCAGGTGTACTGCTACTGCTGCAACCCACACCATGGTCTAAGCCTGTTTACATGGCTTCAGTGGTGTACAGCAGGTGCAGCAATGCATTATTCCACCAGAATAAAAGGCTGGTTATGTGGCTGTGGAGGTGTACTGCTGCATCCCACATAGGGTACAAGGCTGTTTGTGGCTTCAGGGGTATACTGAAGCATATCCCACACCACAAGGCTTTAAAGGTGTATGTGGCTTTGGAGGGTGTACAGCAGCACACTCTCACACCAGGGTCTAAGGCAGCTGTCTATGTGACTTTGGAGCCAGGTGTGTGTGTGTGTATGTGAGGGGTACAAGAGAAGTAGCCTAGTTGGAAAAATCAGTCGTAATATGTGATAAGTCAGTCATAATTGTTTTTTCACCTGACTCCGGGGTCTAACCCAAATGCATCTGGTTGGCTGAAGTTGACTTGGACCTTGAATGCAGGTGATGCCTACTTTGCAATATCTGACACCATGAATTCTAGGAAGCAACTTCCTCTCAGTATTTATTTAGTACACAAAAGTCTTTGGCTGGGCTAAGGTTAGATAGGAGGTCTCCTACCAACTCATCACCAATGACCCTGTCCCCTTCAGGATGCTCTCTACAATGAAGGTGTAAGCGCCATTTAAGATTCTGCTGACCTGCCAAAATCTCCAGAAATAGGTCAGTTTCTTTTTACAGTTGAGCAATGTAGCCTCATGATCTCAAAACCCTGGTCCCCACACTTCTACAGAGAGCAAAGCAGTTATTAAGTGAAAAATAGTTTAGACAATCCAATGAGAAAGGAATTTGGTCGTCACACTTGCATATTCAGAAGGTTAGCACAGTGCATAACAGATCCAAATGGGATGTAAGCCATATTCATAGGGCCCCTTAGCATGTGTGATGTGGAAAGTGCTCAATACATCAAGGCACCCACGTAATTGTGGGAGTGCTCTTGCATACAGGGTGCAGTAATATATTTAGTGGGTGTTGGAAGTGCTAAAAGGCTGCTGTAGCAGTGCTATTTAATGATTCACAAACCCTACTCTTTTCAACATGCATAGTGGTGTGTGACACCCTGTCCCCCCCATCAGTACTGTTACCAGTGACTTTCTCCCCTTCCCACCCAATCCCTGTTAGAAGACAAAAAGTACGTGGCAGTCTAGTGGTACCCCCTCCTGCTCTGATCCATGTTGCATAATGAAATAACTCCCTAGTGGTATTTGATAAGTTTGATAAGACTAAGGTGTTGGTAGTAGAGTCAGGTCACCAAGGCATGGGTTGCAAGGGGGTCAACCATCTGGGCTTTGGCTCAGAGGCGACCAGCTGCTTACCTCAAAGCAGGTGCAAAATCTGGGCATTGTGTTTGACAGCAGTCTGACATTAAAATCTCAGGTGTCAGCAGTCGTAAAGACCTCGATTTATCATCTGAGGAACATTGCTCAGATCAAGAACCTGGTTCCACCTGGCAATATGCCAACACAAGTTCATGCCTTTGTAACCTCATGCCAGGATTACTGCAATGCCCTATACCTAGGGCTACCAGGGGTTGATATCTGCTGATTGCAGCTAGTGCAGAATGCAGCAGCCAGGTTGTTGCCTGGTTTATCGAGATCTTGCCATATCACTCCTGTGCTCCGCAGTCTGCACTGGCTACAGGCACATTTGCAGATCACCTACAAGGTCAGTTTTGTGATAGTTTAGACTATCCCCTGTTGGAAATAAGGCTATGGCATTTTTCTTTATACCCCTACAGTCTACTGCAGTAGCATTTCTTAAACTTTTCTATATAACTAAACTTTCATTTTTATGTTTGCTTGCGCGCATGCGCAAGAAACATGATGTAACAGCTCAGGAGAGAAGCGGGTTGTGGAGGCGCAGCACTGTTACAGCCAAGAGAGGCACTGCATTTGGGGGCTTGGCAGTGGTGGACCAATGGAGGCACAGTGTGCCGATGACACTGGTCTCCAAAAGTGCGCCAAGTACAAATGTTTTTGCCGCAGCAATCAAGGTCCGCCTCGTCATTGCAGCGTCAGTCATTCTGCTGCAATGAGGGAGCGACCCGTCATTGCAGGGTGGAACATTAGCTGGCCTAATACTGTTTGTGAACATGGTGGGCGGCTTGCCGTCACGTTCATAAACAGTGATATCTAACAATAACGAGGGGTGCCCAATCCCCCTCGGCAGCATGTGCCTCCCCAAACAGTCTTTATTTGCTGACGGGGGCCCCAATCCCTGCTGGCTTCACTTGATCCAATCCCCCAGCCACAATTAATGTGCCAATGAGGGAGCCCACTTCCCTTCGGCATAATTTCCCCCCCACACACACACACACAACCTATGTTTGTGCTGAGGGGGTGCCCAATCCCTCTCGGCTATTGCACCTACCTATATGCCGACTGGGGCGCCTAATCCCCTGTCGGCTACAGTTTCCCCCCAACAAAACTCTAAGTTGGCACACTGGGAGCCCACCCCAGCATGCCAAATGTCCAGTTATATGTCCCTGTAAAACAAAAAAACATCCCACAATGTCTTTTTTTTTTTTCCTGTAAAGAAGGAAACAGTCCCTCGGTGGTCTCCCTGCCCTCCTACCTCAACCCGCACCCACCCACTGCACACCTTGCCTCCCCACACCCCCCTCACACCATACTTACCTCCGGAGTCCGGCGGGACGATCTTCAGTGCACCGGGAACACGTCTGCACTCTTCAAAGCCGACAGCCAACTGATGAAATGCCGGTAAGCTGTATAATGGAATAAATAGGGTTTTTTTCAACTTTGATGGATATCTCAGGCATTTTTTTGAATTTTGGCACCAAATTTTCAACATTGGGTTTTTGGGACCCCTCCTCATGAATTCTTTCACTGTCATGGTGTTAATCTGTCCCAAAAAGTGATTTAGTAGCCACTACGCGGAATCACCTTTTGGGCCGATTAACAATTGACAATGCCGATGTACATTAGGTGGGCTCTCAAAAGTGTATGCTACAAATTTGTTGGGAAAAATCAAAAATTACTATTTCTGACGATGCGTTGAGCAGTTCTCACGCGCTTCGTAACTTCAGCAATTGCAATATTTTCACTCCAGATTTTCAACATTGGTATTTTATGCATCTTCTTATGAACAGTGCAGCAGTCATTTTCACAACATGGCTGAAATGTGTTTTCACGGTTCCAGCGCAGAATAGCGCAGTCGCTGTGGGAAATCCATGTTCAGGACACATTACAAAAATCACAGTGCCACTGTTCATTAGCAGAGGTCCTAAAATGCCTATGTTGTAAATTTGGTGAAAAAAGTCTATAAAATGACTGTGTTACAAGTGTGCGTTGCGCAGTTTCCACACACGCTGGTAACTTCGCACATTTGCAATATTTTCACTCCAGTTTGTCAACACTGCCATTTTTCCACACCTCCTTATGAACTGTGCAGCTGTCATTTTTCACATCCCAGCCGAAACATATTTTTGCACTTCCAGCACAGAACAGTGCGCTCGCTGTGGGAAATCCACGTTTGGGACACATTAGGAAAATCACACTGATGCTGTTCTTTAGCAGAGGTCCTAAAATACCTATGTTGAAAATTTGGTGACAAAAGTCCATAAAATGAATGTGTTATGAGCGTGCATTGCTCAGTTTTCACGCACGCTTGTTACTTCGCACATTTGCAATATTTTCACTCCATATTTTCAACATTGCCATTTTTCTGCACCTCCTTATGAACAGTACAGCTGTCATTTTTCACATCCTGGCTGTAATGTGTTTTCGCATTTCCGACGCAGAATAGAGCGGTCGCTGTGGCAAATCACAGTTTGACACACATAACAACAAGCATCTATCAATGCTGAATGTTTGCTTGCTGGCATTGGTAGTGTAGGAGTTAGAGAGATGCCTAATAGGAATGGCAGTGAAGTATTGAACTGAAGCCAACCCCACCACCACCCTATAGAGACTGACAGGCATTGGGGTGTGCCTTTGGGTCATCAGGCATAATGGCCATGCCATTTCACCACACCCTACCCTACAGACACCGACAAGTGTCACAGTGTGCCTTGGAGTCTTTGGGCCTTATGCTCACCCCATTCCATAAGAAATATGTTGAGATGGGTGCAGTATAGGAGAATGGGGTGAACTTTGGGGCCAAAGAGTCAAGGTACACCTCGATGCCTGTCACTAGCTGCAGGGGTGTGGGTGGGGGTGGAATGGCAGGAGTATTACAGGCGACAATCCCAAGTCACACCCCTGATGCCTGTCAGTCTCTACAGGGTGGGGCGTTATGGTTGGAAACCCTAACGTCCCAGGCGTTTGTTGGTATTTTCACTTCAAATTTTAAACATGTTTTTTTTGTGACCCCAACCTCATCAACAGTAGCAATATCAGTTTGTTAGCGAAAAGCTGATTTTGGACAGCAACTATGCCATTTGGCACCACTGGTGTGAAAACTCATTTCAAACAGGATGTGAAAAATGACAGCTGTACTGTTCATGGGAAGGTGTAAAAAATGGTAATGTTGAAAATCTGGAGTGAAAATATAAAAAAACTGGTGAAGTCACAAGCGTGAGTATAAACTGCGCGATGCATACCCGTAATGTAATTAGTTTGGGGATTTTTTACAGCAGATTGTCAACACAGGCATTTTGGGACCTCTGCTCATGAACAGTGTCACTGTGATTTTCTTAATCTGTCCTGAACAGTGATTTCCCACAAGACAGCGCATTTCTGCACAAAGTCGAAAACACATTTCGGACAGGGTGTGAAAATGACAGCTGTACTGTTCATAAGTAGGTGAGAAAAATGCCAGTGTTGAAAATCTGGACTGAAAATATTACAAATTCGTGAACTTACGAGGATGTGTGGAAACTGCAATGCATGCTCGTGACGCAGTCATTTTATGGACTTTTGTCATCAAATTTTCAACATAACTATTTTAAGACCTCTGCTCATGAACAGTATCACTGTGATTTTCTTACTCTGTCCTGAACATTGATTTCGCACACTGACTGCGCCATTGTGCGCTACTTGCACAAAAACATATTTTGGGAGACAGGTGAAAAATGACTCCTGTACTGCTCATAAGGAGATATGGCAAAATGGCAAAGTTGAAAATCTGGAGTGAAAATAGTAAAAATTCGGGAAGTTATGAGTGTGTGTAGGAACTGCACAACGCACGCTCGTAAAACAGTCATTTTGTGGAATTTTTTCACCAAACTTTCAACATAGGGTTTTGGGGGGCCTACCTTATGAACTGTGACACTGTTGTTTCTTTTCTCATTCCCAAAACGTGGTTCCACACAGTGACCGTGAAATCACCTTTCAGGACTGAATAACAAAATGACAGTGACTGAATTCATGAGGTGGGGCCCCAAAAACCCCATGTTGAAAATTTGGTGAAACAATTCCCAAAAATGGTCAAGATGTGCACCAAAGTTGAAAAAAAAAACAGGTATGCCATTATACAGCTTACCGGCATTTCTTCAGTTCGCAGTTGGCTTTGAAGAGTGCAGATGTGTCCCCGGTCCACCGAAGATCATCGCACTGGGCTCCGGAGGTAAGTATGGGGTGTGCAGAGGGTAGGCATGAGTTGGGGGAAGGGGCAAGATAGTCAACAAGGGACCATTTTTTGTTTATAGGTGTTTTTTTTCTTTGAAGAAGACGACGCGGGACTTTTGCCACACTGGGGTGGGCTCCCAGCATGGCTCCTGGAAGGTTCTTTTTTGGGGGGGCAGTGGAGCCGATGGGGAATTGGGCACCCCTATAGGCCATATGGACATTTTTCTTGCTGGGGTGGGCTCCCAGCATGGCAACTAGTCATGTTTCTTTTTGTGGAAGATGGGGGACAGTGGAGCAGATGGGGGATTGGGCACCCCCATTGCCATACAGACATTTTCCATGCTGGGGTGGGCTCCCAGCATGGCACCTGGAAGTGTGTTTGGGGGGCAGTGGAGTCAACAGGGGATTGGGCACCTCCGTTGGCCATACAGTGTATGGGGGGGAGTACATGAGCTCACTGGGGTGGGCTCCCAGTATGCATGTTTGTGTTCATGGGGTGGACAAACTGTCTATCACAGTTCAGATCAGTGACGACATAGACAATTTGCATACTGCTGATGGCAGTATGCAAATTGCCTGCAGTGGTGTTTTCCTTAGAACTGTACACCACTGCATCTGAACGGCTGTCACAGATAGCTTGGACATTCATTGGCGCTGTGCAGCCATGCCTGCAAAAGGGAGCAGGGCATTGGAAGTGGGGGAGGCACACCTACTAAAACTTGTATGGTGGCACTATGTTTCTTGCACATGTGTTCAAGCAAACATAAAAATGTAAAGGAAATGCCAGACCTTCAGGTGGACATCAAGGAGCTAGGTACTGGAAGTTGTTGTCGGTTCGCGGGGGGATTACTTCACAGATTACATATTTAGATGAGAAAACACTGAGGCTGTGGGTGAACCTAGTCAATGGCTGGGGAATTTACCAATTACATCCTGGTCTCTACCACATTTCAGACTGTTCCATCATCAATGTACGCACTATACCAAAACATGTAGAAAGTGTCAGACTCTTAGCAACAATGTCATGGATTGATTTAGCCTCCGTACCAAGTCAAGGTGGCCAGCACCACAGAGAACCACACACAAGATGAGTCCAGATGTTCCAACTCATCTTGATAAAATCTCTCCTAATATCACACATTCGCAACTCACAGCTCACTTGAAAAAGCCATTCACAAGAAAGTAACTCTCTCCCTTTTAGATTTTCTCCTAGCCTGATCACCACTACCACTACTAGCAGTTTACTCAGCATACAAAGATATGCTAAACATTTTTGGATAGGATCATTATAATTTTCCCCAGATAGCTCGGTTGAGAAATATTACATTTTTATTTAGTGGGGTTAGGATTTTGCCCATTTGTACAGCAAGGTGGACCAATGCATGAGAGGTTAAGTCACTGGCTCAAAAGATGCACATTCAGTAAAAAGTTCATATACAGTACCCCATTTTGAGGTGAAGACTTGTCCCTGTCCAAGGGCATGGTGTTCCAGGTGCTCTGTTCTTAATGTTTCTAAAGATTCCTTTCTCCATTTGTTTAATGTTGGCTCCCTATCTTCCACCCAGACTTTTAATGTGGTGTTTTTATCTGAGGCTCCTATTAGTGCAATGGTGTATTTACTTTCATTCGACCAGTAGGTTTTTTTCATCAAAATGTCCTATGATAGCCGTCCAGGTGGTGCTGAGGGTGATGTGCTAGACGCCACACCTCATGCCGTGCCGGTGACCCGGGTTTGGGACAGACTTGGGCTGCCGGGGGCAGGCAGGGGAGAGGAAGGCTTGAGTGTCCCATGACTGCTCTCCTTCCTCTGGGGTGGGTGAGGGCTCTGCGCCACACTGCAGCAGCACCGGGTGGAAGTTGGGTGCACTACAGATGTGGGAAGGACTGAGGGGCGGAGCGCATGCAGGTGTCTGCATATAAGGTGCATTGACGTTATTGCACGTCTGGCTTCTCAGGGAATCTAAGGAGGAAAAACAAGGCTGTGTGACTGCATCAGCTAATGGCCGTGCCCTGTGTCCCTTGATCTGCGAAGAAGTAGTCATCGGGTATCTGTGCTGCAGGACATGGGGGGGGGGGTCCCATCATTGGCTGGCCTGTGTGAATGGGTGATTATCTGCACGACAGCCCTGGTCCAGAGGTGCGGTGCCAGCGGCCAAGGTCATTGTGGGCAGCTCTGCCTGAGGTGGAGAAAAAGTGTTAAATGTTAAAAAAAAAAAAGATGTCCAATAATGCAACTTTCAAGATCAAGTTTCCTTGAGCCAGCCATAGATATCAGGATTTTATGCTTTATGTTTATTTCCTGGTTTACTAAGTGTTGGAAATTGTAATATATTTAAAATCAATAAAGTTTTATTGACAAAAAAAGTTGCACTTTCAGAGCAGACTAACTCTGAAGTCCTCCACACTGACATCAGCATGCCTGTCGTGCCTGCATGGGGTCACGACTCATGTGATAATGCTGCAGTTATCAATACTGGGAACAAAACATAAGAAATTGTAATTACTTAGCTTTTTTTAAAATTTCAATTACAGACACACACAAAACCAGCAAAAAGGACGACAAGCCAAAATGGTCACAAAACTAAGCAAATCTCTTATTCTATGCTTAATAATTGTCTCTGTGTTTTTTTATCGGGGGTGGGTGCACTGTACATACATGAGACCAGAATGCTCTTACAGATAAACTTTGTTTAATTACATAGGGCTGCAGTATTGTGTCTAGTGGAACGCTGTTCAGCATGGAAAGTTTGAAGGGACTGTACACAAACTCTAAAGAAGCGGCCACACAGATAGAGATGGCAGCTATACAGCAATAATAGAGCACCCTGCTAGAGGGTGAGGCACTGCCACAAAGTCACACTGTTACCAAGGGGCAGGAGCAAACATAGCATAGTAGGGGGTAAGGAACCAGGGCAGCTGTTATGAGCTATTTTTTTTTTATTTTAGTTTTGTTGACCGGGTAAGTGCACTAGACAAATCCTGCCTATTTTCAGGCATGACCCACGGGAGGGGGATACAGATGAATGCCAACTGACCTTGAACCAGATTAAGCTATTGGTGGTATTTTTAGTGAATGAGGGAAATTTGGCCAGGACACCAGGGAAATTCCCCTACTCTGGAGACGGGTGGCGCTGTCTGTCCGTTAGCAGAGATGGAGGACCTCAGTCGGATGGAAGAGATGGCGGAGGAAGGTAGTGGATTCGTGGCTCCAGACTTATCTACGGTTGAGGGTATGTCGGACGGAGACATACGGTCTGCAGACGATAATGTAGCTGTGGTTTTGGATTCAGAGAGACTTGTGCCAGATTCGGATATGGTTACTTCTGCTGAATTAATTTTGCAAGAAGAACTTGATAGGAAGAAACTCCATCTTATGGATTTAATTAACACGGCGGAACAGGATTTTCGAACTTGCCAGAGGAAGCTAGATGCCGAACGGAGTAAGAGAAAACGTTCCCCTGCAAGTCCACTTATTGATGGTGGAAAGCATTTTGGACAGCACATTGGCAATACTGCCGAGAAAATGCTACCGGAGACTGTTTTGTGTAGTGATGGTGACTCAGAAATATTGTCTGGACATTCATGTTCATTAAAGTCCCCAGGAGAGGCATTACAACATGCAGGTTGGGTATGGGCTGGGGATAAGTGGGTTCTGGACCCCTCAGTTCCTGTCCCTGGGGTTTCTGCAATGCATAAAGTTTTGAAGAATTACACGTATCGCCTGTTGTTGGTGAAATTTCTAAGTCCGTGGCTACTGGCAGTCTGAATCGCAGCCTCAGGGTGAGCTGTTGATTTTTCTAGAGTGGCAGAGGCGCCACTGGCAACAAGTTATCCAGGCGTCCGAGTAGCTTTGCAATCCCCTTTAGACAGCCGTATGCTGGACTTTGCAGCATTAGCTTCGGTGTCTGTATCGTGCTCTCCCCAAATGGATTGTGGTGTTGCATCAAGTGGAACTGTGAGCTCTTTGAGACCTATGGGTCTAGGTACGAAATCTTTTGTTGGATTGTTTAAAAAACCAGTAGAATCTGCTAAACGCAGGTTTTTAGTCCGATTAAGATATTGAGGGTTGGCACCAGCAGCTCCGGATAGACTTTGGGTGGGGAAAGTTTTGCTAATAGATTCGATGTCTTTTTCACCCGCTGAAGTCTATGCTTTGATTCGCCCCCCCCCCCAGAGATTCTTATTATGACATTAGTTTTTGTTTGGGGATATCCCTGGACAAGTTTTGGAGATTCTACTATCACATTAAAGATCAAGAACATTGGAAAGATTTTCAAGCTATTCCAATTATGAATACCAGTTAAAACTGTCACAATCCTTTTTAGAAATGAGGTGTGAACATTTCGGACATTATGTTTTGGTTGGAGAAGAAATGTTATGTACAGGACAAGCCGAGACCTATTTTGGATGGGAATGGTTTTTGGACAGGGGGTTGGACTATTCGTGTTCGTTTAAAGCACGATGCAGAAGGGATACAGCATCTACCTAGTTCTTCCTTTTTAGGACGGGTCAGGGGTATTATTTTTATGCTGGACAGCCGAAAAGTTGTTTTAAATGTGGATCCTTATCTCATTTAAATACTTCCTGTGACCAGGTTAAGTGCTTTCATTGTGGCATGTCGGGTCACTCTATGGTGGATTGCACTGAACCTCTGGTTTGTAACTAATGTAGTGAAACTAACCATTCCTTTTCAGACTGTCCCTGGAAAAAAACTGATGCTGCAGAGTCCTCTGATCAGGAACATCTATTGGCACAGGCATGTGATTCCCGATTTGATAATGAAGGGTTGGAGTCTGGTCCCGTATTTTGGGGAAGACGCAGAGGCAGAGGGAAGGGTGGATTGCTTTCGAATGATAGGTATTCTAGTTCACACACTGACCCTTTCTTGTCGGTTAGTGTGCCTTCAACTGAAGTGATATCGTTAGATGTGCACGTAATGGATGCCACCCCGTTCCTATTATGGGTCCCCGTAGTGAAGACACGGTAACGCCTTTTACGGCTCCACAAGGGTCCCCTATTCAGTTTGCTTCAAAGTTGGGTATAGGGCCTTGTTTTTTACAAACTTCAGTAGTGTCTGATAAGGAAGGGGGAGATAAAGAACTGCGGGACTCAAATCTTAGCTTGTTATCTTCTGACGGCAGTGAGAATAGTATTGTGTCTGCCTCCCCTTTGCCTTTAGAGAATAGATTCTCCATTCTTTCTTCTTGGGGTGATCAGGTAGACCTTGCTCTCCCAGTTACTGCTCCTGTTCCCCATACGACCAGCATGGCTCCATTATCAGACATCCCGGGTGGTTCTTCTAGATATAAGCATTCTGAGATTAAGAAACGGGTAACTAGATCCAGTAATAAATTGTCCAAACCCCCTCCTTAATCACCTTTTACATTATCTGTAGCTTCCTTGAATGTAAATAGTATTAAATCGCATGTTAAATGTCAGACGACATATGGCATTCTTTCTTTGTTGGGCTATGATGTTTTTCTCCTTCAGGATACCGTTTTCATACGATTTCGGAGACTGTCACGGCAAGCAAAGAATGGCATTGGGGTGTTACATTTTGGTCTTTTGGAGAAGAAACATGTAGTGGGGTTGGTATCTGTTTCACTACAATGGATGTTACACTTATTAGGTTAGTTGATATTGAACCTGGTCGGGCGTTGCTAGTAGATGTTATGGTGTATGGTATTACCTGTCCGTTGATCTCCATATATGGTCCACAGTTAAAATCTTTGAGGATTGAATTGTTACGTAAAATTCAACCTTTTTTGTATATGGGGAGGTATTTATTTTTTTGTGGAGATTTTAATATTAGGGGGCATCGGGGAAACAGTACTATGATAAGTCCTGTTTGTCTACAATTCTCTCTCTTGCTGGTTTGAGGGATTCTCATCAAGTAGGGAGGGCTTCAGCGAGGCCTAATTTTTTTAAAGGTAGATTAGCGTCTCATATAGATTTTATTTTTGTACCGAAATCTTTACTTATTGATAAATTGTTTTATGTTCCGATTGAAACTTCGGATCATGTTTTGATTGGTCTATCGATGGATTTTCCTCAGTGTAGGAGGAAAGGTCCGGGATTTTGGAAACTGAATGCTTCTCTTTTAAGTATTCCATCAGTTTTTAAAGACCTGGAGATGATTGTACATGATCAGGTTACGACGATTGGTTTAAATGATAATAGAGGGAGTTGGTGGAGGGCCTTAACATTTGCTTGATTGGTTATTTTCAGTCCCGTAGCCGTTTAGCGGCTAAATCGAAATATGAGACATACTTGTCGCTTCGTCGTTCTTTACAATTGTTGATTTCTAGACAATATGAATGTGGCTTAGATTTATCAAAAAATATTACTCAGATTAAATTGTCAATGTTGCCGTATCAATATGATCGCATGACTTCTTTACTTAAAGAACAGTCATTTGGGACACAGGGGAAAATGGCTGAGGTAAATCCCTTCTTAGCTTGCAAATCTAGGGTAGATAATCGTCTGTTTTCTAGTCTGCGCAGGGAGGATGGTATTTTACTTTCTGATAATAAAGGTATAATGGATTTTTTGGATTTCCATGTCAATAGAATTTTTGGGACTCCACATTCGGTTTCTTGCTTTACTTCTCAGCTGTTAGCGGCAGCAGACCTTCTGCAAGTAGATC
Source organism: Neoceratodus forsteri (assembly GCA_016271365.2). Lineage (NCBI taxonomy): Eukaryota > Metazoa > Chordata > Ceratodontiformes > Ceratodontidae > Neoceratodus > Neoceratodus forsteri. The sequence goes on from CM057452.1 coordinate 614,213,392, forward strand.
AGGATTTACAATCTGCAATGATAGATGATTTTTCTGAGAGAGAATTGGGGTTGGTAATTGCTTCTCTTAAGTGCGGGGTTTCTCCAGGCTCCGATGGATTGCCAGGAGAATTGTATAAACTGTTATGGAAAATTTTGCCAAATGAGTTATTGGCTTTATATAACTCCTTTCTTTCAGACATGCTTTTGCCTACCCAAATGTATGAAGGTTTATTAGTTTTTCTTTTCAAGAAGGGAGATCATTTGGATATATGTAATTGGAGGCCATTGACTCTTTTAAACGTGGATTTTAAAATATTTTCTAAGCTTTTGGGGAATAGACTGTCTATTGTGATGCCTGATTTGATTAATGGACAACAATTTTGTGCAGTTCCTTGGAGGAAACTAACGGATGCCTTGATTTTTCTTAGAGAGGTTATGTCACTAGGTTTAGATAAAGTAGGAGGTCCTGAGGGTTTTTTAGTGAGCCTAGATCAATCCGAGGCTTTTGATGAAGTGTCACAAGATTAGGTCTAGGATTGTTTGAAGGCGTTTGGTTTACCTATGCAGTTTGTGCAGTGGGTACAGTTATGCTATGCATTGGCTAACGTTGTACCTTTGGACAATGGGTGGAAAGGGGGGACCCATAGAGTTATGAAGGGAGTTAGGCAGGGATGTCCACTTAGCCCCCTATTGTATGTTTTGGCTTTGGATCCATTGCTGAGGATACTTAGCAAGTCTCCTTTGATCAGAGCTATAATGGTGGACTCTTATTGCCTGCTGAAGTTTATTGCCTATGCTGACGATATTTGCCTTTTATTACCTGATGAATCAGCAATACAGTTGGCTTATGATATGATTACTTCCTTGGGGTTGATTATGGGTGACTGCATTAATAGTGAGAATACGAAATGCATTAGCATTTTAGGGTTTCCTGATTGTCCAGCCAAGGTAGGCAGATTTTGGGTTGAACGTCAACTCTGTAAGATTTTAGGCCTTTATTTTGGGGGTAGAGAGGGAGCTCTGGATAATTGGATGTCGGCATTACGAGAAGGGAACATTAAAGTGTCTCATTGGAATAGGCATAAATCATTTAAAAAGAAACAAATTTATTTAATTAAAACTTATTTGATCCCAGTTTTTTTTATTTTTAAGTAATGTGTTTTTCTTACCTAAATCGTTAGAGACCTCCTTAATGCATTGCTTTTTTTGCGGAGTGTGGGGTAGTCGTCTAAACCCCATCAAAAGGAACACATTATATTTGGATGTTAGAGAGGGGGGTTTGAGGATGATACACCCTGTTTTTTTGTTTTTTTTAACAAATTTTTTATATTTGATCCTGGTCCCTGTACTGAGAGGTATTTCGAAAGTGTGGGATGTGTACCTCAAATCGCATTTGCAAGGTGTACTAGGTGAATGGAAGAAAGGTCAGTTTCTCCACCAAAATAAATGCTGTCCTCCCTTGTTGAATACATGGAGGGCAGTGTTTGATAAAATAAAATGTTGGGGTATACAGTGGGGGGTAGCAAGAACTCTAAGTAAGAAAGCTTTGTATAATATGATTTTAGAGCAATTTTTTTTTGAGGCCCTGTTTTCAGCTTTTCCTGAGGCAGTTAGTTTAAATTTATCTAGTTACATAACTAATTCTCGTATTCCGCAGAATATGTGGGATATTTCTTGGTTGGGTATACATGGTAGCGTTAATGTCCGTAGTAATCAGAAGCATAAATCATTCCGAGAGCGTTTTTGTCCATGGGATAAGTGTATAGCCCTTTTAGAAACTATGGATCATTTGTATTTTGATTGCTTCTATGCTATGGAATTTTGGGATATTCTTAAAGAACGTTGGAAACATAATTTAGTGTTTCCACCTCAAAAAGTTAGTTTGTATTATGGTTTCTTTTCTAATGAAAATTCTGGGAGTCGGTATCGCACATTACAAGTTCTTCATGTTTTCTTTTTGTATTGGATCTGGATTAGTAGATGTAGATTTTTATTGCAACAACAGTTCATTTCTCCACTTACTTTAGTATACATGGTAGAGTCTGATGTGGGGAAATTGAAGTTTGCAGAACGCAATCAGCTTTCATTGAACAGGTGGGGTTTCTTATGGAAAGGTTTTGATAACTTATGACCTTTCCAGTGGGGGATTGGTTTTGTTGTTTGTTTATTACAAGGGTTTGCATGATATATTATTTGTTTATAAGGCATACATCATAAGGTTCCTTTATGTTTGGCAATACATTTCATAAAAGGCCCTAATTTTTTGGTGGGAAGGGGGGACTTTTATTTTCTGTACTTAGAATTGTTCGATATTTCTATTAATTTTTTTCAGTCTAGGTATGACTTTGAGATTTATTTGTTTAATTTCTGATTTGAGTGTTTTTTTGTGTATGAATTACTATTGTTTGTATTTGTTTGCTTTGTGTAGTTTACAATAAAAAAATTCCCCTACTCTTTTCGATAAGTGCCATGGGATCTTTAACATCCACCTGAACTACCACCAATGCAGGCAGATGGGACCTCGGTTTAATGTCTCATCCAAAAGACGGCACCTCAGAAGTGCAGCACCCCTCTCATGCTGCACTACGGTGTCAATACTGGGATATTAACCCAAGTGCCAGATGTGGGAACTGAACCCACAGCCCTCTGATCTCCTGGCCTCAGAGGAGAGAGTGCCACCTACTGAGCCACTGACACTGGTGCAGAGTAGCAAACACTCAACACAAGCTCGGTGGAGGTAAATAACCTGCATAGTCCAGCATAGTCTAGGCAGTAGAAAGCTACTAGTCAAGTCAAGGCAGTGTTGAGCACCAGGCGTAGTCTAGACTACGTATGTGTAAGCGACCAGTATAGTCTAGGCAGAGTTAGGTAACCACTCGTAATTTAACCAGTGTTTAAGCAATCACATAGTCAAGGCAGTGCGAGCACACTTGTGTTAACAATGGTACAAGCATAAACAAATATAAGCAGTCTACAGCTAATGTCCTGGGAAACAGTACAGCTGGGAGGTACTTCTAGGCAAGCAGTCCATGGGGTAGTGGAAGGGCAGCATGGCTAGCTGCTGGCGGTCTCTCACAGCTGACTCCCTCTCCTCAGACTTCTTCACATTGTCCTTAGCATTGTGGTCCTTTGTGCTCTGGAGTGCTAGTGGCTTTCAAGACAAGTGGGCCCTGAAGGCGGGCTGTTATTGGTGTATGCACTGGAGGGAGACAGGATCTTCAGTCTCTTCTTTTTGGTGAAGCAGCTGCCATAGAGGATACCAATGGAAGGGGGTAGCTTGAGGAGCTGTGTTCACCCTCATAACCCCTTACAGAAGTGCAGATGCTGCCAGAATTGCTGAGAAGCAGCCAGGAATCTTAAAGTCAGTCAGTGTTTGGGTGGGCTTTTCAGTACCTGCCTTTTTGTCCAAGAGTGGGAGCTGATTGGTGGATGCACTGGAGGGAGGTGGGATCATTGGTCTCTCCCAGTTGGTGAGGCAGAAGCCGTGGAGGAGGTGATCGGTGGGTGGTGGGGGAGTGGGTTGAAGAGCTGTGCTCATCCTCACAACCCCTTACAGGAGTGCAGATGCTGCCAGAATGGCTGAGGAGCAGCCAGGAATCTTACATTCAGTCGGTGATTCAGTGGGCTTTTCAGCACCTGCCCCTTTGTCCTGAGGGTGGGAACTGATTGGTGGATGCACTGGAGGGAGTCGGGATCTTCCATCTTTCCCAGTCAGTGAAGCAACATCCTTAGAGGAGGCAATTGTGACTGGGGGGGAGTGGGGTTGCCGAGCTGTGCTTACCCTCACGATCCCTTACAGGGTTGCAGATGCCACCGAAAAGTGTAGTAGTTGGCAATGTATTGTCACTTGTTTTGCATATCATTCTTTTGTTCAGACTTTACATGTTTTAATAATGCATTACATTTATATGCAAATCTAGCCCTTAGAAATGCATACGTTTAAACAAAATAGCCAAAGAACAACTCATAAAACACTGAGCTTTGAACTCACTGCAATTAAAGTTTAATGTAGGCTGTACTGTAGTTTACAGTAGTTAATTTAAGAAACTGTTGTTGATCTTTACAAAATCAAATGGGTACTTTTGTGGTTGTAGTAGTAAATACCTTTTGTGGATGTCATTGTAAATAACCAGTGCAACACAGAAACATAATTTTTTGGTAGAAAAGGACTGCTTGGTTTACCCAGTCTGTCCAGTTGGTCCCCGCCTTGTCTGTGTCTGCAGAGCATAATGGGTCTCAGATGACCCTCTCTCCTCCCTGCTTATTTACTACTATTCCTCTATGTCCATCCTATGCATGTTTGAAGCCACTTACAGTTTTCCCCTGCACCACTTCTAGTGCCATTCTGTTCTAGGTGTCCACCACTCTCTCAGTGAAGTACTACTTTCTCACATCTCTTTTAAACTCCCCAGTTTCATTGCATGCCCTCTGGTCCTGGTGTGATTTCTGGTGAAGCTGAAGTTTACATCCTGATGGAAAATGTTACAAAATGCAAAAAATAAATAAATAAAAACAAGCCAAAAAAACAAAAACATCAGCAACATCAAATAATTTGCATTATATTAGACAGTCTCAATTTTGCAGTCTGTAGACACATGGAATATAATCTAATTTTCTGTGCTTCACTACCTGAAACATACTCAATAATCTGTCTATAATAGCTTCACTCAAGGTCCTTGGAGATGGTTTCTATAGACTGAATTAACATCTTGCACATTTAAATGTCAGACCCTGGGATCAATCTTTGAATCCCTCGTTTCAGAGGTCACAGCTCTAACCATTCAGTAAAGAGGAAACTTTCTGTTAGCCAAGCGGATACACGGAGGTCTTGTTTTTTACATGCTGCAATCATAACTCTCTCCATCAGGTGGCACTCTGCAGCTGGCTGTTGATTCTGTGTACACTACACCGTCTGTGTATCTGTTTGGAGTGAACTGAATGCATCCTACCATGGTGGCTGTTCAGACAGGTTTTCATTAGACTCAGAAAAAGCCAGATTACATTGTCAGGTGCTGGAGACTGGGTCGCATTGTACTTGTCTAATATTCTGTATTGACAATAATTCTGTTTCCTCACACTAAAATTGAACGTTCAGTCCTTCACTTTTGCTCTGTTGTTGCTTACTTTAAACATACCATGATTCCCTTTCAGGATAACTGCATTTAATTTTAAAACCAGAATGTAAGTAGAATCTTTTTCCTCCAACAATGCTTCTGGTAATGTTATTGTTCCAATTTTTGTAGCCCTTTAGTAAATTCAGTGGTTGTTTCTGTTTCGCGCACTGAGGTATGTATTTAAAACCTGCATGACGTAGTTTATGCATTTGTTAAACGTTACATTGTTATCACAATGCATCCACATTCTACTGAACTCTATAGTTGGTAGGGGACACGAACTATACCATTTTAAAATGGTACTTACAGTGAGTATGTTAATCAGTAACACCCTCCCATGTGTCTAAGCTGAACTGTGTGTTTGCTAAATTATTTAGTGTTCCAGCATAGCAGCTATGCATCAGGTATTGATTTTTTTTTGTACACTATTTTTCTGCTCCGGTGGACCAGGTCATCTCTCAGGAGTACCCTCTCAATTGACGTCTCTACTCCCGGCCTGAAACCACCCTGTCTGGAGGCTCCTACCCCAAATCCATGGACTTGATACAGCCTCCCGGATCTCCCCCTGTGGGAGGGCCCACACCACCTACCTGGTGGCCTGTCTGAGATTAGAAAAGTAGTCCTGGGTCGGGGCTGGTGGAGAGTTGGTCCGATGGTGGGCACCAGTTCTCGGGGTCTCCATCACCTTCCTGATCCTCTGGGGGGGGGTCATCTTTATGTTGCCCCCTCAGAACATGGACATGCAATGACTTCAGCACACCTTGCATGCAGACATCTGCCGCCGCTCCACCCCCAATGCTGTTGTGGCATTGCTTCCTACAGGTTCCCCTGATCTCCATCAGGCGCCACTGGGGAGCAAGGCTTGCCCCAATACCCACCTCAGGAGGGGAGAGCAGTCCTCTGGATGCTCGATCCCCTCCCTCCCTTGCCAACACCCAACAACCCTAGCCTGTTCCCGAACCCAGGTTGTTGGTGTGGCTTGAGCTGTCGCATCCAGTGCCTCAATCCTCAGCACCACCAGGCTGGCAAGTTTTGATTTTAACCATGATTCAAATTATGTCAGTAATATACTACATCGTAAAATTGCCAGGATAATGGTGGATTGATGATGCCAGAGAATGAGTGCCCAGTGAAAGATGAAGTATGTTTTAAATAAAACACTTCAGGGGGGTTTTGGAAGAAAAATACACTGTGTGGCATGTCTGGTGGCAAAGAGGCCTGAGGTGCCATGAGTGTCTTACCTTTTCCCATGCCGATGACCCAGGTTTGTGAATAGACTCAGGTCACAGAGGGTCAGCTGGGGAGAGGAGGATTGAGCATCCGGAGGACTGCTGTCCTCCTCTGGGGAGGGAGGGTTGCTGGGTTCTCAGCACTGGCCTGACACCTAGCAGAGGCTGGGGACAATCCAGTGCAACTTCAGGGCTGGAGGGCTGGTGGCCGCCGAGACTTCATGCACAGTAGCATGTGTGGTACATCACTGTCAGCACTGCATGTCTGTCGCTCCCTTCCAGAAATGCAGAAAATGGCAGGGCACAGCAAGGATGATGCCTGCCTCTTCTGGGCTCTGCCCTGGACGGTGGAACTCCACTCCAGCATACTGTGGAGGATGCAGAGCTGAGGGCCCTAACTGGATCCCTTTCACTGGTGGTTGGGTGCCCCCAATGAACCCTGCCATGGGAAGGGGTAAGCTATGGAGGAAAGCTAGGTGAGGTAAGCCCCTGAGGAGGTTGGCTGACTAGAGGCTGTACTGCAGCAGGCGGAAAAAAAAATCTACATGCAAAAAATACACTGTGTGGATGAATTCAGTAATCTGGGCAAAAATAATGCGCTTAAAAAAAAATCTGAGAAATTGAGTGAATCTTCAAAGAGAGAAACAAGGAAAGTGCATAATCTGTGGATTTCTTAAGCCAGTCCCTGATGAAGAGATCAATGGGATCTCGAAACATTGGAGTTTCATGAATTAAAAAGATTTCTGATTGAGTCACACTATAAACTGTGCACTTAAAAGTGAAACAACAAGATTTATGGTCCTGAACTTGAATTTTTCCTTAATAATATACCGGATGACATCAACTAATGAAATGTGCTATGTTTGTTTGTGTCATCCAATGTTGTAAATATTGAAAAATGTTAATAAACAGAACTTAAAAAAATGTTAATAAACAGTACATAAACAAAAAAAAAAAAATTAGAAAAGAAACACCCACTACATTTACCATCAACCAGTACAGATGGAACACTAAAATGACAACCCATATTTGCTGTATTCCTATTCTGATGAGAAGAAATGACTTAGAACCTTGTTTATTATGATCTGGTGTTTTTCGGGAATGCAATCTAGAGAACAGTAAGAGAAAGGGTATGGGGTCATAATGTCGTGGCAAAAACAATGTGGCAAATAATGCTGCAGTCAAAATGCCATGTGCCACAAGCAGAGTCGGTGAAAACACAGACCAAAACAAGAACAGCTCACACCACAGAAACAAATAGGAGACGTGATTTTTTTGTTTTTGTGGTGGGCTGTGGCCGCCGCCCCCCGATGTAGGGGGCTTTGCCCCCAACAACTCTGAAACTAAAATAACTAACTCCGAGGGGGGGGTGGACTGAGGGGATAAGGAGAAATTCTGGAGGGGGGAAACTTAGTTTCTGGCAGCAGAAAAAAATAAAATAAAACTAGATGGGGACACAAACCCTGATCTTCAGGTCTACACTGCCTCAGGTGCTTGTATTTTAGCCACTCCACCACAGGAGCAACTTGACCAAGCGCAACAACTGAAGCTTCTTTAGCCCTTTCTCCAGGCTTCAGTCAGTGACAGGGGTAGTGGTAATTCCTTACTGTTAATGTACCTCTGTCACTCTAAATGTTGCTGTGCTTTACGTCATGCGGTTATTGCTCCTCTGTTTTAGCAGCGCTATATTGAGCCGGTACCAGTGAAAGTAGCTGGCTGTTTTTATTTCTGTAACACCGAGTTTGCCACTTCTGGAAAATTGACAAGATTTAGACAAAATTCAGTTTATGTTTTATGGATTTTGTGTATTTTAATTATTTTTTTCATATATAGTCCCCACTTGTCAGTGTACAAGGAACCAGGATCCTTGCCCCTTACAGTTGATCTAGTCCAGCTGTTTAAACTTTTTGGAAGTCACAATGCTATGTGGCACTGTAATGTTCTCCATAGCAACAAACTGTTTATAACATCAAAATCATCCCCCTGGCAACCAGCTGTGATGCCACCAAGAGAGGACTGTGACTTCATCAAAGGATTTTGCAGCAACGGAAGATAAACTCTAGTGAAGCAGGGATCCTGTTTCCATGCAAATGAACATAATAATGAAGAATAAAATGAAGACAAATACAGCTGTGTCAAAAATATGTTTTATAAAGTTTTGCAAATGAGAAGCATTAAGTGTGAGGCACCACCACAGTGTACCGTAAATATGAAACTACAACGATTTGGGGAGATATAAAAATAAAATTCTCTTTCACAAATCAAGCTAGGGAGGTTACAGCCTCTAGAAAGCAGTCAGTCTCAAAAGTGTAAAACACATCTGACGTCAGCCCCTTCCCCAGTTTATTCAGTATAAGTTGAATAGTTTTATTTGGGGGGGGGGCTTGGTCAGTTGGAACATACTGAAAGAAACTGGAACTTTTCTCAATATTCACACTACATCAGGGAACCTGTTATAACAAGTTACAGAGAAGAATGCTATATTTGCACAGGATACCTTCTTTACAGTTTGAGTCCAACTGTATGACGTGTCGCTGCTTCAAACTTGAGATGTCATTTAGAACGACAACTTACTGAAGCAGCTGTCATGCAATAAATAGAATCCTCAGGAATGGGCCAGCAACGGGATCAAGAATTAATGAAATAAGACACAGCTAAATAATGAAAGGAGACATAACTGAGTGAAAAAATAGTTTCAATTACAAATTATAAATTATTCATGTAAACAGAAATGTCAGAATCATTTCATGTCCCCTTTAACCACTGGAGCATATTTTGTATGCAATCATGCCTGTTGCGGTTTGTAGAGATTTTAAATTAGATTTTGACAGCCATGCATTGGGGTTGCTCAAAATATTTAGCTGCGTTCGTTAGCTAGTGGAATGACGAACTAAATCACACTAAACCACTTCCTGTGTTTTCCGACCCCTAGCCTTTTTCCAAGTTTAAAATAATGGCGTAAATAAAGTCATAGTTCCAGAAGAACTAACGACTGGGATTTACACAGTTCAAGTCCTGTTCAACTTGTGCAAGCGTGTAAGTCCGCACGTGGCAGATAACAAGCTGAAATATGTTTTATATTTAAAAGATGCAGTATATTGCATACCTCTGAACTGTTATGAATTTTGCATTCGGATCGCGCTATGATTTTTCTACTCAAATTTATCCTTGCCCCACAACAGTTTACTGATGATCTTACTAATGTTAGAGAACTAGTTTTGGACACACAAACTATGAAATCATGGAACTAACTTGATATATATGGACCCACTATTTGCTTGACATATTATAATGCTTAAAAATAAGAATGTGCTACATATTCTGGCCGTTTGCTATGGATTTTGTAGGTCAGTGCTATCAATTTTAATTCTGAGATGTGGAGAGATTATGTACGTACATTTAGTATTAACTGTCACTGGTGTGGTGTAGTGATAAATGTAACTTTTGGGAAGGCAATGCTTACAAATTCAACTGCAGTACTATGTAAGGACAGTGTGCGCTACATAAAAAAAAAAAAAAACAAGGATGCCCTTGAGCTGGACAGCCACTTATACTGGACAAAAAACATTTTGCCCCAAATCACAGGTATAGAGCTCAATAGAAAAAAAAATGTGGGTTATAGCGGATTAAGGGCACCTTCTGTAATGGAGACTTAAGACTCCTGTCCTGCTGAGGTGCTGGCAGTCCCGTTTCATGCCTGCTGCCTAGACCCGCGATCCACATTCCCTGCTTCCATAGTGCTCCCTCCAGTCCATCCCACTGACCACAGTGAGGTGCTGACTGGAGTGGGGGCTGGGAGGCACGCACCGCACTGGTAGTGAGCGGCAGGAGCTGGAGTTGTAGAGGTGAAGAGACGACGTGAGCCCTGCTGGAGATGACTGAGCAGAGAACAGTGAGGGGCAGATGAAGAGTGAAGTTGAAAAGATGCTACGAGCATGCTTGAGAGTGCGGATGTGTCCATATGAGCAGCCGTGTGTACTGTATGTACTCCACATATTGTTCATATTAACCGCGGTACTTGTTCAAACATACTGGCAAACTTTATTCATGAAAGATTTTGGGTTTTAGTAAAATGTCTGCATTAATAGAAAATAATGGCAACCATCGCTTGCATTTATGACATCTTACAACTTTGTTGTACGTGTGTGTAAGGGGGGAGCACGCATGAGCAGGCAATATGTTATCGCTGCTCACTCAAGCGTAGCTCCCCCTTTCAACTGTATGCCACTGCATTTTTGGAGCTGTCATGCACAGCTCCAGCAGCCATTGGAGAACTGCGGCCACGCCTGCAAAGACACTGACTGAATTGGAGCAGGGCTGACACACCAACGAAAACTCAGATGATGGCACTATGTTTCTTGCACATGCGTGCAAGCAAACATAAAAATCACAGTGACACTGTTCATTAGCAGAGGTCCTAAAATGCCTATGTTGAAAATTTGGAGATGAAAGTCCATAAAATGACTGTTACGAGCATGTGTTGCGCAGTTTCCATGCACGCTCATAAATTTGCACATTTGTAATATTTTAACTCCAGATTTTCAACATTGCCATTTTTCTGCACCTCCTTATGAACAGTATAGCTGTCATTTTTCACATCCTGGTCAAAATGTGTTTTTGCAGTTCTGGCGCAGAATACCGTGGTTGCTGTGGGAAATCAGTGTTCGGGACACATTCAGAAAATCACAGTGACACTGTTCATGAGCACAGCTCATAAAATGCCTATGTTGAAAATCTGGTGACAAAACTCCATAAAGTGACTGTGTTATGCACATGTGTTGCGCAGTTTCCACGTATGCTCGGAAGTGCGAGCATTTTTAATATTCCCACTACAGATTTTCAGCATTGCCATCTCTTCATACCTCCCTATGGATGGTACAGCTGCCATTCTTCACATCCTGCCCAATCTGTGTTTTCGTACATGTGGTGCAGAATGGCACTGTCTGCTGTTGGAAGTCAGTTTTCGGGACACATTGATAAAATCACAGTGCCACTCTTCATGAGAAGAGGCCCCAAATGCTTTCCTGAGGTGGGGTCACAAAAAGGCCATGTTGAAAATTTGTACTGTAAATACCAACAAACGCCCGAGGCATTAGGGTTTCTAACCATAACTTCCTACCCTGTACAGACAGACAGGCATCAGGGTGTGCCTTTGGATTGCCGACTGTACTGCTCATGCCATCCCACCCCCACCCCCCAGCCACTGACAGGCATCGAGGTGTACCTTGGACTCTTCAGCCCAAGACTTCACCACACTCTCCTATGCTGCACCCATTTCACTGTATGTCCTTATGGAATGGGGTGAAAGTAAAGCCAAACACCCTAAGGCACACCTCAACTCGTATCAATGTTTGCAGAATACAGTGAGGTGACATGGCTTGACCGTCATGGGCGACGACCCAAACACTTACCCCAAATCCTATCCGTCTCTACAGGATGGAGGTGGGGTTCATGTGAAGTTCAATACTTCACTGCCATTCCTATTCTGCATCTGTCTAACTCCTGCATTTCCAATACTAATACAAGCCAGCAAACATTTGGCATTGACAAATGCTTGTTCTACTACTGTGGGTAGGCCACCAATAATAGTACCTCTCCTCCCTTGCCTATTCCCTCTTTGTATTCCTTTTCCTCCCCTGCCATATGCCCTTAAGGAGAACAAACATTAGAACAGTAAACTGACATAAAGAATAAAGACTAAATAATAATTAGCAGAAATAATCTGCACAGAGTTGGTTTGTGTCCTTGTTTACTATGTTATGCTGCGTTAAGGAGTTTAATATGCTTAGTCAGAGACAGGATGATGTTTTTTGTGGGCACTGTTGTATTTTATAATATACAATAAATTTATGTATCCTGCAGAAATATGAAAGCAGTGAATAAAAGTTGTTTCTGACGGCCTGAAATTGCAACCATCGGGTGTGTTGAATACAGTCATGGGATTTGTCTTTTTAAAGCAGTTTGTATATAAACACCCTAAAGAAGGCATAACTAATGTGCAGAAACTAAATATAGGAGTATTTCCTTTAGTATTCTATGCAGAGAGTGCTCTTACCTGATCTAAGCCTTCTTGGAAAACAATGTACTTCTAGGAGCCAACAGCCCCATGATGAAGCTGTTATATAAGAAACGCCCCAGCTGTCACTCTGCTGAAAAGGGACGGAGTTTTCTTGTTTACAAGTAATTAAGGAAGTCTTTCTCAACAGTTTCTGTGACAGAGTGTTAAAGGCAGAATGAAATAACACCTTATGATTGTATGTTTTCCTGCTGTATATACAGTCAGTCTGAGCCCCCATATGTTTGTACTAGCCAGAATATTCCCCTGTATTAGAAAAGGGGCGGATCAGCTGACACTAGTGTCATAGGAAGACTGCACTATAAAAGCTGCCACTGAGCTAAAGTTAGTCAGATCATCCTGGGAGAGTGTCCTGAGAGGTTTGTTTGTTTGTTGAATTTTGTTGACCCGGTAAGTCCACTGGGCCTAGAAGTCACTTTTTCAGGGGCGACCGGGGGAGGGGGGATACAGATGGTGAGCAACTGAATTTGAACCAGATTAAGCTGTTGGTGGTATTTTTAGTGAATGAGTGAAATTTGGCCAGGACACCGGGGAAATTCCCTACTCTTTCGATAGTGCCATGGGATCTTTAACATCCACCTGAACTACACCAATCCAGGCAGATGGGACCTCGGTTTAATGTCTCATCCGAAAGACAGCACCTCAGAAGTGCAGCACCCCTCTCATGCTGCACTACAGTGTCAGTATTGGGATATTAACCCAAGTGCCAGATGTGGGAACTGAACCCACAGCCCTCTGATCTCCCGGCGTCAGAGGCGAGTGTGCTACCTACTGAGCCACTGACACTTGGTCTGAAAGCACAGACGTTGGTAGAAAATTGTACTGGTTAAAGTATTCTACAGTGTGGCAGAATCACTGGAGGGAAGTGATTCTAGAGCTCGAGGAGTGACCATTTATTTCTTTATTGTTTTCTTTTGTTTATAGTCTGAAGTTTAAGACAGTATTACTTTATTATTGATTTGTTTTTATTTTTGTATAGCATGATTTGCTCTGTATTATTTACACAAAAATAAACATCACACAGAATTTGTGTGTTGAACAAATCCCTGAGTACCATGTATGCTTTCATTACCCTACCCCACGAACCCTACCACAGAATTTGGTATCGGAGCGGGATCTGGTCATCTTACATGGTGGGAGAAACCAGTATCCATTACCAGACCTGGTGCTAAGGGTAATAATTAGGTATGTCAGACGAGGATGAGAAGAGTGATATAGTAACAGGAGGAGTGAAGACCCAGACGCAAGTGTTGAATTCCGGAGAGATATTGATGACAGGAGTAGAGTTTGTGGTGCAGACTCAAAGAGCGAAGGATCAGACCAAGGAGTTACCAGAAAAGGAAGAGAGGATGGAAGAGGAACGATGGAGCCACTTGGAGAAACCACCAGAAGGGCTTCCAGAGTTGATGCGCTGGCTAGCCATATGTCAGTTGGCGATGGAGAGAGAGAGAATAGGAATGACACAGACAAGACACCAGGTGGGCCGAAACACTAAGGGCATTTCGGGACTTGGGGGCTGGTTGAGGGCAAGATGGAGGCTGATCCGTTCAAAACCCGAAAGATATAAAACTAACAAAGATGATGCCATCAGATGACATTAAGGGTTATTTAACCACCTTTGAGAGAGTGGCAGAAGCATGTGGGAGGCCTAGGACTCAATGGGTAGTACGCTTGACCCCATACTTAACTGGAAAAAGCACAGCTGGCATACACAAATACACTAGATCTGCCCATACCTATGATTTAGTTAAAAAAAAGATCCTTAAGAGGTATGATATTAACACTGAGACATACAGGCATAGGTTTAGAACCCTCAAATATCAGAGCAATGATGCCTCTAGAGAAGCTTTTACACACTTCAGGTAGTTGTGCATGAAGTGGATACAGCCAGAAGGAAAGACTGTTGGAGATATGATAGAGACTATTGTAGCTGAGCAATTCCTACAGATATTGCTCCAGGAAGTCCAGATATGGGTACGTGAACATAAGCCTGAGTCAGCAGAAATAGCAATCACTTTGGCTGATGACTATCTTTCTACCCACCAGAATACCAAGAGGATAGCCAATAGACCCCCAGAAAATACCTACACCAGAGTTAATACCCCTGCATGACAAATCTATGAACCAAGGTATGTGAGGTATGATGCTAGGAATGATAACAGAGGAGGGATGGAGAGGTCCTTTCCACCTAACATTGTATGTAAGAACTGTAAAGGACTGGGCCATATCGCCAGGTTCTGCCCTACAAAAAGGAATGACTGAGTACATCTTGCTTTATTAAATCATGGATATTTTTTCACCAATGTCCAGATTGAGGACAAAACCATTGCAGCTCTCATTGACTTTGGGAGTAAGCAATCCCTGATAAGGCCAGAATATCTAATCAGTAGAGAAAAGGGACCCAGCATGAGTGTAGTGTGTGTGTATGTGTGTGTGTGGGGATACACACCGTTATCCAACCGCAACTGTTGAAATGGTTATAAAGGAATGCCCTACCTTGATTACTACTGGAGTAGTACCACATTTGCCCGTACCCATGACGATTGGGCATGATTACCCAGACTTTACATCCCTCATTCTGGAAAAAGGAACTATAGTGGCAGTAATGATGAGGGTGCAGGAGAAGAAGCAGAGAGAACTTGAGGACATTTTTCCTTTTCAGGGTGACGTAGTTGATGAGCAGGGAAAGTTAGAACTCTCTCATAATGCCAAGAAGAAACAACAGTGACAATGGCATTTAGAACAAAAAGGGTTAACCCCAGAGACTATGGATGGTATCTTTAAAAAGGCTAATGTGATTATGGAACAGAAAGCTGATACAAGTTTAGAACCTTTCTTTTTACAGGTGGGACAGATACCATCCCCAGGAAATCCTGAGATTATATATCAGAATGGGTTATTATATCATGTATATAAGAATCGTGTGTCTCAAGAACATATTGAGCAATTGTTGGTGCCCCAATGTTTCCCGAAATTATCTTTTGTATCTTAGCCATGACCTCCCATGGTCAAGCCATGCGGGGAGAGACAGAACCCTAGGCCAGTTAACTCAACATTTTTTTTTGGTCAGGGATTCCTGAGGATGTGGCTAATTACTTGCAGGGCCTGTGAAAGTTGCCAGTTAGGCGCACAGGTGGGAAAAAAGGATGTGGTTCACTTAATGCCATTACCTTTAGTTACAATCCCTGTTGAGAGAATAGGGATTGATGTGGTGGGGCCCCTGAACAAAAGTAAGAAAGGCAACATGTTCATCCTGGTCATTTGTGACTACACTATCAAGTACCCAGAGGCCATTCCCATGAGGTCAGTGATCACTCCAAAAATAGCAGAGGAGAGTTGATCAAAGTGTTTAGCTGGGTAGGAAGACCCAAAGAGATAACAGATTGAGGTAATAATTTTAATGCTGCTTTATTAAAAGAGCTATACTGACTCCTGGGTATTGTGGCACTGAGCACTTCCCCTTACCATCCCCAGACAGACGGACTCACCAAGAGGTTTAACCAAACCTTCAAGAGGATGTTGAGGAAGTTTGTTCATGATGAAGGTAATGACTGGGACACGCATCTCCCTTTCACCTCATTGCCTATCGTGAGGTCCCTCAGGCATCCACTAGATATTCTCCCTTCATACTACTCTATGGTAAGAATCCCCGAGGACCACTGGAAGTAGTGAAAGAATGTTGGGAGGAAGAGTAGGATTTAAAGCACATGGGAATAGCTACCTATATGAAAGAGCTACACCAGAGACTAATGAGGTATACCTGTAATGCACATGAGATGGCAGTGCAAGCACAAGGGAAGCAGAAACAGACTTATGATCAGGGAACACATAAAAATAATTTCCTTCCCGGGGAATGGGTATTACTTTTATTGCCTGCATCTAGTCAGAAAATGACGAAATCGCAAGGACCCTTTATTGTATTAAGACGCACAGGCCCAGTGACATATGAGATTGAGACCCTAGAAAGGGAACATCAGAAAAAGATATACCATGTGAATTTGCTTAAAAAATGGCATGAGAGAGACACACCTACAGCAGATATGTTGGTAATCCCTGAGAGAGAAGAGACAGAGATAGACCTAGCTTATAGCCATCCAGAGAAGCCTAAAGAGGAACAGCAAATACTGATAAACCTTTCCCTGGAACCAGAGAAGCAGGAGAAGTTAAGAGCAGTATTGACAGAGTATCCCCTGCACATTTACCAGTACACCAGGCCTTGCTAAAGGGGTAGAACATACAATTAGAACTGATTCCCCCCATACGGAAAAAGCCATATAGATTGCCTGAACGAGTGCGAGTTGAAGTGCAGAGGGGAATTGGACAAGCTACAGCAACTGAATATAATTGAGCCATCTAAGAGTGCTTGGGGATCCGCAATAGTAGTGGTGCCAAAGAAAGAGGGAGGGATTCACCTGTGACTCGATTTTAGAGCCTTGAACCAGGTTTCCCAATTTGACGCCTACCCCATACCGAGGATAGATGACATCCTAGATAGAATAGGAAACACCAGGTATATATTGACCCTAGATCTCAGCAAGGGTTATTGGCAGATCCTTTAGAAGAAACATCAGAGGAGAAGACTGCATGTAGTATGCCAATGGGATTATTTCAGTTTAGGACTATGCCATTTTGTTTGCACAGAGTGCCAGCCACATTTCAAAGATACATGATCCAGATACTGACACCTCACCAGAATGTTTGTGCAGTTTATCTGGATGATATTATCACGCATAGTCCTAATTGGAATACCCATTTGCAACACTTAAGGGCAGCTATAGAATCAATAAAAGAGGCTGGTATGACCATAAACCCTGCCAAATGTACCCTGGCAATGTTTGAAACCCGATATCCAAGATTCATGTAAGGAAATAGTGTAGTAAAGCCTGAGATTGACAAGGTAGAGGCCGTAGCCAACTGGCCCCAGCCAGAAACCAAGAAGCATGTGAGATATTTTCTAGGGCTGGCCAGATACTACTGGAGGTTTATACCCCAGTTTGCCGCAATTGCTTCTCCCCCTTAAAGAGCTGATCAAAAAGAGATATGGGAATAAGGTAAAATGGTCAGAGGAATGCGAACAAGTTTTTAGAAACATAAAAGCAGCATTATGCTCCTCGTCAGTTCCAAAGAGTCCAGATTTTGCACACCCCTTTGAAATCCATACGGATGCATCAGGCACTGGACTTGGGGCAGTACTGAATCAAACAATTGATGAAGTTGAACATCCCATTCTATATATCTCCCGTAAACTACATGACCGTGAGCAGAAGTATGCTACTCTCAAGCAGGAGTGTTTGGCTGCCAAATGGGCGATTGGAGCCCTGAAGTTTTATTTGTGGGGTGCTCTTTTTACACTGATTACAGACCATAATCCGTTATGCTTTCTTCACCAGGTGAAGGATGGTAATAACTGAATTATGAAATGGTACTTAGCGTTGCAGCCTTACAAGTTTGTAGTAAAACACAGCACTGGAACACAACATGTGAATGCTGACTTTCTCTCCAGATGTGGGGCCATTGTTACTGATGGAAATAAAAATATTTGTACTTGAAGTGCCTTGAGAAAGAAATGTTGTTACAAATCAGACACCCCAGGGTTGTATTTGAGTATTTCAGGTATACATAGTGAAAAAGTATAACCTATTTGTTTGTATTTCTAAGGGACCCTGTTGTGGAGCTACCATTGCGAGGGTGGGCAGTAGTTCCATCCTACCCAGACAGAAATGGGTAGGTTGTCTTGGAAACAAGACTAGTGAAACCTCTAGTTTCTACTTGTCCATGGGGGTGTGTGAGAGTTTAGACTAACCCCTGTTAGAAATAAGGCTATGGCATTTTTCTTTGTACCCCTACAATCTACTGCAGTAGCATTTCTTAAACTTTTCTGTACAACTAAACTTTCATTTTTCTACTACTGTGGGTAGGCCACCCATAATAGTACCTCTCCTCCCTTGCCTATTTCCTCTTTGTATTCCTTTTCCTCCCCTGCCATATGCCCTTAAGGAGAACAAACATTAGAACAGTAAACTGACATAAAGAATAAAGACTAAATAATAATTAGCAGAAATAATCTGCACAGAGTTGGTTTGTGTCCTTGTTAAGGAGTTTAATTTGCTTAGTCAGAGACAGGATGATGTTTTTGTGAGCACTGTTGTGTTTTATAATATGTAATAAATTTATGTATCCTGCAGAAATATGAAAACAGCGAATAAAAGTTGTTTCTGACGGCCTGAAATTGCAGCCGTTGGGTGTGTTGAATACAGACATGGGATTTGTCTTTTTAAAGCAGTTTGTATATAAACACCCTAAAGAAGGCATAACTAATGTGCAGAAACTAAATATAGGAGTATTTCCTTTAGTATTCTAAGCAGAATGTGCGCTTACCTGAGCTAAGCCTTCTTGGGGGGAAAAAAATACTTCTAGGAGCCAGCAGCCCCATGATGAGGCTGTTATATAAGAAACTCCCCTGCTGTCACTCAGCTGAAAAGGGGAGGAGTTTTCTTGTTTACAAGTAATTAAGAGGTCTTTCTCAACAGCTTCAGTGACAGAGAGTTAAAGGCAGAATGAAATAACACCTTATGATTGTATGTTTTCCCACTGTATATACAGTCAATCTGATCCCCCATATGTTTGTACTAGCCAGAATATTCCCCTGTATTAGAAAAGAGGCGGATCAGCTGACACTAGTTTCATTGGAGGACTGTACTATAAAAGCTGCCACTGAGCTAAGGTTAGTCAGATCATCCTGGGAGAGTGTCCTGAGAGGTTGGTCTGAGAGCACAGAAGTTGGTAAAAAATTGTACTGGTTAAAGTATTCTACAGTGTGGCAGAATCACTGGAAGGAAGTGATTCTGGAGCTCAAGGAGTGCCCATTTATTTCTTTATTGTTTTCTTTTGTTTATAGTCCGAAGTTTAAGACAGTATTACTTTATTATTGATTTGTTTTTATTTTTGTATAGCATGATTCGCTCTATATTATTTTTACAAAAATAAATATCACACAGAATTTGTGTGTTGAATAAATCTCTGAGTACCGTGTATGCTTTCATTACCCTACCCCATGAACCCTACCACAGGTTTACTGACACCTACAAAGCCCTACACAGACAGGGACCTGGCTACTTGCAAGATCTTCTGTGCCCCTGCTGCACCCTCCACCCACTCTGCTCCATGGATGAGGGATTGCTAGAGGTTCCCAGGGTTCAATTAAAGTCCTCTGGGGCACACACTTTTGCTTTTGTGGCCCCAACCCTGTAGAACACTCTACCTCATCAGGTTAGAGAGTGCCTGACCTCTGACAGTTTTAAAACTGAATAAAAAATGTATTTGTTTAGCCAGGCATTTCCTGATGAAAATGAAACCTAGTTGTACCGCCATCGGGTTGATATTAAGATTACGTTTATACTTCATTCTTATTTATTGATGTCTATATCAAGTTTAAGTAATTTTAGGATGTAAAGCACTTTGGTCAAATGGAATTGTGCTGTCAAATAACATTTTGATTGATTGATTTTGATAGTACAGTGATACCACCACCAACCCAGATCCTGGTTGTATAATGACTTAAATTGCTCGTAGTTCAGTGATACCCCCCTCCCTTGCCCAAATCCCAACTGTGTAATGATTTAAATCCCTGGTAGTCCAGTGTTACCCTCTCTACCCTGATCCCATTATGTAATGATATAAATATCTGGTAGTCCAGTGGTACCCCTGTCCCTTCCTAAATATCTGGTAGTTCAGTGGTACTCATCCCATCCCGATCCACATTGGGTACAAATTTAAATCCCTGGTACTCCAGTGAGATCCCAGTCCCTGTTGTGTACCGATGTAAATCTCTGGTACTCCAGTGGTACCCTAGTCCCTTTTGTATACTGATGTAAATCCTTGGTAGTCCAGTGGTTCCCTAGTCCCTGTTGTGTACCGATGTAAATCTCTGGTATTCCAGTGGTACCCTACTCCCTGTTGTATACTGATGTAAATCCCTGGTAATCCAGTGGTTCCCCAGTCCCTGTTGTGTACCAATGTAAATCCCTGGAGTCCAGTGGTAGCCCAGTCCCTGTTGTGTACTGATGTAAATACCTGATACTCCAGGGGTACCCCTTTTGTAATGGCAATTGCTGAACAAATAAACATAAACATAAACAGTGGTACCCCAGTCCTTGTGTACTGATATAAATTCCTGGTAATCCAGTGTCTCAAAGACTCATATTATTTTCTATTTCTTTCTCTCCGTGCAGTTAGTTAGCCACTGCAAAGCAATTTTGAAAATCCAATTGTAGAAATGAAAGGAAAAGTGTGACTCCCAACGGGACTCGAACCCAGGGACCTTGCCATTCTGGGGCATGCTTTTAACAACCCGAGCTATAGGAGCCTCAAGTTATTAAGCTACCTGAGGAATATGTGTGTTTCAGGGGAAAACTCAGGTATCTTAATGATTTGAGGCTCCTATAGCTCAGGTGATTACTCCAGTGGTACCCCAGTCCCCGTTGTGTACCGATGTAAATCCCTGCTAGTCCAGTGGTACCCCAGTCCCTGTTGTGCACCAATGTAAATCCCTGGTACTCCAGTGGTGCCCCCATTTTCTGTTGTGTACCAGTATAAATCCCTAGTACTCTTGTGGTACCCCAGTCCCTGTTCTGTACTGATGTGAATCCCTGGTACTTCAGTGATACCCCAGTCCATGTTGTGTACTGATATAAATCCCTGATAGTCCAGTGGTCCCCAGTCCCTGTTGTGTACTGATGTAAATACCTGGTACTCCAGTGGTACCTTAGTCCTTGTTGTGTACTGATATAAATTCCTGGTAGTCCAGTGTTACTGCATTCCATGTTATGTACCGATGTAAATCCCTGGTAGTCCAGTGATACCCTAGTTCTTGTTGTGTATCAGTGTAAATCCCTGGTAGTCCAGTGGTGCCTCAGTCCTGTTATGTACCTATGTAAATCCCTGGTAGTCCAGGGGTACCCCAGTCCCTGTTTTGTACCGATGTAAATCCCTGGTAGTCCAGTGGTACCCCAGTCCCTGTTTTGTACCGATGTAAATCCCTGGTAGTCTAGTGGTTCCCCAGTCCCTGTTGTGTACTGATATAAATCCCTGGTAGTTCTGTGGTACCCCTCCCTGCCCTAGTAACATATGTAATTTCACCCTTTAGGTATCATCAAGGATACATCTCTGCTTGTTATATGAAAATAGGGGTATATCTTCTCCTGAAAACAAGATCTCACATGATTGTTATAAATTGGCTTTTTTTAACTTTCATGTTATTAAAAACAAACTTTTTTATGTACAGTAGACCATGACACAGCAGTAGTTACAGTGAGTACACAGGCAGTGATACAGATGTTTTCCAGATAGTAAAGCATTGCACCACATCACATTTCAAGGATGTGAAACGGTCTCCTCAGTTAAGCACTATGTAACAATTTTACAATTCCAGCATAAACATCACACTTTCTTATGTCCCCTCCTAGAGCCTTAAGACAAGAAAACTACCACAGCCTTACATTATAAGGGGACCTCAATCCTTGAATTGATTCAGTGAGTGTTATTAGGTCTCCGACCATTCAGGGACATGTAGGACAATTGCTATAAGGAAGTTACTAATATCTAAAACAATAAACTGGTTTATCACCAGCAATCCCATTTAAATTCCTTCTGGACATTTGCCTTAGCTATCTGCTCCAAAATTGGCTTTTAATGTCTTTCAACACAAGGCTCTAGTTCTTCTGTTTAGTAAACTATTTCCAAGACAACCTTCTTACAGGACCAGATTACAGGAAAATCACATTTTTGCTGGCAAACAATGTAACATAAAGTTTGATGAATGCTTTTTCATGCAATGGACCTTGTTTATTGAATCATCTACCTATTTACTGAGTCATCCACCTATTTCAGCTACAGCGCAGGCACCTTCCTTGGATCTCCCCTCACCTAGTGCAGCTGTTCAAAGCCAGAGACAAAGCTTGGGAAGCATTTAAGGCTTCCTCCAATGCCTCCAACCTCCAGATGTACAGAGCTCTGAGGAATGCCTGCACTAAGGCTGTGCATTCCACTAAAGCTGGCTTCTTTAAGTCTCAGCTTGAGGATTGTCACCCCACCCCTGCTGCATTCTGGAAAACTCTCTACTCCCTGCTTGATTCTGCTCAATTAGCCCCTTTCCCATGCTTGGACCACTCTGACGATGGCTCCAGTGCTGTTGTCTCTTCCATACATCAGTTTTCATAACCTGTGCTTTACCCCATGGGCAACCACCTACCCCACTCTCCCCTCCCCACAGACACCAATACGCCCCCTTCCCACCTGGGTTCAGTCAGCTACCTGATCTGCCCTGCCCCCTTCCCTCTTCCCCTCGCCCTGGCAGTCTTGCTCACATCCCCCCACCCAATCACACTTTCACTCCCATTACCTCCTTACAGGTACTCCAAGCCCTCAAATCTCTGGAATCCTCCAAAGTCCAGATGGTATTAATCCCCTCCTCTTGAAAATCTCCACTTCTGCAATTGTCCCCCTATTACTCACATCTTCAATATCTCCCTCTACTTGTGCTCCCTGCCCAAGGCCTGGAAATTAGCTAAAGTCATCCCCCCCTACACAAAGGGGGTAACCCATCCATTCTTGGCAACTATAGACCCATCTCCCTCTTCCTCTCCCTCTCCAAACTCCTGGAGTTCCTTGTCTCAAAAAGACTAAATGCATTCATAGCCTCCAGTGACATTCTGACCCCATACCAATTGGGTTTCCATCATCTCCACTCCACTTCCTCCTCCCTCCCTTCTCTGCCTCACCAAACACATCCGTTCAGCCATGGATAAGGGTCATCTGACACTGGCTATATTTAAAGACCTAGCGAAAGCTTTTGACTCTGTTGCCCATAGACTACTCCTTGATGATCTAACAGCTATTGGACTATCCCCATCTACTGAATGGTTCAAAGCCTACCTAACAGATAGGTTTCAATTCGTCCAGCTTGGGGAAACCAAATCTGATCCCCTTCCCATTCTGGCCGGTATTCCTCAGAGGTCGATTCTGGGACCTACCCTAGTCTCCATATTCATAAACAACCTTCCTTCTGCCTGTTCTTACTCATACATTCAAATGTAAGCTGATGATACCGTGATCTTCACTTCCGGTCCCTCCCTAGCTCAGGTTGAATCTACCCTACAAACTGACTTTGCAAACACCCTAAAATGGGTTGAAGACAAATTACTCAAATGCAACACTAAGAAAATGGTAGTTATGGCATTTGGCATGGCCCAGAAACTAGCCAAAAGGACATCTTCCCCCTCCTTTTATGCCCTCAATGGCCCCAAAATTGATGCAGTTGAATCATACAAATACTTGGGTGTCTGGACAGACCCCAAACTGGACTTCTCCCTGTACTTGGATTCTATTCACAACAAGCTGAGTCCAAAACTAGGTATGCTGTATAGGCATAAGGATAGCCTCCTCCCCTCCCCATTAGGAGGGAAATAATCTCAAAGTTTATCCTTCCTTTGTTTGATTGTGTGGATGTGGTCTATAGTTTAGCACTGCAATCCTCCCTTGCCAAATTAGACCCACTGTACCATGTCACTTTGCCTCTAATCTCCCTTACCGCACCAATCACTGCCTCCTTTACCAAACTGTCTCCTTGCCCTCTCTCACTGATCGTCATCTGGCACATTGTGCAACCTTTATTACTAAATTCTGGTTCAACACCCTTCCCTCTTATATCTCCTCATTATTAGTCTCAGCTCCTGGCACTGGCTACTCCCTATGCTCACGAGACTACCGCTCCTTTGCCCTGACCACACCTCAGTCACATGCCATGAAAACAGCCTTCGCCCATCGGCTCCCTGCTCTCTGGAATTCCCTTCCCCTCAGTTTATGAAGCTTGCCTACCACACTATCCATTAAAAAGCACTTCAAGCACCTCCCCCCCTTGCCAACGTTTCCACCCTCCCAAATCTCCTAGCTGCCACTGGCTACACAAACCTAACCTCTCTTACCACCCAACGCTAGCTCTATGTGTTTAACCCTAGCAGCACATTACTTGTGCACATTTGTTGTGTACCAAAGCTCCTAACCTTATTATGATAGTTCATGCATTATTATTTCCTCGGATGTTAGTGTCTAATGTTATGTACGCTGAAAGGCCGTATATGTAAGATGTAATCTATGCTTATTTTTATGTATTCCTCCACTCTCTGTTGTGTTTTTAGTCGTGTATATATTTTATGTATGTATTGCACCCTTACCTCTGCCCTGGATCGCACCTGGAAACAAGCCTTGTCTCAGTGTGTCTTTCCTGGTTATCAACTTTTAAATAAATAAAAATAAATTTACTGAATCTTCTCCTTCCAAACATTAGCTTAGAAATGCCACAATTCAGATTTAAATTGAAGAACAGAGAGAAAATTTGTTACACCTTTAAAATGTCATAGCATTTTTCCTGACTGTGCTCCATATAATGTTTCTTAGCTTTTAAGCTTATGATATTCTTATGATCTAAAACTTGTTTTGTATTACTGTGTACTATGTGTTTTACAATATATGTTTAATATGTCTTTTTATTGTGAGGTGTGGCTAAAAAAGAATCTTTGACTCAGACATCTTTATGGTTAAACAAAATAAATGAAAATGGCAGGGAGACTGGCACTGCTGTGGCATAGCACCAGTCAATATGCCGTGCTGTGAAGGCATGCACTGCTGTGGCATATCTCCAGTCTCTATAGAATGCTGAAATGGTGTGATGACTGGCATTTATATGGCATAGTATCAGTAGTTATGGCATAGTATCAGTAGTTATGCCATGCTGTGGATGCATGGTGACAGGCACTATCTGGTGTAACACCAGTCACTATGCCAAGCTGCAATGTTGTGGTGACTGGCACTGTTATGGGATAGTGGCAGTGGCTATGCCATGTGGTGATGACATGGTATCTGGGACTGCTATGGCACAGTACTAGTCACTATATCATACTGCAATGGCATGGTGACTGGCACTGTTATGGGATAGTGCTAGTGGCTATGCCACGTGTACCTGACATTGTATCTGACACTGCTATGACACAGTACTGTATTAGTCACTATGCCATACTGCAACAATATGGTGACTGTCACTGTTATGGAATAGCACCGGTGGCTATGCTATGTGGCAATGACACAGTACCTGGGATTGTTATGACACAGTACTAGTCACTATGCCATATTGTAATGGCATGGTTACTGGCACTGTTATGGGGTAGTGCCAATGGTTATGTCATGCTATAATGACATGGTGACTGGCACTGCTATAGCACAGTACCAGTCGGCATGGTGAATGGCACTGTTATGCTGGGTTGGCATGGTAACTGGTAATGTTATGCAACTGCACTAGTGGTTATGGCATGCTGCAGTGGTGTTGTGATTGGCACTGTGATGATACAATGGCATCACTGGCCTTGTTATAGCAGGATATGCCATGTTGGCACTGCTGTAGCATATGACCAATCATCATGCCTTGCTGCAATGACATGAAGACTGGCACTGCTATGGCAGGCTATATGTTGCAGCTTTTGTGTGGTGACTGACACTGCTGTGGCATATCACCAGTCCCTATGCCATTGCCATGCTGCAATGGCATGCTGAATAGCACTGCTGCCAGTAGCTCCTGGTCACCTGCACTTCCTTGTACCTCATGGCCTGCTTCTGGGCCATTTCTGCTTTCACCGTTAAGAGGCTGTCTGACATTCCTTGGGGGTGCAGTGGCCCCCACAAAATCTCCATCCTTAAATCAGTCCTTGGAATCCAGTTAAACTACCTTCCCATGCCCTATTCCCTTGCACAGCTTTCTTCTCTTTCTGGTCCCTCTTGGATCTCTGTCCCCCACTGTCTTCTCACTGGAGTGTTGCAGAGTTGCGACGTCCTCATCCCCCACCCTTTATAATTCTAGGGGCAGGGGATGTTGCAAGACTCTGCAGCGGGGTTTACAAGTGTGGCCATGTTTTGTGCATTTCCCTTTGTGTCATTTATGTGTTTTGCATCTGAGCGGGAAGTCTTGTGAGCCCCAGTGTATAAAGTACAACACAGACTAGGAAGTTGTGTTAAGCAATCATGGCAACCACTTAACAACAGTCCCTAGCAACTCATTTATGGGTTTACAGGTGATTTATGCTAAGCATTTAAGAGTTTTGTAAGGGTAAGTCATTTAGATACATTATAACCAAAAATGAAACATTTCTACACAAACACACAGCTTCAATATTAAATCCCCCAACACACACATCTTAATCCTGTTAATATCTTGGCACTGGGCTTTCCATGGGTTGTCTGGGATTTGCAGCAGCATTTTAGCACAATTACACAACTTGCAAAAAAAGGCAGACCACATAAACCATGGTTTCACATTTTGCCACAATTGCCCCAATTTGTGCAAATAAAATGACACGTGTCAAAAAATGACAAATGCGTCACTCTTTGATGCAAGCTGCCACAAAGCATAGCACTGTCACAAATGTATCAAAATGTATAGAAATGGCTCAGCAGTGTAGTAGTAGTGCTACTGCTTACTATGCCAGTGACCCAGGTTCAAAAATGGGCTTGAGTCGCTATGGGGCCAGCCGGGGGAAGGAGGATCAAGCATCCAAAGGGGGACATACGGCATCCTGCTCATAGACCACCACCTAGTGGAGGCCAGGTGGCAGTGCAGCAGGCATGTACTGAATTGAAGAGGAGCGACAGGTGGACACTGGCATGCATGTGTGCTTTCACACTCGTGCATCATTACACCCACATCCATTGTGGTCCTGGGTAAACGGTGGGGCAGAAAATACATGGGAAGGTCAGTGACAGGGCTGGTGATGCCGGGGGAGGGGGCAGAGGCTGGAGAAAAATCTTGGTAAAGAAAAAGACATAAAAATAGCACTGAAAACATTTGGCCTATGTCACATGATGCAGGTGCAGCCCAAAACTGAGAACTGCATTTGCATCGTCACATTTGAAAACTCGCCAGTGATGCCATCGTACTGTTTCCAGATGAACTTCTCATTAAATCAAGATATCACTGTTCAATGGCTTTTACTTACAGTACATTGGTCAGTATTCAGTGAAGACCTGTATAGATGAATCTGTCTTCTGTATATTGTATACATTCCATGTATTTCTGGGATGTGTTCATAGTTTCATATTGTACTCTGCTAACTCTGTAGCTCCTTTCTTGCCCCCAGATGTAGCTGAAAACTGGATGCCTGTCCTATCCCACCCATCCCAGTGAAAAAAATTAGTAATGTAATGAAATTGTTGTAATATGTTTATTACCACTTATGACAATTGACAAATAATTGTAATAACCATTGCACTTTTTAACAGTTAGCAACAAATGAGAAAGGAAGCAGAATGGAGAATACAGTGAAACCTGCATATTGAAGACATTTTGTATACACTGTATATACATTTTCTTCCTTGTATATTATTGCTTTTTGTATACCTGCTTCTGTACTGTACTTTGATGTATTCATGACCAGGTCCACCTTGCAAATGAGCCTTGCTCAATGGTGCCTGCCTGGATAAATAAAGATTTTGATTGATTTGATTGGTTGATTTAATGCATGGATCTTCCTAAATGCATTTTGTAGTACTGTGTAACCTGCATAGTACGGAGACTTTGGTACGAAGGACAGATCCTTAAGACTTAGTGCAGGGGTCCTTTATAGTACAAAATGTATTGTTGGATTAATGCTGTTTAATGCAGAACGTCATTGTAAATGTACTTGTACTCAGTGATTTTGGTTCATTTCCAGATTTAAATAAAACCCTTCATATAAGCAAGTTACACTGTGATGAGTCAATAAGACAAAGCTTGCCTAAGACGAC
This sequence comes from Neoceratodus forsteri, assembly GCA_016271365.2. Taxonomy (NCBI): domain Eukaryota; kingdom Metazoa; phylum Chordata; order Ceratodontiformes; family Ceratodontidae; genus Neoceratodus; species Neoceratodus forsteri. Next base: position 614,241,617 of record CM057452.1, read on the forward strand.
AACAATATTTCATAATTCTGCACAGTTTGTTAAAAACACAAGTAACATACCAACAGCTACCTAAGTACAAAAACCTACGCTGCAAAATAAACTGACACTTCAAAACGCTGATGGCACCAGGCATGGCAGACGCAGAAATAGTGTAGCATCCAGGCTCCTTATTTTTTCCTTCAAACAAACCTGATCTGGCCAGCAGCACTGTACTGTAACTTGCCCAGCTCCTCTGTGCGAGGATGAAAAGGGACTTGCTTATCCCTCAGTGGGTGTTGCTATTAAATTCCAGTGACCGATGAGCCTGCCCCCCTCACATTCTACAGCCAGCAAACACATCAAAGCTTTGTGTGTGTGAGTTTTACTGCTGCTGTATTCCCCCCCCCCAAGCTCTGCTGAGCTAGTGATGTGTGAACATGTAGTTGTTTCCTCAGAGCCCTGCAGCTAAACCTGGGCTCCCAAAATCCTTCTAACTGTCAGTTCAGTGCAACGTAGGCCTGCTCCATGGGACACAGCAACCTGTAAAGTTACTCTGGAAACAGACGAAAACAAATTCTTCTCCATGAGGGAGGCTTTGTTCATCCAGTTAATCCTGAGAAGGAAGGCTTGAGTCTGGAAGGATCTTCTTGAAGCTAAAGGAACGTGTTGTGAGTAGACCAAAGAGCGAGACGGCTTGTGCATTTGAGTGGTGCCCTTCTCCTCATGGCTAATTCAGGGTTCCAGTTGCTGGGTTATTTTCTAGCCCTGGGGGGCTGGATTGGCATCATATCCACCACCGCGTTGCCCCAGTGGAAGCAGTCATCCTACGCTGGGGATGCCATCATCACTGCAGTGGGCTTGTATGAGGGACTGTGGATGTCATGTGCCTCACAAAGTACTGGCCAAGTGCAGTGCAAGGTCTTTGATTCACTGCTCTCCTTGGACGGTACGTAAAATGGGGTGCATTGCACTTTGATTTTTTTGTTTGTGAGTAACCCCTTCTGTCTTCTGTGCATGAATTATTAACTGGTAGGTGTATAGACAGAGAGCACAATGTTGATTAACCCTTAAAGCATCAATAATATCTTTGCTATATTATACCCCTTAAGCTGCCAGTTTCTGCATTTCAGGTATGCCAGTTAGAGAGACGTTCCCCTGTTATTCATGCAGTTCATTAATAGGAATCAGCATTTACAGTGACATTTTCAGTTTCAGTGATCAGCTCAAGGGTTCAATGTAGTATTCTTTTTTTTTTTAAGAACTTGCCAAGCTGAGACAGAGCTAGGTAATGTCTGCCCTAAAACACCCCTCTAGGAAATGTTCCCAGAATATTTCAAGGATCTGGGTCTTTTGGGGCTCTTTTCCAACCACAGTTACTCTTTTTGCTCCCCTATCCCTGCTTGGAGTTTTTGTTGTCTACCTGTCTGTTTTTGGTGTAAAGTTGGTGCTTTATAGACTGACAATCAATTGAACCACAGTCGTCTGGGGAGCCGTCTCTCACCGGGAGCAGAAGCTCATGCTTCAGTGAGACAGCGATTGTTATTATTCAGCAGGCTAAGTTTTATGTGTAACAAAGAGCCTGAGCCTTGCTGTTTGCCAACATAGGTCTCAGGCATTTAAACATGGGCTCTGTAAGCCTGAAGTTTGTCATTTAATAAACCAGGTCTCATTCATTGAAACGTGGGCTGTGAGAGCCTGATATTTGTTCTTTCCTAAGCCAGGTCTCATTTGTTTAAACATGTGCCCCCTGATCTTAAACTGTCATTTGCTAAAAAAAGACTCTTTCTTTAAACACGGCTCTTGTGAGACTTGTTTACTATGCCAGGTCTTGTTCATTTAAATATGGACCTTGTGAGTCTGAAGTTTGCCATTTGCTAAGCTAGGTCCCATTCATGTTATTATGGGCTCAGTGAGTCTAAAGTCAGTCATCTGCTAAACCAGATCTCATTTACTTAAACATGGGCACTGTGAGCCTGAAGGTGCTGAGGTAATATTTTGGCTCCCATTATTAGGTGGGCAACACAGGTGTTGGGCTGGGCTCTGAATATCAGGCCCTGTGCTTGGGAAGGCAGGGCACGATGCATTGTGGGCATGCTCAGATAGTAGACAGAAGGAGTAATAATCCCCTCCCTCCACTGCCTGGTCATGGACTGGCATCAGGATGACTCCCCTCCGCCCTCCCTTCTCTCAGTAGGGGTTGGGGAGATTAACATAAGAAATGGTAAGGAAAGGAAGGAGACTGGATTTATATATAGTGTCACCCATACAAACTGCATCCCAAAATTCTTTACAATCAGTGGTGGTGGTTGGGGGGGGGTGCTGTTGCCATTTTAGTTCAATGTGAGTTTCAAACAGCACAGAGCTAGATAAGAGAGAGTAGGTTGATCACAGGGAGGTTCAGTGACTTTCTCAGAGACAGAGTGAGTAAGTGGCAGTAGTGGGATTCACACCATTGTCCCTAGGTTCACAGTTCACTGCTGTAGCCACTGGAGTATACTGCCTCCACCCTTGGGACATATTCTGAATGTTTTCCTCATTTTTCTGCAATACATTGTTGTTATGATTTCTTAAACTTTCTATGACATTTATGAAACTTGCAACTGCAGAATCCATATGCAGAACTTATATGGCGAGAGTGATTACATTTCAGACTTTGTACAGTAAGAATTAATGTTGGAGAGTTTGCCTATATGCTGCAATGAAAAGAAATGAATAGGGTGAAAATAGCCCAACTTTTGAAACTTAACCAGGGTAGCAAAATAAACAGTTTAACCATAAGGATAATAAAAAGCACAGGTAACATACATTCAAAATAAAACTTGCTCTAAAAAAGATTTGAAAACACTCACGCTTGACATCTGACCCTGGTACACTTAATTTACACTACATCCTGGCAATAGGTACAGTCAATTACATAATATCTTTGCATCATAATCCTATTGGGAGTTATGGACATGTCCATGTCTGAGGCCACGTTGTTGATAATGGGTGAGTGAATCTTTTGAGCCCGAGGATCTGAGCCAGGGGAAGTGTCAAAATGCTGCCAATTTTCTGTATCAACTGTAGAAGTTGGGCATAGTTTTGGCAAACAGTAGATTTAAAGAGCTAGTGTGCACTGTCTGAAATTAATATTCATTTTAGAAAGCAGCCAGTATTTTTTTTTATTACTGGTATGTTTTATTTCAATGTGCTGATTAGAATGTTTTCTACCTAGTTGTGTTCGATATGATATGTGGAACAATACTCTACCTGGAGATTGACATATCTAGTTCTATTTCCCCTTAATGTTGTTACCATCCCCGTAATATCACCAGAATTAGATCCCTTATCCCCCTGATGATCTGGCCACATTAGTACATGCGTTTGTTACCTTGAGGCACGATTACTGTAACGCACTTTATCTCAGGGTCAGAGGGGGTGCGATGCGATGCCTGCAGCTGCTGTAGAATGCTGTGGCCCGGCTATTGATGGGCCTTCTGAGGTCCTGTCACATCATGCTGGTGCTGTGCGAACTGCATTGGCTGCTGGTGCACTGGTGCATCTCCTTCAAAATAGGTCTTCTGACCTATAAGGCCCTGCATGGGCTGGGTTACCTGAAGGAGCTTCTGCATCCCTACACTCAGGTCACTCTCTCCAATCAGCAGGAGAGGCCCTCCTGAAGGTCCCTAGAGCAAAGCTAAAATCATCCGGGGATTGGGCATTTCAAGTGGCCACGCCAATCCTATGGAATTCTTTGCTGGGGTACCTTTGGGAGATGCCCTCCCTGGAAATAATTAAAAGGAATTTAAAATCTTTCCTCTTCCAACAGGCCTTTGGGGGTCTGAGAAATAATTAAATGTGACAAGCAGTTTGGTGTCAGATCGACAGGAAGTATTTATATATTAATGAGTGTTATTGTTATATTTTTATTTATGTGATTTTAAAAGTTCTTTGTGTATATTTATGCTGTTTGTCAGTTTTATATTTTGTAAGGGTGCCCCGAGCCTACAGGGACGGGCACCCGAAAGAAATAAAATCTACTACTACTACTACTACTAAATACCTCATCAGCATTCTGACTTAACTGATTGTGACATCACAGATCATGCCGAAGTACCAATCACCTACTTCCGGATCAGTGATGTGTGATATCACAGTGAGTGAGGTCACCTACTGCTAATGGGGCATGAAGGGGAACAGGACTAGAAATGTCAGCTACCAGGAAAAGTCAGGGCCTTGACCCTGCAGCACACCATCTCTTCGTTACTTATTTACTAAGGTACATACTAAGGTCAAAGTGTCAGAGAGAGGCTGGTGACACCCATCTAGACTGATCCTCACTTCCTAGTGGTAGTATCCATTAATATTTCCATACCTCATGATTTTTTTCTAATTTATCCCTGAACATTTGGGAGATCACTTGAACGGACTGGGCCATCTGGGTCAGTTTGATTCTGGGGTTGTTTGCATGTTAAGTGTACCAATGCCTGCCAGCCATGTGCAACATCAGCTTGCCTACACCATTTCCATGGCTGGGTACCCAGTGAAGCACAAGGGAGTTTCCTAATAATTGAAGAATATATACTGGTACCAGTATGGTAAGGATAGTGCCCACCAGTACAGAGAGGCAGAGGTAATGTGTGTGAAGTTTTGGGGTAGATTGCACTGCTAATTTGGCTGAGCCAAGACGGGCATGAGAAGTATAGTCAGTGCATATATTATATAGGGCTGTACCTGGAAGGGCAACAGAAGACCAGTTAGTTAGAAACACTGTAGTGCTACCCCATTCACTGAACTTTTTTCCCTAGTACAGTCAATTCCTGATGTATGCACATGCATGGGACATCCCATTTTTGTGCATAAATCTGAAATGGCATTCCACTGAAACTGTATTGAAATCAGTGGACCCACTCTGTAAAACACAAGTTTTCACTTATCACTCATTTTACCTTTATTGAATGTATCAAATTCATTTAAAACATACCAATACATGAAATGTTGCAAGTTCTGAGATATTTAAGCTACTTTATTTGTTTTCTCCATGGCTGCTTGCTCTGACAAACTGACTAAAACATACATGGTTGAAAGCCGAAACTGACTAAAACATACATGTAGCTAACCACTGGCAGCACAGTTAGAACCTGTTTAACAGACGTGACTGACAGTATTTGTGTCAGTGGAACCCTTGTCTAGAGGAGAAATGTGCATACAATTGAAATTTGTTGTGTGTACAAACACATTTGTTATCATTAAGTACATATGATAGAGAATGGGATATTCTTTGTCTGTGCATGTAACCAGAATGTGCATACCAACGTGCATATAAGTGGAAGGGGCACTGTACCTTTTCCTGTTCTCCAATAAAGACATTGCTACTTTTTAGTGACTGACAGCAAACCATTTACAGAGTGATAAGTACTGTGTTTTGGTGGGTGCTATTATTGCATGGTGTTGGTTCATGGGTGAAGTGATTCTATGGGAAGGTGGGAAGGTACTGCATCTCAAGAGGTTGTACCATACTGACAACAGGCACACTGTACTTTTCTCTAGGTGTAGGCACCGCACAATTACTTTTTCTATCTTTGATATGCCCCCCCCCCAATCAGAAGTTTACTGACCCAGGCCCTTCAACCTTGGTTTATCTCACAAGGCAGGAGTAGTAACAATTAACATCCAAGGCGACACGGTTACATACTGTACATAGCTATAGAGTATCAACAGAATGTTGAATAACCAGATTTTGAAGCATAAAAGATGTCAGGTGGAGCTAACAGCCTGTCACACACTGGCCAAAAAAGTATTATATACCCCTAGTCCAAGCAGTCTGAGGTATACCATGAGTCCAGCTTGTCTTTAGCACATATCTGATATCTGATTTCTCTCTGTTTTGAACTTTCTGATCAACCAACAAGCATCATGAGAGTTGATGAAAAGAACAGTTACTTACCGTAACAGTAAATTTTCAAGAGAATCTCCTCTGTTGGGCTAAAGCTTTGGAGTGGTAAGTCGTCGGTGTCAGAACCACTCAGAAACTTTTGCACTTGGCTGCTGTTTCAGCTTTCTATGCCACTATTGATAGGCGCACTGTGGCACAACTGAAAGTGACCCATTCATTCCAAAAATAATATGCTTTATTTTTACTGCGCCTTTCTAAAATCAAGGCGCCTTAACAGTAAAATACAAAGAGATAAGTCAGGATGCAGTAAGAACAATAAATACAGGGTTTCATAAAATCCAAAGTAAAATGCCATCAAATAAAGTAGGCTTGATGCCACAAGTGGGTCTTTAGGGCCTGTTTAAATCCCTCCACGGTCTCACACTCTCAAAGCTGATGGGGTAGAGAATTCCAGAGGGCTGGGGCTGCATACATAAATGCATGGGCCCCCGAAGATTTTAAAGAAACCCTTGGGATCTCTAGCAACCCCTCATCAGCTGAGCGGAGCAATCGCTCGGGGCAGTATAGCACCAGAAGCTCTTTCAGGTACTCCGGGCCAAGTCCATGTAGGGCTTTGTAAGTCAGAAGTCCAACTTTAAAGGTGATCCGCCACTGTAGCGGCAGCCAGTGCAGTTCGCTCAGCACCGGAAAGATATGACAAGTATGGGAAATACCTGTCATAACAGGGCTGCAGCATTCTGCACTAGCTGCAAGCGGTGGATATCAACCCCAGGTAGCCCTAGATAAAGGGAGTTACAATAATCAAAGAGTGAGGTTACACATGCGTGGACCAATGTAGGAAGATCACCAGATAGAACTAGGTGCTTAACCCTGGAGATGTTCCTCAGATGGTAAAAGGAAGATTTGATGACTGATGACACCTGCGATCGCAGTGTCAGACCGTCGCCAAAAATCACCCCCAGGTTTCGCACCTGTTCAGAGGTAAGGAGCTGGGAGCCACCAAGAAAAAGTTCCGAAGGTAAACCCGCTCCCAACCTCTTTATATGGTGACCCGGGGTCCACAACCAACACCTAAGTCTTCTCTGAGTTCAACCTCAGCCAGCTCGAATTCATCCAGTCCTGGATTTCAGTGAGGCAGTTGTTTACCTAGAGAGCTCTATCCTGGTCGGGTGCAAAAGATAGGCAGAGCTGAGTATCAGCATAGCAATGAAACCTCAGCCCATACCTTCTTACAATGTCTCCCAGGGGTAGCATGTACACTGCAAATAGCATGGGGGACAACACTGAACCCTGAGGTACCCCACATGACAGAGAGACTGGGTTGGAGCAGTAAATCCCCGACACCACCCTCTGAGTTCTGCCAGTGAGGAAAGATCTAAACCACCCGAGGACTGTACTAGACAGACCACAGATGAAACTCAGGTGTTCGAGAAGAACCCTATGGTCCACAGTGTCAAATGCTGATGAGAGATCTAGAAGAACCAAGATAGAGCGGCTCTTCCGCTCTCTCACCATCAAGAGATCATTGAGCACCCAAACCAGCGCAGTCTCGGTGCTATGCCTCTTTCGAAAACTGGATTGGAGAGATTCATAAATGTCATGGATGGTCAAATGGTTTTCCAGTTGTAGGGCCATTACTTCCTCAATCACCTTCCCCACAAAGGGAATGTTAGAGATCGGTCTGTAGTTAGCAGGACAGTCTGGGTCCAGAGAAGCTTTCATCAGGAGGGGTGTTCCCACCGCCTCCTTCAGGGAGCTGGAAAACTCATCCATCTCAAGGGAGCACCAGACTATCCATGCTAGGACCAGGCTGATGGTATCATAACAGTCCATAATCAGGGCAGTTGGGCCTGGATCCAAACTACAGCATGTATAGTGCATACCCTGGAAATTCCACATGACATCAATGAACTCCGGCCGATCAAAGGAACTCCAGGAGAACTGAGGGACAGTGACCGAGCTCCAATTCATAATATCTCCCATAGGGTGTGCTGGTTGGAGCTCTGCCCTGATGTCAGCCACCTTAGCTGCAAAGAAACGAGCAAACTCTTCACACTCCACTTGTGAAATGGCTCTTTGAACCTGCAGGCAGGCTGGGTTGCACAGTCTGTCTACCGTTCGAAAGAGCTGAGTCAGTCGGTTCTGAGCAGCCGCAACCTTCCCGGACAGGAACTCTGCCTTTTTATGGGTGATTGCAAATTGATAGACTTGATAGTGTTCCATCAATCTAAGGTGGTCGGCACCTAGGGTGGATTTCCGCCAGCAACTCTCTAATCTTCGTCCTTGTCGCCGCATCTCCCTCAAGGTCCCATCAAACCAAGGGGACCGAGGGCAAAGGGGGAGAGGACGAACATGGATGGGAGCAGCGGCATCCAGAGCCATAGAGATGGCCTTATTATAAGCCAAAACCAAGGCATCTGGGTCATTGCTTGCTCCAGGAAACACTGATAGGTCAAGTGCCACTGCCAGGCCTTCAGAGCTTACATCTTGCAAAGGGCGGTACCTGACAGTCTCCACAGGGGTAGGCCTACAGAGGAGGGCACAAAAACTGAACACCATGGTGTAATGATCGGACCATCCGATAGGTTCCACCCCCAAATCAAAGGCTTCAATCCCCATGAGGAAGATTAGGTCAAGGGAGTGACCACGTTTATGAGTGGCTGAAGTAACAACTTGTGTAAGGCCCAAAGATGTCATCAGTTGGAGAAAGTGTTGTCCAAATTGTGAGAGTTTATCATCAACCCAGGCGTTGAAGTCACCCAGGAACCATCAGCCTGGGCGACTCAAATGCCATGTCGATCACGAAGTCCGCTACTTCCTGAAGGAAACGCTTCTCATCCTCTGGTGGATGGTAGATGAGGGTGATCCTACAACCTACACCTGCCACTACAGTACACTTAAATGACTCAGTCTCCTCAACTGGTACACTTATGAGGCCCAGTTCGGTCTTGAAACAGACCGCAAACCCCCCATGGTCCAATCTTGAGCAGTGTAACACCGAGTAACCGGCTGGAATGGCAGCCTCCAATGTGGGACCTGCATTCTCATCCAGCCAGGTCTTGGTGATGCATGCCAGATCCACTGACCCAACGAGATCTGCAATAACTGCAATCTTATTTTTGATGGACCTGGCGTTGCATAACACCACTCGAGTTGCACGGGCTTCCAGGGCTGCCTGAACTGCTTGCCCACCAATATTGGTGGTGCCCAGGTATGGAAACTAGACATGGTGAACCATGCTCCAGATTCATTTGCCCCAGGTATCTTCTGGGTTTTACTACCCCAGTGTGATGGCCCCACTCATTTGACCTCCACTGTTCGCCCTGCCATACCCCAATGCTGTACAATGCTGGTAAGTTGAAACTGCAATGGGGGTAAAGGTGGAGGGCATGGAAGGTGGAGGACGAATAGTGCACGACCGTGGGGGCAGGCCTCCTACACATGCTAAAGAACCCAAACAACAACGAAACACACCAAGCCCACGCAAACAACAAAGAAACCCCAACAAATTAAGTGGTCTAAACTCAAAGAAAAATAAATATAAAATAAAATAAAATAAATAAATAAAAATGACTAAATAAAAATGCTCCCTCACTCTCACTTGAGGGAAAAGAAAAACAAAGTGATCCCCAACCAATCAACCACCCTTAAACTAATAACTTAAGATCAAACAATAAATGCAACTTAAAATGCACCCTGATAGCACCAAATGCACTAAAACCAAATCATTTAAAATTAAATATGGACAAAAACAGCACAATCAGAGGTGCAGATAAGCAATTTAGAAGGTGCTGAAGACCAGTCATAGAGTAAACAGTGAGTTTTTTAATACCATAACTCAAACTAAAGTCCATAAGTGTAAAATGAAACAACCAAAAGGAAAGTCACATCTTCGGCCCCCACGAGTCCTCTCATCACCAAGAGGCCAAATGATAAATAGAGTCTCTCACTCCCAGCAGAATTAATATAAATATGTCCAGTACCCTTCCAACCCCGCAAGTACTCTCACTGCGAGGGGGAAGGGATAGTGAAAAAAGCAGGCACTCTCACTGCCAGTAGATGACAAAGCAACCAATAATAAATAAACAGTCTGACTGTGTTTTGTAGAAAATAAGAAGAATCTTCTTCTTTGGTATCACTATTTTGCTATGCAGGGTCCCCAAAATCCCAACCCAGGGGCTGAAATTGCAGAGCTGCGGCACCACTGCAGATCGCCAGAAGGCCAACCCAACGGTAGGCCGCCCGAAAAACCTAGAGGACCCCCAGCTCAACCCATCAGCTACCCGGCAGGGTCAAGGCCGCAGTCCCCCATGAAGCCACATGCCCCACAACCAGACACTCCTTCAGGGTCGGGATCAACTGCTCCCCACACCAGGATACACTGCACCTCTTAATATTCTAATTCGCCTCTCCGGGCCTGGAGCTGTACTCAGTCCAACTTCCTTGCACAAAAAACAGCCAAAGTCCATGAAAATCTTCACTGCGAATGGCAGCCAAACAGTTCCCACAGCTCGTCTCCTCACCACTGACCTCCTTCCCTCATGGGTCACAGTTCCAACTTCCTAGTCTGCCGGCTATCGAGCAAAGCCGGGCTGGCCACAGGAATAACAGGGACCACCTAAAGTCAAGCCACCAACTAAGGGCCAAAGGCCAAAAAGGGCACATCCAAACATCCAGAACAAGAGGACTAGTCTTCTGAACGTCCGACAATCAGTCCAGGATGAATAACCAAGTAGGTCCAGGTAAATCAAGGAAGCGTTTAACTAAATCAGCAAGGCCTGGCATATGGAAAATGGCCCCCAGTGCACCCTTCGAGGCATTTCAGAAGGTATCCCATGATAATCGCGACTTTAAAATATCTACTGAAAAAATGGCGATTGAAAAACAGCGAATGCAAGATGGGCGCACAAACATATTAGCGCATACGCCAGAAAAGCGACTGCAACTGCCATTCGGTCAACAAATATCGCGACTTGCAAATTATAATATAGTTCTTACAGGCACTTGGGATCTGTAGCAAACTAGTGCAATCAGAAGATTATGCTGTGGCATTTCCTAACATGTTTTTATTTTTTCTCATTTTGTAGTGTGTCATCCCCCCCCCCCGTTCCCTTTGCCTAAGAAGGAGCATTACAAATGTATAAGGAGAAAAAATACAAAACTTAAACTCTAACTTGAATGTATTTATTTTCTTTTAATTATTGTTTTACTCTGTCACCAGACATTATTCCCATCAGTAGAGGGCCATCTCCCAGTCCCATCACCCTACTAGCACCCCAGAGGCTCTGTACATCTCCGGAGTTTTACCCTCTGGGGCTTTTAGGTATGGCACTCCATCTCCAGATCTGAAATCAGGAAAGCCTACTGTGCTGGGTGAACAGGGGGCATAAAGTCCAAGAGTACCGGGCATGCTTCATTCTATCAGCCTGGGTGTTTATCACTGCTCCCCCTTCCCCAAGAAACTGATGCAGAACATGCATCACAAACATGCAATGGACATGGCGATCGCAGAGAACTTCTCAGCCCAGAGAAGGTGAGCATCCCCTGACACAGAAATCAGATATCAGTATTACACAGTGTTGGTGGAAGTAGGTGTCTAATAAATTTATATATATCTATAACCTCTCAAGCTGATCACCTGTCATGTTATCACTTTTCTTCACCAGCAAGTCATTTAGCCCCAGGCATCTAAAGGTATAATGGGATTTAAGAGAAAAGCACAAACCAGAGCAGGAGACTGCCTGTCTGACCTGCATTGCTTGGTGTTATTTTGTCGCTTTAGCTAAATTTGCAGTGCTATTATGCTTGAGCGCTAAGTTGACAGTTCCAGTTTTGAATTCGCCATTTTTTACGGTGCTATTATGCAGTTGCTATTTTAACATGGAACAGTTTCAGAAATGCCCCGATATCGCTCAGATACTCAGCTGTCCAGTTATCATTCCTACTAGGTTCACAAAACCCCCGCAATATAGCAACTGGTGTACAAATTAGAATAGGGTACGAAAGGAGAGCAGGACAGATGAATAAGTTAAAATATTAAACAAAATAGACAATAGCTGTCAGAGCGACCGTTGGTGCACCCAGCCCGATGGCAATATTTTTCCCACTAGGGTGGGAAGGGGGGTGATAGATAGATAGATACTAGATACACCAGATATTCTGTACCTGTGTTCCCCAATTCATACACTAATTCATACTTGAGAGGTTGACTGTGGCCTGCTGCAACCTGTGAGATGTGTTTTTCTTTTCATGGAAAATGCTTTGTTTGGTTGCTATAATTAGGATTTCTGAGCTTCAGGCTCTGTTGCATGAGCCTTTTCCCTTGATTCTCCACAAGGACAAGGTGTCTTTGTGAATCAATCCACGCTTTCCACCAGAGGTGGTCTCTGATTTCACAGTGAATCAGACCATAAATCTTCCTGTGTATTATCCTGAGCATGCTAACATGGGGGAGGCCTTACTCCATACACATGATGTACATCGAGCACTGAGTTTATATCCTGATCTCACTAAGGACTGCATTAAGTCCTCTCAGCTCTTTTTCTTGTTCACCTTCTGGAAAAGAGGGTGCCCCAGTGCCGGTTCAAATGGCTGGCTAACTGTATTGAGTTTTCTTATGGAAGTACAATAATGAACTTCCTAGTGCTGTGCGTGGCCACTCTACATGTGGTATGGCCACTTCTAATGCCTGCTTTCAGAATGTTTCTGCAACTGACATACTGTATGTTCTACTGCCACATAGAGCACTGTGCAGACTTTCTGTCAGGTTTGTCCACTGCCATGCTTGGAGGTGTTCATATGTGTGTGACAGGGTAGAGTAAGACCCTGACACATTTGTTATGGAGAGAGAGAGAGAGAGAGAGAGAGTTAAAAGCAAGGATCCATTTTGTCCTCTCCTATTCTGCCACTTGTTTGTCTCTTGCTTGTCCGATTGTGCAATCACATTTTTTTCTTGTGGCACCTAGGAATTGGCCACTCCGATGGTCCCACAATATCCCCTTGTTATCATCCCTTCCTTTACTTGCTGTTTCTATTCTTTCTTTCTCCCCTTGCTTCTCAGTGGTTAAAAAATGTATGTGAAGCTTTATGTGAAATTGGGATCCCTTGGTTTACAAATGTATATAATTATATTGTTGAAATGATTGCAGAAAGCTATTTGGGTTTATTAGAAAAGATAATACTCTGGAACACAGTGGATTGACCTTGAGATGCATTTTGACCTCCACAAGCTTGTTTATAGAACTGTCAACAGGAAGCCAGCTCTGGGTCAAACTGTATTATTTTATTGCAACTGTTAAGACTAGATGTGCTCTTCAGGCTGGCCTCAGGAAGGATAAAACAAAGTTTTGATACACTGTGTGAAAAACAAGAAATGTTATATAGGAGAATAGGACACAGAGAGTAATAGTAAATGAAGTCCACTCTGAAGAAAGGGGGTTACTAGTGGGGTACCACAGGGTTCAGTATTAGGACCTGTCCTCTTCAATGTCTTTATAAGCGACATTGCAGAGGGACTGGCAGGAAAAGTATGTCTCTTTGCAGATGACACAAAGATCTGCAACAGAGTTGATGCACAAGGTGGGGTAGAAAGGATGAGAAGGGACTTGGCAAGGTTAGAGGAATGGTCAAATGTATGGCAGCTTAGATTCAATGCTAAGAAGTGCAAGGTAATGCACCTGGGAAACAAAAACCCAGGGGAAGAGTACACAATGGGGGGTGAGATACTAACAACAACAAAAATGGAAAGGGACCTGGGGTAGTCATATCAGATGACCTAAAGGTGGGCAAGCAATGTGAGGGCAGCAAGGAGGGCTGGGGGATACCGGGATGCATAGGAGAGGCATCACCAGTAGAAAACAGGAAGTTATTATCCTCTGTACAGACAGCTGGTGAGACCCCATCTGGAGTACTCGTGCAGTTCTGGAGACCCAATCTCCGCGAAGACATAGACAGGATGGAAGCTGTCCAGAGGAGGGCAATTCAAAATGGTGCAGGGTCTGCACGGAAGACATATGAAGAGAGACTTAAGGAGCTTAATATGTATAGCCTCGAGGAAAGGAGGGAGAGGGGACATGATAGAAACTTTCAAGTACCTCAAGGGAATCAACAAAGTCCAAGAGGTAACATCTTTCAAAAAGAGGTGTGCAAGAACAAGGGCACAATTTGAAGATGGGGGCGGCTCAGAGGTAATTTAGGAAGAATTTTTCACAGAGAGGGTTGGGATGAATGGAACGGCCTTCTGGAGGAGGTTGTGGAGTCAAAAACAATGGTGGAATTCAAGCATGCATGGGACAGTCATAAGGCAATTCTAGGGGGTGGGGGTAGGAAGAAGTAGGCTGCTGGTTAGCTAGGATCTGCAGCTTATCCATTAGGTAGGGAAATGGGCAGACTGGGTGGCCCAAGCGGTCCTTATCTGCTGTCAAATTCTATGTTTCTATGTTACTTATAAGGACAGGTTGCAGAGTTTGAACTGCCAGACAAAAACATTTGATATAAACAGAACCATGTTTTTTCCAGTGGGGAACTAAGATGGAGGACTTTTTTGGTTTTGCTGCCTTTATTTATTTATTTATTTACTTACTTACTTACTTCCACTTCCCTCTTTTGGCTCACTGACTCTATTCTGTCAGTTATGGATCAGGGACTGATTACGTCTGCCATTTTTGTCGATCTTGCTAAAGCTTCTTTTTGATAGAGACTTTTATGGTATTTTCCGTAGGTTTTCTTCTGCTTTCTCCCACCTGAGGCCCCAGCACATGGCTCTACGTGCGTGTGGAGGCACACACGCACACCAGAAGCCAGCTTAGCCCTGTCCACCCACCCTTACTGCTGCCCCCTCCTCACCTATGCTACCCCACTGGATCTCCACCCGGTAGGGGCAGAAGTATGAGGGGGCAACAACCCACCCCCACCACCCTCTGGAGAGGAGAGCAGCCTGCCAGGCTGCTCAATCCTGTCCGCCCCTGTGCCGGCACCCTGACGACCTGAGGTCATCCCCAAACCCAGGGCATAGTGTGAGATGAGGCATCCACGCCTCAGTCCTCAGTGCCACTGGGCTGGATGATCTTGCTAAAGCTTTTGACACAGTGGCACATCCCTTCCTTCTGGGCAAGCTTAAAGCAGAGGGTCTCTCTTACTCTGCAGTCAACTGGTTTCATTCTTACCTTGAGAGAAGGTCTCAAGCTGTCTGGATAGGCTCCAGTTCATCACCACTCCTTATCTGCTCAGGTGTCTGTCCTAGTGTCCTGGATCCTATTCTCTTTTCCATATTCTTAAATGACCTCCCCTCTGTCTGCTCCTCTGCATCTATTCATATGTACACTGATGATACAGTTCTTTTTGTATCTGGACTCTCTTCTCATGATCTTACCTCACAGCTTCAACTGGATTTTGACAAATTTCAGTGCTGGTTCCAGCTATTCCTCAATGCCAAAAAAAAAAAAACAGTTTTCATGACTTTTGGCACCCATCAGAGACTTTCCAGACTCACCCCTGTCCCCTTATTTCACACTCTTGATGGTGCTATGATTGAAGATGCATCTTCTTTTAAGTACCTTGGGATCTGGCTTGACCCTTCATCTTAATTTATCGATTCACCTAAAACTCCACCCCAAGCTTGGTGCATTTTACAGGAACAAAGCAAGTATCCTGCTTCCTGTCCACCCACAGATTGTTTTAAAGATGATTCTCCCTATTTTTGATGTATCTCCTTCATGACTTTTCTTTTCCCACCTGCAACTATCCATGACCCTCTCTCCCCCACCCCAACACTAGTTTTGCCCTGGCTTTCTGTTCCTCTTTTCACCTGTTCACCATTCTATATTTGTAAAAGTAGTTCCTTCACCTAACTTATTGAAATTTGATCTACTATAAGTGTCTATTGTACTTATTTGCCTTCAATATTTTTGATTATGCTACTTTGAGATATCATATTTGCTGTATATGACTTACCCTATCCCCTTAGCCCAGGATGCATCTGAAAATGAGCTGATAGCAGCTCAGTATGTCTTTCCTTGTGAAACTTCTGAAATAAAGAAAGAAAGAAATGAAGAGCTATCTTGTACAATTTCATTTGTTTATATTTTATTCTTATTGATAATAATAAAATGCTATTTGCAAATGTTATAACTTTTCCTGGACGGCTTGTGCTTCCTGACCTATGTTACTATGACAATTTTCCATATGTATGTATGTATATTAGTTTCCAGTCCCATGCCTTTTCTTGTGTACCTGGTACTGGTTTGGTCTCCTGGTCCTCATGGTAAGAGCTTGTCTCTGGTGGAAAAATGAGGAGCAATTGGTCTGTCCACATTATATAAGCAATGATGATGCACATCATTGTGGCCGGCCCTCAGCTAGCAAATGTTTGCAAGTGGTCCTGACGCTACCAGCTTACAGTTCCAAAGGTATTGCCCAATGAAAGAGAGTCTCTTGAAGATCTACTATTATGGTAAGTAACTGTTCTTTTCTTATTAGAATTATTGTAACAGTGTGAATGGATCCATTATAGGGTGCTGGGGGTTTGGGGAAGCATGGCTACAGCAAGGGGTGTATGTAGCAGCTCTGGATAGGTAGAAACAAAAACTTAGGTGAATGTGTTAAAAGGACACGGTACTGTAGGTACACTTGCATTCTGTGCGTGAGTGATGATATACAGTGCATGAATGTATGGCATCTGTGTTTGAACACAAGACAGCACAACTGATTTACTTTTAGTGATGCATTTATTTAAGTTATAATGTGCTAGTTGTTATTCTCATAGTTCTCAAAGCTGGCTTTTCTCATATCTCTGTTTGTGGTATAGCCCGAGTACCTGATAACTCCAGGGTCGTATTTGTAATACTTGAATCATACACTGGGTAATTCACATGCCTGTAAAAGCTGGTTGGTAGTAGATTCACCCTATCTGGGGGGAGAGTACAGTCTCACTAAGTTGATGTTAAATTTCTTTCTTGACAATATAGTCGACTGTGGGATGTGGTTCAGCAGGGAGGTGCTCAGTTGTGGGGACTGTGGGGCACTGTTCTCCAGGGATGTGCTCTGGAGGAGGGTGCACTGCGCCTTCTGCAGCATCATAGCAGAGCTCCATGCTCAGCTGGTAGCAGCAAGGATAGAGATATCTCAACTGCGCACTCAGCAGAACCTCTCCCCCCACACCCCACTCATCCACAGACCCACTGGTCCAGGGGGGTGTAGGGTGGTGGGGCACAGGAGGCAGGGAAGGGGCAGCCATAAGGAAGTTGTTCAGCCCAGTACCATCCAGATGGTGAATCACTTCACACTCCTGGAGGAGGTTCAGGCTCCTGACTCTGCCAGAGGAGACTCCAGGTCAATCGAAGGAAAAGGGCAGGACAACAAGTTGGCATGACGGGGGTGGGGGCAAGGTTGACAGGAAGGCCCCAGTGGTCAGGGACTCAATGATCAGGGGATAGACAGAGTAATATGGAAGGGGTCGGATTGGAGAGAGTTGGTCCGATGCATACCTGGAGCGTCAACCAATCGCAACATAGACATAATAGAGAGGATATTGGGGGGGGCTGAGGGTACTGTTACACCTGGGTATCAACGATCTGGCTAGCCTCCCTGGCCTTTTCTGAAGTCCTCCCTGTGTGGGGCAGGGGAGGAGAGGCAGGACAGGATATGGAGTGCTAAAATGGAGGAATTTAAAAGTTCTCTTAAGTGGTGGTGTCAAGACATGGGGTACCACTTTGTAGGGGATTGGAGGGATTTCTGGGACAGGAAACTCTTCAAGGGTGATGGACTTCACCTGACAAGAGGGACCCAGTGCACTAGGGCAGAAGTTTCACGTCTATATCAGATGTTTAAACTGACTGCAGGGGAATTCAGGTCTAGGGGATCCATGGTGCATGGTGAGCAGAAGGGGATCCTAGACCGTACTCGTCCACATCCAGGAGACAGTAGCATAAAAAGGGTACAAGGGACATAGTAGGGCTAACAGAACCTGGGAAAGGGGCAGTAATGAGGAAGAAAACAAAAGGCAAAAGCACAAATGGGGGGGGGGGAGAAAACAAGGAAAGCAGAAGGATAGTAACAGAGTTAGAGAAGGGGTCAAATCAAAGGGGGTATGCCTTAACACCAGGAGCCTAGGTAACAAACTCAGCTAGCTCCAGGCACTGATGGCAGACACTGAGGTGGACCTTGAGGTCATCATGGAAATGTGGCCACAGATAATGACTGGGAAATGATGGTCCCCAGGTATTCACTGTTCAGGAGGAATACAAGAACTGGTAGAGGAGGAAGACGAGTTGCCCTTTTTGTCAAGGAGGACACTGAAGTGGCAGAAGATGGATGCATTAGGGATAGCAATGGGGAGGCTGAGTCAGTATGGTTGTAACTCATGGTAGCCTCAAGGAGGGAAGCATGCGTAGGGGTGATCTATAGGCCTCCAGGGCAAGGGGAGGAAAGGGACAGAAAACTCAGGGAGGAACTTCAAAGAGGGGTAGAAAAGGGGAAGTAGTAGTGGTGGTGGGTGACCTGAACCTGCCTGACATTGATTGGGAGGTCCCAGTGACCAAGAGTGCCAGGATTCAGACATTCCTGGATGCCTTCCAAGACTGTCTACTGGTGCAGCTAGTTAAGGAACCCACCAGACAGGCCACAATCCTTGATGTGGAGCCCACCAACTCAGAGATGCTGGGTGCTGTGGGAGTAGGGGAGCCACCAGGGAACAGCAACCATAACTCTGTGCGGTTTGAATTGGCCCTCGGGGCCGGCAAGCCACAATCTAAAACCAAAGCTCTTGACTTTACAAGGGCGAACTTCGATAGGTTGAGGAAACTGGTCAACTGGTCAGGGACAAGTTAGTTGGAATGGAGGACATAGGTGGGGTGGAGGAGAGATGGGGGCAATTAAGGAAGCCATCCTCAAGGCATCAAAGGTATGCATAAGAACAGTAACAAAGAAAAACAGGTTTTAGAAACCACTATGGTTCTCAGCAAGGGTCACAGAAGCAGTAAGGGCCAAAAAGAAGGCCTTCTCTAAATACACTGAAAAGCTGGGTGAGGTAAAATGGGAGGATTATCTGCAGAAAAAAAGGAGGCAAAGAGGGCCATCAGGGAGGCAAAAGCAGACACAGAACTGCATATTGTGGATGGGATAAGGAATAGAGAAAAACAGTTTTTCAGATATATTAGTAAAAAAAGGAAAAAAGGAGGGATCACGGCTAGTTGAGGGGGTAAAGTGATACAGGAGGATGGGCAAAAGGCTGCTGTCCTTTGCTCAGTATTCACTAAGGAGGACTGCGGGTTCATGCCAGAAATCAGCATCAAAGTAGCCACTAAAGCAGTTCCAGAAATGAGACAGCCATTGCTCATTAGTGAAAGGGTCCTAAAGGGCCTGTCAGCCACTAAGGTAGATATGGCCCCAGGACCAGGTGGGTTGCATCTGAGGATACTTAGGGAATTAGCAGCAGAACTGGCTGAACCACTAGTGGGCTGTTCAACAGATCACTTAGGTATGGGGAAGTTCCAAGGGATTGGCAGATGGCAGACATTGTACCGCTTCATGGGGGATAAGGAGCAACCAGAGAACTAAAGGCCTGTCAGTCTGACCTGTATTGTGGGGAAGCTGATGGAATCACTGATCAAAGAGGACCTTGTAGACCACCTGGAGAGCAATGGACTCCAAGATAGTAAACAGCACAGTTTCATGGCAGGAACATCTTGTCAGACTAACCTGAAAGTTTTCTTTGACTGGGTGACAAAGGAAGTATACAAGGGCCATGCTGTGGATCTGCTGTACTTTGACGTCAGGAAGGCCTTTGATTTGGTACCGCACAAAAGCTTGCTCAAGAAGATGGAAGACCTGTGTGCAGCTAAAACCATAGAGAACCGGGTGGGTAATTGGCTAGATGGGAGATAGCAGAGGGTGGTGGTCAATGGGGTTAAATCAGAGGAGAGAGAGGTTACGAGTGGGGTTCCACAGGGATCTATCCTGAGTCCATTCCTCTTCAGCATGTTCATTAGTGACATTGGTGAAGTAATCCAGGGCAGGTTGTGTCTCTTCGCAGACCACACAAAACTATGTGGGATGATGGCTAATGAAAAGGGAATAAGGAATATACAGAGGGTCCTACAAAAGCTAGAGGGGTGGTCAAAGGTCTGACAGTTAAAATTCAATGCCAAAAAGTGCAAAGTAATGCACCTAGGGAAAAAGAACCCCAATACGGGGTACTGGATGGATGAGGAGAGACTTAGCACTACAGATGAGGAACGAGATCTAGGAGTTCTCATCAGTAACTCCCTTAAACAAACAAGCCAGTGCAACAAGGCCTATGGCAGGGCTAATAGGATGCTGAAATGTATCGGGAGGGGTATTGATAGCAGAAGAAAAGAGGTAACACTTCCCCTCTACAGATCCCTGGTGCGGCCTCACCTGGAATACTGTGCCCAGTTTTGGAGTTCTCACCTCAGAAAAGACAAGGATAGGTTGGAGACAAAGCAGCTAAGAGTAACAAAAATGATTCAGGGCCAACAGGACAGCTCCTATGAGGAGCGTCTCAAGGCACTCAACATGTACTCACTGAAAACTAGAGTGGAAAGGGGACTTATGATAGAGACCTTCAAGTTGCTTAAAGGAATTAACAAAGTGAACTGGGGGGAATTATTTAGCCTGAATACCAACTCGTAGTCACGTAGACATGAACGGAAATTAACAGGAGGTACTGCAAAAGTACTTCTTTATGGAAAGGGTGGTGGGACTTTTTTACAGTCTGTCGGCAGAGGTTGCGGGTGCAAACACAGTCAGGGGATTCAAGCAGGCCTGGGATAGAATGAAGGGAATAGTGGCTGCCCGGGGTGACAGGATCATGGAGGAGAATGAGGAGTAGACGTGGAGGGTCAGTACCCTGGAAGAACAGTAGGTTCCAGGGATGGTTCCAGGGGTTATAGGAAACTTGGGCAGACTGGATGGACCTCTGGTCTTTTTCTGCCACCACTGTCTATGTGTCTATGTTTCTATAGGAGGCAGTAATGTGACTGTTAAGGGAACAAAGGATGAGGCCGAAGATCGAGTACTTTATCCCTACGAGACAATCACATCTGTAACCCCCCTGCGGGGCTTACCCTTTGTTTCCTGCTCTCCTAGGGCTCCCACCATGCATTTCAGCCCAAATGGGGCTGTGAGTTTCTAATCCCGGGGCTGGTGACATGAGTTTTGCTTTTAGTGTGGTCAGCTGGCCTGCACACGCGTAGTAGTGCTGGAGGGTTGTGGCCGTTCCTGCGGTTGCCTGGATGCTTCACTGGTGATCCAAGTCCTCGAGCTGGGCAGTACAGGATTGGAGACCTGGAGGAGGTGAAGGTGGTGCCATAAAAGTGTTTTGTTGAAAGAGCGCCAATGAGCACTGGAGAATAAGGTCCTGCCTCATGAATATTAATGAGGCAGGTCATGAATGTTAATGAGTGCATCTGCCTAGCACCAGGGTGCATGATAGTCCAGTATTAACAACAAGTTGCAGGGCACTTAAAATTCACAAAGGTGCAGTCACTTGATGGGGGACAGGGACAGCTTCCAGACATTGGGGCAACTGTATTTAAAAACTGTATAGCTTGGCTGCAGGGGCAGTTGGAAGCTGGGGACTGCCTTAGAACTGTGTGGGACTATGTGCAAGCAGCCATGTTTGATACTTTGGCCCCCTATGGACAGCCAATCAGCTAACTAGGCACCCAGAACTGTTTGAGAGGGCTCATGGGAGAAGGTGTGAACTATTTTTAGGTGCCAAGAGACTTTTCCAGTCAATAATCAAAGAGGACTAAGGATGGTGATTGATGACTGAAATTAGCCAACCAGAGGGCCAGATTTTCGGGAGAAATCCCAGGGACTTTGGGCAGTTTGGGCAGCCTATTCTGGGCTCTGATTGAGTCAAGAGAGCTCAGTGCTGTGTAGAGAAAAGTCTAAGGCCTTTCACAGGGCTCATGTGGAGTATTTCTAAGGAGTGAAGTGACATAATTTTACTGTTTGATGGAACTGTGCACCTCTGCTGAATGGACCAGGTATCTGGTGAATATTTCTGGTTTTGAGGTGAACTGTTTGCTGCAGAGAGCCTGTATCAGAGGGTCTGAGGGAAACTCTTAAGCTGAGAAAGAGACTTGCTGGAAACTGGGCGTGAGCCAGAGCAAAAGTGGATGCTGTTTTGAATTAGAGAGACTGTAAAAGGAAAGAGGTGAGCAGGTGTCCTATGCTTCAGTAACCTGTTGCTGCTGCTAAAACCCAGTTGAGAATGAGAACTGTTGATCTGCACTTTGGGAATCTGTTGCCAAATGGCACTGGAAAGTGGAAAAGTTTGTGAAACTGTCTGGCTGCACACTGAAGCTGTTTTCCTATCTGAGAGAAAAACGGAACCAGGGAATTTTCCAGCTGCATCTCAGAGCCAGGTGGAAAACTTGCTAACCCCCACCAAGTGGGGTCTGCTGGCTACAGGGAGCCAATGGTGCATGCTGGGGGGCTAGGGCACCCGTGACCTATGAGGGAGCCAGGCTGTGGAGCTACTCCTAGGTCTGGGCCCCCAGTGGTTGGGTGGGCCTTGCGTGGGAGCTCTGCCTGAATAGGCTGAAGGGGACAAGCTGCAAGACTTCCAATCAAGATGACAAGTGGTGGTCTGGCCTACGGGCCTTGTTACTGATAATTGCTCTAACTTGTTTCT
Source organism: Neoceratodus forsteri (assembly GCA_016271365.2). Taxonomy (NCBI): domain Eukaryota; kingdom Metazoa; phylum Chordata; order Ceratodontiformes; family Ceratodontidae; genus Neoceratodus; species Neoceratodus forsteri. Next base: position 614,264,122 of record CM057452.1, read on the forward strand.
TCCTTTCACAGCTCTTCCTGTTCCTGGTACCCCTTCCCTAGCCCTTTCCCTAAATAAAGTGGTGTTCTGTTGTTGCAATTGCTGTGTGAAGGGTGCTTTGTGGAAACAAACTAAGTGTATGTGGTATATGGTATTGGGAAACTGCTTGGTATCCAGAGTGTGGGGTGGTTGGAAGGGGAGGTGGGTAGGTACAGCATCCCAGAGGGTTGTACCAATCATACACCTGGCCCACTGCAATTTACTTGTGGTGGAGGAACCACACTATTTCATTCATTTCTTTGGAATAGAACCCCTGAAACCACCGTAGTAGGACCTAGGCCCCTTAACCTGTGTGCGGGTCAACAGGCAGGGGTAGTAGCCCACTGGCACACTACGCCTGGGCTACACATTATTGCTCGGGTTGTGAGACAACTAGTACATTATCACTATTATGCTTCATGTGTTTGAAAAATGATAGTGGCACTATTTTTGTCCCTCGGTTTCTTTTTAAGTTCTTGGTAACTCCGCTTCCCCTGCACACTACTAGTTTACAGTTGCTGCTGTGAGTGCAGATCAATCAGGATGTAAGGTAAGATGATGAAGTCACTGCTATCATTTTATAGACAATAAGATGACTGTTCTAAGCTCCCAGCATGTCATTTTATTGACAACAAAGTGACTGTTCTATGTTACCAGCATGTAATTTCATTGACTGCAAAATAATTGTTCTATGTTCCCAGCATGTCATTTTATTGACAACAAAATGACTGTTCTATGTTCCCAGCATATCATTTTATTGACAACAAAATGACTGTTCTATGTTTCCAGCGTGTCATTTTATTGACAATAAAATGACTGTTCTATCAATCAATCAATCAAAATCTTTATTTATCCAGGCGAAACATCGTTGAGCAAAGCTCATTTGCAAGATGGACCTGGTTAGGTTAAGCTGTTACAAACATGTATATATATAACCAGACAAGGTAATACATAAGGTTTAACGATTACAAAAATATACAACAATCATGGATAAGTGTACAGAGATATTATTTACAAGTGTGGTATCAATCCATCGAACAGGATCTTTAATTGTCCAAATGGGCATCGTTATTCAATGTGTAATTGCGAGATGAACCAGGGTGGAACATGGTGGATATACTGTAACAAAACAAAGTAATGCGACTGAGTACAGAAGTACAGGTATGTTGAAAACAAGTCCACAGGAGACAATAGAACATACAAGCAACTAGTGTTCAAGGCAATAGTGTAAAAGGAAAGCATGTGCATATATTCAGCCTGGACACAGAATTGAGGGAGAGGAAAAGGGAAGAAAGTGGATGTGAGAGAAGGAGCAAAACTGGAGGGACATAATAGGATGAGAAGAGAAAGAGCAGCAGGTAAGCAGAACAGAGGAATGCGAGGGGAAGAGGAAATAGCTAGGGATGCAGGAGGGAGAGTAGCAGGGGAGTGGGCATGGAGATGTTCCCAGTATATCATTTTATTGACAATAAAATGACTGTTCTAAGCTCCCTTCATCATTTTATTGACAACAAAATGACTGTTCTAAGCTCCCTACAAGTCATTTTATTGAGAATAAAATGACAGTTGTGAGTCTGCTGTCAAACAAATTGTTTGTAACTCTGGCTTGTGATTGGAGGAGAGGGTCCACATTTAGTATAACAGTTAACAAAAGGCCAATAAAAATTAGAACTACCTTCTCCTGAAAAACATTATTGAGATGTGCCCTGACTCAGGATTGTTATGCAGAACGACAACCCCCCCCAACAAAAAAAAAATTCTTCCTATCCAGAGTTTTTCTTTTTGGGCTAAGGAATGTCGGTAGAAGTGTAATTATGTGCCTTCCTTTGTTTAATTTGTCATTGTGTGCCCCCACACTGAAATAGTATGATGTCAATGCATGACTTCTTGGTGTGCATTTGTGTGTGTATGTGTGGGGGGTAGGGGATTGGGGGCATTCGACCAACCAAAGTGAAGGTTGGCAACCTCCAAAGATTGGTGTGGGGCTGGGCTGCCACCCTGACTGAGGTGAGATGCCACAAGAACATTGCAGGTAGATGCATTGTAGGGCAGCTATGCAGGCATAAAGCAGGCAGGGGCAGTGCACATGTACAGTGTGGGTGGTAAAGCGCTGCCAGGTGCATTGCAAACATGGTCGAGGAAGACAGTGCAATATATGCAGAATGTTGCAGATGGGGATATATAGCAGGAAGCACATTGCTGTTCGCTGGTTCAGTACTGCTAGATATATTGCAGGCTGGTACACTGTGGCTGGTACAGTGTGGGTGACAAAGTGCTGGCAGATACATTGCAAGCATGGGCAATTCCGGTAGTACAATGTGGGCAGAATGTCAAATATGTATGGGGTACACTTAGTGAAGGGGCTGGTTCAGTACTGGCAGGTACATTGCAGGTGGGTGCACTGTGGCTGGTACCATGCTGGCATGTAAGCTGCAGAAGGAGACTGAATGGTACATTTTGGGCAGATATGCCAAGGCATGTACATCACAGGTGGGGCAGCATGGGTGGTTAGTACAGTGCAGCAGGTACATCACTGGTGGAGGCCACTGGTCAGTGGCTCTTATTACAATTACCTACTACAGTACTAGGGATAATCAGATTCCAGTTTTTAAATTGGGATACACTGGAATCTGATTCAAAAGTTAAGATTCAGGATTTTTAGATTTAGTTGTCAAAAATCCGAATTCCTACAGTCAGATTCTGATCAGGTTCTGATTGGATTCAGAATCCAAAATCCGAAATTTGCAGATGAACTTGGAAGTTGACAAACTCAGATTAGAATCAGATTTCAGACTTGGATACTCTGAAAATCTGGAAATGGTCTGTCTGGATTGGATTCTGAGATATCCAATCACCCCTACCTGCTACATACTTCAATAAACAAGTCTGCCCAACTGCACAAGGCAGTTGGCTACAGGCAACTCGTTTGTTTTATGATAAACTATGTCATTCTGTATGTATGTTTCAATTTTTTTTCAAGTTTTCAGGCAAGTTTAATTTTTTTGGTTTTTAAATATAAAATGCTACGTCTGTCCTGAGCAAGTCTGCTCTGAACCTGCTGCTGTTACATAGTTACACAGCAATTTATGGTCAGAGAGGGCTCTAGGTCTATCGGGTTCCCCTCCCCACTTCCTATGTAAGGATTAAGAATGTTGAGCAAACACCAGTTCATTTATAGGGATTCCTCAGCCATTCTACTACACAGATTGCTGTGTCTCAGCAACGGTTTGGAGGGAACTGTAGTCATCACTGCTGGAGTGAACGAGGAGAAGGACTTACCCTGCTTTTATGGAGACCTCAACCTCACAGGCAAAGGAGGAGTTTTACCCTTATGCTTGTGGTGATGGCTGGAGAAACAGGGCTTTGACAACAACTTATCCTTTCCCTTGTTCGAATTCCTCGATGACCATGGCACTGACAGCATCGCTGAATGAGGTAGGGGGGGAGCAAAAGCCACAAGGAGGCAGTGGCAAATGGGCAGGGGAAAGCTGAAGAATCACACAAGACTGAGAAGGAAAGGAATGAGGAAGGGGAAGCAGGAAAGGTAGAAGCACATGCAGAAGAGGAAGAGGAGTAGGAGGAAGCAGTGGAGATTGAATGTGTGCAATCTGTTACACCAACAGGTTCTGATGTTGACTTTGATACAGAGAAGAGGAAGCCATCATGGGAGGAGGTGGGCACATTAAAAAAAAAAAAATAATAATGCAAAAGAGAAAAGCAAGAAAGCAAGTTGGTCAGACAGGGAAATCTCGAGATCAGGTCCGCCCCCAGCCACAGAAGATCAGTCTCATTTTAATCTTAGTCCTGCTGCTGTCATTGCTGCCCTGCTGGGTCTTCCAACCCAGTCACATCATTCCACTGTGGCAGAAAAAAACATAACATCTTACAGTTGCATCTCGATTGCTCCCAAAGGACAAAGGACCCCAGCATTCCAGTCATGTACCTGGGCAGGACTTTTACTAGGGTATTTCCCAATGATTTGAATCATGACCACATGAACTCAGATGGCAAATTAAGGGACTATAAATTTAGAGGCTGGATGTCCAAGCCTTGCCCTCTGATGAAGATCTTTGGTGAGCAAAGTGCCTGAGCATTTGGACAGTGCCATGGTTTTAGGCTCCCCTCTGACGTAATGTTTGCAATTGTACCTTGTATATTTATTTACAATGCAGTTCATGAAAGCATCATTTTTACATGCTGTTTGGAGAACTTGACTATTTAAAAGCATTTCTGTAAGCCACCTGCTGGCCCAGCAAAAGTGCTACGTGCTCCCATGACGATGACCCAGGTTCAGGAGCAAACTTGGGAGTTGGTCAGATGGCTGGGGAGCTGGGCTAGTGGTGCTGTGTGGAAGTTCTTTCCAGCTAGGGGAGGGTGGCATCCTGGTTCTGGCACCATAGAGACACCTGTGGTAGGCCAAGGGAGCTTGTCTCCACTGCAGTGCATCACTATGTGCACATGAGGGTCTGTGTGTGGGGACACTAGGCTTGCGCCAGTATGCCTGAGGAGGGGCAGAGAAAAAAACACAGAAAAAAACTATGTCTCCCTGCCAGCAATCATGATGGCCCCAGCACTCTTGGGTCCTGCACAGCCTGTATCCCCACCAGCTGGAAGGTGGGAAGGGCGGAAGTTGGCACTGGGGGCAGCTGGTCTAAGGGTCCCAAAATTAGGTGAAGGGGTGACAAGTGAGCAAAAAGCTATATAAAAAAATAAATTAAAAGCATTCATCCGCATCCAAGATGTACTGTTCCATCTATTGCAAACCACGGCGAATTTTGCCTTTTACATCATTAACATTTTGACTTTTTGTGATAGGGTGGATGGGCACCAGGCAGCAGTTTGTGCATAATGAGAAACAATGTTGTATCCCAGAGACCCTCCACATTGCTGGACATGCATCCCGATGGGCTGCCAGCACATCAAGGATGCACTACTCCACGTCCCACATCGAGTGATAAAATAAGTAAGTGGTGGTAGAGGGATTCAAACCTTGTTTTCAAGGTTCCCAGTTCTGAGCTCTAACCACTAGGCCAAATAAGCGCAGACATACAAAAGCACACAATACACTGATGGATACATAAAAGCACCAGTCAAGTTGACTTGCTGATATAATTGTATTACCAGTTTTTGTTTTGCTGTACTTTGTTGATTTTTGTTAGTTTTCCCCCTTTGTACCCTTAACTTAAGACACACCTGAAAATGCCCTCTTCACAGCTCAGTGTGTTTTCCTGTTTAGAAATGTCAACTAAATAAAGCAGTTTGGTCTAACAACTAGAGCAGTGCTTGGGTGATAGAAGACCAGATGGAAATCCCAGTAGCTAAAAATGAGAAATGCAGCTTTCAAACCATAGTTATTTATTCAATGGGCCTATGCAACCAGAGTAGTGTTATGCTTGTGCAACTGTGATAACTGTTTTGGCTGTTTGCCCTTTCTGCTCCACGGGGAATTACCAACCTGTAGGAGTACCGAAGTCAAGGAGCCCTCGAAGAGGGTTCCACCCCTAGAGGTGTGGTGAGGAAGATTCCTTTGGCTAAAGGTACCATAGGAAGGAGCCCCCCCCCTCAAAGAAGAGGCATGCCGCTGGAGGAGGAGGGGAGGATGGTGGGGCAAAGAAAAAGTGCTTTAGAAGGAGACTGGGAGCAACTGCTTATATAGCTCAGGAAGGGGGCATGGCTGGTTGCTCACCCCATTGAACTACAGGCATAGTCTTCCAAATCAATGGGCCTGAGCAACCAGAGTAGTGTTATGCTTGTGAAACTGTGATAACTGTTTTGGTCCTTCGCAATCTCTATTCCATGGGGAATTACCACCCTGTAGGGTACCAAAGGCAAAGAACCCTCAAAGAGGGTTACACCCCCTAGAGGTGCAGGGAAAAGTATTCTCTTGGCTACAGGCACTTTAGGAAGGAGCCCCAAAAAAGAGTATTGAGCAGTAAACATTTGACTACCAGACTGAGAGCAGACTGACAGCAATGAGACAGCTTAAAGAATATGAATGAGATGCACAGGTTGTCAGCATTGCACTGATAAAATAGATTGCACTGATGACATAAGGGGGTTTCCTAAGGACAGAGGGAACAGCAAGTAGGGCCACCATCCATCTCCATCCAACAGCAGAAACCTACCTAAGGAAACTAGGGAATATACTATTAACAACTAACTACATATGAGAAACAATGTTGTATCCCAGAGACCCTCCACATTGCTGGACATGCATCCCGATGGGCTGCCAGCACATCAAGGATGCACTACTCCACGTCCCACGTCCCGTCCCACGTACCTTTGGCACGGAGAAGAGGAAAAAAAACCCTTTTTAAAGGAGAAAACCTCTGGGGATCAAATGCCTAGGGTCACCTTCCCTCCAGGCTAGGGATAGTTTATTTAGTGACAGCTCTGCTGCTGCAATTTAGAAACCCAGTCCAAGGGAGGAAATATTCAAATTTGGAGGAAAGCTCTCACACTCCCTTTAATGGGAATGCTGTGAAGGGTTGCGAGAGGCCTCTGCAACAACTGGTACTCTTGAAGGGAGAGCAGATCCCCAAGATGGGAAGAGGTGAGTGGTGACTGCTGAGGCATTCAGCCAGCCTACCGACTAAAACAGACCAGGTGAACTAGAGGCGTTTGTAGGGAGAATAGCTTTTGAAGGTGCCATGACATCGCCATAGCCAAAGGGGTGCTCTTGGGCTAAAGGGCCCCACCCCTCCACAGCTGAAGTCTTGAATTCTACATCAAGGGTGCTGCTAATGAGTTAGATGACTGAAGCTCTGCCAGGAGTGAGAACATTCCCACTATGGGTCAGATGAGAAGGACCCCTCCACAAGGTTCACATGCTCAAGATGTGGACTTTTTGGGTGCAGAGCAAGACTATTGGCTGCAGGGCAAGTCATGAACCAGAAAAGGTAATGTACATGGTTGGTGTGCCTCTGATTTATGAGTGAACACATGAATCAACTTCGATGTGCTAGATAGAAGGAGGCTGGGCGAAGCCAGTGGCTATAGGGTAGGTAGCAGGTTATTGATGAGAAAGCTGGGCAAAGCCAGTGGCATTAGTGATAAGGAAGCCAGGCAAAGCCAGTGGCCTGGGTAAGATAGGAGGCTGTAGTGCAAGTCAACATTTGGAGGCTGATAGTGGAAGCAGCCAGCGGAAAGCAAGTCAACCAATTCCAGTAAGGAAGCCAAATTAATGATGACATAAAAGGTAGGTGTTTACGTAGTGAGAGGCTGAAACGCCAGTAATTATATCAGTGAGGTTTAGCATAATGGATCACTGAGATTTAGCAGTTGATCACTATGGTTTCAGCATGAATAGTGAATTGATGTGAGTAGCACAAATACCTTAGATGCCATTAAGGCGGAGTTAGATTGTTCCAGCAAAGAGCAAGTGCAGCGCAGTAATGAAATGCAATGAAAATCTTGAAAGCCATGAAGACTGAGGATAACGTATTTATGCATGGATAACTGAAAAGCCATGTAGGCAAGGAACTATGTCACCTGCCAGTGGAGGAAGAGATTCGATGGCATTCACACCATGCTTCAGGAGGCAGGGATGCCTCACGGACTGTTGTTCTTGGCTCGCCTATGCATCATTTGCAAGGGGAAAATCTTTATCTATTTGAATCCCTCGGAGGCACTTAAATGGGCACAAAACATGTCCCTTTCAAGAGAAGGAAAGAAGTATGCTCCCAGTCCAACTCTGAAGAAGATGAATTGGACACTTAAATTGAGCTTTTCATAATAAATTAAGGCACAGGTCTGCAAACTGGGCTTTGTTTCCCTCTTATATGTAGCTCCCATATTATAGTTGGATTTTAAACTTTAGGTCAAGGTTGAGAGGGTCTGCAGAGGGAGTGTGAACTATATTAAAAATTGTGCTGTTTTATTTATCTTAGTTCCCAGTTTGGGAGGGATAAGTGGGCTGTTTAAAGCAAGGCATTCTGAATCTAAATGTGTGAGTACCTTTTGGTACATTTAAAAACAGGTCAAGCATGTGTTGTTTTTTGTCTTTCCCTTTACAGGTTAAAGGGGAGTGGATTTAAGGTATCAATACTAAGGGATTCGGTATGAACATGCAGCTCATGGGTTCATAAATGCAGCATATATTTAATAACAAGTTATCTAACTGTTTTTTCTTAGGGTTTCTCCCCCACATGACATATCTAATTGATGTGTTTCATTTAATTATCTGTGTGTATTAAGAGGGGTGGTGCCCTCATGTTATTTTTTATTGTAAATCCTCATGTACTGTAATGCATCTGAAACATAAAGTTTGTGTTTTTATGAAAAATGAATCAACAGCAAGTTAAAAAAAAGGAGCAGCAAGGAGCAGGGTGATTCATACAATTTACATAAAGCATGCTCCTGCTACCCATAGCCATGATGCCCCTCCGTGACACCACAGTTCCTCACCATAGGAATAACAGGGAACCATAAGCTGAGCACCATGAGACCAGGCAGCTAATGTAATAGCTGAAAGTTTCAGTATAGCAATGCAGCAGGTGGCTGAGTGGAGCTAACACTAAGTGAATTAAGAGCAGAGCTGTTGAACACACACAGCACAACAGGGAGTGGCAGCTTAGCTGAGCAGGATGAAGCCTGGACCAGGTGCAAATAATTAAGGGGGAAAGCACAGGAAACAGCAGTGTGAGCTGAAGCATACAATAACAATGCAGTTGACTGAGGGCTTGCAAAATCTGGTGAGTAAATGGGAGCCTGAGAGCACAGGCACAGGGCAGCATAAGGTAAGGGAACAACAATGTGTAACCTGAAGCACAAATAAGCAAAGTATACACAAGGCGCTAGAAAACTAGAAAAGCCCAAAAGAAACAAACAAAGGCAAACACAAGTACAGAAGCAGGAAGGAAACAAGCACACAAAGAAGCACACAGCAGCCAAGAAGCACACAGCATCTGGAGTCAAAGCAATACTAATCAAACAGGAGAAACACAACAAACAGGAGTCCAGCACCATCCAAGCAGAGTCCAAGCATAAAGGAAAGAGGTAAGCAAATGCTGGGTGGGGGTGGGGGCAGCCCAGGGGAGAAGGGAGAGATGGACAGAGCCTCTGGCCTGCAAAGAAAAAGAGCTTCAGGAGGAGGCTGGGAGGAACTGCTTATATAGCTCTGGAAGGGGGCGTGGCTAGTTGCTAACCCTATTGAACTACAGGCATAGCCTTCCAAAATACAGACATACAAAATAATATAGATTTACAGTACCTGTAAGTCACACTTGCTGTCTGTAAAAGCCACATGCTTACTTAAACAGAACTGTATCCTCCAATAAATAAACCTTTTAAAATGGACATGCATTTAAAAAAAAAATCTCTTCTTGAGCCTCTCTTCAAACACCTAAAAAGAAAACACTCACCTCTAGAAATCACATTTCCAAAGCTCCAAACCATTCTTTTCACAAATAGGAACAGGAACCTATTTTAACACCTAAACTGCATTTTAAAGCACAGTAGAACATAAAAGAACCTGCTACCACATGAACACCCTAAACTGAAGAATCATGCTTTCTGTCTGCTGCTGGACCTCTGTGCTGGCTAATAACAGCTACAAACAAGTATTGCCTGTTTTCTGCCTCATCCTGGGGGGGGGGGGGATATAGATGGATACCATTTAACACTGAACCACATTAAGCTGTAGGTGGTATTTTTAGTGAATGGGGGAAATCTGGCCAGGACACAGGGAAATTCCCCATCTCTTTTCAAGAGGTGCCCTGGGATCTTTAACGTCCACCTGAACAGGCAGATGGGACCTTGAATTAACATCTCATCAGAAAGATGGCACCTCAGGAGTGCAGCAGCCCCTATCATGCTGCACTACAGTGTTAGCATTGGATTTACCCCCCCCATGCTGCACTACAGTGTCAGTATTGGAATTTAACCCAAGTTCCTGGTATGGGGATGGAACCCATGGCCTTCAGGCCTCAGAGGCAAGTGTGCAGCTTGCTGAGCCACTGACACTGCTTTTTGCTAGTTGAACATTGATTGAACAGTTAACCCCCTATACTTGTGAAAACTTTCACAAATCCCTAATAACAGTGACAATTAAGCAGATTCTAACTACCCCACTGTATAAATGCATAGTTAGTACCCAAGGGGGAGGCAGCAAGGGTCTGAGGGGTGTGGTAGCGAGGGGGTGAAGGGGAATTAGCCCACCAGGACAGTAGGTCAGTGGGGTGAGGAAATATAGTAAGGGCAGACTCGATGGACCTTCAGTTTCCTTCTGCCATCAAATACTATGTTTCTTTAATATAAATAGAGAATAGTTACTGGTTAGGGTCAATTGCTACTTGAAACACGTACCTAAAATTCTCCATTACACACACTGTGTTACACATGAGTGTATGTAATAGAGAATTGCCTTGCTGTCTCAGACAGCATCAAGCATGAGACACAACTGCAGCCAAATATGTTTTTAGTTTTTTTTTTTTTACCAGCTCTGCCAGTACCTGCCAACCACAATTTTGTTACCCAAAAATTATAATCAATAAAGAATTGGCAGTGACAAGGGTAATATAATGCTGTTGGGAATCAAGGTTAAGCTAGCCTAGGTTGTTATACAGGGTGCACTTATGAGAGTCCCATTTTAACATAGCGGCAGGCCCTATTGATTAAACCTCTGACCGTGTGGAGCACTGTGTTACAGACAGCACCACTGATTACAAGGCCATAGTCTATGAGACTGAGGATGTAGCATCTGACAAGTTGTTGCTTAATTTCAGGGAGGAAGGCATTTATGTGGCTATAGAGCAGGCCAAGTCTGGAGTTTGCTGCTTTAATTAGTGTGTCCACATGATCCGAGTAGGTTAAGTCCGAGTCAAGGATTATCTCTAGGTACTTGAAGGCATCAACTTGTTCATTTGGGACATTTGAGGTAGAGGTAATGACTAGCGCGGGGGGGGGGGGAGTAGGGGTTTTACAGGTGCCAGGTACTCACATGCCTGCTTGTCAGATGTATTTGTAATTGGCTTGTAAGATGGTGGAAAACATAGAAACATAGACTTTGATGGCAGATAAGGACCACTTGGCCCTCCCAGTCTGCCCATTTCCCTACCTATTGGATAAGCTGCAGATTCTAGTTAACCAACAGCCTACTTCCTGCAACCCCCACTATAATTCCCTTATGTCTGTCCCATGCAAGTTTGAATTCCCCCACTGTTTTAGACCCCATAACCTCCCCAGGAAGACGGTTCCAAGCGTCCACCACTCTCTCCGTGAAAAAAAATTTTGTCACATTAGCCCTGAGCCATCCCCCCTCTATCCTGAAATTGTGCCCTCTTGTTCTTACACATCTCTTTTTCTGAAAGATGCTACCCTCCTGGACTTTGTTGATTCCCTTGAGGTACGTGAAAGTTTCTATCATGTCCCCCCTGTCCCTCCTTTCATCAAGGGTATACATATTAAGCTCTCTCAGCCTCTCTTCATATGGTTTGTGATGCAGACCCTGCACCATTTTAGTTGCCCTCCTCTGGACTGCTTCCATCCTGTCTATGTCCTTGCATAGATGGGGTCTCCAAAACTGCACGCAGTACTCCAGATGGGGTCTCACCAACTGTCTGTACAGAAGGATAACTGCTTCCCTTTTCCTACTTGTGATGCCCCTTCCTATGCATCCCAGTATCCCCCTGGCTCTCCTTATCGACTTCTCACATTGCTTACCCACCTTTAGGTCATCTGACATTACTACCCCCAGGTCTCTTTCTATTATTGTTGTTGTTAGTACCTCCCCTGCTATTGTGTACTCTTCTCCTGGGTTTTTGTTTCCCAGGTGCATTACTTTGCACTTCTTTGCATTGAATCTAAGTTGCCATATGTCTGACCATTACTTCAACCTTGCCAAGTCCCTTCTCATCCTTTCTACCCCCCCTTGTGTATCAACTCTGTTACAGATCTTTGTGTCAACTGCAAAGAGGCATACCTTTCCTTCCAGACCCTCTGCAATGTCACCTATAAAGATGTTAAAGAGGACTGGACCCAGTACTGAGCACTGAGGAACTCCACCAGTAATAACCCCCCTTTCTTCGAAATGTGTTCCAAAGGCCAAAAACCCAAGACTAGTGCCCTACAGCCTACATCTGTCAACTGCCCTCACCTGTGATAGCAACAGGCACTCTGCTCAGGACAGGGTCTACTGAAAGGTAATTAAGCCACCATGGGTGAGTACATGTTGCTGTCATACCATGCATTCTGTGTGGCCCTGAGTATGTGGACTGTTTAGTGATGGCTATCTTCACCTGTCATTCCAGGAAGACATGTGATTGACTGACACCACAGTACTTTAGAGAGACAGGGCATGGCATACTTTGGAATAAGGGTCCATATCAAGGCTAGATGAATGTAATGGCTCTCTGGACAGGGATGTGGAGGACTATCTGGAACCAAATGAGCAGTGTGTGGTGTGGTCAAACCACAGCTCCAACCACCAGAAGGACCACTGAGTGAGGGTGCAGCAGGCACTACTGAGTGAATGGCTAGCAAGTCTTTGTGTGCCAGGGGTCTGGCCTCATGGTGCATGTCTTCCAGTAGTGTCATTTCACCAGAATCATAGGGGCTGCAAAGTCACATTTCACAGGAATCATAGGGGCTTCAAAGTCTCATTTCACCGGATTCATAGTAGCTGCAATGTCTTGTTTCATCAGAATCATAGGGACTGCAAAGTATCATTTCATCAGACTTATAGGGGCTGCAAAGTCTCATTTCACCAGAAACATAGGGGCTGCAAAGACTTGTTTCATCAGAATCATAGGGGCTGCGAAGTATCATTTCATCAGAATTATAGGGGCTGCAAAGTCTTATTTCACCAGAATCATAGGGGCTGCAAAGTCTTATTTCACCAGAATCATAGGGGCTGCAAAGTTTCATTTCACCAGAATCACAAGGGCTACAAAGTTTCATTTCATCAGAATTATAGGGCCTACAAAGTTTCATTTTATCAGAATAATAAGGGCTGCAAAGAACATTTCACCAGAATCTTAGGGGCTGCAAAGTCTAATTTCGCCAGAATCATAGGGGCTGCAAAGTCTTATTTCATCAGAATCATGGGGGCTGCAAAGTCTCATTTCATCAGAATCATAGGGGCTGCAACGTCTCATTTCACCAGAATCATAGGTACTGAAAAGTCTCATTTCATCAGAATCATAAGGGCTGTAAAGTCTAATTTCACCAGAATCATAGGGGCTGCAACGTCTCATTTCATCAGAATCATAGGGGCTGCAAAGTGTCATTTCACCAGAATCATAGGGGCTGCAATGTCTCAGTTCAGCAGAATCATAGGGACTGCAAAGTCTCATTTCACCAGAATCATAGGGGCTGCAAAGTCACATTTCACCAGAATCATAGGGGCTGCAAAGTCACATTTCACCAGAATCATAGGGGCTGCAAAGTGTCAGTTCACCAGAATCATAGGGGCTGCAAAGTCTCATTTCACTAGAATCATAGGGGCTATAAAGTCTCATTTCACCAGAATCACAGGCGCTGCAAAGTCTCATTTCATCAGAATCATAGGGGCTGCAAAGTCTCATTTCATCAGAATCATAGGGCCGCAAAGTCTCATTTCACCAGAATCATAGGGGCTGTAAAGTCTAATTTCACCAGAATCATAGGGGCTGCAAAGTGTCATTTCACCAGAATCATAGGGGCTGCAACGTCTCAGTTCACCAGAATCATAGGGACTGCAAAGTCTCATTTTACTAGAATCATAGGGGCTGTAAAGTCTAATTTCACCAGAATCATAGGGCCGCAAAGTCACATTTCACCAAAATCATAGGGTCTGCAAAGTCTCATTTCACCAGAATCATAGGGGCTGCAAAGTCTCATTTCACTAGAATCATAGGGGCTGTAAAGTCTAATTTCACCAGAATCGTAGGGCCGCAAAGTCACATTTCACCAGAATCATAGGGTCTGCAAAGTCTCATTTCACCAGAATCATAGGGGCTGTAAAGTCTAATTTCACCAGAATCGTAGGGCCGCAACGTCACATTTCATCAGAATCATAAGGGCTGCAAAATCACATTTAATCAGAATCATAGGGTCTGCAAAGTCACATTTCACCAGAATCATAGGGTCTGCAACGTCTCATTTCATCAGAATCATAGGGTCTGTAAAGTCACATTTCACCAGAATCAAAGGGTCTGCAATGTCTCATTTCATCAGAATCATAGGGGCTGCAAAGTCACATTTCACCAGAATCATAGGGTCTGCAACGTCTCATTTCACCAGAAACATAGGGGCTGCAAAGTCTCATTTCACCAGAATCATAGGGGCTGCCAAGTCACATTTCATCTGAATCATAGGGGCTGCAAAGTTTCATTTCACCAGAATCATAGGGTCTGCAACGTCTCATTTCACCAGAATCATAGGGGCTACAAAGTCACATTTCACCAGAATCATATGGGCTGCAAAGTCTCATTTCATCAGAATCATAGGGTCTGCAAAGTCACATTTCACCAGAATCATAGGGTCTGCAAAGTCACATTTCACCAGAATCATAGGGGCTGCAGAGTCTCATTTCATCAGAATCATAGGTGCTGCAGAGTTTCATTTCACCAGAATCATAGGGGCTGCAGAGTTTCATTTCACCAGAATCATAGGTGCTGCAGAGTTTCATTTCACCAGACTCATAGGGGCTACAAAGTCACATTTCACCAGAATCATATGGGCTGCAACGTCTCATTTCATCAGAATCATAGGGTCTGCAGAGTGTCATTTCATCAGAATCATAGGTGCTGCAGAGTTTCATTTCACTAGAATCATAGGGGCTGCAAAGTCACATTTCATCAGAATCATAGGGGCTGCAAAGTCACATTTCATCAGAATCATGGGGTCACAAAGTCTCATTTCGTCAGAATCATTGGGGCTGCAAAGTCTCATTTCATCAGAATCATGGGGTCATAGGGACTCAGTCCCACACAAAAGATTAATAGTCAAATTAACCAGCCTGGGAGTGGGTCCCAGGGTGGTAGCCTGGGTAAAACATTGGCTGGACAACAGGACACAGAAGGTAATTGTAAATGGAGTCCACTCTGAAGAAAGAGGGGTTACTAGTGGGGTACCGCAGGGTTCAGTATTGGGTCCAGGCCTTTTTAATGTCTTCATAAGTGACATTGCAGAGGGACTGGAAGGAAAAGTATGCCTCTTTGCAGATGACACAAAGATCTGCAACAGGGTTGATACTCAAGGAGGCGTGGAAAGGATGAGAAGGGACTTGGCAAGGTTAGAGGAATGGTCAGAAGTATGGCAGCTAGGATTCAATGCAAAGAAGTGCAAAATAATGCACCTGGGAAACAAGAACTCAGGGGACGAATACACAATGGGGGGGGGTAGTAACAACAACAAAAAAGGAAAGGGACCTGGGGATAATCATATCAAATGACCTTAAGGTTAGCAAGCAATGTGAGAAGGCAGTAGGGAGGGCTGGGGGTATACTGGGATGCATAGGGAGAGGCATCAGCAGCAGAAAACAGGAAGTTGTTATCCCTCTGTACAGACAGTTGGTGAGACCCCATCTGGAGTACTGTGTCCAGTTCTGGAGACCCCATCTCTGCAAGGACATAGACAGGATAGAGGCAGTCCAGAGGAAGGCAACTAAAATGGTGCAGGGTCTGCAAGAGAAGCCGTATGAGGAGAGACTAAAGGAGCTTAATATGTATACCCTTGAGGAAAGAAGGGAGAGGGGGGACATGATAGAAACTTTTAAGTACCTCAGTGGAATCAACAAAGTCCAAGAGGTAGCATCTTTCAGAAAAGAGATGTGCAAGAACAAGGGACACAATTTAAAGATGGGGGTGTTCAGGGGCAATGTGAGAGTATTATTTCACAGAGAGGGTAGTGGATGCATGGAACAGCTTTCCTGAGGAGGTTGTAGGGTCTAAAACTGTGGGAGAATTCAAGAATGCATGGGACAGACATAAGGCCATTCTTGTGGGGGGTAGGAAGAAATAGGCTGTTGGTTAACTAGGATCTGCGGCCTATCCTGTAGGTAGGGAAATGGGCAGACTAGATGGGCCAAGCGGTCCTTAGCTGCCGTCAAAGTCTATGTTTCTGTGTTTCTATGTTTCTATGTCTGCAAGTCTCATTTCACTAGAATCATAGGGGCTGCAAAGTTTCATTTCACCAGAATCATAGGGGTCACAAAGTCTCATTTCACCAGAATCATAGGGGTTACAGAGCCCCCCCCCACTCCATTTTACATAAATAGCTAAAGTCACTGATGACTGGATCTCAGCCAAGGATGCTAAAAAAATTATGGGTGCAGTATTCTTAGATTTGAGTAAAGCATTCAACACCATTGTCCATATTCTAATTGTGAACAGCCTCACCAATATTGGCGCTACCCTAGCTACTACCAAATGGTTCTCCAGTTACCTATCAGGTAGCATGCAGAAAGTCAAAGCTGGTGGGCTGTTCTCTGCCTCCTTACCAGTTACTAGGGGAGTCCCGCAAGGTTCCATCTTAGGTCCTATACTCTTCTCCCTACATATCAACAACCTCGATTCTCAAATACCCAGGTCAACCTTGCATTTCTTTGCAGACGATACAGTTTTGTATACATCCGGCCATACAATATCGGGAGTCAGGGATATACTTCAAGTCGATTTCGCACAGCTAGAGACAAATCTCATCAATACCAAACTCCTCCTAAACGCTAAAAGAACTAAGGCCATGATTTTCCCCCCTAATACTTCCTCCATTACCCTCACTGTCCCACCTAAAGACTTCATCGTTACATCCCTAGGTGAACCACTGGAAGTTGTCTCTAAATTTAAATACCTTGGCTTTTGGTTAGACAACAAGCTCTCCTTCAACGAGCACATTGACAACCTGTCCAGAAGACTAAAAGCTAGACTAGGCTTCTTCTTCTGAAATAGGTCCCTCTTTCCCCTGGAAACCAGACTCAGGCTTGTTCAGACCACCTTCCTCCTTTTACTTGACTATGGGGACATATTGTACACTTCTGCAGCAAATACTAACCTAAACAAATTGAATATTCTCTATCACCGCGCCCTGCGCTTCATTACAAACTACCCATACCGAACCCATCATTGCGAACTATACGCAGCTGTTGGTTGGACTTCACTTACCAATAGACGCACACGCCATACTGGCATTTGGACCCTAAAACTTCTTCTGAATAAATTACCAAGCTATTTAGTAGTACTTATCCATACTGCCCACAGCTCTTATTTCCTTAGGAAATCAGATTTTATCCTACTCGACGCACCTAGGACTCGTACCTCCTTTGGCAGACAAGCCTTCTCAAGTGCCCTACCAACTATTTGGAACCAGCTGCAATCCACTCTGAAACTATCCAGTGTAGTCTCAGTAAATTTCTTCAAAAACTGGTGGCTTCAAAATAAAGGACACCTGTAACTGTTTCTAAACTCCCTCCTAGCTTTCTCCTTACTTCCTTAGTTTGTTCTCACTACGCCTTCCTTAAACAACTTGTACTAAATATTTTTTTAGTTTTTGGTTTTCACCCAGGACTGTTTACCCATGTACCTTGTAGGACCTGGTCTGCCATTTATGTATTGTTATGTTATTGCCTGCATTGTATATTTGTTGTAACCATGCACCCAGGACCTCCTTGTGAATGAGCTTGCTCAATGGAACTTTCCTGCAATAAACTTGAACTTGAAATAAAAGTTAAGGAAAACTTGTCTTATAGCTTCCTAGGGGTTGCAGTGAACATCACAGTTGTCACAAAGAAATCATATTGGTCTCAACTGTAACCTCTGGCTACCCCTAAATGATGCCCCTGATGTCTTCCTGGCATTTGGAGCTAGCATCCTGTGTGGCGTAGCTATGCTCAGCAACCATGGGGATAGTATCATAGTGTGTTGTGTCCCAGAGACAGGGGCAAACATCCATGTATCAGTTTACTGCCTAGTAAATCTGAGTCGAATAAAACATATATTTATAAATGCAATTTACTGTGTCTGTGTGTTGCTTGACTTATGTGGAGCGTGCATTTTCCACTTGTAGCATACAGTGTAGCTTGTCAACCTGGTGTTCAGATGACTAACTACATACATGGGTTGTGTCATGTGTTAGGGTACTGTGATATAATTTTACATATGCAGGGTTTATCTATAAGGGTTTGTATCTGCTGTGCACGTTTGTGCTGGGCCTTCTCAATGTTACTGCAGACCCTTACACTGCGTAGTATCAAGCCCTGTGTTCGGCATGTAAAATCACCTATCTTGCACTGTGGATAGGATTTAGCATGAGCAAGATGAGCAAATGTCTAGGAACACCTGCGTTTGCTAGTACGCTATCAGGATGTGCATATGTTTCTGCTTTTTCCTTTTGCATGGCAGGTAAAGTAGTCTGTAGCTATGGTTCCAGCTGACTTCCATGACTTTGGCACATAAATACCAATGCACTTTTGCAATGCAACTGAGTAAGCCTCCCACAGCTTTTGAGGATTGGGCCCTAAATCTAATACTACCGTAGTCTCACACATTTATGTTTGTACTGCGTCATTCCATGAAATGTGGGTACCACTATACCAAATGCTTAGTGCATAAATGAAAAAAAAGATAAGAATAGTCTCTGCAGTTATAATCAGTGAAATTAAAAGGTGGCAACAACTAAAGGCACATTACATAACTTGAGAAGCCCAAGTGCATCCATTTTAGTTTATTTATTTTAATTCCCAGCTCTCAGACACCACAGATTTCTCTCAGTAAAACATGGCGTGCAAGACCTCAGTATGTTCCGCTGCTTCTATGCATAATTTTTCTAGATGCACTTCAGTAAAGTTATTTTGAAAACTGCCTCTGGTGTTGTCTTTTGTTAATGAAGGCATGTTTGCCCTAGTTTTAAATGCATACTGTATAAAATTGCTGAGTCACGGAAAGTGTTTGTGATGCATGTAGCCTGTGGTGTCCCAGCAAGTGATTTTTTTGTACATGCCACCAAAATGTTAACAAAAGCATCCAGTTTTTTTTGTGTGGCAGTATTTTCTTTTGGGATGGGTGAAAAGTGCTGTGGGACAGTGGTGAGTGAAGGGTCCAGGTGATACTTTTTTTTATAACTGAAACAGTTGTGTGGAGTCCATTGTTACAGTGATATGTGTGCAACATTGTTTGGTGTCCACTGTTACACATGCAACATTGAAGGTGCTTTTTCTCAACTCTCTATTATGGAATTATCTCACAGCATGATCCCTTTATCAGTCTTAAGTCACAGTGCCTTAAAAAGCTTATAAAAATTTACTGTTTGTGCTTCCATGTCTATTTTAACATTTAGATGCACTCTTTAAACAGAGCATGAAAGTCTAAGTTCTGTTGCAGACCTAGCCTGTTCTGGTATATCCTTTTCAAGACACACATTAGCAGTAAAAGGAGGTATATATTACCTTGGTTAGCCTACCACTATCCCTGTGCTTTCATGGGGGTCAGAGTCAGTGCCTAAGGGTCATAGACTGCAGTAGCTTATCCTTATCAGATACTGGATCAGCCCCTTTCCCCTGAAGTTCAGAGTGTCTGTGCCAGCTGAGGTGGTATCCCACAAACACAAGCCCTCTAGGCTGCAGGCCCCCACTAGTTTAGGATCTCATCTGTAACTTTTACACTGCTTACAGGATATCTAGGACAGCTGGTGCAGAAGCCATCAGTAAATTCTCCATGAGGGTGAGTCCATGTCAACATGACTCCATTGGTACATCATAAGCCTCTGCATCAGAAAGTTGTGGATTCTAGTCCCATACCAGGATTGGGCTCATACCATAAACACTAGTATCCATGAAAAGTATCAAGGGGATTCTGTACTGTTGAGGTGTGCAAGGGATTGTAGAATGTGGAGAAAAGCCCCTCTTGACAAGAGGTCTTGGAGTATGATACAGTGCTACAGGCAGACTGAAAGGACCATTGGTCTTTTGCTGCCTGATTTGCTATGTTTCTAGGTTTTGGTGAAACAGTCGCCATATTGTTTCTGCATTATTCCCAATTTCCCACACAAACGGCTGAGTTGTACTATAAGCAGGAATTAGATACATACCGTAGGTACATAGATGGTATTGAAAGGAAAGGTTGAGTCCAGTGCCTCTGCCATGTTGATTTACTCTGTCCGTACAGAGCCCTCTCAGCCACTGCCTCACTTTCACTCCTTCTAAATAATCTTGAAAATGTCCCATTGGGTTTTAAACCTTGAGATAATGGCAGCATTTATCACATTACTGGGTAGACTGTTCTTCCTGTCCACCACCTGCTCAGTGATAAAGTACATTCTATCATCCTTCTTGAATTCCCCCTCCCCATTATACAGTTATGCCCCCTAGTGATTGTGTTGTTCCTTAACTAAATAACACCATGGAGTCCACTCTACTATATCCCCACATGAATTTATAGGTTTCTTTCTAACATGTCTCCCCTTTCCCTCTTGCTCTCTAGAGAATACAGGTTAAGACTGTCAAGTCTTCCCTCACCGGTATCATCCTGCTGCCTCTGGATCATGTTTGTAGCCCTCCACCCAACATTCTTTAACCTCTCCCTGTCTGTCTTCAGATGTGGGTTCCAAAGATGCACACAGTACTCAAGGTGTTAGTGCACCAATATCCCATACAGCGGCAATATCACCTCCTTGCTGCAGCTAGTGAAACGTGCATTAAGGAAACATTGGAATGGCGGAGGAAGTGACTGAAACACATGAGGTAGAGGGTGGCAAAAAAGGATAATAATTCAGTATGGCTAGAGGTTCTTGAGGAATGGCACCGGGATCAATACTAGAACTATTTTTGTTTACTAACAAAATGAGTGCACTGGAAGAGAGCATGACTTTAAAGCTTACTCAAGATTGCCATGTTTGATAATGATTTAAAAACAGTTGAGAGCAGTGAATATGATGGAGCATGGTACACACATATTTATTATTTATTTATTTTCATTTTGGTATCTGGGTGAGCCCACTGGGACCAGAGTCCCTTTTTCAGGGCAACCCAGAATTAATGAACATACAGTAGGGTAACAATACATTACAGGCAATGACACTATTCTATTAGGTATACACAGTAAGCACTTTTACATAGTGGGAATGAAAGAACAGACATAGATTAATAACAAAGGTCATTTGGGGGTAGGCACCCCATAGCTCATCAGTCAATCACAGATACACACATTACTTTCAGAAGAAACAGTAGACATTAACTTGAAGTATGGGCGCAAGATAGGCTGCTGTGATTCCATGCAGAAAAATGTATATCAAGGAGACTGGGCACTAAAACTAGAGAGTGGGGACTAAAATATACACAATGATTACATCTTAGATCAGCATCCACTACAGAATATAGACCAGGGGATGGGACTGGATGATGTGGCTAATTATGTCTAGTTAATTATTCATGAGATCATGGGGCTGTCATATTTATTGTTCTCCCAAGTATTAATCTCTAGGAAAAGCCCATCACAGTTAGCCAAACTGGAAAGCGCTGACATTCACGGAGTGGAACTAACAACTTCTTATGTCAAGCAATGAGAAAATCAGTCAAACAAACATTCTGAGATAGCCATTCACAATAAATACACTGTCACTGCTTCACACAATAAAAAAAAAAATTCAAAATATGACACTTTCATTCACTAATCTGGATGCCAAGTGGCATCACACAGCATACAGCACATTCTTCAACATTCTTAATACGCTGCACTCATACAGATAAAAAACTAAAATGTCCAGCGTGTAGGTTAGCACTAGATGTACTGTATGTGGTGTGAAACATGCCATTCAGGATTCATACAATGGTTGGAGAATTATGCACACTAAATCTGTGAATGTAGTATTTCCAAATTATGCAATAAACATGGACAAGTTTAAAAAAGAAAACAAAAAAGTCAGTTTTTTTTTACTCACAAATATTTTGTGTTGGCGATGAGTCCAATAGTCCCAGTAATGACATCACAACCTGTCATTTCCTGGAATTAACAATTGGCTGGTGGAGGATAACCCTGGCCCTTGGTTTGGAACTTGATGTTGAAATGGAGGCACTGGGGCAGGGCTTCCAATATCAACATTAACTCAGGTTTACCCAGTTCCATAAAGCAGAACAAGGCCATTTGTGACCCAGTTAGACTATTTATCATAGCTCAGTGGTAGTATCCAGGTAGTTTCCTGTCTATAAAATAAAAATACTAAGAGCAGATACCAGGGAATGGACTCATAGTGTCAGCATTAAAGGGTAAGAGGCTAACAGGGTGGGTTCCTGGTGTCTGTATAAATAAATTGGTGATTGTGGGGTGCAGATGTGACCACTGAAGATGGATTCCCAGTGGTCATATGTAGAAACTGGGGGTTGTTGGGTGCAAACATGACCACAGAAGATGGGTTCCTGGTATCCATATAAATAATTTGGGGGTTGTGGGGTGCAGACTTCACCACCGCAGATGGGTTCCTGGTATCTGTATAAAGAAATTGGGGGCTGTGGGGGGTGCAGAAGTGACAACCAGAGATGGGTTCCTGGTGTCCATATAAAGAAATTTGGGGTTGTGGGGTGCAGAAGTGACCACCAGTAATGGGTTCCCAGTAACCATATAAAGAAACTGGGGTTATGGGTGCAGAAGTGACCATGGAGATGGATTCACAGTGGTCATGTAAAGAAACCAGGGGTTGTGGGGCACAGAAGTGACAACCAGAAATGGATTCGTGGTGTCCATATAAAGAAATTGGTGGTTTGGACTTGCAAAAATTACCACCAGAGGTGTGTTCCTGGTGTCCGCATAAAGAAATTGGGGGTTGTGGGGTGCAGAAGTGACCACTGGAGATGGATTCCACTTGGCTATGTAAAGAAACTGGGGGTTGTGGAGTGCAGATGTGACCACTGGAGATGAGTTCCCTGTGTCCATATAAAGAGATTGGGGTTTGTGGAGTGCAGAAGTGACCGCCAGAGATGGGTTCTTGGTGTCCATATAAAGAATTCAGGGGTTGTGGAGCACAGAAGTGACCACCGGAGGTAGATTCCATGTGGCCATGTAAAGAAATAGGGGGTTGTGGAGTGCAGAAGTGACCACCAGAGATGGGTTCCTGGTGTCCATATAAAGAAATCAGGGCTTGTGGGGTGCAGAAGTGACCACCGCAGATAGATTCCATGTGGCCAAGTAAAGAAACTGGGGGTTATGGGGTGCAGAAGTGACCACTGGAGATGGATTCCACATGGCCATGTAAAGAAACGGGGGTTGTGGAGTGCAGAAGTGACCACTGGAGATGGATTCCACATGGCCTTGTAAAGAAAATGGGGGTTGTGGGGTGCAGAAGTAACCACCAAAGAAGGGTTCCTGGTGTCCGTATAAAGAAACTGGTGGTTGTGGGGTGAAGAAGTGACCACTGGAGATAGATTCCCAGTGGCCATGTAAAGAATCTGGGGGTTGTGGGGTGATGAAGTGACCACCAGAGATGAGTTCCTGGTGTCCATATAAAGACATTGGGGGTTGTGGGGTGCAGAAATGACCACCATAGATGGGTTCCTGGTGTCCATATAAAGAAACTGGGGATTGTGAGGTGCAGAAGTGACCACCAGAGATAGATTCCATGTGGCCATGTAAAGAAAATGGGAGTTAGGGGTGCAGAAGTGACCACCAGAAATGGATTCCACTAGGCCATGTAAAGAAAATGGGGGCTTTGGGGTGCAGAAATGACCACTGGAGATGGATTCCTGGTGTCCTTATAAAGAAATTGGGGGTTGTGGGGAACAGAAGTGACCACCAGAGATGGATTCCCAGTGGCCACATAAATAAACTGGGGGTTGTAGGGTGCAGAAGTGACCACCAGAGATGGGTTCCTGGTGTCCATATAAAGAAATTGGGGGTTGCTGGATGCAGAAGTGACCACCAGAGATGGATTCCTGGTGTCCACATAAAGAAATTGGGGGATGTGGGGTGCAGAAGTGACCACTGGAGATGGATTCCACTTGGCTATGTAAAGAAACTGGGGGTTGTGGAGTACAGATGTGACCACCGGAGATGAGTTCCCTGTGTCCATATAAAGAGATTGGGGTTTGTGGAGTGCAGAAGTGACCACCAGAGATGGGTTCCTGGTGTCCATATAAAGAAATCAAGGGTTGTGGGGTGCAGAAGTGACCACCAGAGATAGATTCCATGTGGCCATGTAAAGAAACAGGGGGTTGTTGGGTGCAGAAGTAACCACCAGAGATGGGCTTCTGGTGTCCATATAAAGAAATCAGGGGTTGTGGGGTGCAAAAGTGACCACTAGAGATATATTTCATATGGCCAATTAAAGAAACTGGAGGTTATGGGGTGCAGAAATGACCACCTGAAATGGATTCCACATGGCCATGTAAAGAAACTGGGGGTTGTGGGATGCAGAAGTGACCACTGGATATGGGTTCCTGGTGTTCATTTAAAGAAATTGGGGGTTGTGGGGTGCAGAAGTGACCACTGGAGATTGATTCCACATGGCCTTGTAAAGAAACTGGGGTTTGTAGGGTGCAGAAGTGACCACCAAATATGGGTTCCTGGTGTCTGTATAAAGAAACTGGTGGTTGTGGGGTGCAGAAGTGACCACTGGAGATAGATTCCCAGTGGCCATGTAAAGAAACTGGGGATTGTGGGGTGAAGAAGTGACCACCAGAGACGAGTTTCTGGTGTCCATATAAAGACATTGGGGGCTGTGGGGTGCAGAAGTGACTACCATAGATGGGTTCCTGGTGTCCATATAAAGAAATTGGGGATAGTGAGCTGCAGAAGTGACCACCAGAGATAGATTCCATGTGGCCATGTAAAGAAAATGGGGTTATGGGGTGCAGAAGTGACCACTGGAAATGGATTCCACTTGGCCATGTAAAGAAACTGGGGATTGTGGGGTGCAGAAGTAACCACCAGAGATGGATTCTCAGTGGCCGCATAAAGAAACTGGGGGTTGTAGGGTGCAGAAGTGACCACCAGAGATGGGTTCCTGGTGCCATATAAAGACATTGTGGGTTGTGGGGTGCAGAAGTGACCACCATAGATGAGTTTCTGGTGTCCATATAAAGAAATTGGGGATAGTGAGGTGCAGAAGTGACCACCAGAGATAGATTCCATGTGGCCATGTAAAGAAAATGGGGATTATGGGGTGCAGAAGTGACCATGGAGATGGATTCCCAGTGGTCATGTAAAGAAATCGGGGGTTGTGGGGTGCAGAAGTGACCACCAGAGATAGATTCCACATGGCCGTGTAAAGAAACTGGGGGTTGTGAGGTACAGAAGTGACCACCAGAGATGGATTCCATGTGGCCATGTAAGTGAACTGGGGGTTGTGGGGTACAGAAGTGACCACCAGAGATGGGTTCCTGGTGTCTGTATAAAGAGACTGGGGGCTGGAGGTTGCAAAAGCAACTACTGGAGATGGGTTCCTGGTGGCCATATAAAGAAATTGAGGATTGTGGGGTGCAGAAGTTACCATTGAAGATGGGTTCTCAATGGCCATACAAAGAAATTGGGCATTATGGGGTGCAGGAGTGACCATTGAAGATGGATTCCTGGTGTCCATATTAAGAAATTGGGGGTTGGAGGTTGCAGAAGTAACCACTGGAGAGGGGTTCCTGGTGGCCATATAAAGATATTTGGGAGTTGGGGGTTTCAGAAGTGACCATTGGGAATGAGTTCATAGTGGCCACATAATTTTCCATTTGTTTTTTACAGTAATAATTCGCTTGCAGGTGTAAACACATTGTCCTTGTTTTGCAGAGCACTGTGAAATGCAACTTTTGGAGTGTACCAGCTTGCAACAATGGGGCGTAGAGTGGTGTGTGAATTGGCCTTGATTATTTTGAACTGCCCTTACACAAACTTCCTTTTTTCTTTTGTTTTCACTTTTTCTAATTATTTTTTTCATATTCAAAGCACCAAGAGCTTCATCACATCTGCAAGTTTCAAATTCCAAAGCCGATTTTTTTGTCATTGAGCAAAAAATGTAATGTTCCATATTGTTTTACATTTTCTTCCACATCACAGCACAAAAACCACTCAATTCAATTTCACCAAAACTGACATGCCCCAAGATTCTGGTCCAGAATGACTGCCTTACATAGAAACATAGAATTTGACGGCAGATAAGGACCGCTTGGCCCACCCAGTCTGCCCATTTTCCTACCTAATGGATAAGCTGCAGATAGTTGCCTTCCAAGTTTCATGGCTGTATATCAAGAGAGACCGGAGGTAGAAGCTAGAAAATTAGGGGGTTGTATGCAAGTGCCTTCTCAGCCCTAACTGTAGGGGTGGCATAATGCCACTATAATGTTTTGGGAGCTATGGAAGTTGAGGGAGGAGAGCAGTAAAAGGGTCACAAGTGAAAAGGGTACCAAGTACACAGCAGAGGCAACAAACACTCTTGTAGCAATGGTGACGGTGAAGAAACTGCTACAAGACTATCTGGATGGGAAAGCAAAGTTAAAAAAGTGAGGAGGTTAAGTGAAAGGCTAATTGAAACCACAGGCAGTGAGAAAATGATCCAGCTGCAGGGTAGGGCCCGAGGTGGAGGACCTGAAAGGTCAGTTGGGGATGGCCCAGCGAAGGGCATGGGGGACTGGTGCCGTCACCTATCCATGGTGCTGTTGTTTTCCCCTGTTCTTGTTCTTGTGAGCTCTGGAGCACGGATGTGCAATGACATCCAGCTCAGCTGGTGCACACTCCCGTACAACCCCAAAAGACGTCCGCCGCAGCTCCAATCCCCAGCATCTTGCGACCGAACACTGCAGTGCCTCCAGCCTTCGCTAGAGGTCACCAGTGCATCGGCTGGTGGATTCCCCCCTCCCCAGAGAAGGAGAGCAGTCCTAGGGATGCTCAATCCTTCCCCCTCCCTGCCGACCCCGATGACCCAGGCTGTTCCGACAGGTGTCGCGATCTGTGACGAGGTGTGGCGTCCAGTGCCTCAACCCTCAGTGCCACTGGGCGCGACACAAGACCTAAGTTTAACATGTAATCTGAAAAACGGCACCTTGGGAGTGCAGCACCCTTCTCATGATACACTAGTGTCAGTGTTGGGATTTTACTCAAGTTCCAGGTGTGAGGCTAGAACTTACAACCTTCCAGTCTTCTGGCCTCAGAGGCAAGTGTGTAACCTGCTGCGTCACTGACACTGATAAATCTTAGAAGGATAAGAAGGAAGGGAAGGAAGGAAGGAAGGGAAGGGAAGGGAAGGAAGGGAAGGGAAGGAGAGGAGTGATGAGGGATAACGGAAAAGAACAAAAAATATTTGACACAGAAGAAGGAACAGCAAGGAAAGGCACATATCCTAGAGAAAGGGAAGAAAGACAGGTTCAGGTAAAGGGAGGAGTGGTGAGTGTGAGAAGAGCAGTTTAAGGTTAAAAAACAGAAACCTTTCCAGATGTTAGTGGTAGCACATAGGCTATGTGACCGCTGACATACTGGATGTGCAGAAGCCACAGCGGTTGTACCATGCCATGACCTGTGCTCCACACACATAGTACTATCTCCAAAATCATTTCCCCTCCCTGGACCCTGTACCTTAATGGCTGCTTGATGGCCTGGTATAGTTGCAATTAATTAACCCATTAGTGGTCTTCCCTAGTGCTCAGCTGGCCCTATGGAGTACATTTGTGCTGCTCTGCTTGCCTCGCATCCAATAGATCCTCTATCCCTCATCCTGTTCTCTTCCTGCACTACCCTTACAATATTTATTTTTGGAATGCCATTGCAATACCATTGGTTTGCCATTGAAATACCATGGTAATTACTATTGTAATACCATTATGGCTTTTAGGGTTATCACAGCAGATTTGTTCCAATTCCATTGTGATACCATTTTACTACTGTCCTACCACTACACCAAGAAAAATCAAAATGCAGAATGGCACTGTAATACCAGGGTACCACTGGGTAGTATCACTGCACATTTTGTAGCTCACTGCTGTGTTGCCATTGCAGTGCCATTGTGAGGCATTTGGTATTTTTTGGTAGTGCCATGTAACCCTTCACCCTGCTGAAAAGTACATTCTGGCTCATAAGGCTGTGACCCCCCCCCCGGAACAGCTTTCAGGAATTCTTAATTTCAGACTTACAACACATTTTTCTGTTTTTGATGAGCAAATGTTTTTCTTGCTTCTTCCCATTTTCAAGACTGCTAAGGGTCATGAAAGCATGAGTCTTAGCTCAAGAAAGTGGGTGCCTACTAAGTAAAGCGACGTGTCTGTTCCACAAAAATCTAGTTATGAAAAATGTGTTCAAAAAATTAACTGCACATGCGTGAAAATTGCATTTTTATTTCTTAATTTAAAAATTACAAATTTCTTATTAAAGCAGTCTATTAAGGAATCATCCTTAGGACAGCAAACCTGAAAGCTTAATTTTTCAGCTCACAGCCATTTTAGTAAAATCAGTGAGCAAAAAGAGATCTTAAAAAAAACATAGTTTTTATGTATTTTCAACTGCAGAACTTTTAAACTGCCGGATTGTCCATAACCAAATGTATAGGATTCTAAAGATCCAGGCACTGACTATGAGCATAACAAATTCCATGTTACTCTGTCCAGGGACTGATGCATTATTAAGGTGCAAAAACCGGGTATAATACAGAAGTGCCTATGCAACCCTAACACTATAATGTGGTTGTGTAAACATTTATTTATTTATAAAACTATACATCTGAATGTGGCAACAGTCACTCCTGTAAACAGACCATTAGAGAATAGGCTGCTTGCCTCTGTCTGGCCCAGAAAGGCAGAAATTAAGGGAAGAGGCTTTGTTTCCAGGGAAAGCCTACTTGTGATGCACTAGGAAAGAAAAGACCAAGAAAAGGATTATTAAAATATGCAGGTGGCACAGAAAAGCAAGAAAGCAAGCAAACTTTACTTATAAAGCATTCATTCCCATGGATTCTGAGCACTGTACAATACATAAAAGTGAGCAATAAAAAAATTCACAACCTATACATCGCCAAAACTCATAAAATCAACAATTAGCAAAGACTATCTAAACACCGTCCAGCAATGAATTTCTTCAAATGTATGCAATTGACACAAATATTTAGCAAGCATTTGTCAATGCCGAATGTTTGCTTGCTGGTATTAGCATTGGAAGTGCAAGAGTTAGACAGATGCAGAATAGGAATGGCAGTGAAGTATTGAACTTCACGCAAACCCCACCTCCAACCTGCAGAGATGGACAGACATTGGGGTATGTCTTTGGGTCATCGCGCATAATGATCACGCCATTTCACCTCACCCTATTCTGCAGACACCCGACAAGTGTTCAGGTGTGCCTTGGGCTGTTCGGCTTTACAGTCACCCCATTCCATAAGGACATATGCTGAATTGAGAGCAGTATAGGAGAATGGGGTGAACTCTAGGGCCGAAGAGTCCAAGGCACACCTCGATGCCTGTCACTGGCTGCAGGATGGGGGTGGAATGTCATGAGCATTACAGCCAGCAATCCAAAGGCACACCCTTGATGCCTGTCAGTCCGTACAGGGTGGGATGCCATGGGTGGCTAGAAACCGTAATGCCCTGGGCGTTTGTTGGTATTTGCACTACAGATTTTTAACATGGCCTTTTTGTGACCCCGACCTCATGAAAACATTTGGTACATCTGCTCATGAACAGTGGCACTGCGATTTTGTTAATCTGTCTCGAAAGTTGATTTGCTACAGCGATCGTGCCATTCTGTACCAGATGTGCGAGAACACAGTTTGGGCAGGATGTCACAAACGACAACTATCCTGTTCATAAGGATGTATGAAAAAATGCCAATGCTGAAAATCTGGAGTGAAAATATTAAAAAGTCTTGAAGTTACAAGCGTACGTGGCTGCAGAACACACGCTTGTAATATAGCCATTTTGTGAAATGTTCTCAGCAAATTTTTAGCATAGGCATTTTGGGACCTCCACTCATGAACAGTGTCACTGTGATTTTGTTAATCTGCCCCGAACACTGATTACCCACAGCGAACATGCCACTGTGCGCCACATGTGCATAACCACATTTCGGGCCTGATTTGAAAAATGACAGCTATACTGTTCATAGGGAGGTGTGAAAAAATAGCAATGCTGGAAATCTGGGGTGAAAATATTAAAAAATTATCGGAATTATGAGTGTGTAGCTGCACAATGCATGCTTGTAATAGTCATTTTGTGAAATGTTCTCACCAAATTTTTAACATAGGCATTTTGTGACTTCTGCTCATGAACACTGTCAGTAAGATTTTCATAATCCGTCCTGAACATTGATTTCCCACAGCGACTGCGCCATTGTGCGCCAGCTGTGCAAACACACAGTTTGAGCAGGATGTGAAAAATGACAGCTGTACTGTTTATGAGAAGGTGTGAAAAAATGCCAATGTTGAAAATCTGGAGTGAAAATATTACAAATTTGCGAAGTTACAAGCGTGCATGGAAACTGCACAATGCACGCTCATAACATAGTCATTTTATGGACTTTGGTCACCAAATTTTCAACATAGGCATTTTAGGACCTCTGGTCATGAACAATCTTACTGTGATTTTCTTAATGTGTCCCAAACACTGATTTCCCACAACGACCACGCTATTCTGCGCCGGAAGTGCGAAAACACATTTCGGCCAGACGTGCAAACACACATTTTGGGCAGGATGTGAAAAATGACAGCTGTACTGTTCACAAGGAGGTATTAAAAAATGCCAATGTTGAAAATCTGTAGTGAAAATATTACAAATTCGCAAAGTTACAAGGGTGCATGGTAACTATGCAACGTACGCTCATAACACAGTCATTTAATTGTAAGGGTCATGGTAGGAGCAGGGGATTGAAAGGGGAATCCCCGTGGAGAGATTGGACAACTCCTGCCACCAAAGCAGATCCTTCTTCAGGTACCCGGATACTAGGATCCTGTGGTCCAGGTTGTCCAGCTGCTGATCCCATTGGACATGAAGAGTCCATTGAGTCACCCTCATATGCAGTCTGGCTAGAGAAACTGTAGGGATCCAGTTGCCATCATCCTGAGAAGACGGAGGATCGACTGGGCTGTGGTCCAGCATGAGTTGGCCACTAATCTGGCCTGTTTCTGTAGGGTCTCCACTGTGTCTGATGGGAGGAAGGCCCTGCCCTGGACTGCATCCAGCACCACCCCAAATGAATTGTAGGTGCTGGGAGGGGAGGAGTGGGACTTGGGATAGCTGACTGTTATTCCAAGTCTGGAAAAGAGGTCCAGGGTGAAGGACAGTGATTCCCTCAGACTGTTCTCTGATGGGGCTGATAGAAGCCAATCATCCAGATACAGGCACAGTTAGATCCCTCTGTGGCATTGTGGCCACAGCCACCACTGCTAGACACTTGGTAAAAACCCAAGGTGCTGAGGATAGGTCAAAAGGGAAAGCTCCGAACTTGTAATTTTCCCCCTGGAAGGCAAACCGAAGAAAGTGGCGGTGGGCCTGGAAGACAGGGATGTGCAGGTAAGCATCATGCATGTCCAGCTCATAAAGCCAATGGCTCTTGTGGAGCAGCGGTAGAAGTCCCTGGATGGTGACATGCAGAACCTCTTGTATTCAAGTACAGGTTGAGCATGCTGATGTCCAAGATGGTCTTAGGTCACCCGTGTTTTTGGGCACTAGGAAGAAATGGAAGTAGTATCCTCTTCCTATCTGTGTCAGAGCCACGGGCTCTATGGCTGACTTTTGCAGAAGAGCCTGGATCTCATCCCCTATCAGAGACAGGTGCCTTGGAGGATAATGGGAGAGGCCTGGGGGTTGTCCAGAGACCTGTCTAGGAACTCTATGGTGTGACCTCTTGCTATTAACTGAAGGACCCAAGAGTCCGTGGTTATGTCCTGCAACCCTGGAAGGTGGTGGGCAAATCCTCCCCAACTGGTTCCCCTAGAGCAGTGTTCGGCAACCTAAGATAACCAGAGGGCCACAGATGTGGCCCTCAAACACCCCCAAGGGCTACAAGACCCTCGCAAAACCCACTTTATCTCAGTATCAAGCAGAAAGTATAATCAGAATGCAATAAGCTTTATTTAAAGGACTGGAAACAGCATTAAGAGTTATAAGTTATAATGCAACAAACTTTATTTAAAGGACTGGAAACAGCCTTAAAGTTATAAAGACCATTAAAAGTTATGTTATGGGATGGATGTGGGGGCCACAGGTTAACCGGCCGCAGGTTGCCCACCACTGCCCCAGAGGATTTGAAGGAGGTCCCCCACAAGTCAGGAGGCCGAGGGGAAGGAGTTGGCAGCTCCTCCAGGAGGCTTCTGGGACTTTGCAGGGGAGTAGGGGTTCCTGATGCTGAATACCAGCATTTGACCTGGCGTTTGGCAGGTGCCTCTTTGGTCTGGCACCTCTGTTGCTGAAGAAAAGGCTGTTTGCCTCTGTAGCCCCCTCAGTACATGAAGCGGACATCGTGGATGGATTTACCTTGGTCCTGCAATTCAGTGATAATATCTTTCCCTAGCGTCACCTCTGAATAACACGGATCTCCTGAAAGGGGCATCCAGGATGGAATTCTGGATGTGTTGTGCCAGGCTAGCAATCCTGAGCCATGAATGTTGCCTAATGCAGACAGCAGTGGCTGTGGTGCGAGCAAATGAGTCTGCTGTGTCATAAGTGGCCCAGAGGACATGACGGCAGAAGATTTTAGCCATTCTCACTGTCTTGGCAATCTCAGCCTTAAGCTCCTGGTTCTGGATAGCTTCCATCTTTGACCAGAGTGAGGCCAGGGAAGATTTCTGATAGGAAACCATATGAGCCACATAATTAGAGACCTGAGGGTGCAAGTGGAGGAGGAATGGATCTTGCAACCAAAATTGTCCTGCTGCTTAGACTCCTTATCAGGAGGATACATGCTCAAATGTTAGGTTTAGAGGACCAGTCATGGGCAGCCATGATAACAACTGAGTCTGCATTAGGATGGCCAGTAAGGTGTGTGACCCCATCTGGGGGCTAGTACACCCTGTCTGCCTTTTTTGAAACAGCCAGAATGGAGAAAGACTGTTGCCAGATAGTGGATGTCAGGTCTTCATGTGGCCCAGTCCTAGGCAGTATGTGCATAGGAGCTGTGCCAGTCATATCTAGATGCTCCACAAGCCTTTTCTGCTTTGGATCCTGTTCCTGGACTGCCCACCCACAGACATTTTGTATAGTTATGATGAATTCTGCAAAGGAAGGGTCCTCTAGAGGGGACTTCGGGGACTCCTTAGCCTGTGGCTCTATAGGTGTATGCGTACCAGAGCTGGAGGACAAGTCGGAGTCAGAGTCTGAAGAGTGCCTGCTGGGGGTCTGAACCCTTTTTAGAGGAGTTTCCTGGGTTTTATCCCTGACCTGGTGTCTAGAGGAGCCTTCTCTGGAAAGGAGGGAATCCACAGGAGAGGCTTTTCTAGGGGTCGGAAAGGAGGCAGGAGTAAAGGCCGCCACTGGTTTCTGATGGTTAAGCTCTGAGGCTAGTTGAGTCCTGTCCTCCTGAATCAGGGTCTGAAACACTGCCTGGATATCAGCCTGAGACTGCTGTGGAGGCAGAGGCTGAGGAGCAGGTGGTGGAGGAGAAGCTGGTATAATGACTAGCTTGGTGTCAGATATTGAGGGTTTCCATGAGCCTGATAGGAGTAGTGAAAGCCAGAAGGTGCATACCCTTGATCAGACATAGCCCGGCATCTGGTACCCTGGTACATAATGGGGTTGATGACCAGGTGTTGGATACCCTGGCGAAGGGTACATTGGGTATTGTGGGGGCAGATAGCCTGGAACATTGCCCATAGGTCCAGCTGGAGGTGGAGCTGAAGGACCAGCAGGAGGTGGGGCTGAAGGCACTGCAGGACGTCCAGAAGGACCAGGTGTTGGTCTTGTAGGGACATTCAAAGGTTCTGGCACTGGATCAGGCACAGGAATGTCTAGCACTGGAAGATTCTGTGCCTGGGGGCCTGATGGAAGGCCGTCCTGCATTTGAGGAATGGCCAGAATGCCAGATATACCATGACTCGGCGAAGGGTCACATGGCGAAGGGTCACTTGGCATCGGGGTGTGAGTAGAACCCAATGGAAGAACTCCTGTCATCTGGGGAGCCGGAGTTCAAGACAGTGGAACCTGGTTGTCCAAGGGGGCTTGGGTTGAGGCGGTCCCAATGGAAAGTCACTGGAGGGATTAACAATAGGCCCAGTGGGTGAATCAGGAAGAGACTGACCTGGCAAAGGAGGGGGAGCCTCCAGATTAGTGCCTACCTCTGGCTCATGATCTTCAGGCAAGTCCAGAGGGTCTGGTTGTGTCAGTGGGTGTGAGGAACCCTCAAAAGACTGTTGCATGTCCAGCAGCTGGCTCAACTCAATGGTGGGGGTATACTGAAACCCAGACAGGAGATCCTCAGCTGTGCAGTCCCCAGAGGAACTGGGGAGCGACTTATCATCCGTGGCAGTGCAGACATCAGAAGAGATAACATCCGACGTATCAGCCTGGGCCATGCAGACAACAGTGGAGCTGGAGTCCAGTTTACCGGCTGTGACCATGCACTCGTCATGGGGCTGGGGAGTGACTTATTGACCTGGCTGTTGGCGATAGACCCTGAAGTAGATATGGGCCTAAGGAGCACAATAGGGGTTCCATTGCACAAGAAGAGCCCCAACTGCACCATGAGTAAAGCAGGCAGGGAGACCGTGGTCTGATCTGCCAGAGTGGTAGGAGACCTGGCAGTAGGAGTACTTACTAAAGTGGAGGCCTCTCTGGTGTCAGTGGTGCCCGATTGTCACCACCAAGTGGATGGAGACCTATTCCTGTCTCTGTGCCTCTCCTTGTCCTTTTTCTTCTTTTTGGGTTCTGGCATTACAGAAGAAGATTTTTCCTGCAGATTCTGCAGCTCCTTTTACATCAAAGCTAGGCACTTCTCCAGCAAGTGGGCTTCAAGCTTTTTCTGGTGCCTAATCTGTGTACCCTGGTTGAAGGACTGGCAGGATGCACAATCCTTGACCAGGTGTTTGGGACCGTGGCAGATAAACGCAGTGGGAATGCTCATCAGAATGCAGGATCTGGGTGCCGCAGGACTTGCACTTCTTTTTGTTGCATCGTGCAACTGTTAATGTTCCTGAATTGTACCTCCAACTATATCCCATGCTTTAAATTTGTCACTGTTATTTATTTGCTTTCCCTTTCTTCTGTATATCCCTCAAGATCTCTGTAGTGACCTGTTTATGTTAGACCTGTTTATACCGTCTTTTACTATGTAATTGTTGGACCTGGTGTTCTGTTTTCTTTATGCTAAACTGGACAAAATCTTGTAACTGAGTATTTTTGCTCATACCTTTCAGTATAAAATAAAGATTGATTGATTAAAAACTTGACTGACAGGCCTGAACCACAGCAGTTCTGTAAAAATCCAAACTGGCCTTACTGGGTGCAACTTGTACAAATACTGCTGGTCTGGTCACTCTGGTTGCACTGTTCAGTCTGACTTTTATGTATCTGGTCTGCTCCTGGAAGTCTGTTTTTCATCCCTTCCTTGACGTGATTGAAAATGGAACTGTTAGGACCAGACCAGATAGGTAAAAGCCAGACCAGATCATCTGGAGTGAGTGGATCAGTAATATTTGCACAAGCTGTGCCAGTCCAGATTTTACATAGAAACATAGAAGTTGTCAGCAGATAAGGACCACAAGACCCATCCAGTCTGCCCATTTTTTCTACCTTATAAATGTGCCATAGGCCTTTACTCTGTCAATGGCCTCTGTATTCATACTCATCTGTATTGCTCCCTTATGCCTGTCCCATGCCTGTTTGAAGCCTTGCATTGCATTCATATCCACCACTTCCTGAGGTAGGCCATTCCATGCATCCACCACCCTTTTTGTGAAAAAGAACTTCCACACATTACCTTTTAATCAGCCTCCATCTAATCTCATGCTGTGTCCTCTTGTCCTGCTATTTTTCTTATGTTGAAACATGTTAGACTCCTTCACCTTTTTTAATGCCCTTAAAATGTTTGAATGTTTCGATCATATCACCTCTCTCCCTTTGTTGCTCTAGGGCATACATATTGAGCTCCATTAATCTGTCCTCATATGTTTTCTGATGCAGTCCCTGCACCATTTTGGTTGCCGTTCTCTGGACTGCCTCCCTTTTGTTAATGTCCTTGTGCAGGTGCGGCCTCTAGTACTGCATGCAGCACTCCAGATGGGGCCTAATTAGTGTCTTGTAAAGAAGGGTTATTACCTCCCCCTCCCTCCCTCTTATGACTTCTGATACCCCCTACCAATACACCCCAACGTTACTCTAGCCTTACCTACTGCTTTAGTGGTCTGCTTGGATGATTTCAGGTCATCTGTGATGATGATGATGCTCAAGTCTCTTTCTTCCTACAGGTTGCTTCAGGTTTCCTCTTCCCTATGTAAATGATCTTGCACTTCTTTGCATTAAACCCCAGTTGCCACTCTTTTGACCAGTTTGCCAATTTTTCCAGATCTCTTCTCATTCATTTACAGCTCTAGTCTGGGTCTAGTAATCTGTTTTTTACCCATACACCACTGCATGTGGCTTAATGACATACTGTACAGATGGATGCAGAGTGTAGCCCATTGAAGTTTGAAGTTTTAGAAAGCCATTAGGCTAAAAATACCAAGACTCACTCTCCCACCCCCAAGTCACACTTAGTCCTCTACTAAAGTCATGCTTAAGTATTGGTGCCTCTATATCCACACCATTAAGATTTTAATGCCATCATGCCTCTTCTGCTGCCATGAGCTCCCCCATCCATGAAGTCCCATTCTGCTTGTGGCAGCCACCCCCCCCCAACCAGGTAACTTTTCAGGGAGCAGCTCTTTACATCACATCAACTAAATTATTGCTAAACTCTTTCATCACATCAACTAAATTATTGCTAAACTCTTTATTTTTAAACACTTTGTTGAGAAATTGTTTGGAAAATGAATTTGTAAAAGTAACCAAAACCCCCATTTATCAGTTCATTTAATCACAATACAGCATGTTATGAACTGATCAGACTCTATGTGTAACCTAAGCCAAACAAAAATTAGACATACACATGCCTACCTATTTACAAGTGACGCAAATGTGGTTACTATCATTCAGTTGTAAACACCTATAGTCACAAATTGCAGGTTAAGAACATTCAGTAAAATATAAACTGCAGCCCAAAACTGCCTGCCTGAGAAAATGAAGTTGGTGTATTATTTGGAAACAGGCAACACTGGGACTCTTGCTATTGAATGTCCTACAAAGTAACAGAATGACTCCTCTTAGAATAGTGGTGTCAAATGGCTTAATGAGGTGTTTATAGGGGCTTAGGGAAACAGCAGAGCTTATTTGTTATGCAGAAAGCTCTAGGAAGTGTTTAACCCATTCTACTTCCAATAGCTTTCTATGATGTCTGTACTATCCATTGGTAATCTAACACAGATTGACTGCCAGAAGATAATGAGTTAACTTTCTGTGGTCTCAAGTAACTCCTCAAGCCAGAGGAAAAATAGTGCTCTACAGCTTCCTATACACACACACACACACACACACACACACACACACACACACACACAGGCAGCATAGTAATGAGGCTTCAGCAGAGGAATCTTTTTTTAACCCTCTATCATGTTGTTTGTTAGTGAAAATGATATCAGCCCTTTTGTGAATTCAAAATGTGTGCTACACCCACAGTCGTAAAAAAATGAGAAGGTTAGGGGTAGGGAGGTTGAAGGCAGTTGGGATGGCAAGTGGAGGGGACTGAGGGATAGGGGAGGAAAGGCAGAAAGAGGAGGAGCAGGATCTGAAGGGAGGAAGAAAAGTAGAAGGAAAGGCAGAAGAAGCATAATGAGGTAAATGTGTAAAGTGAGAGAGGAAGGGAGAGAAAGGGAGGGAAGGAGATGTGGGACTAGAGAGAAATAAAGAAGGGGTAAAGTATGTGAGGGGCTATCCACTGAAGACAAATGGAAGGGATTACAGTATGGATGGCTGGGGAGACAGGGTAGAAAGGAACAGGCAGAAAAGGAGGAGAGGTAGAGGAAAGGGAGAAAGAAGAATGCCTAAGAGCACTTAACCACTGGTAAATACTGTACATACTGTGTATACAGCTTTAGGAAGGCAAGAAGACATTGGACCATCAAGTGCTTCCCTCCCACCTGAATTTATTTATTTAGTTTTTGTTCACCAGGAAAGGAGGGCTAGGAAATTTTGCCTGGGGGGGATACAGATACAAAGTGACATACTGAATTAGTGTAAGTTGTTGGTGGTATTTTTAGTGAATGGGGGTCTAGGATATCAAGGAAATTCCCCCACTCTTTCTGAGAATTGCCATGGGATCTTTAATGTCTTTCTGAACATCCAGCAGAACAGGCAGACAGGACCTTGGTTTAACACCTCATCAGAAAGACATCATCTCAGGGGTGCAGCCCCCCCCCCATGCTGCACTGCAGTGTTAGCATTAGGATTTACCGAGTTCCTGGTGTGGGGCAAGAAGGAACCCACAGCCTTCCAATCTTGTAGCCTCAGAGGCAAGTGTGCAACCTGCTGAGCCACTGACACTACAAGGCCCCCGACAATATTAATAAGCTCATTAATTTAAGGGATAATGGCTGTTAGATTTGATTGGACTGGCTTGTAAAAGCTCTATACCCACTTCATCGAAGTTCTGCCATCACTCACTGTTGCTGCCATCGTGTGATAACACACCTAGAGTATTGTCCACCTGTTTATCAAGGAATCAAAAAGGGAGGCATCTGATGGGGACATACATCTCGAACTGCTGGCTGTGGCAGTCTAAGCCAAGCAAAGCCTTTTTAGTATGGCACAGTTCAATGATGATTGCTTGGAATCCTCCCCCACACACATGCACGCATGCACATACACACACACACACGTGTTCAGATTCAAGTGGATTCAGTTTTGAACTACACACTTATAGTGCTTACCAGCAATTATCTTGTTGACTAGTCACTAGCAATTCGATGTCTGGGCTGGCTGTGACTAGCGGAACCCTTACTAGAAGTTCTTAACTGCTACATGTTTCCTCCATAGGTAAAGAGGTAGTTGTGTGGCAGTGCTATATGATTAGTAAAGCCCGTTCAAAGTAACTGCTGTTCCAGGACAGCATATTCCGACAGCACTGATGTCCACTTGCTGGATTGTTTGTTTTTCAACTGAGCCTGAAAGTTCCCTTCTGCTTGTTTCTGTTTTTCAGTCCACATACAGACGTCCCGAGCCCTGATGGTTGTGTCAGTACTCCTGGGTTTCCTAGCGATCATCGTCAGTGTGGTGGGAATGAAATGCACTAAAGTGGGGGACAACAACCCTGTCACCAAGAGTAGGATCGCCGTTTCGGGAGGAGTCCTCTTCCTGCTTGCTGGTAAGTAATGCACAGAGAGCCAGCACTATTACAGAACTCGGTAACCTTATTTAGATTAAACCTCAATTAAAACAGAATCTGCAGGGGTTTTCTTAACTTACAATATTGCATGAGTAGGGCATTCTGACAGTAAAAGAGTTGGTGATGCCTTTGATGCCTGGAATTAGCTTGCAAGGAAATATGCTTTGTGTTTTGGGATAACGTATTATTTATTTTGGAATTTTGTGTATTCATTTTCATTTTATTTCAGTTTGTTTTGTTTTGCTCATTTTGTACCGAGCCCTAAGGAAAGGGTGCCAAGGAAATACAATTGTCTTGCCTTGCCTGGAAACTCATCTGTACTGACTGACTTCCCACACCATATGATTATTCCTTTACTAGGATTTTGTACAGTGCTTTGAATTTTGTTAAATGTGCTATATAAATTGCATTTATTATTAGTATTTAGGAAAATTTGTGGACATTGTATATTATTTTCAGTTCTAGTTCCTGTATTTCTTGTTTTTTATATTCCCTTTATTTTCTATTACTGTAAAAATGTGTATGAAAACTGGATCCTTGTCCTTTGCACTTCATCTGCTGCTGCTTGTCTACATCTGATGTGACAGAATAATCATTTAAATTGGAAACAGTTGTGATCCATTAACTGGGGATTATGACACCAGGGTCCTGATATTCAAAATAGCACAAAGTGTAGCGCAAACTGTTGCGCTGCACCTTGCAATTGACTGGGAGCCTGTGGATGATCTATTCAGTCGAATAGTGCACCAGCGTTATTCGACTTAATATACGGCCATATCGGCACAGTGCTAAGTCAAGTAGTGCTGCCCCAACATGGATCCCAGAGTGTGCTCCCTGAGTGGATAGCGCTGGAGCGGTATCTGCAACATTCAAAGGGACCTATGCAAATGAACCCACTGAGCATGCAAGACACTAAGTGGTCATTTGCATGCCCATTGTGTGCTCATCTGCATGGGTAGCATGGCAGGTTAGTGTGGCGCCAGCCTCCCAATTGCCCAGTCCCAGAAATGTATAGATATCTCTGGTGCCTAGTGGTCCCCCTACCCACTGATCACCAGCACCTAGTAAACAGTACAATCCACCCTGGTGCTAGTGGTCACCCCCAATCACCAGCCAATAGTACAAAGTGCAGTCTTCCCTGGTGCTAATGGCCCCCCTCCCCCTGACTGCCATTCCATAGTACAAGTACAATCCTCCCTGGTGCTAGTAGTTTCCCCCAATTGCCAGCCTGTAGAAAAACTTACCACCCTCCCTGGTGTCCAGTGATCCCTCCCCCAGGCACTGATCCACTATACTGCCAGTCACAATTCAGTAATCCCTGGCATCTTCTGGCCCCCTCACCATGGCACCAAACACCTACCCCTTCAATCACCTTACCGGTATCCTAGGTGTCAAGGGTGTGCATACAGTGACCGGCACAGCACTCCTCACACCTCCTCAGCTGGCCACCGCATGTCCAAGCAGGGAGGATAGATAGATAGCTAGATAGATAGATAGATAGATAGATAGATAGATAGATACAGTAGATAGATATTTTATTTTTATAGCGCTCATTCCCAGATGCTCAGAGTACTGCACATATTCATAACAACAGTTAGAAAAACATCAGCAGACACATTGAAGAGTAGGTAGATAGCCACAATAAAATCAAAATAAAATAAAACACTAGTACATCACAGATCTATCCATCAATACGATAAATAACACAACATTTCAGATGTGAAGACCAAAGGCCTGACACAGAAAAGTTTTTAGGCCCTTTTTAAAGATTTCCACCAAGGGTGCCTCCCTTAAACAATTAGGTAGTGAATTCCACAGGGCTGGCTTGGTGACCGAAAAAGCCCTGTCACCTGACTGCCGCAGCCTAGCCCTGGGAACCACTAGGAGGCAACCCTCGGAGGAACGGAGAGAGTGAGTCGGACAATTACGAATCAGGAGGTCTTGCAGGTAGCCTCGTTCCTGGCTGTGTAGGACTTTATAGGTCAGTAACCTGACCTTGACAACAATTCTCCACGTAATTGACAGCCAGTGTAGTCTTCAGAGCACAGGCGTAATATGCTCAAATCTTAATGCACCGGTCAGTAGCCTGGCTGCCGCATTCTGCACCAGCTGCAGATGGCAGAGGTTGCCTCCAGATAGCCCTAGGTAGAGAGCATTTTTTTTTTTTTTTTATATATATATCAGCCAGTGGCTCTGTACCAGAAATTGTCTCTTTTCCTTAGTTGAGAGAGGAGGGATGGGGTAATCCAGGGAGCATTGCGTTGTTTAGTGTGGGTCTTTTTGAGTGGGGCAAAGGTGTCACAGGCCTGGTTGAAAAAGCTGGTGAAGTAATTAAGAGCAGCATCAATGCTGGGGACAAGGTATATTGGGGACTATTCCCACTGGACAAGATGCTGTTTGAATTTAGTGACGTTACCAGGACAGAGGTGTCGTCTGACTGTGACTTTGGGTGTATGTATGTAGGTAGCCTATCGGACCACGTGAAAATCACTGGGGAGTGGTCACTGAGGGAGTTGGGTAGGACCTGGATGTCCACGATTTTGTGGGGTCAGTTGGACAGGACGATGTCCAGTAGGGTGTGTGTGCCTGTAGAGGTGTTGCATCTAGAGGCTGTGTTATCACTTGGGAGAGGCCCGGGGCTGCGAGTGTATCCTTGGCTGAGGCAGCGGAGCTGGTGAGCCAGTTTATGTTGAGGTCATCCAGTAGGATGTGCTCAAACTTGTGGGGGAGGATGGTGAGGTACTCTGTGAGGGAGATGAGTGCAGAGGATTCTTTCCGTGGGGGAATGTAGGCCGTCGTAATAATAAGGGGTGCCTTCTAGGGGTCAGAGGTGATTTTTATGGATATAGCTTGGGCGCTGTGATCTAGTTTTGGAGAGGGTATGGGTTGGCCCAGTAAGGTGTCACATAAATATATTGTGCAGCCACCACCCCATCTTCCTACCCTATCTTCCCTGAAGAGAGAGTATCCAGGGATGGGGACGAAAGAGTCAGGGGTGGATTTGGAGAGTCAGGTCTTGACCAGTCCAAGGATGTCTGGTTGGTGCTGTGTGATCCAGCATTGTAGAGTAGCAGATTTCTTTAGCATGCTGCATATATATTAATGGATGCAATATGTAACCCAGCGACAGGGGAGGGCATGTTGGGCCCATGGGGTGGGGGCCTGGGTTGGGGTGGAAATTCCCAGATAGCATAAGCAACATGGAGATTATCATAATCAGGGGGAGGTATCACCTATACTGCCCTAGGGGGAGGTGTGAGTCAAGTTCATGGGCACGGAGCATGGTATTGGAAGCAAGCGTAGGGTAGGAATAGCGAGGAAGAGGGCTGGCCATGGAGAGTTTGGGTTGGCCAGAGGCATGGAAATGTGTACTGGCAGGTGCAGAGGAGGAAATATAGGGTTGGCCAGAGTGGGGAAACTACTGGAGGGGGCTGGGGTGAGCTGCTTCGGGGTGGGCCCAGCAGTGGAAGGGATATCATCAGTAGCAGGACAGGGGCCAAACTGCAGAGGTGGACATGAGCAGCCATGGTCATGTGTTGTAGACCACCAGTGGCTGAGTATAGGGGGAACATACTGACACCCTGAGATAAGGGACATCACTGTGGCGCAGTGGTAGAGTGACAGACTATGGTGCAGAAGGTGCCAGGTTCGAGACCTGGGGGTGGGAGCAACTTGAGGTACCTGGGTAATCTTAGTGTGGCTGTGAGAGATGACCCATAAAACAATGTCCAGCGTGGAGAGAAAGTGGGGTGCGGTAGCTACTCCTAGTGGCCGCTGGAGGAGGGGCAGTGTGGGACGGAGATGGTGCAGGGGATTGGAGAAGAGGCAGTGAGGAGGTGAGAAGGTGGTGGATTGGAAAAGAGGCAGTGAGGAGGTCGGCAGGTGGTGGATGGGGGAGAGCTGGGAGTTATTACTAGAGTAAGAGGGGGAGGTGAGGAAGAGGAGGATGCTAGAGTGTCAGGCAGGAGAGAGGAGAGGAGGGAGAGTGGAAAAGAGGCTTGGAGGAGCTAAGATAGGAGATTGCTGAAAAGCCCTTTAGTGGGGGTTTGTATAACCTGCTAAGGGGAAAATAGGGACTTACCTAAAAGCTGACACAGGAAGACACGAGACCAGGGAGGTCCTTAAATAAAGGGCCGGCCTTGGGTGGCTGGGACGGGCTAACACTGGAATACTCTACCATAACAGACAACTTTTCACCCATCCAGCGCTGAAACTAGCTATTCAATCCTCGATCATCTCAGTCATCGACTATGGTTTAGTCATTTATGGGTCCGCCCCTTCAAGCACATTGAAACGGGTCACAACCTCCCTAAACAAGGCATGTCGGCTGCTTACTGGTGCTCATCGACTTACTCATACCTGTAAACTCTATGCTGATACTGGGTGGTTACAGCTATCAAACCGGTTCAAGTTCCTCACCTGCCTAATGGCCAAGAAATCCATCATGGGCCTCACTCCTCCCTGCATACAAGGCCTGCTATGTCAGAACCCAAGTGTACGATCCACGAGAAGATCAGAAACCCAGCTTCTGCAGGTCCCCCACTGTCGGATCACTCATGGTCAACGATCTTTTGCCTATCGTGCCCCCAACTGGCTAAATACCCTCAGCACCTCTATTACTGCCTCTTGCTCATTAGGTGTTTTTAAATCCAGACTATTCTCTCACCTAGCCACCTCAAACTCCTGTGACTGTATTTGTTAATCTCATAATCCATTCTCACTCCTCCTCCCTGCCCTACTACTTGACAATGGCCTAGTAATGGGTCTTCATCTCCTACTAAGGTCTGCTCCTATCCTCGTCACCCTCCACCCTTTTTTTCTTTTGTTGTTTCTCTTTTCTCCACTGGTAATTCCTACACTGCCAATTACCTCCCTTTCATATCTTTCCCTCCTCATTTGTTTTCGATACTGATGATAGTGCCTAAGTTATCTGCTGTACAGTTATATCAATATTTTTAGCTATTTGTGCAACCCTGTACCTCTGTCTGTCTTTATATGTTTTTGACGCAGAACCTTTGTAAAAGAGCCTTGGCTCAAAGGTATTAATTCCTAGATTTTACAATAAACAATAAACAGTAAACACCCCATTGTAGTTGGTGCTCGAGATGCTTGGGGTCAGGGCTGGAGAAGATGACCACATCATCCATGTAAAGGAGTATCCGCTGATGGCAAAAATGAGGCCGATTGTTGAGAAAGATACTGAAGAGGAGCGGTCCTAAAATAGAGCCCTATGGGACACCAGAGCAAATGGGCTGTCAGTCACAGATGACATTGGATATTTTAACTCTCTGTGAGAGGTCTTCCAGATAGCTTTTAAACCAAAGAGTTGATTCAGCTGAGAGGTCAATGGAGGTTAGTTGGTGAAGGAGAAGTGAGTGGTGGACAGTATCAAAGGCCTTTGAAAGGTCAGTGAAGACTACCCCAACCAGAGTGCCAAGATCCAGGGACTGATGAATGAAACCAGTGAATTCCAGCAGTCCCAAAGAGGTGCTGTGTCTTTTACAGAACCCATGTTGCTCTGGACG
Organism: Neoceratodus forsteri; assembly: GCA_016271365.2. Taxonomy (NCBI): domain Eukaryota; kingdom Metazoa; phylum Chordata; order Ceratodontiformes; family Ceratodontidae; genus Neoceratodus; species Neoceratodus forsteri. The sequence goes on from CM057452.1 coordinate 614,308,934, forward strand.
TTGGATGGAATATTTTTCGAGGTATTCAACCAGTTGTTCAGCAACAATACGCTCAAGCACTTTGGATAGCGGGGGGGGGGGAGGATAGATATGGGTTGATAATTTGCCAGCGAGGCCCTATCCCCATTCTTATGTACTTGCATTATAAGGGCTGATTTCCACACTTGTGGAAATTGAGAAAGATGGAGTGACAGGTTGAGGATCTTAGTGAGGGGTAGTAGAACTTCATCTAGAGTGAGGGCTACTAGTTTGAGATCCAGTGTGTCGCCACTTTGTCGTGAATTCCCAAGCACATTGCTAAGGTATTTCCTGGCTAGTGAGAGAGGGACCTTCTCAAAATAGAAAGGAGGGGGAGAGTGGTGGTATAAGTCAAAACAGACTTTATTGGTAGGGTCTGTGTACTCGAAGAAGTCTGGTGGGAGGATTTCAAACAGGTCCGTGAATGCTAATGTAGATATGACAATGGGGTTATCCTCATCTAATGTAGATGTGACAAAAGTGTGCACTGTGGTCTCAAGGTCCTCAGATGGTATCAGGACTTGGATCCAGGCAATGTTCTTCAGATGGTAAAACCCACTTTGGATGATGGCCAATATCTGAGCATCAAGTGTCAAACCATCATCAAGGAACTCACCTGGATCCCTAACCCAAGAGGTGGGGATCAAAGGGATATCCCCCAGGTTCAAGCCAGGATCATTTCCCAATCCTCCTCCATCCCGTCGATGACCAGGATCAACCACCAGTACTTCCATCTTGTCTGGGTTGAGTTGTAGCCAGTTATGAGTCATCCAGTTCTGGATCTCGGCCAGGCAGGTGTTAAATACAGAGGATGCCATCTGGTTTCCAGGTGCGCATGACAGGTAGAGCTGTGTATCATCTGCACAGCAGTGAAAACCCAGCCCATACCACCTGAGAATATCTCCCAACATCAGCATGTACACTGTAAACAACAGAGATGCCAGGACCAAGCCTTGTGGAGCTCCACAGTGCAGAGGCATCAGGTTAGATGAGGATAACCCCATTGTCACCTTTTGCACTCTGCCCATTAGGAAGGATCTAAACCAGCTGATGACAATGCTGGTTAGTCCACACCAGTTCCACAGGCAGTTCAATAGCACCTCATGGTCCATGGTGTCAAAAGCCACAGAGAGATCAAGGAGAACAAGGATAGTCCACTGTTCCCTATCTCTCGCTATTAGGAGATTTTTAAATACTATGCCCAGGCCTGAATCCAGATTGGAAGCACTCAAAAGTGGCTGAGGAAGCAAGATGAGCCTCAAGCTGAGCAGGCACCACTTTTTCTAAAACCTTCCCTAAAACTGGGAGGTTTGAGACCAGTCTGTAGTTGGTGAGATGGTCCAGGTCCAGTGAGGGTTTCTTCAAAAGGGGTCTAACCAAGGCCTCTTTCAAGACCACAGGGAAGACACCACTCCTCAAAGAACACTGGACAGTCTCAGCCACCACAGGTCCAATCAGGTCCACACATTCAACCAAAAGTTGAGTTGGACCTGGGTCTAGGTCACATCGGGTAGGTAGCAATCTGAGAACTATCTCCACCACCTCCTCCACTCCCACTGGATCAAATTCATCCCAGGCAGGAGGGATGCCCTGACACATCTCTGGCTCAATCTCACAAGCTCCATGAGTGGCACTGGAGGAGATCTCAGTCCTGATAGGGAACACTTTGTCAGCAAAGAATAGAGCATACTCATTGCACTGTATACTAGAACTAGCTCCCCCAGTACAGAGACAGACTGGGTGCAACAGCCCATCCACTGTATGGAAGAGCTGAGCCGATCTATTCCTTGCTGCAGCAATCTCTCTTGATAGAAAATCCACCTTTTCTGAGAGATTGCCCTCTGATAGTCACCATAATGTGACTTCAGAGCCAATTTGTCCTCAAACAATCCAGATCTCCTCCAGTGATGCTCCAACCTCCTGTCCTTTATCTTTAACTGTCTGGGCTCCCCATTGAACCAGGGGGACCTCCAGTGAGTAGGTAAGAGCTGGACACGGACAGAAGCAATGGAGTCATGGCTGCAGCAACAACCCTATTATAGGCATATGTCTTTTATAGGACAGGGTGACACACCCTTGCTGCGGCTGCATTTCACTTTATTGAAGAAGTCTGATTTACTGATTGTAAGAAAATATACATTCAAAACTATAGATTACATTTGAGTTTTCTGTCAAAAATGTAATGAAAAGATAATAGCAGACTATATAAAGGATTAAAAAAGCATAAAAAAATGCATATCAAGTATGCACACTACCCCAGAACCCCCATTGCAAAATCCTGGATTAGACACTGCACCCCACCCAAGACCAGCCCAACTGCAGATATTAAAATATCACCTCCCCATCCTGCTTTGTCATGATCCTTCCCCAACACAAAACCAGCCAAACAGCAAAAGCTAAAATATCACTCTCCATCCCACTGTGTCTTGATCCCTTCCCCTCTGCACCCCATTCAATACTGGCCAACTGCAGATGTTAAAATATAACTTTCCATCCTGCTATATCTTGATCTCTACCCTTCTACAACCCAACCAACACCAGCCCAACTGTAAATGTTAAAGTATTACCTGCCCCATTCTGCTGGGTTTTGAACCCTTCCCCACCCCATACTGGTCCAACTACAATGGTTAAAATATAATCTCCCCGATCCTTTGTCCTAATCCCTTTCCCCACCCAACACTGGTCTAACTGCAAAGATTAAAATATCACCTTCCCAATCCTTCTGTGTCCTGATCCCTTCCCATCCTCACCATCTTACACCAGCATCTCCCCCATCCTGCTGTGCGCTGATCTCTCCCCCACCCAACACCAGCCCGACTGCAAATGTTAAAATGTCACCTCCCCTATCCTTGTGACTGTATCTTTCCCCAACCCCCATCTGACACTGGCTACCCAAAAATAAATACAGCATTATCTTCCCTTCCTGATCCAAACATGTTTCTCTGGTCTCCTGGGACATCTCCATCCTGACTGCCTGACCCTTCCCCCTTCCCAGACAGCATACTACATGGCCCTCCACTCACCACCTCATTCATCTGAAGTGATTACCCCCTAACAGCATTCTGCATTAGCGTAATGACCCATAATATATTAGCAATGGAACCTCATTTAGGTTACACACCTATTTTTTAAGAAGGTCCTGCGGGACAGTTTCAGAAGCAGAGATGGTGCATTGAAGGTTACAAATATATCTAAATGCCATTACATATTGACATATTTATATAAATGTATTTTTTTATAGTAGTAGAGTTATATTTTGGAATGATGAGAAGCTGTATTTTGCAATTGGGGATAGGAAAAAGGGATGAACTAGTTCAGGATAGAGGGAGGAGTATAAGGCTGGATGAGGGATATGTGTTAGCAGTCATAATGGTTTTGTAGGTGTTGGAGCAACACCTTTTTGAAGGGTCACAGGTTGCTGAGGTTCTTCACATTTTCAGGAAGTGTACTCTAGGTAACCAGACAGCAATGGTGATACAGACACTGGACACATTTGTATATGAGAGTTGCCCATCTGAGCTCTCTTCTTTTATTTGGGGGGGGGGGGATCTAAATTTACTGTAGAGAGTGCAGTGATGCATTCCCTCATCATACACAAGTGCAAACCAGCATGTACTGTTAAACGTAACAGCTATTTTTGATAAGGCAGTAGTACTGGCTGTCCACAATACCTCCACCATATATACTGCTATGCTATCATGCTATCATGTCTGCCACTTTGAGAACTGGAATAAGGGTGCAACCACCATATTTCCTATTAAATTAGAGTAATGCATCCTTTACCTAGGTCATCTTATTTTTTTGTATAGTGTATGTACTCTGCCCATGAGCTGTTAGCTGAGAAAATTAGACCAAGATACTACATGATTTTACAATATTCATCTTTTCATTTTCTATTTTCCATTTTATGTTAGATTTTTTTTCCTCCCATACATCATTATCTTGGTCTTGGCCAGATTAATTTTAAGTTTGTTCTGTGAGCAGTAGTTTTCCAGAAACGTTATTTTCTGTTTTAACCCGACTGGAGAAAAGGAAATCAATATAAGACCATCTGCACACATTAAGGCGGGGACAGGAATATATTGTATCATCGGTGAATTGTCCTGAATTTCAATAATTGTGTTGGTAAATTAACAAAAAGAATAAAAAAAGAAGGGCCAACAAGCATCCTTGTTTGACACCTCTGTTAGTTGGGAAAGGCTGTAGAATATTGCCATTTAAATCATATCTTACAGTCATCCAGGTGTCCATGTTCAAATTTATAATTATGCCGGGAGCATCTTTATCTATAGATGTTTGTGGTACATTTGTCCATAACAGAGGTCTTGAAATAGCATTGAAGGTCCCTTTAAAATCAGTAAAAGCCATATATAATCAAATTTTCTGCCTAACATAATACTTCTCAGTGACATGCTGTAAAATGAAACATTGATTGGCAGTGGAATATTCTCTATGAAATCTTACCTGATAAATGTTTAAAACCCATGAGACTAGTCTCTCCCATATTATTCTCATAAAGAGCCTCTCTAAACATTTGTTGTTTCAGTATTATCAACAGTGATGAAGTTTGTTCATTCTATTAGTACAAAATATAATTCCAAGAGCTATATATGGGGGTCCAGACACAATTCTCAGTTTATAATAGGAACACCATAAAATGTGTAGCTTCAAACAAAGCTTTACAGTATACATATTAGAATTCAGTTATGATTAATTTATATTTAATTAACTCACTTTTTACCTAAAAATGTTTAATATAATATTGTAGTTAACATTTATTTTGAGTGTCTAAGATAAATATAGGAAAAATTATAAAAGCAGTAAGTTTTTACTTTTAATATGGGAATACTTTGTCTGCCCCTCCCCCGTAATCAACATAAATATGGTGAAGTGAGTATCTACTTCTTTATCCAATCCCACTGTTTGCTCTGTTTTGTTTTAGGAAAATACATCCTGAATTTCTTTCTTTCAGTCTAATACACAGAATTTAAAATTACAATATGTGGCCAGTAAAATTTCTTGAAAACGAATTCCACATAGGAATACTATCTGCAGACAGGCGTTACTCAGCCTTTAACACATTCTCATTCAGGAGAGTGGTTAGGCAGGGTTTCCATCAAGACTGGGCCACCAAGCCACATCATAGAGATAATGTGGGCATGCATCTAGTATGCATGTAATATGTCCTGGCTGCCTGTTTACAGGCACAAAGAAGCTGAGGAGGTACGGATTTGGCATCCCAGTTAATGGCGACATTTAGTTTAAACAGTGGTAAATTAAAACTCTGTTAGAGAAAACATGGCTTTAACAATAAAGGAAACAGCTCCTATAGAGTTATGACACTCTTGGTAAGCAGGTGATTCTGTTACCTACACAGCACATATTGATTTAAAGTGTGGATTTGCGTTTTGTGAATAAGGTTCTAATTAGTTGTTTTTTTTAAACCATTTGTACAGGGAAAAAAGTCCCATTAGAGAAGAATGAAACAGGACTGTGTTTAAAGGCATGTTTTGTCAAAACATGGTAATTTACACTTAAAAGGCAGTATAGCGCAGTGGTTTAAGGCTCTGAGCTGCAAATCTGGAGACCCGAATTTGAATCCCACAGCCCCCACTTACATACACTGTGTGTCCCTGAGCAAGTCACTTAACTTCCCTGTGCTCCCAGGTCACACCTGTAAACAAGCTTTCAGCTTAGTGTGCCACTCCTGGTTAAACAATTGAAAAAAAAATATATATATATATATCTTTGCTCAGGACGCCTACAGTAACAGTATATATGCAGTATAAATTTTTTTTTTTTTTTATAGTGAAATTTGAACCACTGCAACAGATTTATAAAAGGATATCAAATATTTATACTGGGGCATTTATTGCAGGTCAGTTCCTCCTGCAGTTAATATTACATATATGTGCTTTTAAAAAAAAAATAGAAACACAAGTATAGATTAAGAGGGGTAACATTCAATTTTGTTTATTTTTTTGTACATTGGAGCCCACAGTAGCTATTGAAGAAGAAACCAGAATAGGTTTCAAAACATCAGCAGCATAATATCTAATTAAAATTTGGTTTTGGCTCAAGTTATGCAAAAGGATTTTATTGAAGCATTCTGATATGAATTTATTTCTATGACTGGACAACACACACTGATGAATTTATTATCTGGTTGAATCAAGATTTAAGAACTACATTGATTAGAAATATAATTGAAAAAGTTTAAGTGATTGTGAAATTCAGCTTTTCTGACCAAAGCAAACTGGTTGAGCACCGTGCATTGTGGAACTTAATGCCACCAATGTGCCAACTACCAGGGTCCAGGCACCGGCATGCTGCCAGCTGGCACACAAATGCTACTCTGCCCTGCCCTCTGCCTATATCACACTGCAAAAGGCTGATTCAGGGGTCATCCACCAGCACTGGGATTTTGCTCCTGGTGCTTGAACTGTGGAGATCTCTTTTTTTTAAGTATGGAAATTTAGTATATAAACTACATTAGAAAGGGAGTACTCAGCTTCCCAGGAGAAATACTGAGGGCCCTTGAGGTCCCGATTTAGCAATTCACAATGTTAAATAATATTTAATGCGCTTACTTAGTTGCAGTTTAATTTATTATCTCGCTGATGCTGAGATGCCCTACCTGCCATGGCTACATACTTTTTATCCCAGAGCCCTCTGATGACACAACTGATGGACTATGCTTCAGGAGATGTCTATGTGCTGGCACCTCTATTAACTGAATACTAATGTTACACAGTGAATGATCATGCTTATTCTAGTGGTGCCAATCATGCTATCTCAGCTTCTTCTATGGTTCTATGGAGTGTCGCAGAATCAGCTGGATAATAAATTAAATTGCAACTAAGTATGTGCATTAAAACTTATTTAATGTTGCAGATTGCTAAATAGGGACCACAAAGTCTTTCAGTATTTCTCCTGGGGAGATGAGTATTGCCCTTTAAGTTAATGTTAGATTTATGAGCAAAGCACTAGCAATCTGGAAATCCAAAGTAAGGGACTACATGTCAATAATTGTAACTACATCTATTCTCTCCAAAACAAGGTAATAGGATTTTATTGTTAGTTGGGTAACGTACAGTTTGGTAAAGCACCCAGCATGAATTGGCAGGCCAGGGTTAGTTAGAGTAGTCAACTCAAGAACCTTTACTTTGGATCGGTTTCTTAAGCAATAAGGTACGACCAGGGGTCATGTTAATGTTCTAGTTAATCACCCCCTGGTATCATAATGTAACATGAGTGCAGCGAGTGCAATATTGCCCCCGTGGGTGATTAACTTGAACATTAACATAACCCCTGGGAGTACCTTATTGCTAATATCATAATTGGGTTCAGTTTTTCTTGCCGTTTTCTAATGACACAGTATTTATTTTAGTTATTTCTAACCTTTGACATAAAATAGTCCCTATGCCAAAGATTTACATGGGGAAAACAAATCTGTTATTTGGCTGTGAGTCAGCAGTGAGTCTGCTGTGTGTATAGGGGGAACTTCATTCTACTCAGCTGTGCTGCGACTCTTTTATTCAAAACTGAAATCAAAAGTCCATTTCTTTAGCCCCGCTGGTAACAGTACTTCAAAAGAGTGTCCTACAAAAAAATTTAGTTTAGTAAATGCTGTATCCCATCATCTAGCATAGATCAGCCATAAAAACAGGAAAAAGCAACAGTTCAGTGTTTAATTTGACTTTTTTTTCAAACATGAGTAAATGATTCCTGGCACTGTCAGCTTGCTCTAATGGTTGCCATCTGTTCCAGATATAGACTGCTGCAAATGTAAATAGGACCTTGATTCTTTAAATCAATACTCAAGTGATCAGGCTCTACAAGTATGTTAATAAGAAGATTAACATAAGGTTCTCAGAATGCTGACAGCCAATCAGATTTCAGCATTCTTGAGACCATTATAATAGTTGGCCATTTTTATTAGGTCTATGCTATATCCCTTGTGTATACTGTAAGGACTTTGAGAAAACAGATCTGTTAAGTTAAAATACTGTGCTGTAATGCATTATAAGAAAAAGATCTGGATGTGTTCCTGATTAGTGTGACCAGATATAAGCAACAACTAGTTTGGAGCTCTGATAGTGGACAAAGCTATGGGAACAGGTGGGATACACATAAGGGTACTGAAATAACTCAGGGAGGTGCTGGCTGCCCTGTAGATGACTATATTAAACAGCTCACTGGAAACATATGTAGTTCCAGAAGACTGGAGGAGAGCAGACATGGTCCCTCTATATTAACTGCAGCGGCACTGAAGAGCCTAGTAACTGTAGGCCGATGAGTCTCACCTTAGTGGTGAGAGATTAATGGAAACACTGTTAAAAGAAAGTTAATAGAGTATACTGAATCCAGTGTGCTGCAAGACCAAAGGCAGCATGGATTCTTTGGGGGGGGAGGGTCATGTGAGACGAATCTGACTGAGTTCTTTGACAGGATGACCAGGGAAATAGATCAGGGGAGGGTAGTGAGCATAGTTATCTGAACTTTAGCAAGGCATTTGACACTGTGCCACATAGGAGACTGATTAAGAAACTGAGCAGCCTGGAGGTGAGATCTAAAATAGTGAATTGGGTTAGAAACAGGTTACTTGATAGGTGACAGAGGGTGGTGGCTGATGGCACCCACTCTAATGATGGGAAAGTGTCCAGCAGGGTGCTGCAGGGATCAGTACTGGGACCAGTCCACTTCAGTGCCTTCATAATTGACACTCTAGATGAACTGGAAGGGAAGGCATGCCTTTTTGCAGATGATACCAAAATTTGCAATACGGTGGACAATAAGTTCAATGTTTTAGTGAATAGAGTAGTACTTGTGTATACTTAATCTGAGGAAGGGAGGAACAGAAGGAGGCCCAGCCACACAGACCATGCAGGAGCCCAACACTTGTGAAGGGGGGGGTGATTTTATAATGCGCTAAGCGGGGAACTGCTGAGGGGGGTGGCCTTTATTGGGGATGTGGATGGAGCTTTCCCCCACATTGAACCTCGGGCTTTAGCCTCCCAGAAGAAGTGGAAAGAATGTGTAGGGATCTTGGTGTCATAGAGGCAAAGGTCAGAAAGCATAAGCAGACCAGGAGAAGTTCTACAATTCGCAAGTAGTTTTTTAATATTATTAATAACAATAAAATTAAAAAAATAGAAACAAAAATAAAATTATACAGGGTGGCTCATAATACAGACAGTTGCAACAAAGTCCTACATCTGTGAGAATCTCTAAATCTAAATCTTAATCTGGAAAACCAAGATATTGCTCTCTTTATAAGATGTCTTTGCCTGGCAGTTTTTTTTTTAACTCTGCATTCTGTCCTCATTAATCTACATCTCCTGTTTTCACACAGTGTAACAGACCTTTGTCATTGCCCTTCCATTGGCCAGCCTCAGCAGTCCGTCTAGTCTGGAGAGGTGCAACAAAATAGAACATTCTGTCTGGGGTTGATCTGTTGGCAGTTCTGTTAATAAGCTCATGGAGGTCAAAATGTTTCTCAAGGTCAGGTCCCAGTGTTACAGATTTCTAACTTGTCTAATAGTCCTACAAATAGCCTTCTGCAATTCATTTCAAACAACATAACTATATATGTTTGCAAACCAAGGGATCCCAGTTTCACATAAAAATTACACAATGGGTGGTGAGGTAGTAACAACAACAAAAATGGAAAGGGACCTGGGGGTAATCATATCAGATGACCTTAAGGTTAGCAAGCAATGTGAGAAGGTAGTAGGGAAGGCTGGGGGGATACTGGGATGTATAGGGAGAGGCATCACCAGGAGAAAACAGAAAGTTGTTATACCTCTGTACAGACAGTTGGTGAGACCCCATCTGGAGTACTGCATCCAGTTCTGGAGACCCCATCTCTGCAAGGACATAGACAGGATAGAGGCAGTCCAGGGGAGGGCAACTAAAATGGTGCAGTGTCTGCAATAGAAGCCATATGAAGAGAGACTAAAGGAGCTTAATATGTATACCCTTGAGGAAAGAAGGGAGAGGGGGGACATGATAGAAACTTTTAAGTACCTCAGTGGAATCAACAAAGTCCAAGAGGGTAGCATCTTTCAGAAAAAGAGATGTGCAAGAACAAGGGGACACAATTTGAAGATGGGAAGTCCAGGGGCAATGTGAGGAAGTATTTTTTCACAGAGAAGGTGGTAGACGCATGGAACAGCCTTCCTGAGGAGGTTGTGGGGTCTAAAACTGTGGGAGAATTCAAGAATACATGGGACAGACAGAAGGCAATTTTTGTGGGGGGTAGGAAAAAATAGGCTATTGGTTAACTAGGATCTGCAGCTTATCCTGTAGGTACGGAAATGGGCAGACTAGGTGGGCCAAACGGTCCTTATCTGCCATCAAAGTCTATGTTTCTATGTTTCTATGTGGCAATTGCCACAAGTTAGACAAACATTTTCTGGTCTAACTTGTGGCAATCCTGTGGGCCTTTTTTTATGGAGTTTGCACCAGATGTTTAGCACAAACTGCTGCAAATCATGAAAACTGTCACAACTACACCCAAAATTGTAGGCGCAGTTGTGGTGACGGGGTTTGGCATACTGCCAAAACCTCAGAGCTTGGCGCAGGCCCTGTGCCATGCTTTGAAAGTCTGACCCAAAGATTCACATTTTGTTTAGTGACAGAAAAGCAAGGGGGAATAAAGAATAGAAACAGCTAGAAACAGGATGTGAAGGAATGCAGATAGCAGGGGAAAACTGTGGGACCACTGGGGTGGTCAGTCCCTAGGTGCCACAAGGAAAAAATTAATTGTACAATCAGGCAAAAGACAGACAAGTAGAAAACAAGGAGAGGACAGAATAGATCCTTGCTTTTAACTCTGTCTGCATAACAAATGGGATGGGGTCTTGTTCGACCCTGTCACATACACCCCTATTTAGGAGGGAACCTGCTTTTTTCTCTTCTTTAAAAAACAGACTTCCAAAACTTCATTTATTTCTCTTGTAACATTGCCTTATAATATATACAGTGCTTTGCATATGCTGTACTGCCTTTTTCATGACACTTATTACAGCAAACATTTCAGTTTAAGCACATACAGTTTTTTTCAACATTCTGAATTCTCAATTCCTGAACCATATCTTGACAGAAAATCAGCATTGACATTCTCTTTTTGGGATTAGTGCATCACTTTGAATTTAAATGGCTGTAGTGCCAGGTACCACCTTGGGATTCTGGGATTTTTATCCTTCATTTGGTTAAGACAACAGAGAGGATTGTGATCTGTTATGAGTACAAAGTCAGTTCGAGGCAAATAAAGCTTAAGGACTCCATTTCCCATTTCACAGCCAGGCATTCTTTTTCAGTAGTGTAGTACTTTGCTTCCCTGTTGTGCAACTTCATACTGATATACAGAATGAGATGTTCCTTCTCATCTATATTTTGACTCAGGACTGCACCTAAGCCTACCTCTGACACACTTGTCTGTAACAGAAATTGTTTCCCAAAGTCTCGACTTCTTAAAACAGGAGCTGAACAAAATGCAGGCTTGATGGCCCTAAAAGCCTTATCACACTTTGGTGAATATTAGGCATTATTCAGGTGCCATTTGTTCGTGACTTCAGTGAGTGGCATAGCTAACTGGGCAAAGTTGGGAATAAATCTCTAGCAGTAATTAGCCAACCCTAGACATGATCTGACATGTTTTAGGAACAGGACTGTCAGTACTGCTGGAATGTAGCAGGTGCTCCATGTAAACCAAACGGCATGGTGGTGAACTGATAAAATCCAAATGGAGTGGCAAATGCAGTTTTGTCTCTTGATTGCTTAGCTACAGGAATTTGCCAGTAACCCTTGGTAAGAGGGTACTGATGTACTTGACACTTTCCAGCCAGTCCACCAAATCATCTATCCTGGACACAGGATAGCTGTCGATTTTTGGACACTTGGTTAAGTTTCCTAAAATCAAGGCAGATTCTTACACCCCCTTCTTTTTTATTTACAGTCACCATTGGTAATGACCAAGCACTTCTCAATTTTTCAATAATACCCAGCTCTTTCATTTTTGGTATTTCCTTAACCACTCTGGTATTCAGTATGTCTTTTGTCTGATAGGACGAGCATTCCCTGTCACTATTTTTTTTTTTATTCTTTGGTAACCAGGTAAGGCCCACTAGGCACAAGTGCCTGTTTTCAGGGGTGGCCCAGGAGCACTGGGGAGGTTCAGTGGCTTGCTCAGAGTCACACAGTATGCAGGTTGAGGTTGTGGGACTCAAACCCAGTTCTGCTGGATGTACCAAGTTCATTTCACAGCTCATTACTCTAACCTCTAGGCTATACTGCCAGCAAACTATTATTATTACGTGCTTGACCCCTTTTGCTCAGCCTCACACTGTGGTAAAAGTACTTTGAAGTGTCATTACCAAGTTACAGATTTCTGCAGTTTGTTCTGTGGATAGGGAAGCATTCATCTTTACAGCATCAGAAGTTAAAGTTTGTTTCAGTCTGTCATAAGCTATATCAATTTCTTCTTAGCAGTTTCTGGTAGTGGTAATAAAGCAATCTCTGGTGTATTTTCAACACATTTCTTCAGAAGTTTAGTATGGCATATTTTGGTAGAATTTTTCCTCTCAGGGGTCTCAATCTCATAGTTAACTGTACCAGTGCATCTAAGCATTTTATAAGGCCCTTTCTACTTTATCAACAGTTTGTTTTTTGTAGTGGGTAACAGCAACTCAACCTTTTCATCTGGCTCAAAAACTTTTTCTTTTACCCCGTTGTCATAATTCTGCTGTTTTTGGGCCTTCTCTTGATCACTGTGGGCAATCTCATCGTATTTTGCTAATATCTTTCTCAGTGCACATATAAGATGTAACAGATTCTTTTCTGATTGGGGTTATATTCCCATGTTTCTTTTATTACATCTAGTGGCCTCTATGTTGTCTACCACACAACATTTCAAAGGGTGAAAAACCTGTTGATGCTTGTGGCACTTATATGTAAGCAAAATGCAGGTGTCCATCTTTCTTTTCACCTTTCACAAACATTTTTAACATGCATTTTAGGGTTTGATTAAAGTACTCAACAAGACTGACTGTCTGAGGGTGATAAGGGAAGTTTCTTTGGGCAGTGATGCCTAGTAGTTGGTATAGCTCCTTCAGTAATGCAGACCCCAAATTACTACCTTGATCAGTAATAATCTCTTTAGGTATGCCCACCCTGCAGAAAATTTTGGCAAACTCTGATGCTACTTTTCGGGATGGACAATATGCACTGGAATTGCCTCTGGGTATCAAGTAGCATAGTCACATATTACCAAAATTAATCGATTTCTCATTTTACTTTTGTCTAAGGGGCCAACCACATCCACTGCAATTCTCTCAAAAGGCACATCTATCAAGGGTAGGGGCACCATGTCTTTTTTAGCCACTGGGGCTACTTTCTAACATTCAGCACAAGAATTGTATTAGGTAATAACATCCTCATGAGTCCCAGGTCAGTAAAATCTGTACAGCAATGAGGATGAGGTTACAATTTTCTCAGTTTGAGAAACAAGTCTAAGATAAGAGAGTGAACTCACAGTGCTGCAGCATTTCCTGCTGCCATACCTGGCATTTTAATAAGTCTGAGGGTCGCTCTGTGGCTTATTTATATGTCACCAAAGGGGATGGAGTCAGTCCTGACTGACAGACAGGTCTCCTGGAAAAAGACCAGCAGCATCTCTCTTCAATCAGCACTCTGGTTGCTAAGCAACCACAAAAAAAGTCCAGCCGAGAGTCAGCAAACAGGTTGCTAATGCTGGCTACCATTTGTGCAGGATTTTATATGCTCCATTACTATTTATTAAAAAAGCACCAAAAAGTGTTGTGGGGACATTTAAATGGTCAGTATGAACCTCTGTCCTAGAAGAAGGTGCAGGGGGCCAGTCTCAAGAGTATCTTAATACTATGACTCAACGTAATAAAAAAAGATCTGTATTTAGTGACATATTTTGGTAACTGAAATCACTAGGTCATTCCCAACTGATGTTTTATCAATAGGCTTGCCAGTTTTTTTCTTGATTCATGTCAGCCTGTGAATTCAGTATGCCCAAGGTGTAAATCCAATATATTTCCCTTTTAAACATCTTTTTTTCCCAACCTCCACCTTTGGTCAGTTATGGTACTGGCTCAATACCCCAAGTTTAAGTGATGCCAGTGTACTGTATGCCCAACCTCATTAAAATGTTGAGTCACTGGGGAATTCTCATTCTTGTTTCTAATGTTACTTCTATGTTCCCCTATGTGTCTTTTTAGGGGTAATGTTGTCTGTCCTATATATTCTCCTACACAGGCAACTAAGGAGGTGAATCGCATGGTCACTGTTAAAATCCAGATGATCCCTAATAAAATACTTCTCGCCAGTTCTTAGATGTTTAAAAAATTCTTCTTTACTGGTATTATTACAGTGACAGCACCTGTTGCAGGGAAACATGCCTTTTCTTAAAGGGCCAAGAAGTTGCTGCTGTCCTGCCTGATCTCCCTGATTAAAATCTGAATGGACCAATCTAGCGCTTCATTCAACTCAGGGCACAGGTCTGCATAAACAAACAGTTGGTTGAACCTCCCCAAACAGATCAAGTTACCTTTGTGAGTCATCCTGACCTGCTTATTTTCTGTCCATAGCTCAGCTGCAGCCCAGACCCTAGGAGTTCTGCAACAGGGTCGAGAAGGTCCAGAATTGCCCTCCCTACCCAAGCCCTCACAGCAGCAACAAGGTACTTCTGAACCCAGCCACTGCTGCACGGCACCGCATAGTTCTTACTTCTCACCCGCCCCTTCTCCTGCCCACCCAGGGTGTTGCCCCTTTTACTCATCTGCTGAACCAATCAGCTCAGTTTTCTCCCCCTATCCTGAAAGATACCTGTTATGTCCCTTTCCCCCTGTCAGATGCCAAAACTGGTCTGACCCGGCCTTCCTAACTCCACCCCCCAGCTTCCATATCCTAGATACAGTTCTCAGTCAATTACCTCTCTTGCCTGCCTGCATCTTGTCTCACGCTCTTCCTCCCTCCTATCTGCCTCCCTCTATGGCCTCCTCATATTACCTTCTCCCCATGTCCTCCTATCCTGTCTTCCTATCTCTCCCCCACTACCTTCTGCCCCACCCCTCTCTTATGCATGCCTCCTTCCTGTGTGCCTTTCCCCTTCTGCTCACCCCTCCCACCACGGACCACCCCCTTTACTGATCTATAGCAATTCACCCAGGGTTGATTGGTCCCTCACTATTAAAACTAGACGCCATTCATCATTTATCATCTCCTGCCCCCTCCCCCATCTTCCACCCATCATATATGCTATGCAAAATGTAACTGGCTACCCCTCTCCAACCCTCTTCTTTCTGCTCCTGCTTCTGGCAGGTGATGTTGAACTAAACCCTAGCCCTTCTCATTTCTTCATTCCCCTGTCTCTACCTAAAGGTTTGAGTTTTTTCTACATGAATGCCAGGAGCCTCATACCAAAACTGGATTACCTAAAAGTATGGGTCACTCAGCACTCCCCAGACGTCCAATGTATTTCTGAAATTTGGCTTTTGTCACAGATCCCAGATTACCAGCTTGCACTTTCTGACTCTAATCTATTCTATCAGGACCACGGCAAGCATGGCGGTGGAGTCGCCCTCTATTCCCACAAATCCCTCTCTTGCAATGTCACCCTCCATGAAGCTATCCCCTCATCCCATGAACTCCTCATGGCCAAAATTTCCCTTCCTTCCTTTACTCCAATATTCATAGGGATTCTGTATGCCTCTCCTAAACTCCCTCCCTCCTCCCTTGTCTCCTGTATTACCTCCATTCCCGTCCATGGTTCCACAGGTGAGCTCATTCTTCTGGGAGACTTCAACCTGGATTGGCTTTCCTCCTCATCACACAGCTCTCTTCAAATCACTGAAGCTCTGAATCTGTCCCAAATGATCACTGAGCCTACCAGTCTCAATCCTCACTCCGAAACCCACTCACTGCAAGACTAGGTGCTTTTATCCCACCCTCATCGAATTATTGCTGCAGGTGCCCTTCCAGATGCGCTCTGTGATCACTGTCCCACTTACTGCATCAGACAGGTGTGCTCCTCCTACTCATACCCCCTAAATATATCTGGCACTGCCCCCTTAGAGCACTCAATATTAGCATCCTACCCTATGACCTTGCCACTGCTGACTGGTCGCCGGTTTTCTCCACTCCCAGTATTGATACAGCACCTGCCCATTTCACCACCACCTTTCTTAAAAATATGGAACACCCTTGTCCCCTTAAAAAAGTTAAGATCAAATGGCTCCACCACCTGTGGATCACCCCTGAATTCTGTGTAGATCCCATGACCATGCCTGGTCACATTTTAAAGCCTCCCAGGCTCTACTGAACCTGCAAAACTACAGGTCTCTTCATAATAATTGCATTTAGTCCATCTGCCAGGCCAAAGCACATTACTTCAACGCCCACCTGCTGTCCTCTGATCACTCCCCCTCCTCTTTCTGGAAAGATCTCCACTCGCTCCTACACCTCTCCTCTGAACTTGCCTCGCCTACCCTTGTTGAGGTCAGAGTTCAGATCTCCAATCCATCCTCAGTAGCAACCATCCTAAATAAATTTTTTACTACTTGTGCACTCCCAGATGACCCCTCCACTACCCAGCCTGAAACTCTCCTTGCACCTGTGCCTGGTGGTTTCCACTTCTCACCCATCTCCCCCCAAGAAGCCTTTCAGTCAATTATGTCCCTAAACCCAGCTAAATCCAGCCCCGATGGCCTCGACCTGAAACTCCTCAGGAAATCTGCCTCCTCCATAGTACTCCCCCTAACACACCTTCTCAATCTTTCTTTCTCCTCCTCCACTAACCCTTTGGCCTGGAAACTTGCCAAAGTCCTACCCCTCCATAAAGGCAGAGACCCAACCTCCCCTGGGAACTACCAGTGCCCATCTCCCTTCTCCCTTCTCCCTTTAGTAAAAGCAAAACAGCTACAGCTGCTACAGAGGGGCGTACACAGTAAATCTGTGAGACAACAAAAACAAACAAACTGGCACTGCTCCATTACTGATAGTGCAAAAAGGCTTTTATTAAATATATTTAAAAAGGCAACATACCCAATTGGAACAGCTCCACAAAACAGGTTGCACATCAAGAACCCCGACTGGTTTCACACTTAGTGCATCATCAGGGGGATGGTTTCATAATGCAAACATTATGAATTAAATAGTAGTCCCTTAATGGGACAGTGCAACCTCAAATGACATAAAAACAAAAGTGCTTAGCAAAATGCATAATAAAGTGCATGTGTTACCACAGTAATATGCATAAACTACTATTAAAATTACTAAGGCAGCTAAGGTGTAATTACAACTGATAGAAAACTTTAATTTGTTTAATCCACCAAAGAAAGAATTATTACTGAATCAGAAAATGGATCCAAAAAAGGCAATTCCATTGATGCTACGTTCCCTATTCAATTTTCAAAGGATGGGTCGTGCACACTTGCTCCCAACTAAGTGCAAAACCGGTCAGGGTTCTTTATGTGCGACCTGTTTTGTGAAGCTGTTCCAATTGGGTATGTTGCCTTTTTAAACATATTTAATAAAAGCCTTTTTGCACTATCAGTAATAGAGCAGTGCCAGTTTTTTTTTTGTTCCCTCCTCCCTTCAGTAGTCAAGATTCAAGAGTCCATTGTCTTCACTAGGCTCAACAACTTCCTCACTTCCTCAGATATCCTCTCCCTTGTCCAATCAGTGTTCAGAAAATCTCATTCCACAACTCCCTCCCTCCTCTGCTTCACCAATGCTATACCCTCAGCCATGGACCATGGTTATATTACCTCGGCTATTTTCATTGACCTTGCGAAAGTCTTTGATTCTATCTCTCACCCTCTCCTCTTAAATAAGCTCAATGCTGTTGGACTTTCTGCCCCGGTGGTTAAATGGTTTCATTCTTACCTCACTGGTAGGCACCAGACTGTGCAGGTTAGTAATGTTCTTTTGTCCCCTCTCCCTATCTTCTCTGGCATTCCCCAGGGTTCCATACTTGGTCCTGTCCTCTTTTCTCTTTTTATCAATGATCTCCCCTCTGTCCGCTCCACTGCCCTTATACACATGTATGCAGATGATACTGTCATCTACCTGTCTGGTCCCTCCACCTCAGATGTTCAGATCCCCCCAATGTGATTTTCATGCAGTGATAAACTGGTTCCAAGATCATTGCCTCAAAATGAGCACTAAAAAAATGGTTACTATGATATCTGGCTCAAAGCAAAAACTGGCTAGGTTTTCATCCCCTCCAGTGATCTCCACTCTCTCTGGCACCCCTCTTGACGTGGTCCCTACCTACAAATACCTTGGAGTTTGGCTTGATCCATCGCTTGACTACTCATCATCTGGGTCACCCCTGAAAAAGGGACTGTAATGGTTCCAGTGGGCCTACCCGGTTACCAAAATTAAATAAATATATAAATCCCACCTTGATGCCCTGCACTCAAAACTTTGCCCCACACTGTGAATGCTTTACAGGCACAAGGATTGTCTATCCTTCCCAGTCCAGCATGAATTAATAACTAAATGGATCCTCCCAGTGACTGACTATGCCAACATCATCTACGCCTCAGTGTCTGCCTCCTCCTTCTCCAGACCTGATGTACTTTTTAACGCCTTCTGTCGCTTTGCCTCCAACTCCCCTCTCCTGACACACCGCTGCCACCTTTACTCCTAGCTCTATTTCCCTCTCTTTATCAGAAACACTTGGCACACTGCTCTACCTTCATCTCTAAGTACTGGTTTGGATCTCTCCCATCTTATCTCCCCTCTGTTTTTGATCTGGCTACCCCTACCTCTACCCTATGCACTCTAGTCTCTCCTGCACTTTTGCCTTCCCTCGAGCCCACACTTCAGCTGGTCATCATGCTTTCTTCTTTCATCTGCTTCCCTTTGAAACAAACTCCGCCTCTTCCTTTGTCTCATCCCATCATTTTCTGCATTAAAGGGACTGCTCAGACCATCTCCAGTAGCCTCCTACAGTTGTCCCTAAGATGCATTGCAACCTAAGTGTTGTCCTCTAAACCTTCCCTTCCCTATTAGCTCACCTAGATCATCTGAGCTTATTAGTGTTAGGTGGTTGCCAGCTGCTTAAATAATTGCCTCCTGCACCCATGCCTTGTAATGTTGTTCTTATTTGCCAATGTGTCTTAGTGCTCATTTTATTTCAGGATCTGTATATACAGTAGTCTTTTATGTATACTTGCAATCCTTTGTTTTTGTCTGCTTCCCTGTTTTCCTGGGTCTCACCTGGAAATGAGCCTTGGCTCAGTGTGCCTTTCCCAGTTACCTATCTTTAAATAAATAAATAAAATAAGTACTGTAATGTAAGTTTCAGATAGTCAGTTGCTTTGTTAAGGTACTCCGAGAATGTTTTTAAAGATTCTTCATCTCCACTTCAAACAAACAACAAATCATCACTTATATAGACAAATTATATAGACAAATATGTCTGAAGTAAGGATTATATAAGGGGCTTAAAATAAACTGTTCCTCAAAAGCCTCCATGTGCAAGCTTGCATATTTGGAGCCATTGTGCTCCCTCATTGCTGTCCCTTTGATTAGTCTGTAAAACAGTTTTTCAAACCTGAAATAGTTCTCAAAAAGTACCAATCTAACTAGATCTCCTAGCATCTCTTGTTCTTTCCCATGCAGCTCTGTACTTCTTTCCAATGCCTTAATTAATGTGTATATACCCTCCTCATGAAGGATGCTAGTGTAAAGGTCCTTTACAACCACTGTTACTAAGAAAATGTCATGTTGCCCTCCCTTTGAATTTTCTCGTTCAGCACAGTTCAGTACATCAGTTGAATCTCTTACATAACTACTCATCTTTTCAACCAAAGGTTTGGCAAACATATTTACAAAACTGGAAATAGGTTCCGATACTGAATCTAGGCCTGACACTACCAGACTTCCTGACCAGGGTGCTTTTAAACCTGTGAAACTTACATTTTGCATTTGTTTGATTAATATACAGGAGAACCATGATCTCCCTGAAGAAGCCCATACATGGGTGAAACAGGGTGGAAAAGTTATGGCCTGAATGTCAGAAGCCTGAAGTAAAGATTGGGATACTAAAGAACTTTTTTTTCTGCACTTGCCCAGCTCCCACGGCTTTCAGAGGAGGCCTTGTACCCCCTCCTACTCTGTCCACCTGGCTATTCAAGGCAGCCCCTACTCTGGCTTCATTATGCTCGGGGGCCGGGGGTGTATGTGATTTTTCTCCCCAATTTCTCCCCTTAACCCCCAAGGATGCCAGTGTGAAGGACATATGTCCAGGCAGATGACATGCTGGTGCACACCATTGCCAAGTGCCCAGAGCGTCCTCCCCTTCCCGGCTCCGGAGAACCACCATTGCCTCTGTAAGCCCATGCTTCCACCAGCTCCCAGAAATGTTGGGGTGTGTGGGACACCCCCGGTATCCCACCCCTGGAAGAGGAGAGCATTCAATGGGATGCTCAATCCTCCATCCCCCTGCTGTTCCCCAACAACCCTAAGTCCATTCCCAAACCCTGGTCGCTGACATAGCTCGAGGTGTGGCATCCAGCGCCTCAACACTCAGCACCACCGGGCCAGCAGGGATACTAAAGAACTTTTGATTAAATACCTATTTAGGAGTTTGGCTGACTTTTTGTCTTATTCAGCCCTGTCACACTTGGGCAACTCAAGGAGTGGTCAAGAGCATGGCAGCTGGGGTTCAATTCCAAAAAGTACAAAATCGTGCACCTAGAGCACAGGAACCCCAAAACTGAGTATGGGGTGCAGGGTTACTGTCAATCACTAAGTAGGAAAGGGGCTTTGTGGTTATCATATCTGATGACCTCAAAGTGGCAGGGCAATGTGACAAAGTAGTGGGTAGGACCAGTGAGATGCTGGGATGCATAGGGAGAGGTATATCCAGCAGCAGGAGGGAGGTGGTTTGCCACTATATCATTCGCTGGTGAACTCCCCCCCCCCAGACTATTTTGTCCAGTTCTGAAGGCTGCACCTCGGAAATGACATAGGTTGGAGGCAGTTGACATAAGGTGGAGGCAGTCCAGACTAGGACAACTAAAATTGTGCAGGGGTTGCAGCAAAACCCCTACGAGGAGAGACTGAGGGATCACAACATGTACACCCTGGAAGACAGGAAAGTGAGTGGGAACATGATAGAAACCTACAAGTACCTCACAGGGGTGAACAGGGTGCAGGAGAGGAGTCTCTTTCAAATAAGGAAGAGCAGTAGAACCTAATGGTATGCAATTAAACTGGAGGTGGGGAAGTTTAAGAGGGAGGTGAGGAAGTACTATTTCACCGAAAGAGTGGTGGATGCCTGACATAGACTGTTGGCAGAAGTGGTGGAGGTGAAAACAGTAGAGGGCTTCATGCATGCATAGCCATAGGGAATATTAGGACATGGGCAGGGAGGAGGGAGGGTCACTGGAGACCAGTTGGCATCTGCAGAGACAGACTAGGCAGGAACCATCTAGGCAGACTGGGTGGGCCAAGCGGTCCTTTCCTACTGACAGTTTCTATGTTTCTATTTAGGAGCTCTCCTGTTGAACACTGTTTAGGGAAATATGTTAAATTATGAAAACTGGAGAAGTTAGCATATAGTGTGTTGTGGCAGGTGATACTTTCAACAATACTATAGTATTACAAAACTGCATTATACACTGTGGCATAATACCAGAAAAACTACGGTTTGAAAAAAATATTTTTGAGTGAAAGTCTTTAATAACTGTTTTCTTACACTTTCACATGATGGCAG
Organism: Neoceratodus forsteri; assembly: GCA_016271365.2. Lineage (NCBI taxonomy): Eukaryota > Metazoa > Chordata > Ceratodontiformes > Ceratodontidae > Neoceratodus > Neoceratodus forsteri. Next base: position 614,330,715 of record CM057452.1, read on the forward strand.
TGGACATCTAGAAGATAATTTCTCCAAAGATTAAGAAAATAAAGTATGATGCCACTCCTTATGAAAAAAGATCTTGAGACCAAATTGTTATCAGTGAAGTCTGTGATCCTTCATTCAAAAAAGTAAATATAACAGTTTAGAAAAGACTATAAAAAAGGATGAATCAAAGTTAACCAAAATTATATAAGTAATTAAAATAAGATTTAACTTAGTAAACATTTGATTACTTAGACCACTGTGTAAGTAAAATCATACTCTATACGACAAACCTGTACAATTAGGTTCCAGAGCAAGACTGGAACTATAAAAATGAGAAGAAGGTGAAGCTGACTAATTATGATGCAGATATCTTTCTACCGCCAGGTCTCTGTACACTGATTGCTGTCTCCTGGTATGCTACGCAGGTCTCCCATCAGTTCTTCAATCCCAAAACACCAGTCAATGCCAGGTAATACACTTTCTTGTCTTATTCCAGTAAAGTCATTTCATCTTGGGACAGTGGGTGAAGAGAATCTCTCAGTCTCACTTACGCCTACTGAGCACAGTGATGCTGGCATTATGAAGTCACACTGCCATGTGAGAGACCTTTGTTAACACTGCAGTCTAATCTTACTCTAACTGCCAGTCTGAATGGGTTGTGGGCAGAACAGGGTGGGTGCTCTGTTGGGAGGAAAATAACTGATCAGACGCCCACAGACCCACTCACATCTGCTCCTCATGCAGTTGATCCACACTTCAGATTTCCACATACTCCATGTATTCTTTATGGCTAATTTGGAGGAGGACTTTTTAAGGCACTGTTCCCACAAATCACTCGCTTATTTCCATTACATTGATGATTTGTTTATAATTTGGACAGAGGGCACTGACGCACTTAGGGATTTTCATCAGGAACTTAATATCCTCCACCCTACCATAAAGCTTACCCAGGAATATTCTGCCACCAGTGTTAATTTTCTGGACACCACTGTCACCATCAAGGATGGAACCTTACATACATGTATTTACAGGAAGCCAGCAGACAGACAGAGATACTTACATAGAAATAGTAATCACCTGAGCCACACAAAAAAGCACTTCGGTATCACCGTATCTGTTCAAATGAGGAAGACAGAGATACACATTTGGCTATGTTTAAAAACACCTTTATGGAGCAGGGACACTCTTCCAGAGAAATAGATAGAGCAGTAGTACATGCAACACAGGTGCCTAGATAACAACTACTTCAGTATAAGGACACGACCACTAACAACAGAATATCCTTAGTAGTCACTTATCATCCTGATCTTGAACTTCTACGTAAAATTATTATGGACCTCCACCATATATTTAGTGAGGATGAGTCCCTAAATTGTATTTTTCAAGAACTACCAATACTATCTTTTAAACAACCACCTAATTTAGCCAACCTGATTATTAGGAGTAAATTTGCCCCAGAACAAGGTACCATGGCACTAAAAGGTACACAACCCTGTAACCAACCCAGATGTAGGACTTGTGAGCTCATTTCCACTTTGGATTGCATGGTTACATCACAAAACAGACTATTCAGGATACAGGGGAATTATACCTGTGCATCACGCAATGTTGTTTATTTCATTCAATGCAAGAGATGTCCACAAACAGAGTATGTTGGAGAGACAAGCCAAGCTCTCCACACTAGAATGAATGCACATAGACATACCACTAATATGAAGATAACTGACAAACCAGTGTGGGGCAACACTTCTCTTAGAATGACCAATCAGTCTCAGAAATGTCAGTAATGGTCTTACAAGTTTAAAAAAAAAATACACAACAGAGACGGACTTTTGAGATTAAGCTTATTTTACTTTCTCATTATGAAATGGGCATCAAAATTTAAAGCTGCTGATTGGTCCATACCTGTGTGATATTCTGTCTAACGCACAGGAAAAAGGACCAGCAGTGCCCTGTGGGCACTAATCCTAGTAAAATGCCAATTAGAATGTTGGCAAATCTGAAATCAGCCATCTTGTTAATAGCAAGTGAAAGTGACAAAACCAGCATATAACAATGGCATATTTCCCTGAACCCAACTTTGATATCAGCCTTTCAGAAGAAGATATGGAACTATTAATGCATCCAGACAATGAGCCATTTCAAGAACTGCCCACAGCCTCTACATCTACAACTTCAGAAAACGTAAATGTAAACTACAGCTGTCAAACGAAGCAACCGAACTGTCAAACGTTAATTGAAAGTGGCTCAGTGAATAAGCGTTTCTCGAGTTACAGCTCAGCCGAACTAGACTGCCTTGAAAATGAAAAAAATGAAAGAAATACAATAAGATCCACAACATGGGCACTCCGTGTATTTAATGAATGGGAAACAGCAAACAACACATCGATAGACTGGCAGTCTATCACAAAGAAAAACCCTGAACACTGTGCTCTGTAAATTTTATGCGGAAGCTAGACAAAGCGCTGGACTCGAGTATGCCATCTCGAAGCTTCAGCGGTCTCCGAAAGCCGCGCTAAACCGCCACCTCGGTTCTCCAGGCATTAGCAGGCCTTTTAATCTAATGAGGGATCCAGAATTTAGATCGAGTAATACAGTATTCACAGCAAAAATGAAGAGTTATAGACGCTCCCAGCAAGACAAATCCAAGCACCACGAAGCCCTCACAAAGTCAAACTTACAGAAACTTCGTTATTCAGACATTTGTTCTCCCCGAACTGCGGCTGGCCTTGTCCGTAAAGTCTGGTTAGACATTCAATTATACATGGCCAGGCGTGGTCGGGAAGGTGTCTGACAACTAAAACCAGAGCATTTTTCAATCAAACAAGATGAAAATGGTGCCGAATTTGCGATCCTGAATTTCAACGAACATACAAAAAACCACAACAATCCACTTGAAACACAAAGATCTTCTAACCGTGGTTTAATGTGTGCTCAGCCAGGCAATCCACTCTGCCCAGTTCAAAGTTTGAAACTGTACATAAGCAAGCTTCCACCAAATCCCACAGCTCTGTACTTACACCCACGAAAACTTCCACAACAGCAGCTTGACTCCCTCCTGATATGGTATTCTTCAGAGCCTATGGGTGTAAACTATCTCTTGACGTTCATGTGCAGGCTAAGTAAAGAAGCTTGTCTCTCACAACGGTACACGAACCACTGCCTCCGAGCGACCGCGGTACAAATGCTGTCTGATGCTGGCTTACAAAACCGGGAAATAATGGCAATTACGGGACACAAAAACGAAGCCAGCCTCCAGGGCTACTGGCGTGCAAAGCCAGACGACAGACGTAAATGGTGTCAAATACTCGCACCAAAGGAAGAAACCTCAAGTCCCAACAAAGTTTCAAGCCCCACAGTGACACCCGATGGAAACAAGCAGAACTTACTAATAAATAAAGCTGCAGATCCAGTACCACCCGAGGCAAAATGATTCAAGATCCAAATCAACAGTCCCCACAGCCTCAATTTGCAGGAGTAACAATGCACAACTGCACAATGACTTTTAATGGTCCTGTTTATTTTTCAAAGTGAAATATTTTTCAAAGTGAAGTAAAGTAGCAGTTAATTAACAGTTCAAAGTAAACTATTAGTTGTAAGTTAATGAACAGTTATGAAATCAATTAAATCACACATTTGTAATATTATTAAAATTATAACAGTGTGTTTTACTGTTAAACTGTTAAAATACAAAATGTTAAAGTGGAAAAACATGGATCTATTTTTTTGAGCGGAAGGTTATCTGTTTTAATAAATAAAAAAATATTTACTTTTAACAACTATATTGTCATCATTAATGTCTCTAAATATATTTCCCATTTCATAAGCACAATAAGCCACTCCAGGGTGTGCGTTAGACAGTTTAACACATGGCTAGGAGGCTAGGAGGCACTCGGCCGGTGGTCTCGTGCCTCACTACACCTCCTAGCCATGTGTTAAACTGTCTAACGCACACCCTGTCGTGTCTTATTGCTTACGTATGGTAGCAGATGGCATGAATATTGATTTGGGTTTCATGACGCGTTACCCTACTTAAACTTACATAGACATTTACTTCATAGGATGGACATTTAACAATACTTCAGTGTGTTGTTTTGTTTTTATTTTCATGGAGTCCTTTTTGACTAGTTATCAATATGTTGGTTTCTCACCAAATATACATTTGTGTGGGGGTTGAGGAGGTTGGGTGGTCTTGGGTGAGTGTGTATGCGGGGGGGAGTTTAGTGTATGTGTGGTGGGTAATTTTATGTGTTTTTTTTAGGGTGTTGGAGAATGCTTTTTTTGTGGGGAAGGAGCTGTGTGTGTGGGGAGGGGTTGGGTTGTGCTTACATATTTAGGCAGGCTTATGTTTAGGTACATGTCATAATCATGGTGCAAGGGTGTTAGGACTCTGGCTCACACACATAGTGGATATACACTTCTTTTCTAGTTATCTTTTCCGGGGGTGAGGGGGAGTTTAATTCCATTGGGGGTTTTATACAGATTTCTAAGGCTGTTTCTGTTCATATAGTTAATTGATTATATGCTAACTCATTATTGAACTTTGAACATTTTAAGATGAATGAATACATTTTCTAGGTGGTCATTGAGAGGTTTATTTTTTTATTAGCCAATTATACTGATAATTGATATTATCTTGTGGAAAATATTGTTACAGCACTTTAGGTTTTAATGTTTAATGAGTGTGTTAACTGGTTGAGTGTATAGTTTAGAAAATATCTCCAGATAAGTTTAATTCTGTATGAATGTTTTAAACAGTTGTTCACGCAAGGTGCATTTTTCTTATTCCCCTCTTATTTCTATACATACATTTCTGTTGTACACTTTATTTTTATCATACAATACTATCAAGTTTTAACTTGGACATTTGTGGTATTAATTCTAAAGGTCTTGCTTTTAATTTTGAATGTATACTAATAACACACTCATTCATTAATAATTTCAGTTAGAGGCCCTGCCTGCTTGAGTGTTCATCTTATCTAATGAATGTCCTTGAAAAGATTCTCAGTAATAGCAAGCTAATGGAATGCTATTCATTTCATTTAAAATTGTGATTTTTTGAAATAGGTACTTTTAACCAAAGAGAATTGTTCCTTATTTGTTTTATGGATGATCTGGGTGTTAATAGAATGTGACTCTCTGAACAATTGTCATAAGTCTCTGAGGGAGGACTTGGTTGGTCCGAAAGCTTAGACATTGTTTTCTTTTTGTAACATCTATGTTGGTCCAATAAAAGGTATCTAATCATTTGCTTCTGTATCTGTTCTTACAAGGATCAGTATGGCAACTAATCTAATTCTGTAGCTCATACTCCACGGAAATACAAGAAAGTTCTGTGGAGAAATCTTTTTTTTTTATTAAGTGGTTTGCTCCTCTGTGGCCACCTACTCCTGTCATCAGGCCCTCTTCTGCCCCATACTCTGTCAGCCTCTTCCCCCACTATCTTACTGGTGGGGATCCTCAAGGAGCAGGGTCTGAGAGTGTCAGGGGCCATCACATATGGCCACAAGGAGACATGGGGCTTTTCTGTGGTTTTCTCCGAGAGCAATGGTGTACATGGTGACTGTGTGCACGTGGAGGCCCATATGAGCTCCTGAAAACTGAGTGCTCCTTCCACCCTCCTGACATTCGTCAGCCCACCCCCAAGCCTTTGTTCTGATACCTAGCCTCCACCGGGTGTCAGCCGAGAGTGAGGAAACTTCACTTTCCAGTTCGGGAGAAGACAGCAGCCCAGTGGCTACTACAATAATCCCTCAGCCCTCGCCCCTGCCAATCCCCAGCAGCCCAAGCTCACTCCCAAACTTGGGTTGCCAGTGTGGGCATGAGGTGTGATGTCCAGTGCCTCAGCCCTCAGCCCCACCAGGCTGGCTTCTGTGGAGAAATCTTTACAGAATCACAAACATCCAGGAAGCACATTCCAGTGTATAATTGATATAATCTCTGTGCCTGTGGGATTTTATTTATGCATCACCTCATGTATTTTAGAATATCTCAGCAGAAAACACACTTCTGTAACTTTCCACAACACTCCGCACTTTCTCTGTGAATTTCCATGACACTCCGTGCCCTCCAAGGAGCCTTTGTGAAAATCTTCCATGCAAGAGAGAAGTCTTGGGCACCGTGGCTGACTACATGGCCTTCTATCACTCCAATCTGCAAGACAGGCATCACTGTGAAAATGCTAGTATTTTGCAGTGGTGGTGGGAGGGGCAAGAAGGAAAAACAATCGCTGGACATGCAGCGATGATGCCAGTCAAAACTATGATGCTTCAGTGACTGTCCTGGGACCTGAGAAGCCCCCAGCCGTGCAAAACAGGATCCTGGTACAGTGCATGGCATTACTGCACATGTTTAACTCCAGAGGGACACAAGGGTGTTTTGGGGGTGTGGTAACTACTACAGGGTGACCAGAGAGGCTTAGGAAGGCAGTATTGGGAGCAGGAGAGAATTAAAGTCAAAGAACAAAGAGATGCTGCAAACCCTGGGGAAAAGAAATGTGACACATTTAATTATTTATTTATTTGCTTTTGGTAACTGGGTAGGTGCACTAGGCATAGCAATGCCTATTTTCAGTGCCTATAACATGCCCCAGAACTGGGAGAGAGGGGTGCATTAGGGATGTAACAATATTTGTTTGTTCATTTAGCACTTTCTCTTTTTCATGCAACAATAAATTGTCTGCATTTCATCAGTGTTCTCACAGCATTACTGCTATGCGTGGTGCTCAGTGTTATTTTCTACACAGCTACCCACAGTAGCTATGGAGGACTGAGGGTGAAACAGTTATAGTAACAGTGCCCCCCCAGCCACAATGTTGCTCAAAGGAGCCTACAAATAATTTAAAGTCATTCCAGTTTCTTACTCACTTTCTGTCTTCATTGTATTCTTTTAAAGGGGTTCTTGGTGTCAATATTCAGCCTAAGCATGATCTGCTGGACCACTGACAGCAAGGGCGACCCCCCCTCATAGGTCAGGTATACACTTTTAGATTCAACATGCCTAGTGTGAGCTGTGGTCCAGACTCCCACTATTTTCTATATTTGTCTTCTGTGGAAACCACTCTCTGGCTTCAATTTCTTTTACTATTGTGGTTTATATTTATATATGTTTGTATGTATGTGTATATATGTATATATATATATTTATAAACATATATATATATAGTAACCCCTCGCATTAGCGAACCCCATTTTACTGAATATTCAGTTATAACAAACGGTCCTCATGGCTCCCGATACAAATCAGTTCTCACCCAGTTCCCTGCCAACACCAAGCAGCCACAATCCCAAAGACTGCCAATCAATGTACTGTACTGCTGCTAGCAAAATACTAAGCTGCTCCCATATTGTTTTTTTATTAAAACAAATCTGCTTCCTACAGACACTTTATCCTTCAAATAAACCCTCTCCCGTAATGGTGTTTTTAAAACAAACTCATTTCCACTACTGCTCCAGTACTGCCCATTTTAAAACAAAACTGCTCCCCATACTGACACTTTCTGAACATAACCGTGGGCAGCTGGAGAAATGAGACAGAGCAAGGCATATATCCACAGTGTTGGCAGGAAGAGTGTGTGTGTCAGCAGTTCACAGTGGGTCACAGCCTGTAGTTTGGTGGTGTTGGCAAGTACTGTATAACAGTAAAAACATAGCACTCGGTATGTCGGTCGAGAGATGCAGTATTCATTTGTCTTCCTGTCCTCCTGCCTGTCACAGTCCTCTGTGTGATGACAACCTTCTCTAGCTCCCTGCATGCACAGGGAACTGTAAAGTTGGGGAAAAGCAGCTGCGAGGACAGGGGCACTACAGAAAGTACTGTATACAATTATAAATTTAAAAAAATGAACATACAGTAGTCAACAAACATCAGTTAAGCTGAACTCTAAGCAATAAACATGGTTGTGTGTTATAGAAATGGAGAGTGTTAGTACTACAATAGCGCTCAGTAGTCAATCTGCCTTGCTTTTTCTTCAGTTTTCAGAGTCCCTCATTATAATGAACAGGGAGCTATAACAAACCCAAGTTGTGGCTCCCAATCTGTTCATTATAACAAGGATTACTATATATATATATATATATATATATATATATATATATATATATATTTTTTTCATGGCAAAAACTCCATTTAATGCATCAGTTAGGGTTGTTCCACAGCGAAAAAGTGAGAAATTGATGTTATGGTTGCCTCCACCTTGCACACCAAGCCCAACCCGTTCCCACCAACAGGCATCGGGGTGTCGTTGAGTCATCGGTCTCTAACTCTCACCCCATCCCATGTGTAAACAAGCTGAGTTGGTGCAGTATAGGAGAATGGGGTGAGAGTTAGGACCGAAGATCCCAACGCACACCCCGATGCCTGTTGGTGGGGACGGGGTTGGCTTGGGGTGCAAGGGTTGGCAACCCTAACACTGAATTTCCTCACTTTTGTCACTGTGGAACAACCCTAACTGATGCATTAAATGGAGTTTTTGCCATGAATTTCCCGTCTTTTTGAGAATGAGTGCTATAAATAGTGAATGAATGTTGTGGTGGGAGTGCGGGGCTTGATTTTTTGTCACGTAGTAATGCTAACAGTAACGCAAGTGCAAGTGCAAACAGTAACACACGTGGTGATGCAAACTTAAATGGTAATGCAAATGGTAAGAGGAACGCAAGCCCAAACATTAATGAAAACAGAAATGGTAAGGCAAACGGTAACGCAAAAGCTAATGGCAACAGAAACGCAAACATTAATGAAAACAATAATGTAAACGGTAACGTCAACGGAAATGCAAACGGTAACACAAATGCAAACAGAAATGCAAACGTTTAAGGCAACGGTGCCACAGAAGGAAACAGTAATGCAATCGACAACGGAAACACAACCGAAAATGCAAACGCTAAGGGCAACAGAAATGCAAATGGTGACAAAGACACAAACAGTAATGGTAATGCAATTGGAAATGCAAACAGTTACAGTAACAGCAACGATGATGCCAACGTGAACAGTAACGCAAATGGAAACGCAAATGCAAGCGCGTATGGAAACACAAATGGTAACGCACACGGTCATGGTACTGCAATTGGAAATGCAAATGCTAACAGTAACAGCAACGATGACACCAAAGGAAAGACAAACAGAAACGCAAACCGTAACATGCACGGTCATGGTAATGCAATTGGAAACGCAAATGGTAACAGTAACAGCAAAGATGATGCCAAAGGAAAGACAAACGCAAACAGAAGTGCATACGGAAATGCAAATGGTAACAGTAATGCAAACGCAAGCGCAAACGGTAATGTACATGGTGATGCAAACTTTACCAATAACACAAATGGTAATAGAAATGCAAATGTAAATAGTAATGGAAACAGAAATGCAAACACAAGTGGATACGGAAACACAAACCGTAATGCACATGGTCACGGTAACGCAATTGGAAATACAAATGGTAATGGTAACAGCAACGATGACGCCAAAGGAAAGACAAACGCAAACACAAATGGAAGCACGTATGCAGACACAAATGGTAATGCACACGGTGACGCAAAATGAAACGCACACAGAAACAGTAGTGGAAATGCAAATGGTAACAGTAATGCAAGCAAAGAAAACGCAAAGCGAAACGCATACAGTGGCATACACAGGAACGCTAATGCAAATGGATGCGGAAACGCAAGTGGGAATGCTAATTGTAACAGTAACGGAAGCACACACCCTGTTTTTGCACAACAACTGCATAGAGAAACACAGTGAGTACAAAGAATGTATGCATAATAGGCCTCGGAGCAGAAAATGAGCACTTGGAATACTAAATTGCTTATATCTCGGAACCGTATGAAATATAAAAAAAGTAAACCTCTCATACTATTTATGACTTTCCTGGCTAGTTTTGCACTTAGCCCTCTAGCAGGGAGCTAAGCATTTTTCCAATGAAAAGTCTGTATCTCAAAGCGTGTCCGAGATACGGGCCCCGGAAGGCGCAGCGGACGCCGTAATGTTAGTCTATGGGGAAAAGTGTCAACTTCGGAGTACCATAACTTTGCATCCCTGTAATATTTTGTCACCAAACCACCAAAAAGCACATCTGTAGGATGTTGGCTTTCTTCTCTCCAAATTGCAACCCAAAAGACCAAACCATTCTTTTGCAGCACGGTGGCAAAGAATTCCTGTTATTTTGGACATAGTGTCACAAATCACGACACTTTCACAAAAAAAATCATGAAAGTGTCGCAGGTGCAACACTACTTTGTGACACTACAGTTTACAAAAATTTAAAAAACATATTTCTCTGGTGTTTAACCCCTCCCAAAAAAAGACATGGCTTAGCATCCTCAGGGCTCGACTAGGTGAACACAAAAAGAATTGCGTCCCTAGAGGGTCCCAAATTTATATGCCAAGCATTTCTGTGACCACTAACTGAAAAAAAAATGGCTGACTCACGACACTACAGGGGTCATTTGCAACACTAAAAACTGCATTTGCGACACTGTCAAACTTTTTGTCAACTTTTCCCATTGACTATAATAGGAAACTTGTTTTTTGAATAACTTTTGAATTGTTTAATATTTTTTCATGAAATCTTTGAAATGCACATCGGGGAATGCGGCTGCATGTTCCCTGAAGGTTTTGGACCAGTCACACAAACTATGCAACCTGTAGGCGTGAGCAAAGAATGCGCAAAAAAGCATAAATGTGCTACAGAATGTCACTTTATAACTCCGCAACCCTATATCCGACCAGTACGACACTTGGCAGATCCAGAGATATATGATACTGCTCTGTGCCTTCCAAATTTCAGGCAAATCTGTTATATGGTGGCAAAGTTATTAAGCTGCAAAATGTCACACTTTAACCTTAAACGGGGTACTCAACTTTAACTATAGTGGCACTACTGTGCCACTAATATACATGTATATATATATATATATATATATATATATATAGACACACACACATTATACAAATACTGACTGGAATTGGTGTCTATAGTAAGCAAACCTTGATACCGAAGAATGAACTATTGCCTGACAATTGTCATATTGCTCGAAGCTGAAGGCTGAGGATAATATGACTATTGGAAGGCAACAGCTCATCCCACGAGGTCAAGGTTTTCACACTATAGCCCGAAACATTCCAGTCAATGTTTGTTTTATAAAACCTTGCAACTTGATTGGTAATGAAACATCATAATAAAGAAATGCAAGAATGAGAGAATGCAAAGTTTGACTGACAGCTAGAGATGGTCAATAGTTCATAGTACTATTGACTAGTTTTGTGAACAATTGACCACTTTTGAGTGCTTGACCAGTTTTGAGAACTACTACCCAGTTGTTGGTGTCAGTTGTTAGTAGTTTAAAAATGTTCAATGTCATGTCATTGGTTCTGGACCAATCACAGACCAGGATTTTTTTCAAGCTGTTATATTGTGCTAGTGTAGTTAGGGTTGAGTACAGTGTTCAGTGTTAAACCCCCTAACTTTGCCCTTAATAATTTTGGTGGTGTTTAACAAAATTACCCCAAATGTGGCATGCACTGTCCATTAGGCAAGTTCTCAACATGTAGGAAGTTTCATGATGCTAGTATATTTGGTTTCTGAGACCCAGATATGTAATTTATACAGTAATGTCTACATTTTTCTATACTTTTTATACTTGTTTTCTCTCCCCTACAACCTACATAGTATACATTTTTTTCTGAAACTTTCAGGGTAGAAGGGCCCTATGGCTAGGTAGTGCCTTTCAATTGTTTCATGAAAAAATAATAATTGGTTCTGGAGTTATAAAGCTTTTAAGTTTTTTCTGAGCATGCTTAATAGGGTTGTAGGCTAACCCACTGATATGACCAGAAAATGTTGGTGTCACAAGCGTTTTGCTTTCACACTACTTAGTGTTTTTCAGGTATTAAGAAAAATGTTCTGGTCATGATGGCCACCATTTTCTTTTTGTTTTTTAACTAAAAACATGGAAAATACAAATAATAAGGTATTATATGAAAAAACCAAGCACTTGAACCTAGTTAAATGGAACTGCTTTAGCTAGATTCTGGTGTCTTTTTTTATTATGCCTAAAAACCTGTTTTCTGGGCACCCCAAAATCATGGGTGCCCAGCTTAGTGAGACAAGCCATTTTTCAGGTTGTGAGTCAAGAATTCCCATATCGCACATAAAGGGAAAGGGGAAGAGGAAATTGTTTAACTAGGAAAGGCACACTAAGCCGGAGCTTGTTTCCAGGTAAGATCTGGGAGTACAAGGAAGTTAAGTGACTTGCTCTGTGTCACATAATACGCAAGTAGAGGCTGATTGGATTCAAACCCAGGTCTCCAGGTTTGCAGCTCAGTGCTCTTAATGACTATGCCATACTGCCGCCACAAAGTGGTGTGACAGGGGAATTTTGGACTTACATCCAATACTGTGAAACTTACATACTCCCTCCCCTCCCCTCCCAGCTCAACCAACCCTCCCTCCCTTGTCCTTCCCAAGTCTTAATATTTATCAATCTCTGAACCCTCCACTTCCCAGCTCTGCCAGCCCTACCTTATCCTTCCCGTTGTTGATTGATTGGTTTATTTTAAGTGGACTGAGGTGTCCATCCCTGTTACTGCTTTATGCTACCCCTTTCTTCTCCAGATCACCCATTCCCCCTCACCCTTCCTGAAGCTTTACTATTTTTTCCTTTAAGCAGATTAGGGTGCCCACCCCAGTACCATTTTGTACCATCCCCTCCCCACCAGATCGCCTGCCACCCAAAATAACACATACATGGTGACACTAGGGTGCCCACCTCTGTTGCTGCTAAACACTCTGCTGATACTTGGTGCACAATCCCTAGTGTTGGGTCATGTCCCACTGCAAAATAAGAAAACAGTCCCTCATTGATGTTTTCTTTTTTAACCCTGCAAAGAAGAAAACTGTCCCTTGCTGATCTCTGCCCCTCACTCCACCCATCCCACTCTGATGCCCCACTTAGCACCCACCATCCCAGACTGTCTAGACACCCTCATTTACCTAAACATGGTCCCACATCATAGATCCACTCTCCGATCAGAAAGACATCCTCCTCCTGGAACTGTGACTGCAATATGAGACAATAATGTACATCTAGTTAAAGTATTTCAATGAGTTTTGAATATTTACTCATTACTCTATCATTTTAAATATTTCTGCTCCAAATTTTGATCAATGGTCTTTTTGAGACCCCACATCATGAACAAGGTAGGTGAAAGTTTTCAAATATAGTATGTGCTGAAAGGTGATTTTTTTGCAATTGTTCCTCAAAATCACCTTTTGGGTAGGATTTGAAAATTGTCACCTACCAGGTTCATAGATGGGGTCATAAGATGGCTATGTTGAAAATTTGGTGGAAAAATATGGTAAAATAACCAAGTTAGGAATAAGCATGAAAATATTCAATGTTCACTCATAACTTTGCTCATTTTCAATGTTTTTCCATCAAACTTTCAACATGGCCTTTTTGGGACCTGCCTCATGAACAAGGTAGATGACATTATTTAAATCCATGTGGGAAGGTGATTTCATAGTCACACCACAAATTCACCTTTCTGGAAGGATTTAAAAATTGTCAATTATCATGTTCATGACATAGTGTCATAAGAAAACAATGTTTAATATTTGGTGGAAAAATATTACAAATCAACAAAGTTATGAATGTGCATTGAAATATTTATATTCTTGCTCATAACGTATGCTAATTTTCAATATTTTCACATCAAATTTTCAATATGAACCACTTCATCAACATGACAGGTGTCATTTTCCAAATCCAGGTGAAAGCAGGTTTTTATGCTTGTGGCACAAAATTAGGCTTTGGTCAGTATTCTATAAATGCCACATGTCTTGTTTATAAGGGGGAGTCATAAAACATCTGTGTGGAAAATGTGGGGTCAAAATTTAAAAACAATATTTATTAAGAAACGTTATCTACAGTACTAGTTTGTGGCCCAGTGGGTACTGCTTTATGATCTGGTGCCAGTGAGCTGAGTTTGGGAGTGAGTTCAGTGAGCCAGCCAGATAGACCAAGGCTCAGAGGATGGCACTGCCATGTGGCACCACCCCCAGCCTGGGAAAGCAAGGTGTAAAGTTGGCCACATGAACCCAAATACCATATAGTGAAGAGAACCCTTCTGTTGGCATAGGACCCTTCACCTCTACACATGAGGCTGCTAGAGGGCCCTGTACTTTGGCTGACAGATGGACTCTTTGTCCTGCACATCAATATCTGTAGTCACATGGAAGCACAAGGGTCAGAGGGCTCTGCAGTTCTGTAGCCCAACAGAAAGCCCTACATATTCTCTGCATTCATTGCCTCACAGAGTGCAAGGCCTAGAGGGCTCTGTACTTTCAAAGGCAGATGTACTCTTCCCTCTGGACCCTGCACATCTGCATCTCTTCATGCAGGCCCTAAAGGGACCTGCGTGAATAAGGATATGATTTCACTATTACAAAAAGAATGAAAATTAATAGCAAAAAACTGCAATAATGCACCAGTTAGGATTCAACATAACACCACAAAAGTAGGGAAATGTGGTTTTAGGATTTTCAACTCTAACACCCCACCAAGCAGCAAAAAGATGAGACCACACAAGCAGCCAGAGACAGCCATCATCAGGTGAGACAACCAACATATAACTGCTTCCAGATTACACAGATACAGTAGCACTGTTGTTCTACCTTTGTGGATTTGTAGCTGCAGCTGCAGAAGCAATCATGTGTGTATGTCTTACAGCATGTATGAGTACCTGTGGCTGCAGAAATGCTGGCCTCACAGGGGTCTGTGCTTCTGCAGACAGAAGTACTGTTGTAGTTTGGGTATTATGGATTTCTAGATGCAGCTGCAGTGGTTCACATACATTCTGGAAGACAGGAGGGAGAGAGGGATATGATAGAGACCTGTAAATACCTCATGGGTTAAATAAGGTGCAAGAGGGAAGTATTTTTCAGAAAAAAGAAGCTCAAGAACAAAGGGACATGCTATAAAGCTGGAGAGGGTAGATTCAGGAGAGACATAAGGAAGTACTTTTTCGCAGAAAGAGTGGTAGATTCCTGGAACAGCCTTCCAGTGGAGGTGGAGGGGAAAAACAGTGGAGGGGGTTCAAGAATGCTTAGGATAGGCATAAGGGAAACTTAATGGAAGTGAAGTGGGGGGAGGGAGAAAGAACCAGAGATCAAGTAGGTCTGTGGTGATACTGTAGGTATGGAAAAATGGGCAGACTGGGTTGGTCAAGTGGTTCTTATCTGTTGTCAGATTCTATGTTTCAATGGAAAACACAATTGCACATACTCCAATAATGCATTACTGTGGTACAGTATGTGCAATTGTGTTTTTCTTTCTTTCTTTTTTTTAATTTTGAAAGTTTTTGTTTGAATTTTGTCTGTATGACCAATATCTTTACAGGGTAACCCCTGCTTCAGGGTATTTGCTCTGGGGTTCTTGTCTTTTGTAGTTCTATGTTTCTATGTCTTACACCTGCAGCTGCAGCTGCAGAGGTGCAGGCCACTTCGGGGCCTGTGCTTCTGCAGACAGAAGTAGTGTTGCAATTTGGATATTATGGAATTCATGGGGCTTGCACTTCTGCAGTCAGAACTGTGTGTATGTCTTACAGTATGCATGACTATCTGTAGCTAAAAATAGCACTGGCATATAGGGGTCTGCGCCTCTGCAGACAAAAGAACTCATCATTTGGGTATCTTGGATTTCTATCTGTGGCTGCAGGAGCCTGTGCTTCTGCACCCAGTAGTGATGTGATTTGAGTATCATGGATTTCTAGCTGCAGCCAGAAGTCAGTGTGTATGTGTCTTGTGGTGTGCATGCCACTGTACAAATTAACAAAGGTAGAACATTAGTGCTACTGCATGTGTGTAATCTGGGAACAGTTGTATGTTGTTTGTCTTACCTGATTATGGCTGTCTGTGGTTTCTTGTGTTGTCTTGTCCTTTTATTGCTTGGGGGGGTTAGGGCTGGAAACCCTAACAGTACATTTCCCTACTTTTGTGGCATTAAGCTGAATCTTAACTGGTGCATTAATGCAGTCTTTTGTAATGAATATAGATATTGGGGTGTGTGGGAAGCAAATAATAGTTTCCAAATACCACAAATAATGCACTATTCATCATTTGAAATTGCATAACAAATAGTGACACTATTCATGCCTATTTGTATTCAAGAAATACAACAGAGAATCTGGAACTTGTCAATCCAATTTCTATCTATCCGAGAGTCCCATCCCACCATCCTCCATCTCTCCAGCCCCCCACCCCATTGCAAGTGAAGCAACCTGTAGACAGGGCAAGGGAAAGTGAAGTAAGGTGCTTGCCTGGTGCCATGGCTTGGAGGGGCAGGAAGTAGATTCTAAGGATCATGACAGCAGCAGCACAGGAGGCAGTGCTGGATGTCATTGTCCACCTAGGGACAAATGACTTGGCCACACATGGGATTAGGGCAGTGCAGGACAAGTTTGTTGAGTTGGAGAGGGGCCTTAGACAAGTAGCTCATGCAGTATCCTTCTCAGAGGTGCTGCCTGTCTATGGCATGGGTGAGGCAAGGGTACTCTGCACCATGCAATTTAATCAATGGTTGAAAAACTGGTGTAGAGCACAGGGTTTTGGCTTCATTGGGGACTGGGGTTCCACCTGGAGGGATGCCCACCTATACTGGCATGATGGTCTGCATCTGTCCGGGAAAGGAACCAGTCTTCTCAGTGATTGGTTTAAATGCTTCATTGGCAAGCTTTTAAACTAGCCAAGGAGGGAGGCACCGATAAACAGCAGGGAATTCCTAGCTTCCCCCTCCAAAATAGGGTACTAAATGAGGTAAAGACCAAGGTAGAAAGGTCAGTAGGGAACAGGACTGGGGTAAATGGAGAAAGCAAAGTCAGTAAGGGCAGGGATGGGGCTAGAAGATGAAAAGCCATCAAAAAATGGAGAGTACTGAGTACCAATGCCCATAGTCTGGGTAACAAGCTTCCTGAACTAGTGGCTTTGATGGAAGAGGAACATATGGATATTGTGGCAGTCACAGAAACATGGTACACACAGAACCATGACTGGCATATAAACATACCAAGGTATACTATCTACAGGAGGGACAGGGAGGGTAAAAGAGGAGGTGGAGTAGCTCTCTACATAAGGGAAGGAATAAAAGCAACAGAACAAAAGGGTAAACAGGGAGGAGAGGAAGCACTGTGGGTCAACTTGGAGACAGGCAATGGCACCACAATCTGGACAGGGGGTGTATACAGACCCCCATCTCAGGGGGAGGAAATGGACAATGAAATGATTGAAGGTATCCTTAGAATGGCAGAAAAAGGGGAGATTTTGCTGATGGGGGATCTGAATATGCCAGATGTTGACTAGACTGCATTTGTTGCAGGCACTTCAAAGAGTGGGATCATTCTAGATGCCATGCACGGGGCATGCCTTAGACAGCTAGTATTGGAACCCACTCAGGAGTGAGCAATCTTAGGTCTGGTAATCTCAAATGGAGATGGAGAGAGGATCACAGATGTAGAAGTGGGTAGTCATCTGGGAACCAGCGACCATCAAACAGTATGGTTCATGATAAACACAGCAGTAGAGTCAAGCTGCACAAAGGCAAAGGTCCTGGACTTTAGGAGGGCTGACTTTGCCAAAATGGGTGAGTGCCTAAGGAATGCACTAGCAAATGGGCAGGAAGGAGGGGTGGAAGAACAATGGGGAACAATCAAAACTGCCATCACTAAGGCAACAAGCCTCTGTGTGAAGCAAATAAACAAAACAAAACGATGTAAAAAACCACTATGGTTCTCAAAGGAGATGGCAGGGAAGGTTAGGGAGAAAAAGATAGCATTCAGGAAGTACAAGGAATCACAGAAGAAGCAGGACAGAGAACTGTATCAGTTAAAGCAGAAGAAAGCAGGGAAGGCTGTCAGAACAGCAAAGGCCCAAACCAAGGAAAAGATAGCCAACTCAGTTAAGAAGGGGGATAACACCTTTTATAGGTACATCAAGGAATGAAGGAAGACCAAGGGAGGATAGTGAGGCTTAATAAAGGGGGGGGGTGGGCAGAGGGTGACTGTGAAAAGGCAGAGATACTAAACAAATATTTTTGCTCAGTATTCACAAGTGAAGAAGGGGAGGTACCTAAACCAAACAACAGAAACACTCTGGATAGGGGGGTTGATACCAGCCCATTCACAGAAAAAAAGAGTTCTGAAAGAACTTTTAAAACTGAAGGTGGACAAAACAATGGGGCCTGATGGGATTCATCCCAGAATTCTAAAAGAACTAAGGGTAGAGCTAGTGACACCACTGACTATCTTCTTTAACAAATCATGGGAGGATGGTGTGGTACCTGAGGACTGGAGGATAGCAGATGTGATTCCACTTCAGAAAAGTGGAAGCAGGGCAGAGGCAGGAAACTACAGACCTGTTAGTTTGACCTCAGTGATAGGGAAAATGATGGAATCACTTTTGAAGGAAAGAATTGTTGTGTACCTAGAGGCCAGAGGGGCATAAGACCCAAGGCAGCATGGATTCACAGCAGGAAGGTCATGTCAGATGAATCTAATAGATTTCTTTGACTGGGTGACCAAAGTAGTAGATCAGGGAGGGGCTGTGGACATGGCCTACCTAGACTTTAGCAAGACAATTGACATAGTCCCACACACAAGATTAATATACAAGTTATCCAGCCTTGGAGTGGGTCCCAAGATTGTAGCCTGGGTAAAACATTGGCTGGAAAACAGGACACAGAGGATAATAGTAAATGGAGTCCACTCTGAAGAAAGGGGAGTTACTAGTGGGGTACCACAGGGTTCAGTTCTAGGACCGGTCCTCTTCAATGTCTTTATAAGTGACATTGCAGAGGGACTGGAAGGAAAAGTATGTCTCTTTGCAGATGACACAAAGATCTGCAACAGGGTTGATAGGCAAGGTGGGGTGGAAAGGATAAGAAAAGACTTGGCAAGGTTGGAGGAATGGTCAAATGAATGGCAGCTTAGAGTCAGTGCTAAGAAGTGCAAAGTAATGCACCTGAGAAATAAAAATCCAGGGGAAGAGTACACTATGGAGGGTGAGATACTTACAACAACAAAAATGGAAAGGGACCTGGGGGTAGTCATATCAGATGGCCTAAAGGTGGGCAAACAATGTGAGAGGGCAGTAAGGAGGGCTGGGGGGAATACTGGGATGCATAGGAAGAGGCATCACTAGTAGAAAACAGGAAGGTATTATCCCTCTGTACAGACAGCTGGTGAGACCCCATCTGGAGTACTGTGTGCAGTTCTGGAGACCCAGTCTCTGCAAGGACATAGACAGGATGGAGGCAGTCCAGAGGACGGCAACTAAAATGGTGCAGGGACTGCACCAGAAGACATATGAAAAGAGGCTTAAGGAGCTTAATATGTATACCCTCGAGAAAAGGAAGGAAGGATGGGGGGACATGATAGAAACTTTCAAGTGCCTCAAGGGAATCAACAAAGTCCAAGAGAGTATTATTTTTCAGAAAAAGAGATGTACAAGAACAAGGGGCCACAATTTGAAGATTGAAGGAGGACGGCTCAGAGGTAATGTAAGGAAGTATTTTTTCATGGAGAGGGTTGTGGATGCATGGAACGGCCTACCTATGGAGGTTGTGGAGTCAAAAACAGTGGGGGAATTCAAGAATGCTTGGGACAGACATAGTGCAATTCTAGGGTTTGGGGGTAGGAGGAAGTAGGCTGTTGGTTAACTAGGATCTGCAGCTTATCCATTAGGTAGGGAAATGGGCAGACTGGGTGGGCTAAGCAGTCCTTATCTTCCATCAAATTCTATGTTTCTATGTTCTATGTTTCTGCTGTATATTGTAGTAAAAAGATTTTTATTGTTTAGCAAATAGCTGTTACAATAATATATGACAAGTACATCATAAGTACATCATAAATACATCATAGATACACCAGAATTATCAAAAATAAAAAAAATAAAAAAAAGTAGGTCATACAGGACCAATCCTAATACACATCAGGAGTATAAATAATTCTAATACTTAATTTTCTGCTAGGGACAAACTACCCAGCAATATTTACCAATCAGTTAACTGGCACACAAGTTTATATCTATATATCAAACTCAGACTGTTATTAACATTCTTTTCTTAACATAACTAAAATATCCTGCTAGCATCTGGACAGTCAATATATCCACAGTATGGATACATATATTTGTAAGGAGCCCTTGGTCATTTGGTATGAATTCTGAGTAAACATTTTGAGCCAAAATAATCTCTCCTTAGTATAATAAGTACATTTCCATAGGACATGTTCAAGATCTTCTCTACTACCTTCAGTACAGTCACAATTTTCAGACCAATTATTGTTCTTATTATATCTTCTCCTTAAGACAATTCTGTCAAATTGCTCAAATTTATATCTTAGAAAAAATGCCCTTTAACATTTATCCATAAGTATGACTAGATAGGACTTAAAGCCAAAATAAAAATTGTTTTTACTAAACCAATATGAATATTTTGATTCTGAGATAAGGGTTAAATCTTGTGTTTTCCAATAATTGGGAATTTTTCCCCTTATATATTTTTTATACTGGAGGCTCAATGTAATTCCCTTATCTACACATTTTTTCAGTTCAAAAGAGAATGTTGTTTTAACAAATTCATAACTAAAGTGAACCAATAGCCACTTCTATATTCAGGATTAAACCATTTTTCTTTTTCAGTAAGACATTGTTTAATCATCATATGTTCAGGTAATCTTGTTATTTTTAACCAATAATTTAGTTTCCTGATTTCAGATTTTGCTCTTATATCAAGTAATTCCAGTTCTGAGCGTAAGTAAGCTGCAGGACTTGATTGACCCAAACTTAATACAGATCGTAAAACCTTATGTATTGGAATTAATAAATGAGAAATTTTATTATCCTTAGCTACCCAAACTTCTGTGCAATACAGCATTTGGGCCTCTACTTTTGCTTGCAGTACTTTAATTAAGGGCCTCACTGAACATCCTCCATATTTATAGTTAAACCTAGCTATACTGCCAATAGATTTCTTTGTTTTCTCACAAAGAGATGTGAGATGGGTATTCCATTTGTTATTTGCATTAAAATCTACCCTGAGATAAATATAATGCTGTACCACTTCTACCTTCTGCTTTTCAAATATCCAATTCCCAGTCAGATTTTTTTCCCTGAACAAAATAACTTTTTTTTTTAATTAATCTTTAGCTTTAAGTATGCAGATTGGGAAGAAAGGTAGTCCATCTTAATCTGCAAGCCCTGTTTGGAAAGAGATAATAACACAAGATCATCTGCATATGCTAGTAATGGACAAAGTTCTACTCTAATTTTAAGGGAGTCTGAAATAAACTCTTCAGCTCCTCTCAAAGTTTTATCAATATATAATGAAAACAAAACTGGTGCCATAACACACCCCTGATGGACTCCTTTATTTATTTTAAAAGATGAAGATAAATTCCCCTTGCTTCCCAATCTTGCACTAGCCCAGGTCTCATCATAGAAAGATGCTATCACATAAACCAAATTTGTATCAATTCCTCTCTCAATCAACAGAATCCACAGCATATCACATGATAAAGAATCAAACGCAGATGAGTAATCGACAAATACTGCATATAATTTTTGTTTTCATCATGTTATGTATTTTTCAAGAAGATGAAGAATTAACACATTATCTGTAGCAGAATAATTAGTTCTAAATCCTGTTTGATATTTAAAAATGCCCCAAGTTTTCTCAACCTGAACTTTTAGTATATCGAGAATAATTTTGGAAAATATCTTTAGACTTATGTCCAAAAGACTAATTGGGCAATACATGGCCAGATCAGGCATGCTGCCCTTTTTATGCACCGGAATAATGTTGGCTCCTTTCCATCTTACAGGGAAATAGTTGTATCTGATACATTGATTAAAATACCCGGTCAGCAATCTACACCAAAGCTTGGGATGACTTAAATAAACTTCCGCCAGGGTACTGCCCGGTCCTGCAGCTTTATGTTTTTTAAAGAAAACAATTGACAAGTAAACTTCAATATTAGTTATGTATATTTCATACTGCTTATTATTCCAAGTTAATGGAATCTCGATATTTTCTGATGAGTCAAAAAAAATACCTGAAGAGTATTTAATCCATACCTCTTCTTCTATGTAAGTATTGATTCTGTCTTTAAAGACATTAGTCCCTTTGGCCACAAGGAGCCAAAATGATTTGAAATTATTTGATTTTTACAGCCTTCAGCATTAAGTCCCATCTTTTTTCACAATAAAGTTTTTTTTTTTTACAACCTTCTTATAATTACATTTTATATTTAGTTCTTTCAATAATGCTTTAGTTGAATATTTTCTATGTTTTTTATATATTTTTCCTTATTTCAGCTCTAAGATTTTGGCACTCAAGATCAAACCATCCAATCTGGCTAGGCTTATTTCTATATGTGATGGTATACTCTAGCGGCTCTCTTATAGCTGAATATAAGTTGTCCATCACATGAGACAATTGCAAGAGCAATAATTCCTGCAACCTAACCATATTATCAGACAAATTAAAAACTCCAGGATTAGAATAATGTCAGTCTCCACATTACTATACCATCTAATAATTTTGTAAGATCTGATATCTGAAAATTGTACTGGATTATCTAAAGGTACATCAATTACATTCTGTCCAGAATACTCCAGAATTAAAGGAAAGTGATCAGTTTCAGAATGTACCACCACATATAAGCTATTCCATGTTTCAATAGCCCCAGACCATAAAGCGAAATTGATCACAGAAGAACCTTTTATGGATATATATGTAAACTCCCCATTATTATCCCCTTGAATTCTATCATTAAGTGGATACAAATCAGAATTGCTCAATTTACCTATTATTTTTTCCCTGAAGCATTTATTTTATCACCCCTAGAACATCTCAGAGTTAGAGACAAGGGTCCACTGTATATCGAAAAATTGATTTATCAATCAGGCCATCTCAAGACCCTATTCTGGCATTAAAGTCCACTGTAAGCAATATGTCAAGTTCTGGGAATCTACACCGAGCTTCAAAAGTTAGGTCCTCCAATTCCTTCCAAATAGAGGGGGAGTAAAAATTTGAGTTATCTGGAGGTACATATCCACTAATTAAGCAGAAGGTGTTTTAATTGAACCCCACTTTAAGCAATATGAAATTATTTTGCATTTTACAGCAAAAACAATCAAAAATGTGTACTTTGATAAAGACCAACAGGTCTCCAGACTGTCTACCAACATTACATTTTCTCTTCCCTAGGGCCTGGAAACATTCATAGCCAGTCAGGTTAATCAGCTCCATCTCATTATGTCATGTTTCTTGTAGACTTATAATATCACATCTAGTAATGAATTTTCTCCAGTCCTCATCTACAATTTTAGAATTCCATCCTGCAATGTTCCAAGATATTAAAGACATATTGGTGGTTTGATGTTCCCAGGAAGCATCCTGCAATTCACAGTTAATCAGTCAATTTTCTTGATATCCTGCTATGGCCATAAATCTGTTATTTAAAGAAAGATTCAGATTCTGTTTTTCTGGGATTTTAGCAGGCACACTTGTTTCAAAAATTACACTATTGCTATCACAAATGTAAATGCCAAGGCCATCCATGATATTACAATTCCAAAGGATATCATCAGCCAGTTTGATGGAGGCTGACATAGAGTGTCACAATAAACTTGATGGAGGCTGACATAGAGTGTCACAATAAATTTGAGCTACTAAGCAACCTAGAGGGGAGGAAGGGGTTGGTGGAAATGAGGAAACTTATACAGAGGCCGGGGGGAGGGAGTTGGATACCCATAGGGCATCACAGACCAGCAATGGAAAGGATAGAAATAGTCCCAGAGGGAGAAGGGGAAACATAAATGTTAAGCAAATGGGGAGATGCAACATATTGCAGACATGAGGGAGGAGAGCATGACTGGAGAGAAACTGGGAGACAAGGCGGTGGGATTGAGCCCCCTTCAGCAGGGGCAGTACCAGGGATGGGGCCTTAGCTAAAGGGACCCACAGAGAGCATCTGGAGGCAGGGTACTATTACAAGGGGGAGGATGGGGTGGGGGAAGGGGAAACCATCAGGGCCAGGATAAATGGTCTGGATAAGAGAGGGTTAAAGGGACACCTATTCAGAGGGGGTTTGAGTTATGGGCAAAATAACGAGGGAGGCAGAAAGGGAGGTGACAAGTGGTCTCTAATAAGGCAGGAAGACTCCCATGGAATTGAGATCATGAATAAAGGGGGAAGGGGCGGAGGCATAGTGGAGGTAACCATAAGGATGATGGCGGTGTTAAGGTTCTGTTACTGGGAGACTTCATTGATTAGGGTATCCAGTGGGAGGGACAGGGGTTGGATGCCATAGCCAGGTGAAGGTAGTGAGTATCTCTGGGCTGACAGTGCACAGAGCAAAGTTCATGGTGTATGAATGGTTAGGATTGTGAGGAAACCAGATTTCTGTGCATTTGGGAACCAACGATCTAGAGGGAAATAGCGTTTGGAAATCCAAGCAAGGTTCCAAGAACTTGCCAGAGTCTGTCGGGATAATGGATGCAACATTTTTTCAGAGATATTGCTCAGTACCAAAGGCCTCAGTGGAGAAAAAATGAAGTCACAGAGGTTAATGACTGGCTCAGGAAGTGGGGTGAAGAGAGGGTTGGGTGTAGGGGAACTGGAATGGAGTTCAGAGGACAGGGACTATATGCCGAGTGGCAGGCTTCATCTGCCCCATTAGGAAGTGAAGTCCTAAACAGGGGATGGCTGACTACATTCAAGAAAGGTGGGTTTAAACCTGTGAGGGGGGAAGGGATAAGGGAGGCTGACCAGAAGCCCTCTCCACAGATGAGGGGAGTATTCAAGCCTCAAGGGGGAGGGGGAAACAGACTGGGGTGGAGGTTTCAGGAGGAGCAGAGGGAGATGGAAGTATAAGGAATCTGGGTGGGGTTAACAAAGAGGTTCAGGGATAAGGGTGGGGTTGGTGTTAGTAAATGCCAGGAGCTTGGGAAACAAGTCAGAGTTCCAGGCCATGCTGTTCGGGGTGGATGTGGTATGTCACGGAGACGTAACAACAAAAACATGACTGGAACCTAAACGCATAGGGGTACACTATGCTTAGGAAGTATAGAAAGGAGGGCAGAGGGGTGGAGTGGCTATGTTCATTAGAGATGACATAGAAATTGCTAGGGTAGAAGAGGCAAAGGAAATGTGGAGGCTTTATGGGTCACCTACGATCCCTAGCAGGAGATAAGGTAGTGGGTGTAGTATATAGGCCCCTGGGATGAGTGGATGTTCTAGAGATGGCTTTGCTGACAACATCATTGCCCAGTGTGGACCGAAGGGGAAGGAGGGTGTTGATGGGGACCCATATGTCCTGCATAAACTGGGGAACCATGTCCTCTAAGGTGGCCAAGGAGCAGAGGCTGCTGGATGGCTTCCAGGATGTGTTCTTAACACAGCATGTGAAGGAGCCCACAAGGAGGGGTGCATGTCCTGGACGTGGGGTTCTGGCAGATGGGATCTGGTAAGGACCTGCTGTGGCCAAGACCCCTGACTGGGATGCACCACAACACTGTCTGGTTTCAAATAAGCATGGGGGGAGGGGAGATTCAGGACACTGCAGTGGACTTCAGGGGCAGACTTTTGAGGGCATGGGAATATTCTCAGGGATCACTTGAAGGATTACATTAATGACAAGTGTGGAAAGGAGATGGAGGTCATAAATGGGGACTTCATGAGGCAGCTGAGATCTGCGCTAAGTTGAAATATATGAGCGATATATCACATAAACCATGCTGGTGGTCCAGTGAGGTACAGGTAGCAGTCAGAGAAAAGAAGGCGGCCTACAAAAAATATAAAGCAATAAGAGGAGATAGGGATAAGGAAATGTACCATCTTGCATCTAGAAAAGTCACCCATATGGTGAGGGGAGCAAAGTCCAGTAAAGAGCAGCGGCTGGCACAGGGGATACAAGGAGGGGAAAAGGGGTTCTTCCGGTACATTGGGGAGCGGAGAAAAACTAAGGGCCATCTCAGCAGATTGAGATCAGAAGGAGGGTGGGTGGAAGAGGCGAGGACCAGGCAGAGGTATTTAATGAGTACTTTTCTCTGTGTTCACTAGTGAGGGGGATGGATATCTACAAGCAAGGCATGAAGGGATAGGCTGCAGGAGTGGGATCAGGGAGCAACAGAAATGGAGCAAGAGGGAGGGAGAGGTACCTCAGGGGTGTCACATCTGATAAGGATAAAAAGGCCAGTAAGGTGGAGGGACGGATGATGCTATCTCCACCAAAGGTGATGCGGTTAGCCTCAAGGCCCTAAAGAAAGACAAATCTCCTGGGCTGGATGGCTCATCTGAGAGTACTATGGAATTGGCAGACATACTGGCTGCACTTAGTGGAGCTCTCAACAGGTCACTTGAGACAGGGAGGGTACCTTAGATTGGCAAGAGGCACATGTGCCAATCCACAAGGGGGTTGAGGAAATACCAGGTAACTATAGACCCATCAGTTTGACCTCAGTGGTGGGAAAATTAATGGAGAGTATACTAAAGGAACGATTGGGGTGTACTTGGAGGAAGTGGAGGTCTGGATAGTCGGCAACATGGGTTTGTGCCAGGTAGATCATGTCAAACCAATCTTGTGGAGTTCTATGAATGAGTAACATCAGAACTGGACAGGAAAAGCCTGTGGATGTATTATTCTTGGACTTCAGCAATGCTTTGACTCTGTCCCCCACAATGGTCTGGTGGAGAAACTGATGGGGTTAGGAGTAGGCCCTTTGATGGTCAGATGGATTGAAAACTGGCTAGCTTGACACACCCAGAGAGTAGTGGTCTGTGGGGAGCTCTCAAACCCTAGAGAGGTTGGTAGTGGGGTAGCACAGGGCTCGGTCCTGGGTCCAATCCTGTTTAATGCATACATATCGGACATCAGGGTGGGTATAGGGTGTGAAATGAAACTCTTTGCAAATGACTCCAAGATGGGAGCAGTAGTTGAGGGAGAAGAGGGGAGGTTGGCCCTGCAAGGGGACCTGGACACCCTGGAAAGCTGGGCTCACACATGGAAATTAAATTTCAATATCACCAAGTGCAAGGTGTTGCATCTTGGTCGGGGAAACCCTAAACACAGGTACACCCTGGGAGGGGAGGCACTGGGGCCTCAATAGGGGAAAAAGACCTAGGGGTCATGGTGGATGCATGTATGAATAACTCTGAGCAGTGCAGGAGAGCGGCTAGCAAGGCAAACAGGATGTTGGGATGCATCATAAGGGGATCACCTCTAGGAGCAAGGAAGTGATTCTGCCGCTGTACAACGGACTGGTTAGACCACACCTTGAGTACTGTGTACAGTACTGGAGACCACACTTGAAGAGGGACATACAGCTCCTGGAGAGGGTACAGAGGAGGGCAACTAAGATGATACAAGGACTAGGGGATTTGACGTATGAGGACAGACTTGAGGAGCTCTGCCTGTTTTCATTGGAGGAGAGGAGAGACGGGGGACATGATTGAGGTCCTCTAGTGCCTCAAGGGAATAAATAGGGTAAACATGGAGGGATCTTAGACTAAAGCAGGAGGTATCACCAGAGGGCATGGTTTGAAGTTGGAAGGTGGAAGTGAGGGGAAAGAGGAGGAGGTTTTCACTGAGAGGGTGGTGGACCTTGGAATGCACTGCCTGGAGAGCTGGTTCAGAGATCCACAGTGGAGGGCTTCAAGAGAGGGTGGGACAGACACAGAAAGTGGATGTATCAGATGATGGCCTGTCCCAGGGGGTGGGGATGGATGATTGGGGTTTCTGGAGCACAAGGGATGGGAGGGCCTCGTCATCCAACTAAGGATCTAAGGTTTGAGCAGACTCGATAGACCGTAAGGCCTAATCTGCTGGCAAATAGTATGTTAGTATGTTAGTTTCCTAGAGGATGTATACATATCTATTTGTGTGCTACCATTCTGCCTGTACACTTCAGTGTCATCCTCAGGGCTAAAGGGAATCTTTAAAACATTCATTAGTAGATCTTTAACCAGATTTGACAGTTTAAAGTGGGTTTCTTGAACCATAATCTCTAGACCAAACATGCATAAGCATGCTTGACCTGAATCCTGAGTTTGACCTGCTGACCACTTAACTGTAATATCAGCACTTTGGATGCATTGTCCCCTGTTTGGAAAAGTTACTGATATACCTTTATTCTGCAAATTCCCACTATTTGCCCATATAAAATTGGCCAGTCTTGGAGAATCAAATTCAATTTTGATCCAACAGGTTTCTCACAATGGTATCTTAATTACCTCACCCACATCTTCCAGACCAATTTCCAGCTCAAGCTCAGCTTTCAGAAAATTAATTACTACATATCTAGAGAGTGGCTCAAGGTTACCCCAATTAGAGGGTCCTAAAACTCTAATAAAGGGTTTGTTATTGGCAACCTGATCACTTCCATATACTTCTTTGTAGTTATTAGCAAGGGTACTATTTCTAATTGGTATAGCACATTCAGATATCACTTGAAGACTGTCCTTGTTAATCTCTAAACTATTTTCAATATTTAAGCTAGTATGATCTACAGGCATGTTCTTATTATAATTTTTATGCATTTCTTGATTTAACAGTTTTGTTTCAGATTTCAATATTTGTAGATGTGCTTCCATATTTAAACGGTGTAACTTGCTGGAATTTGGAAGTAGGCTGTTTCCAGTTGTTTTGTCATCAAAGTCTATGGGGAGGGAAACTGCCACTGACTCCTCCGGGAGGACTTCCTTGCTTATTTTTTTGGT
The DNA here is from genome assembly GCA_016271365.2 of Neoceratodus forsteri. NCBI lineage: Eukaryota > Metazoa > Chordata > Ceratodontiformes > Ceratodontidae > Neoceratodus > Neoceratodus forsteri. The sequence continues at coordinate 614,359,463 of CM057452.1, forward strand.
TTCTTTTTCCATGTCACAATTGTTTACTGTATGTTAGTCTTCCTATTTTTCTTATTATTTTTTTTTTCCTTTTATTCCTCTCTGCTTTTTTTGTCTTTTTTATTCCCCCTTGTGTATATTCACAGGGCTATTTGGAAAACTAATAGAACTAAAATCTGGTCTGATTGGCCTTCCTAATCCTTCTCTTGATACTTTCATGCTTGTCTCATTGTTCTCTTGCTGATGAATTACAGAAGTAATTGATCTATCTTGGCTCTGTTAACAGCAACATCAGCTCTCAGCTGTTCCATGATGTCCTTATTTATCATTATTTGATCTAAAATCATCTGATTGGCTCGATATGGATCTCTCAGTGATTCAATAGTTTCCTCTGAAAGATGAATGGGAGAGTATACTAGGTTCTGCCTAGCTTCTAATGATTCAGTTTCCCGAAGGCTTATTACAGCCTGGCCTCAGGCACATTCCTGTTCCCATACCCATGGCTCTCACATTGTTTTAAACCATTAATTGTGGCCTGTAGCTCATCCATAATACTACCCAGGGTATTAATTTTAGTATAGAACTCCACATATATAATATTAGAGTCTGCAGCCATAGAACTAGAGTGGAATCCAAATTTCCCAGCACATCCTTATGACCACTATCATCCTTATCCAAGTGGGAATTACCACTCTCTATAGTCTCAGATAATAAGTCCTCCCCTTCCTATTTACTATGTGAGGGTCTCTCTAATCTGGGCATGGACGTTCTACTTCTATTAGATATTAGCAACATATGGTCTGTTATTTTTGTCTGTTTCTTAGACAATATTAATTTTGTACACGGGGATCAGTTATTAAAGGTGATAGATCTGGATTATGTAACCTTTGTAAATGAGCATTAACCATATTGAAAAACTAAATAACAGAAAATAAATTACACAGTTAGCAGAATTCAATTAGTGCTTAAAATGTGAGCCAAGTTCCCTAAACAGGGAATTAACCAATCCCCCCCAAAAAAAATCTCCCTTATTAAAAAAAATGTAAAGTACTAATAATAAAATATACAAAAAAAAAAGAAGTTCACTCAGGCACAAAATATTTCTCCTCCAATTATTTGCCACAGATTTTGATTTCTCCTTTCATCAAATAAAATAGTACAGATGTATAGATGTACCAAACAAATCGGCTGGCATCCGTCAGGATGTTCCAAGGCAAAAGGAAGAAATTTCTCCAACTATGTCAAATCTAGAAAAGGTTCAGATACCTAATACCAGCATTAATCTTGGTTAATTACAGTATCAGAGTCTTCAGAGTCCTCCTAATTGTATTTCCTATAGTTACAGTACTGTTTTCTCCTCCTCTTTCAGGAAGGGAGGGATCAAGCAAACGTGGCAATCCCAGTTAGTGTTCCCCAATAGGCCAAGATCGACCAATTCCAGTCAGAGTTGCAGTAGATTTTACATCAATTTTCAATACAAATGTTCTTGATGATAGTTTCCCAACATATCATTGTGGTGTGCACCACGAAATAATAGTGGGCTTATAACTTGTAGCTTTGACTTTCAAGATTTTTTCCCAGGAAATTCCAAGTAAACAATTTCAAAAAGCAGGATTCCTCCTTTTCCTAATGCAACGGAGCAAAGTAATTTTGTGCAATATGGTGTGTGTCATTTCCCGTACGATCTTGTACCCTTTTAGAATGGACACCTTTTTTTAAATACACCAGCTAAGCACCAAGCACAAACACAACAAAATAGATCCAAAAGTCTGCACTGTCCCAATAAAGCACCTCGCTTCTGTAAAGCTGCAGCCAGAATACTGTATATTGCACATTACATATATTGGTTGGATGTATCTAATGTTTCTAGAAGTTGGACTCTGGTATCTTCTAGTCTCTGTATACATTGCACATTACTTGTATTGTTTGGATGTATATAATGTATCTATGTTGTTACTGCATTATTTTTATTTTTTCTGTGTATTACCCAGGCCCATTTTGTAAATGAGGTCTCCTCAACAGTTTCACCTGGTTAAATAAAGATGATTGATTGATTAATTTTGCCCCATTGGTTGCAGTTGCCATGCCTTGTCTAAGCACTGCTACTGCTGACAATGCTGAGACTGTCCTAGGAGTCCTATCTGAGACTCCCAGTCTCCCACTTCCATAGTGACTGCCAGCTAGCCACCAGTTGTCCCTTGAGTCAACTCCATCCCAACTCCAGATCAGTTGCCCATCTCAGGTGACAGATATTCGGATCCATTCATCCAGTGCAAGGCTTGGTAACCTCACTGGGACTGCTGTGATGTTTGGCAGGAGTGCAGGACTCAGAAAACATGATTGCTGAAGTAAAAATGGGGGATGGGGTGTTTCTGGTTGGAAATCAGGTTGGTTAGACAGACAATCTTGGACAGCAAATTTGCCACACATGGCAGGCTGGCAGCAGTGAGGTGAGGGTGGATGGTGCTGCCAGCATGGAAAATATATTGAATTTAGTACAAATAAGTGCACAAAGATGGAGGCTGGCAATGGAGGTGGGCAGGTTGTGTCTTTTTTTTTAAATATAGCTATTTTCTACAATTGTGGGTGCTGGGAGGGAGAAAGGTGGGATGGATTCTAACAGAAGGTGGAGGGATGGGGTTGTATATCTTACAGGAGGCTGTTTTTTTTGTTTGTTTGTTTTTATAGTGTAGCCAAATAACAAATACCAATACCCAATTATTTGGGGACCTGAACAGAATATTCAGCCCAAATATTTGGGATAAGGTATTCACACTCATACACACACACACACACACATAATATATATATATATATATATATATACTGTATGTGTATATATGTATATATATATACACACACACACATATATACACACATGTATATATATATATATATACACACACACACACACACACACACACACACACACACATATATACACCGTGCTACCATAGTTAGGGTTGAGTACCCCATTTAAGGTTAAATGGTGAAACTTTGCACCTTAATAACTTTGCCAATATTCAGTGGATCTGCCTGAAATTTGGCAGGCACAGGGTGTAACCATAGATCATGGGATCTGTCAACTTTTGTTCCAGTCAGATATACAGCTGCGGAGTTATTAAGTGACATTCTGTTTTTTTGCGCATTCTTTGTGTGCTCCTACAGGTCGCACGGTTTGCGCAACCAGTCCAAACACTTGAGGGAACATGTGGCCAGGGTCACCAATGTGCCTTTTGAAGATTTTGTGAAAAAATATTGAACGGTTCAAAAGTTATTCAAAAAATAAGTTTACCATTGTAGTCAATGGGAAAGTTAACAAAAAGTTCGACAGTGTCGCAAATGCACTTTTTAGCGTCACAAAAGACCCTAGTAGTGTTGCAAATCCACCATTTTGTTTTCAGTTACTGATCACAGAAATGCTTGGCATTAAAACTTGGGACCATCTAGGGACATAATTCGTTTTGTGTTTGCCTAGTCGAGCCCTGAGGATGCTAGCCATGTCTTTATTTTGGGGTTAAACACCCCAGAAATATATTTTTCAAATTTTGGGGAAAAGTAGTGTTGCAAAGTAATGTCACACTTGCGACACTGTTGCACTTTTTTATGAAAAGTGTCGCAAATTATGACACTACTTTTCAACACTGTGGCCAAAATGACAGGAATTGTTTGTCACCCTGCTGCAAAAGAACGGTTTGGTCTTTTGGGCCGAAATTTGGAGGGAAGGCAGCCAACACCTCACAGATGTGCCTTTTGGTGGTTGGGTGACAAAATATTGCACGGATGCAAAGTTATAGTACTCTGAAGTTGACATTTTTTCCATAGACTAACATTGCGGCATCTGCCGCGTCTTTCGGGGCCCGTATCTCGGAAACGGTACGAGATACGGATTTTTTGTCAGAAAAATGCTTAGCCCCCGAATTAGCCCCTTTGGGGGCTAAGTGCTCAGTGAAAACCTAGACAGGAAAGTCATGAGTCATATGAAATTCTAATTTTTTTCTCTACATCTTACGGTTCCTGAGATATAAGCAATTTAGTATTGCAACACCTCATTTTCTGCTCCGAGGCCTATTATTATGCATACATTCTTTTTGGTCAGTGTGTTTCTCTATGCAGCTGTAGGGGAAAACCAGGGTGTGTGATCCAGTTACTGTTACACTTAGCGCTTCCACTTGCATTTCCGCATTCGCTACGCTTAGCATTCCTGTATGCGCCACCGTGTACATTACCCTTTGCTTTTTTCTTTGTGCTTGCATTTGCATTACTGTTAGCATTGCATCTCAACAACTGTTTCTGTTTTAGCGTCATCATGCATTACCGCTATGCATTTGCGCCACCCTTCCATTCGTTTGCATATTTTCTTCGTTTTGCATCATTGTTGCTCTTACTGTTACTATTTGTGTATCCAATTGTATTACTGTGCCCGTAGCATTACGGTTTGCATTTCCGTAGTGCTTGCATTGGCATTTCTGTTGCCTTTAATTGTTATTGTTGCTGTTACCATTACACCATTTGCATTTATAGTGCGGTGCACTGTGACCGTCGCATTCACGGGTTTGCGTTTCTGTACGTTAACTTGCATTTGCATTTCTGTTTCCTTTGGCATTATTCTTGCTGTTGCCATTACCATTTGCATTCACGAATTGTTGTAGCAGGCGTCGCGGCGTTATGAGTTAACGTTTCCGTAAGCACTTGCATTTGCATTTTCATTTCTGTTTTCTTTGGCGTTACTGTTGCTGTTACCATTACCATTTGTGTTTACAATTGTGGTACTGTGACCATGATGGTTTGCGTTTCTGTACACGATTCTGTTCGCATTTCCGTTTCTGTTTCCTTTGGTGTTATTTTGGCTGCTACCATTACCATTTGCATTTGCAATTGCTGTACCGTGACCGTGCGCGTTATGCTTTGTGTTTCTGTTCGCACTTGCATTTGCCTTTCCGTTTCTGTTCCCTTTGGCATTTATGCTGCTGTAACAGTTAACATTTGCATTTACAGTAGCGGTACCATGACCGCGCGCATTACCAGTTGCATTTCCGTACGTGCTTGCATCTCCGTTTGCGTCACTGTTCGCTTTGGAGTCTCTTTGCACTTGTGTTTCTATTAATGTTTGTGTTACCATTTATGTTTGCATCACCATGTGCATAACCGTTAGCACTTGTGTTTGCGTTGCAGTTACCGTTACTATGTCATAAAACATCACATGGTGGGGCCCACCACTGCATTCTATTCACTATTTATAGTCCTCATTCTCAAAAAGAAGAGAAGTTCATGGCAAAAAACTCTGTTTAATGCATCAGTTAGGATTGTTCCACAGTGACAAAAGCAAGGAAATTTGGTGTTAGGGTTAAAAGTCCTCCTTGCACCCCCCCAGCCAGCACCCCAACAGGCATTGGGGTGTGCGTTGGGGTCATCGGTCCTAACTCTCACCCCATTCTCCTATACCTCAGCTTGTTTACACCTGTAGGATGCTAGCCATATCTTTTTTGGGGGGTTGAACACCCCAGAAATATGGTTTTGAAGTTTTTGTAAAAAGTAGTGTCGCACTCATGACACTTTCGTGATTTCATTTGCGAATGTGTCATGATTTGAGACACTATTTTGTGACACTATGCCCAAAATAACAGGAATTATTTGCCACCCTGCTGCAAAACAATGGTTTGGTCATTTTATGCTCTGAGGCCCATAATTATGCATACATTCTTTGTATTCACTGTGTTTCTCTATGCAGCTGTTGGTGAAAAAAAGGGTGTGCGCTTTCATTACTGTCACAGTTAGCGTTCTCACTTGTGTTTCTGTAACCATCTGCGTTAGCATTCCCATTTATGCTACCGTGTGCGTTACCCTTTGCCTTTTTGTTTGCACTTGTGTTTGCATTACTGTTACCATTTGCATTTCCATCACTGTTTGCTTGCATTTCATTTTGCATCATCATGTGCATTACCATTTGCTTTTGCATACGCGCTTCCGTTTGCATTTTCTTTGGTGTCATCGTTGCTGTTACCGTTAGCATTTGCATTTCCTATTGCGGTACCGTGACTGTACATGTTACTATTTGCATTTCTGTATGCGCTTGCATTTGCATTTCCGTTTGTGTTACCATTCCCGTCTATGCCACCGTGTGCATTACCCTTTGCATTTTCATTTGTGCTTGTGTTTGCATTACTGTTAACATTTGCATTCATATTACTGTTTTTGTTTGCATTTTGTTTTGAGTCACCACGTGCATTACCATTTGCGTTTGCATACGTGCTTCCATTTGCATTTCCTTTGGCGTCATCATTGCTGTTACCTTTAGCATTTGCATTTCCTATTGCTGTACCGTGACCGTGCACATTATCAGTTGCATTTCCATATGCGCTTAAACATAGAATTTGACGGCAGATAAGGACCACTTGGCCCACCCAGTCTGCCCATTTCCCTACCTAATGGATAAGCTGCAGATCCTAGTTAACCAGCAGCCTACTTTTTCCTACCCCCACCCCCAAGAATTGACTTGTGTTTCCGTTTCTGTTTACGTTACCATCTACACCACCGTGTGTGTTACTCTTTTCATTTTCGTTTGCGTTACTGTTAACATTTGTGTTTTCATAACTGGTTTTGTTTGCATTTCATTTTGCGTCACTGTGTGCATTACCATTTGCGTTTGCGTATGCACTTCCATTTGCGTTTCCTTTGGCGTCATCATTGCTGTTACCGTTAGCATTTGTGTTTCCTATTGCGGTACCATGACCGTGCACGATACCATTTGTGTTTCCATATGTGCTTGCATTTGCATTTTCATTTGCATTACCGTTCCTGTCTATGCCACCGTGTGCATTACCCTTTGTGTTTTCATTTGCACTTGCGTTTGCATAACTGTTAACATTTGCGTTTCCATTACTGTTTTTGTTTGTGTTTCCTTTTGCGTCACCATGTGCATTTCCATTTGTGTTTGCGTACATGCTTCCATTTGCATTTGTGTTTCTGTTTGTGTTTCCTTTGGTGTCATCATTGCTGTTACCATAACTGTCTGCGTTTACAATTATGCTATCGTGCTCGTATGCATTACGGTTTGTGTTTCCATATGCACTTGCATTTGCATTTCTGATTTCATTAACATTTGCACTTGTGTTTGTATTACCATTTGTGTTATCATTTACGTTTGCATCACCATGTGCATTAGAGTTTACGCTTGCATTGCAGTTACTTCTCTATTTATAGTGCACATTCTCAAAAAGAAGGGAAATTCATGGCAAAAACTCCATTTAATGCATCAGTTAGGGTTGTTCCACAGCAACAAAAGTGAGGAAATTCGATGTTAGGGTTCCCACCCCCTTTCACCCCACCCCCACCCTTCCCCCACCAACAGGCATCAGGGTGTGCGTTGGGGTTGTCAGTCCTAACTCTCACCCCATTCTCCCATACTGCACCACCTCAGCTTGTTTGCACATGGGATGGGGTGAGAGTTAGGACCGATGACCCCAATGCACACTCTGATGTCTGTTGGTGGGGGCGGAGTGGGATGCAAGGAGGGTGGGAACCCTAACATCAAATTTCCTCACTTTTGTCACTGTGGAACAACCCTAACTGATGCATTAAACATAGCTTTTTGCCATATGTATATATATATATATATATATATATATAGGCATGGCAGCACCCTTATAGTTAGGGTTGAGTAGCATGTTTAATGTTAAACTTCAAATTTTGCACTTTAATAACTTTGCGACAGATCAATGGATGTGCACAAAACTTGGCATGTGCTGTTCAATGGGATGGATCTCTTGATGTAGCATGTTTCATTCCAGTTAGTGTGCAGATTCTGAGATCCAGACAGTTGAAAAAGTCATAAAGCCATCACTTTTTGCAGGTTTTTCCCTCATCACCTTGTATCCATAGAAACATAGAAAGTGATGGCAGAAGGGGACTGCATGGTCCATCTAGTCTGCCCATAAGCCTATCCCCCCCCTCCCTTGACTGGTATTCAGTGTTATAATATCTTTGTGCTTATCCCATGCCTTCTTCAATGATCTGACTGAACTAGTCTCCACAACCTCTGGTGGAAGGCCATTCTAAGTATCCACTACCCTCTCTGTAAAGAAGAACTTTCTTGTGTTACTCTTGAACTTGTCTCCTTCCAGCTTCATGCCATGCCTCCTCATTCTTGCATGATTCTTGATCTGAAATAGGTGCTGAACCTGGACCTTGTTTATTCCCTTCAAGTACTTGAAGGTTTTGATCATGTCCCCCCTTTCTCTGTGTTGTTCCAGGAAGTACATGTTTAGATAATGCAGACGTTCCTCAAATGTCTTCTTGTGGAGTTCAAGTATCATTTTTGTAGCTCCCCTTTGCACTGTCTCCAGTCTGTCTATGTCCTTTCTGAGGTGAGGTCTCTAGAACTGTACACTGTACTCCAGGTGAGGCCTTACCATTGATCTGTACAGTGGCATAATCACCTCCCTCTTTCTACTTGTAATTCCTCTTCCTATGCAGTCTAACAAACTGTTCACCTTTAACGCTGCTTTTTCACACTGCTTCAATGTTTTCAGATCATTTGTTATAATCACCTCCTGATCCCTTTCCTGCTGTGTGGATTCCGATTTCACTCCACACTGGAGGTATTCCTAACAAGGATTTTTCCTCCCTAGGTGCATGACCTTAAACTTTTTAGCATTGAAATTTAATTGCCAAGTTTTTGTCCACCTTACTATTCTTTGAAGATCAGCCCTCATCCTTTCCACTCCCCCCGGAGTGTCAGTCCTATTACATATCTTTGTGTCATCTGCAAATAGATACACCTTGCCTTCTAGGCCCACACGTATGTCACTGATAAAATATTGAAGAGGATAGGCCCCAGCACTGATCCCTGTGGCATACCACTAGTTACAGTACCTCTCTCTCCTCTGACAGTTGACCATTTACCAGTACCCTTTGAATCCTTCCACTAATCCAGCTCCGTACCCAGTTTACCACTTTATGCCAACTCCTGTACTGGCAAGTTTGTTCAATGGTCTTCTATGTGGGACTGAGTCAAAGGCTTTGCTGAAGTCTAGGTATATTACATCCACAGCACTACTCTGATCTACTGTCTTTGTTACCCAATTAAATAAATCTATTGGATTTGTCTGGCATGATCTTCCTGTGGTGAAGCCATGCTGTCTTGGGTCCATTATATAATTTTCTTTGAGAAAGGATATAATTCTTTCCTTAATTAGGGTTTCCATCATTTTGATGACAATTGAGGTCAGGCTTACTGGGCGGTAATGGCCAGCACTTTCCCTATTGCTATTTTTATGAAAAGGAACAACTGTGGTCTTCCTCCAGTCCACGGGAACTTCCCTGATCTCAAGTGAGAGGTTGAATCTGTTCAGTCAGCGGTGCCGCCAAGTCTTCCCTAAGTTCCTTCAGTATCCTGGGGTGTATTTCCTCAGTACCATTAGCCTTGTCAACCTAAGCTTTTCTAGCTGCTTCAGGACACTATCCCTTGTGAAAGTTGCCAAATTCATATTGCTGCTGTCTACACTTTTTTCTGTCAAGGTGGGACCACAACCTTCTTCTTCCTTAGTAAATACTGAGCAAAAGTATCTGTTAAGGATTTCTACTTTGTCCTTGTCATCCTCTGTGCATTCCCCATCTTCCCTTTTAAGTCTGACTACACATCTACTTGTTCTCCTTTTCTCCTTGATATATCTAAAGAAGGTCTTGTCTCCTTTTTTGACCTCTGAGGTGATCCTTTCTTCTGTTTGTACCTTAGTCACCCTGATTTGCTTTCCTGCTTCCTTCAGTTTCTCCCTGTATGTGTCTTTGTCTTTTTCACATCCTGTTTGTTTGTATCTTTTGAAGGCCATACATTTCTCCCTGATCTTGGTGGCCACTTCCTTGGAGAACCATAGGGGTTTTCTTCTCTTCTTGGCTTTTCTCACACATTTCATACATTGTTTTGATGCTCCTAGGATACCTTCCTTTACAGATGCCCAATACTTATCTACTCCCTCTGTCCATGTTAATTTGTTAGCCTGTTGGATAAGCTGGGAGAAATGGGGGTGGGGAACCAGATGATCAGATGGATAGGCAATTGGCTCCAGGACCGGACCCAGAGGGTCGTAGTTGGTGGGATAGTCTCATCCCCCAGGAGGGTCATTAGTGGGGTCCCACAGGGATCAGTCCTTGGGCCCCTCCTGTTCAACGCCTATGTCTCTGACATAAGGACAGGAATCAGGATGAGATGAGTCTCTTTGCAGATGACTCAAAATGGGGCAGTGGTGGATGGGGAGGAGGGGAGGGTGGCCCTACAGGGGGACCTGGAGGCTCTGGAAAGATGGTCTAGAAAGTGGAAGCTGAGGTTCAATGCAGGGAAATGCAAGGTACTCCACCTGGGGGCCAGAAACCCGGGCCAAGTGTACACCCTGGGGGAATGCTACAAGTCTCGATGGCTGAGAGGGACCTGGGGGTGGTGGCAGATGTCAAGATGAACAACTCTGAGACTTGTAGGAGGGCAGTAGCCAAGGCCAACAGGATGCTGGGATGCATCGCTAGGGGGATCACCTCCAGAAGGAGGGAAGTGATACTCCCTCTGTATAACTGCTTGGTGAGGCTGCACCTTGAGTACTGCATGCAGTTTTGGAGGCCACACTTAAAGAGGGACATTAAACTCCTGGAGAGGGTCCAGAGGAGGGCAACCAAAATGATTTAGGGCTTGGGGGACAGGACCTATGAGGAGAGGCTCGAAGAGCTAAATATGTACACATTGGAAGGGACCGGGGGGACATGATAGAGGTCTTCAGGTACATGAAGAGGGTAAATAGGGGAGGAACAGTCAGGGTGCTTCAAAGGAAGGAGGAGGGGGCCACTAGAGTGCATGGGTGCAAGCTGGAGGGGAAGATTCAGGGGAGAAAGGAGGTGGTGCTACTTCATTGAGAGGGTGGTGGAGCCATGGAATGTGCTGCCTAGGGGGCTGGTGGAGGCAGAGATGGTGGAGGGGTTCAAGAGGGGGTGGGACAGGTACAGGGGAAGGGTTCTGGAAGCAAAATACAATGCAGCAAGAATATCTGGAACTGGGAAGGGAGAAGCCAGAGAAGGCGAGGGGGACAGCAAGGTCAGCACCCAGGGTGGGGGCTGACCAAACAAGCAGACACAAAAGACCGTTAGGCCTATTCTGCTGGCATTTTAGTATGTTAGTAATTTAGCCAGGTTAAGACTGAGCCTTTCCCTCATTTTATCAAAATCTGCACTTCAGAAGTCCAAGATTTTAGTTTTATTGTGCTTGATTTCTTTTTCCATTTTAACCTGGAACCACACCATCTGGCGGTCGCTAGATCCTAGGTTGCTGTCAACTTCTACCCTTGATATGATGTCAGTGTTAGTGAGTAACAGGTCAAGGATGGTTCCCCCCTTGTGAGTTCCTTGACAAGCTGTCTTAGGCCTAAGTGTAGAGTGTTAAGGAAGCCTTTGCTTCTTGTTGTAGCAGCAGAATGGTTTCCCGAATTTATGTCTGTAAATTGAAGTTGCCCACCAATACTACATCCCCCTTAATACTCATATTGTAAATGGATTCTAGTATCTCCTTGTCCCCCTGCAAGCTGATTGCTGGGGGTCTGTACAATACTCCTACTCTAGTAACTGCACCTGTTCCAGCTTCAAGAGTAACCCAAAGAGCCTCAGCTTCAGTGTGAGTGTCCTGGGCCATGATAGCTTTTATTCCCTCCCTAACATACTCTACATTACCACCCTATCCCCATTTTCTTGCAGGTCTGTCCCTTTGAAAAAGGCAGTATCCTGGAATAGTTACCTCCCAGTCATGGTTGTCCTTAAACCATGTCTCCGTGATGGCCTGTGCAACAGTAGTTGTAAGGTCAGTCATTTTGTTTGCTAGGCTATGTGTGTTTGTGTACATGGCTTTCCAGGCCTGGTTTTCCCCCTTTTTGGGGCCCTGTTGCAATATTGAGCCTTTTGCAGTATTGTTCCCTGAACACAACCTATCCCGTTTCCTGCTCCATTCTTTGTTTGTCCCCTCAGAGAGGGTAAATTTATGGGGATGGGTAGTGAATTGTGTTTATGTTTCTACCCTCTCCCCAGTGCTTAGTTTAAACAGTCCATGAAGAAATCAAATTTCTGCCCTAGAGCTCTAACACCTTCCTTGATCAGGTGCAGGTCATTGTAATAGAAGAGACTCTTGTCCCAGAAGTCCCTCCAGTTCCCAATGAAGAGGTATCCTTTTTCCAGGCACAAGTTTTGGAGCCAGATGTTCAGCTCCCTGATTTACTCTTTGCAGATTTCCTGTGTGCTGCCTCCTCTGTCCCATACTGGTAGGACTGTAATAGGTGATTGTGATGATAATTTTTCCCTAGATGAGATAAATGGTTTTTGGTCTCCTCAACTGACTGATTTGCCAGATTGTTTGTGCCTAGGTGGATGAAAACTCCAGTGTACTTTCCTTTTCTGCATACGAGACAGTCAATACAGTTGATATCTCTCTTTGCAGATGCCCCTGTGGTAGGCACCTGGTAGTTACTTGAGTTTTAGGGTGCTGAGTTAGGTGGGATTCCACTTCTCAAATCATGGAATCCCCAACGATAACAATTTTCCTATTTTCCCTGATGTTTTGCTCCTTTGGGGTGCCTCCAGTGCTTACTTTTTGTTTCGAACTTGTACATTGGTCAACTGAACTAGGTTTGCCCCCCTTGTTAATTGCACTGGCCAAGGGTGCAAATCTTTTAGATGTTGGAACTGCATGAGTCCTGATTTGGAGACTGCTGCTGAGACCTATGGAACCTGCCCCTGCTACTTCTTACCACCTGCCATTCTCCAGTAGCAGATACCTGAGGACAGTGTGGACTACTTCCTTGGTGGATGTGGTGTGATGAATGGGGATCAGAGGGTTGGCTGTTCCTTAAGAGGTGATAGAGATATGTTATGTGGTTCCAGGCCTCTGTGAGCTGGTTTTTTAGTTCCTTTATTGTCCAGCATGTTGGACAGTACCCTAGTGCAAGTACACATGCCTTCTGAAAGGAAGAGCTGCACCACTGGCAATTTATTGTACTCATTTCCTTGAGGGCTGAGGTGTGGACGTAAGAAAAAAAACAAATATATCAGCTTTTTGTGTTCTTGTATTTTGCAGGAGGAGTGGATGGATGGTCTCTCCTTTGAAAGAGGTGTGGACGAAAGGAAAGGGAATTTTTTTGTTTGTTTGTTTAAATAGATCCTCTATCTGCCCTGGGGCAGGAAGTGTTGTGATGGAGAGGTGTGGAACAATGCAATTACGAGTGTCGCAGGAAGGTGCTGTGCCCCAGAGAGTAGCACCTTTTTTTTTGTTTCTTAATTGTTTTGTCCCTGTAAATATGTTTTTGTTGTATTAGGCTGGAACCGTGGATTAGCAGAACAAAATTAAGATGTGCCAAGGAGAAAGATCGAAGGAAATAGTGTTTTATGAGATAGAAATAGTGATGCTACAAGTTCCCTTCTTGTGGAGATGGGCGGTCCTGGTAGTGTATATCAGTAGATGGCCTGGGGAAGGGTGGGAATAGGGGAGGGAGGGTGGGTACTTTTGTGCTTCCCACCTATGGAGTAAAAAAAAAAAGCAATCAGTGCAGCCTGCAATGCTCCTTGCAAACACCACCAATGCAGAGGTTCTGGGCTGCTTCCCTTAGACTTTCAACTGCACCCAGAACAAGTGCCAATGTCACCGCTGAGATGGTAGGAGTATGCGGCTTCCAGCAGAGTTCAGAGTGTCAGCAGCAGTGTCTCCTAGTCTGAGCCCTTCTCAAGCATGGTGGACAGGGCATCTCAATTTAAATCCCCTTGTGCTTTGATGTGCTTGGTGCTCTTTCTGTGGAATTTCCCAATTGAGCAATCTGGTGGATGTCACTGCTTGACAACAGCCCTTGTACCCCTCACCGAGACCAGAGATTCTGTGCTTTCCCACCTATGGGAGTGAAAAAAAATGACAAACAATCAGTTCAGCCTTCGATGCTTCTTGCAAGTGCTTCTGGTCCAGACTGTGTGGAATTTTGGTGTGATTTTTGCATGACAGAAACAGTTTGGGTAATAGAACTGCCATGCTTAGTTTGGTGAAAAAATATTAATCTGTTGCAAAATTATTCAATTTTTCATTTTTCATTGTTTTCAATAGGAAAATTACTTTTTGGGATAGAGGGAGAAAGTTCAACAAAGAATTGATCTCACGAAACCTTCGCCTTTTTCACAAGAATAAAATCCTTTTTCGTGAGGGGAAATTCCTTTTTCATGAGCCGCCATCTTGTTTTCTGTTTTTTTATTTTTTTTTATTTCAAAAGCCACAAAAATTACATCTTGGAGAGAGACCACCACACCTGGCTGGTTGATCTGGACCCCTCTAGGTGCAATCTGCACCTCAGTGTTAGATATATGGCCCAGAAATGTGTTTTATTTGCTGTTAGTAACCCTTCTTTGTGACCACATGATACAAAAAAAGGATCTTTTTTCATCACTCGAGAACCCTTTTCCATAGTGTAGTGTTCCACCTCCTGCCCTGATTCCTGATTGCCATGCTGTAATAAAAAAAACTTTCCATAGTGTAGTGTCCCACACTCCACCCTGATTGCCCTGCTGTAATAAAAAAAGAAAAAGAAAAGAAAAGAAATACGAGAAGTGACTGGTGCTATCACATAGAAGTAATCAAACATTGAGAAAGTAAGCACTCCATCAGGACATATATAAAGTTCATTTATTGAACAAAACTAAGTGTTGTGTGCACGGCAAGCTGGTTAACATACAAAATATTTAAGGTTGGCAAAATAAAATCTTACATTTCACTTGGCTACCCACCAGGCTTCATCAGAGATACAAAGCTAGTGACAAACACCACATTTATATGCAAAAGTGCTCATGCAAATGTTGATTAGGAGAATAATTAAACATACATTCCATTATGTCAAAACATTTAAAATCCCATTACTGCTGATACACTTCAAACAGAATACCAATTTAAAAACTGTTTGAGGTACACACTTCCACATATGCTGGTAATATATTTAATTGTTTTTTCATGAAATGCCACAAGAGTCAATTCGCTCCAATGGATACCAGCCAATGGTCTGTTGGAGCACAGATATAGTACTCTGTGCTTCAAACGGATTACCAATTAATAAACTGCTTGATGTACACTGTTATACATGGAGCTGGTCAAATATTTGGTTGCTATTACAACGAAGTACCACAAGAGCTAATTAGCTCCAATGGATTCCAACCCACAGAGTATTGAGGCACAAATATACTGCTCAGCCCCAACGGTTGGATAATTAGATTGGTAAGCCTAGAAGTCAATTCTTTTATTCATAGCTATATGCTGGTAGAGCAGTGCAACTTAATTAAATACCACCACCTCTATACCTACATAAAATGCTGTTTATAGCTATCATATTAAAAAAGCAATCCATTAATTTTATAAAAATGCTGACAAATCAATATTTTCATTCAGACCCATCCCCTCGCTAGATCTCAGCATGAAAATCCAAAAGCTCTCACATTGCCCAATCAATTGGTCATGAGGTGGGGTCCCAAAAAGGCCATGTTGGAAATTTGGGGTCAAAGTGAGTAAAAATGGTAATGTTATGAATCAGAGTTCAAACCCTATTGAAATACATTAAACTGCACTTACCTGGTTTCCTCATATCACAGCCGCTGGTTCCAGCAGCAAGATGTGTCTTCAATTAGATAGACAGTAGATCTATGTCTTAGAACATGTTAAAATGAGTGAGGTGGGGAAGGCGTCAGGTGGTGGGCTCACAGTGGGGGGCTGGGGTTGGATGGGTGGGTGTGTGTGTGTAGGGGGTGAGAATGGTGAGGGAGCATTTTCTTTTTTTACAGGTTAAAAAAATTGAGGGATGTTTTTTCTTTATTTCAGGGATATTTTGATACTGGGGACTGGGCACCTCAGTGTCGGGCTAGTGTTTGGCGGCACCAGTGGTGGGCACCCCTGTGCCACCATTTACATAATGGGAATGTGGATGGGCAACCTGGAGGGGAGGGGGGGCCAAGAGAAGCTGTACCAGAAGTGGGCACCCCAGTCCACTTATATATAGTAAATTATATGAACATTCACCAGGTTTACATGATCAGAGATTTCCAATTTGAGAAGGATTTTTGAACTTTTCAATTTTGGTATTGAATTATGTAGTAACTTGTATACAATGCATTTTCCAATTATGCCTCCAACCCAATTTCAGAAATAATCTGACAAGTTATGATGGAATTTTCCATATGCAATCTGACATCTCCCTTATGTAAACACAACCATTGTGAGTGGCGGGCGGCTGACATAGAGGGGGAGAAACAAGCAGCAACCTAGCCTGCTTAAGAAATAGAATAGATAGACAGATAGATAGATAGATAGATAGATAGATAGATAGATAGATAGATAGATAGATAGATAGATAGATAGATAGACATTGCAGATAGATAAGAGAGATGAGAAAGAGTAGTCGCGGGCTCACTGGCTCACTGCTGGTGCTGCAGTTGGCACCTCGCTTCCATCTGCAGCTGCAGATGTCAGGAAAAGTCCCATTGTTCTCAAACAGAGAATGCAGGTGAATTGCTTCTCTTGCTAAGCTGGGCACCCTGGATTTTAGGGTGCCCAGAAAAGGTATTTCTGGCAATTGTTTCAAAAAACAAACACCACAATCTAGTTCAAGTCCTTTTACCATCTCAGGAACATTGCCAGGATTAAGCACCTTATTCCACCTGGCGACCTTCCAACATTGATCCACGCCTTTGTGAGCTCGTGCCTTGACTACTGCACCTCCCTGTACCTAGGGCTACTGGGAGCTGATATCTGCCGCTTGCAGCTAGTGCAGAACGCTCCGGCATGGTTCTTGATGGGGACTCCTCTTTCAAGTCACATCATACTGGTGCTGCACAAACTGCACTGGTTGCATTGGTGGATCAAATTCAAGGTCGGGCTTCTGACTTTTAAGACCCTACATGGACTGGGCCCAGACTATCTGCAAGAGCTTTGTTGCCTTACTGCCTCAGATGATCACTCCGCTCAGCAGACGAGGGGTCATTAGAGATTCCCAGGGTATGTCTTAAAACATCAGAGGCCCATGCTTTTATGCATGTGGCCCTGACCCTGTGGAATTCTCTACCTTTTCAGATACATGAGTGCACGACTGTGGAGAGTTTTAAGAGGGCCTTGAAGATTCATCTGTGGCACATTGCCTACCCAGACTAATTATTTTTAAATATTTAATTATTTGACTAACATGCTGTATGTAATTTTAGATTTTATTGGATTTTGTCTGTTGCAAGTTGTATAGCACCTTGGTTGCACAAAGGTGCTTTAAAAAAAGGTTTATTATTATTATTTATTAAACAGTTCCATTTAGCTAGGTTCAGGTGGTTTTTTTTGTGTTGAAAATATAGCATTTGTATATATTTTCGATGTTTGCGAGTTTAGAAGAAAAAAACAAGATGGCGGCTGGCATGATCAGTATATTTTGCACACGATGGGTATTTTTTCTGTACGACAGGTAAATCATGAAAATAAGCACACACTATTTTTTGTTTGTTTGTTTTTACCATTCGTATTTCTCAGTTAACTAAAAAAATCCTTATAACTCTGGAACCATATAATATTTTTTTCATGACACCTTTGAAAGGCACACCCTTGGTATGGGACCTTAAATCCTGAAAATTTCAGGAAAGAAAATCCACACTATCTAGGCTGTAATTGAGAGCAAAAAGTATGCAATGTTAAGTACAGGGACATAAAATGTGCCCCGCCCCACTTCCCCTGTTTTTTGGTACTCCATATCTCGAAAGCCAAACAAGATGCCACCACAAAACTTTTCATGCCTTGAGTCACTGACAGCCTGACCATGCATACCAAATTTTTGGATTATTTCATCAAACAACACCAAAGTTATTAAGGTACAAAAATTGGGGTTTACCATCAAACAACCTACTCAACCCTAACTATATAACTATGTACATACACAAATAAAAAATAAATAAAGAAGTGATTTTTAAAATAGTTAACATTAACTAAAAATTATCCCTGTACTGGTCTAATGATAATACCAATATTCTTCCACTCAAAAGTAAGGAACATGTTTCTGGTAACAAACAGCACTGTCACAAGTGTTTGGGTCAGGGAAACACTCAGCTCCCAGGCAGTACTCTATGTGGCCACCAAAGTAGTAGACAAACTCCATTTCCATTTAGCCACTTTAAATTATAGCTAGTGGTCACTTTGGTATTTGAAAATCAAGCAACAAAATTTTATTAAAAAACTACAATTTGTTGCCCTTGGCCTAATGTTGAAGGTACTTGCCTTCTGCTCAGGAGACCATGAATTCCAGTCCTGAGTCCCAACCCTAATTGTCTTTGATAGGGATTGAAGGAGTAGACCCTGTACTTGCTCTCCTGCAGGAAGTGACCCTGCATTTTTAGAGGAATGGCTGCCCCTTGTGGCCTAGGAAGATCAGCTCCATTCTGGGAGGACTCACATCTAGTTCAGCCTCCATCCTCAGCTGTGGTGTTCAGTCAGTAGGCTTACTGGTGGGAGGATGGGGAGAAGGCAGCACCAGACCCCACTACTGATCCTAGCATTCTCACAGCAGTCCTATGGCGCATGTCATGGAAGTAAGGGTACTTCCTTTCAACTACTGTCTTCAGAGGGATCATCACCTCCCCCTCAAGATCTGCCACCAGTCTATGCATGCCTCATAATGGGGCTAAGAGGTGGGACCATCCCATTTAATGGTAGGCACAAACTGCAAGTTGTTGGGGAGCTGGCACTTGTGTATCCTTGGCTACATGGATGCTGAAAAGATGGAAAGCTCTGTGGGGTCTTGCTAGATCCTGACAACTGTGGTGGTAGAAAGGCAAGGCGGGGGGGGTAGGCAGTGTAAGAGAACAGTATAGGTATAACAGTAAAAGATACAGAATGATAAAAAGCACACAGTTATTTCTTAATAAATTACAAATGTTTGGCAACCTAGAATTTGGTTTTGGCCAGACAGATTTTTGATTGTTGGTCACCTCACAAACACCATTTAAATGGAGCAGTGTTCAAAGGCTTCATGTTAGTTGACTGGGTTAGTTTACTTCAAACCCTGATATTAGCAAATGTAAAAGGCATTTCAGGAGTCTTTGGCCCCATGTATTAAAACTAAATTGCATCATTAAAACTCAGCATGGCATCAAGGTAACTCCTGCAGTTAAAGTTTCTATGACTTGACACTTTGACCCATTTAATTTAATTTGAATCCTGCTTCAAAATCTCTCATAGCTGTCTGCAGGACTCCATTCATTGAAATATGGGAAAAGGAGGAGAAACATGGGACAAATCAAATCTTAGTAATATAAACTCAGAACAATGTGGAAATGTGTACTTTTATATTCTTAGTTTGCTGTCCATGGATTAATATGAATGTTTTAAAATCTTAGTCTACTGGGTTTACCTGATGGCCTAGTGGCATTGCAGCCTGACCTGGGCTCAGGTGGGGACCAGGAATGCTGGCAATTGACCTGATCTGGATTTGGGTGGGGACCCAGCATGCTGGCAATAGACGTGACCTGACCAGTGTTCTGGTGGTGACATGGGATGCTGTCAGTCTAAAATTGGGGTTAGATGGGGGACTCAGGATGCGGGCAACTGATCCTACCTGGGTTCAGCTGGGGAATAAGATGCAGGTAATCAACGCAACCTGGGTTCAGGTAGGGACTTGGGATGCTGTTAATTGACCTGACCTGGGTTTGGGTGGGATTGGGATGCTGATAACCAATTCAAGTGAAGAACCAGGATGTGGTTAATGGACCCAATATGGGTTCAGTTTGGAATCAGGAGGCTGTTAATCAACTCATATTGGGTTTTGGTGGGACCCAGGATGCTGGCAATTGACCAGGCTTGGGTTTGGTGGGAACCTAGGATGCAGTTAGTTGACCTGACCTGGATTAGGATGGGGATTGGGATGCAGGTAAACAATTCAGGTAGCACCCCGTGAACTCAACCAATCCCAGATCAGGTCTGTTGCCAGCATACAGGGTCCTCACCTGAACCCAGGTTGCATTGATTGGCACCATCTCAGTTCCTCACGTAAACAAAGGTTGGTCAACTACCAGCATTTTAGGTCCCCACCAAAACCTAGGTTGTGTGGTTACCAGCCTCCTGATCCCCACCTGAACCCAGGTTGGGTTGATTGGCAGCATTCTGGCAGGACAATCGGGCAGGCGGGTGGGATAAGCATTGTACATGGCAGCACATTTTAACCTGGGGAGGGTTGGTGGTGCTTTCCACCATCCCAGCAACCCCCAGTGGTAGGCCAGAGAGCTTGTTCCTTTGTTGGGGACACATTTTGTGTGTGCATGACCACCATGGGGAGGAGGGTCAAGGGTCATACAAAGAATAAAATGTATTGCTATCAAGATGATAGTTGTTGGCACTCTGGCCCCACGCCATGTGGACCCCACTGGGGGGGCACCCTAGGGCCTGAGGCGCATGTTAAAAACACTGAGGGAGCACTCTTGTGCCCCAAGCTATACTGACCTAGTAGCGGGAACACTTTCAGGCTCCATGCTGTGCTGACCCCACTGAGGGGCACTTGTGGGCCTCATGCTGTGTTGACTCCAGTGGGGGGCACTTTTGGGCCTCATGCTCTGTTGACCTCACTGGGAGGAAGTCCTGGGCTTAATGCCATATTGACCAATTTTGGGAACTCTTTTGTCAAAGGCTGCACTGACAAAACTGGGGGGGTACTCTTGGGCACCACACTATGCTGATTATACTGTGGGGCACTCTTGAGCCCCATGCCATGGTGATCACACTGTGGAGCACACTTGGGCTCCATGCCATGTTGATCATACTGTGGGGTACTCTTGAGTCCCATGCCATGTTGATCCCACTGTGGGGTCATTTGGGCCACAAACTATATTGACTGACTTAGGGGTACTCTTGGGCTCCATGCTGTGTTGACCCAACTGGAAGCCACTCTTAGGCATCATGTTGTGTTTATCACTCTGGGGAAATTCTTGAGGAGCATGTTGTATTGATTCAACTGGAATCACTCTTGTGCCTCGTGCCATGTTACCTCACTGGGAGGTACTCTTGGACCCCATCCCATGATGATCACACAGTGTGACACCCCTTTGGCCCCACACCATGTTGACTGCATTGAGGACATGCTTGGGCCCCATGTTGTGTTTTCCTGACTGGAAGGCACTCTCAGGCCCCTTACTGTGTTGATCCCACTGAGGGGCTCTCCTGGACCCCATGCCATGTTGCCTACTCTATGCAGCACTCTTTGGCCTCATGCTGTTTTGAACAAGTGGAGGCAGTCTTGGGGCCCATGCTTTGTTGACACACTGGGGTACTTCTAGGCCCAACACTGTCTTGAACCCACTGAGGGGGGCACACGGAGGTCCCACACAGTGTTGACCTAACTGAGGGCACTCTTGGGCCCCACAACATATTGAGCTGACCTGGGGTGCACCCTTTTGCCATACACCTGCACCTTATGCCTCTTTCATGTGGAGTACCACATGGCTCAGTCTTGTCACCGATATTTTTCACAGTGTATGTGCTGCCCCTGGGAGAGATCATTCAACAATACAGTGTGGAGTTTCTCTGCTATGCAGATGATACCCAGTTGTATTTGTGTTTTGCCCCCTGAACATCCAGAGCTGTTGATGTGCTTAACAACTGTTTGGCTAAAATCAATGACTGGATGGCTTCCAGCTGGCTGAGACTTAACCCACATTAGACGGAAGTACTAGTGGTCGAGCCTGGTTGCGGGTGTGATGGGTTGCCTCCAGGGGCTAGCACAGGACTTGTCCTGGGGTCTGCTCCACTGGTGACTTTTCTGAGGGTGAAAAATTTGGGTGTGATCCTGGACAGCAGACTGACTTTTTAAGATCAGGTGTTGTGTGTAGACAAAAGTGTTTTTTACCACTTGCGGAACATTGCCAGGATCAAGCCCCTTGTTCCTCCTGAGGATCTGCCAACAGTGGTACATGCCTTTATAACCACTAGGCTTGACTACTGCAACTCTCTGTACTTCGAGATCATGGGAGAGACCCTCCCCAAACTGCAGCTAGTGCAGAATGTAGCAGCCTGGTTGCTGATGGGCCTTTTGAGGTCCAGTCATGTAACCCCGGTCCTGCGTGCTCTGCACTGGCTGCCAGTCAGGTGGAGGGTCCTTTTCTAGGTGGGCTTGCTCACCTATAAGGTCCTATATGGACTGGGTCCTGGCTACCTGTCAGACCTCCTGACACTGGTGACCTTTGCTCACTCTCACTGCTCCTCTTTGCAGGGCCTTCTGGACGTTCCCAGGGTTCAGCCCAGGACATCAGGTGACTGTGCATTTAGTGTTGCCGGGCCATTCCTGTGGAACTTGCTTCCATCTGCAGTCCAGGAGGCCCCCTCAATCAGTTTGTTTAAGCTGTGACTAAAGGCCCACTGCTTCAGCCTGGCATTTGCCGATAGCTGATTCCAGCGATGCCTACCAGTCTGTTTTTCCCCCTGCAACCCGAAGCCTTTGTAAGTCTGATATGCTGTATTTTGAGCTTTATTCTGATTATTTATTGTATTTTAAGATCTGTTTTTTTTATGTTTGTTAGGCACCCTGAGCCTCAGGGAATGGGTGCCCTATAAATAAAATTGCCTTGTTTTGCCTTACATCACGTTGATCACACTGCGGGGCACTCTTGGACACCATGCCATGTTGACACCACTAGGAGAAACTATTGGTCCCCAAACCATGTTGACTGCATTATGGGTGCTGTTGGGCCAAATGCTGTGCTCACCTGACTGAAGGTCAAGTCTTTGGCTCCATAATGTGTTGACCCCACTGTGAGGTTTTCCCTGAACCCCACTCCATGTTGCCCACACTGGGCAGCATTGTTTAGACCCATCCTGTGCTGATTTGATTTGGGAATACTCTTGGGCCACATGCTGCATGGATCCCTGTGGGAATATATTTTCACCCCATGCTGTGTTGACCCCACTTGAGGGCTGTCTTAGGCCCCGCGCTATGCTGACCCTACTGGGGAGCTCTACCATGCCCCATACCATGGTAACCCCCATTGGGTAACTCTAAGGCCCCTTGTTGTGCTGACTCAACTAGGAGGCACTTTCAGGCCCTGTTCCATGTTAACTCACTGGAGGCTGTCTCAGGATCCACACCATGCTGACTCCACTGAAGGACATTTTTGTGCCCCATGCCATGTTGACTCAGTGGAGCCGTACTCAGGGCCCGTACCATGCTGATTCCAATGGGGGGTACTTTCAGGTCCCCACAATTTTGACTCCACATAGAGGCCAGCCTGGGCCCCATGTAATGTTGATCCCACTAGGGGGCACTCTTTCTATCCACACCATATTGACCCCACTGGGGGGGCTCCCCTGGCCATGTTGACCACATTGTGAGGGCACTGGGGCCCCATACCATGTTGCTTTGACTGGGGGACACTCTTGGGCCTCATGCTTTATTCATTCCATTGGGAGGTATTTACAGGCCCCACACCATGTTGATACCAGTGGGGGACACTCTCAGGCCCTCACTGTGTTAACCCCCACTTTGGGAACTCTCGGGTTTAACACCATGTTGACTCCACTGAGGAGGCACTCTCTGATACCACAAAATTTTGACACTACTGGGGGACACTCTCAGATTATATATCATGTTGACCCTATGAAGCAGTTCCTGGCCCCACAACATGTTGATCCCACTGGGAGGCACTCTTAGGCTCCATGCCTCTTGACCCCACTGGAGGCACTCTCTGGCCCAACACCTTGTTATACTACTTGGGAGTACTGTCTAATCCCATGCTGTACTGACCCAACTGTGATAGCTTTTGTCATTGCTGAGACATCACCAGAGTTCAACCTAAGTTCTATAATGATTGACATCATTGGATAAACAGATATATGGAAAATAAAATACTGGTCTAAAGTGTGGGACAATTAAGCAATAAGACATGACAAAGTGCGCATTGTGATGGGATAATGGCACACCTCAGGTGTGTTGTGAGGCACGAGGCATCATCAATTGCCTTCATCCACCCAGGAAGAGAAAAACAAAGGATCAGTGCACACTTAAATTATTGCCAAAAGTGCAGTGACTCTCATTCACAAAAAGTGTGCTGGTACAGCTGCACTAAGCCAGAATGCCCCAGCATTTCAAGGCGTGCTGCTTCTTCCTCGGGGGCAAGGCTTACTAGGTTGGCAGATTGACAGCATATTTAAATCCATTCATGAAAATTGAGTGGTTGCATGTACATGATTTGACAACAAATGGTGCTTGTCACCAATCCCTTAGTTAATTATAACAGTGATCTGCCAGATGGCAATCAGTTAAGCACTTAGATACTGTAGATAACATACCATTAGATAAATGTGATATATACCATGAAAGCTAGGGTAATAAACCAGAGCCCAGGGAATCTATATACACAGAAAGTGAATTCACTAAAAATGCATCCAGCAAATAGTGTGGGTATGTAAGTGCAAAGCTAGGCACTTACAGTAAAGGTGTGGTGGGAAGGCAAGTGTCAGTGGAAGTGTAGAGCTGGGGAAAAACAAAAGGGCAAAATGACACTCACAACAGATACAGAAGATAAGGGGAGGTTGCCAGTTAGGAAAGGTGAGTGAAAGAGCTAAAGCACTTAGTTTGAACATTTTCTAAATGGAGAACACAGAAACTGACATTTCAAAAAACAATAACTATGTCATTAGTAATAAACAGTTGATGAACTTTGCTTGTATAGTGAAATTCATGAACACATAAGTGATCACATGAACAGCTGTTTTACTATGCGAGGAAGCACGGGGGCACCATTCACAAGAAGGTGGCTGGCCATGGAGGAGGGCAGGTTGTGTCGGTCACCTTCTTGTGTCTGTGGGCTTGCTTAAATTTAAGAAATGTGGGTGCTGGGGGGAGAAGTATGAAACTCGGGTACTTCTGCCAGGGTGGGGGGATGATTTGTTTAAATAAATAGCAAGAAGAGATGGTGGCTGGCCATGGAGGCAGGCAGGTTGTGCTGGTCACCCATCATGGGAGTTTTATCGATTACTATTGAAATTATGGGTGCTGAGGGCAGAAGGTGGGAGTGGGCTTGCTGCAAAGGGTGGGGTGATGGGGTTGATTTTATTGTGATTGGGCTGGGGAAGAGGGTGGGAGGCTATTTTTTCCATTTTTCTTTTCTATTTCCCAAATACAATTAGGCACGAATAGTGTCACTGTTCATTAGTCACATCTGAATAACAAATAGTGCATTATTTGTGATATTTAGGAAATACTGTTCGTTACTCACACACCCATATTACATGGTAAGTAGACAAAGATAGGAAGGAGATTTTTTCACGGTCAGCATTGAAACACCAGAAATTAAAAGTATAAGTGCTGTGGTACTTCATTTTTAAATGTATGTATGTGAGTGCAAGAAGAGGATTATGAGGGCAAATATATATATATATTTTTTGTATACTTTGTTTATTCACTACCTGAGACAGCCTCTCTCCAGTAGGGATGCTTGGTCTGGAGCTCTGCTGCCCACCTGAAGCCCCCCAAAATGTGCACTCTCCTGTGTGCTTCCCACCCCCTGACCCCCTCTAGCCACATGATGCCCGGCTTTGAGCCCCCCGGGTTGGGACCGCCAGCTCCTCCGGCACTCTATCTGCAAATCTAGTAGAGTGACCGGAGAGGAGGATGGTGACCGGGAGTGCAGCTTGGTAGGGCCCAGCACTAGGCATGGGGCTCTGCCACTGATCCTCACCATCGCCTACTGTCGCGGTAGGGTTTTTTCTTGGTTTTCCTCCCCTCGGGACACGGCGTGCAATGGCATCCTGCACGGCCCTTATGCCGCTGGTGCCTGCCTATGTCCCACCCCTATTTCTGCAGCCTGATGTCTGTGCCACCCCTGGTCTCCACCAGAGGCCGCTGCTGTGCTGGGCACCCCCAACAACCCACCCTGGGAGAGGAGAGCAGTCCTCCAGACGCTGGATCCTTTCCCTCCCCTGCCAACCCCCGATGACCCAGATCCATTCCCAAACCCGGGTTGGCGGTGTGGTGTGAGGTATGACATCCAGCGCCTCTCAACCCTCAGTGCCACTGGGCCGGCTGGCTAGTATTAATTTTACTGTGAAGAGGCTGCTGTATTTTTATCCAGTGCTGTTAAGATGGCCATCAGCCAGTCAAGTTTCCCCATTTTTCCACCCATTTTATAAAACCATATTGACGTGGAACAGAGGGATTCTGAGGGGTAAAATGAAGTACTGTTCCTTGTCATGTGGGACAGCTAAAGGTATGAAAAGAATCCATGTTACCAAAGACTCCCTGAAAAGATTAACATTTTTGACTTTTGTGGTGAAAGCAGCAGTGCAATGAAACTGGGCAAAACATTTGACCCTACCTTTTTTCACTATAAAAGATTCCAGGCATCTATTTATTTAAAAGTTTTACCAGGAGGGTACACTGAGCAGGGTACTGCTCGATTTCAGGTGCGTCCTGGGGAAGGGGAATATGGGAGATAACAATCCATCAATACATAGAGTGTACAAAAGTTATAACATGAGCAATACAGAGGTAGACAACTTATATCATGAGTAATATAGAATTATGCAAGGGCAAAAAACATTAGCATTTAAACATACAACATTTTATGTAACACATAAACACTATTGCACAATAATTTCAGCAGAGTCTAGAATAGGGCCTAATCCCAGTTAGCTGATATGGGAGAACCCATTAGCTCAAAATTGCAGGCACAACTAGCCGTAGACACAGGCCATGGAGAAGTGCACATTTATGAGATAGCAAAGGAGCTGGGAAGGGGGCATTTGACGAATATGTCCAGGGAGGGAGTTCCACAATTTGGGCATGCGATGTTGGAATGCTGCTTGGCCAATTGAAGAGGACATGTGCAGCACTGCTAGGAGGTGGGTATCATTATTTCTAAGGGCGTAACCAGGAGTGGAATGAGCAGCTAACACCTCATAAAGGTATGGAGGCAAGGACAGAGTCCAGAACTTTGCCGTGAGCTTGGCACAGTGGGACTGCCTGCGGTCCTGTAGAGAGGCAAGATTTAGAGTCTGGTAGAGCAAGCAGTGGTGGAAAATGGTGGGCTAGCAAGAGTAAAGCGACAGAAGGCATGAAAAAGGGGGTCCAGTCTAACTAGGGTGGACTTAGGAGCGGCACTGTAGACTACATCTCTGTAGTCGAAGATAGGGAGAATCATTTTCTGTACTAGTGCATAGTGGGCTGGCAGAGGGATGCATCCACAATTGTGATAGATGGCACCCAGTTTAGGGTGTAGATTTTTGTGGATGGCATCGACATGTACAGAAAAGTCAAGGTGCTGGTCCAGCCAGACCCTGAGATATCTATAGGAGGGACAGGCCTCCAGAGTGGTCCCGTCCAGGGTATGGAAGGAGGGGGTGGAGGTGAGCCAAGAGAGTCTCTGCCTCATGCCAAAGGTCATGGAGGCAGTCTTCTTGGCATTTAGGAAAAGCTGATTTGCATGAAGCCAGAGTTGGACATCACTGAAGTTCTGCTGCAACCTGGTCGCAACATCAGTGGTCGAATGGCCTAATGCATACAGAACTGTGTCATCCACATACATGTGTATGGATGTGCATGGGCAGGTGGTGGGTAGGTCATTTAAGAAGCTGGAGAAGAGGAGCAGCCCGAGGACCGAGCCTTGGGGGACACCTGAAGTAACTGGTAGGGGGGAAGAGGCGGAACCTCCGATTCTGACAGATTGGGAATGGCCTACTAGGTAGGAATGGAACCAGCTGGTGGCAGTGATAGAGAGCCCAGCAGTACAGAGCTTGTCTAGTAGGAGTTTGTGGAAGACCATGTCAAAGGCCTTTGCAAGATTGACAAAAATAGCGGAGGTGATAATGCCCATATCCATGCCGGTGAGGATGGAATCAGTGAGTCATAGAAGGGAGCTGGTGGTGGAGTGGGACTTCCTGAAGCCAGACTGGTAAGGAGTGAAAAAGGAGGAGGAGTTGATCTCCTATTTTATTTGGAGGTAAATTGTTTAGTTCCACCAACAATTGAGTATTTTATAAATGTAACATCTGGGTTCTCCTGGGGTTACTAGAACCCCTTCAGTATAGTGTAGGTACAGTAGGTTTGGGCAGCATACAAAATAAGGTTGAATCCTTGTAGGTTCAAATAAACCCTCTCTGTTTAGTGCTGCTGATCAGAGTGAAGCTCATTTGCATATGGAACTCTCGCAGCCTCATGAGCCACAGGGCCATTGGAGCTGCAATGTTCTAACTCAGTCAAGTCAAAGCTAGTCAGAATGTGGAGTGGAGTTCAGAGTGTGTGCAAGTTGATCGTCTGCCAGTGAGCAAACTAACTTCAGAGGAAGGGCCCCTTTGGTTTTCTCCTCACCCTAGAAGTATCAGCGATCGATCTGTGTGCCGGCTAGTGGTGGAGACCGTCTGTTTCAATGCCCCTCGGGGGTGAATTCCTTCACATCTGTGTGAGATCTTCTGGAGTTGGTATCTGTGAGTAACCTGTATGGGGCAATTCCCCTCATTATGCTACTTCTGAAAGAGCTGCCTAGACTAGGCTGTGTGTTTACATCAAAAGCTATGAACTTTCAAATGTTAATTACTGGGATTTTGTCATTCAGTTCGGTACTTCAAAAAAGCCCTTCAGCCTGGGGCTAGAGTGTAGCTGCTGCTGTGACTTTCCAAGTGTGCTGTGGGTGGGTCTCTGGAAGAAGACCCCTACAGAGTGTGGGAACTGTGTAGTTCTATAAGATTTGTATAAATGTCTTGTGGGTACTACACTGCCTAAATTACAAGATTCATTTGCTGTTCAGTTTTGGGTTGGCTGGTGCCTAGCAAGGAGCCCAACAATATTCAGATGCAGACTCATGGAACCCTTGCACAAGGATGTGCTGTGGGGATTGTCTTTTGTGACCACGGTATGCCTGAAGAGTCCTTCCTGTAATGTAATGGCAGAGAGAGAGTCTGGCTTTGGCTGAAACTGAGCTGACCACTCAATCTAGGTTGCAAAGGGACCTAACTGGTTACAAGGAAATGGTCAGGGTGGTAATGAAGTTCACCCAGGGTGTGTGCTCGAATTAAGTGCTGTGGCAATAACCGCTGTAATATGCACTTGGAGAAGTTGAAGGATCACTGATGCCTCATCTGTCCAGTAGTTCCCTAAACAAAGGGATGGACATTTGATGGGAAATGTTCTAGAGAAACAAGTCTCAGTACTGCAAGAGAGTGTGTTCTGTGTACCTGCAAGAAGCCAGTTTCTGTGTACCATCTGTCAGCAATAACAGCCATACAGTACAATCCCATTCCTGTCTGTGGACATTCCATCTCTGTGTGACCTGTGTGCAGATCTTGGGGGCCCCCTCAGACTTAGTTGACACACCATAGACCTGGTACTACTCTCTCAGGCCTGGGTTAAATAGAAATGTTGTTTTGTGCCCTTTCTCCTGACCTCTGAGATGCCCAAGCCAGGTGTTGCCCTAATGCCAGGGGTAATAACTTTTGTTTGTTTATAGTGGTTGCCTTGCCAAAAAGGTGGAGTTGGGGTTTCATAAATGTTTTAATTTAGTTTTTTCTCAAGAAGAAAACAGATGGCCTTCACATTTGGCTTAGAAATGGCATTGTAGACCTGGCAGGGGTTTGGATCAAGAACATAAAAAAACTTTGTGTGCACAAGGGATGTACCAAGAAAAGTAGCTGTGACAGGTATGCTAATATTTTTATTAACTGTAGCAAAAACTAGCTTTTTGGAAAACAGTTTTCATTGCAGAGCTGCTTTAGGTGTGATACAGTATTTCTCTAGTGTTGAACCTGACATTACAATAGAGCTCCAATGCTGAGGAAGTATAAAAGTAGCTCCTGTTATTCAAATATCTGGACCTGCAGGGGTAACCTATACCTCTCTTTTCTTTCTGCTACAGGTATGAGTTTGGCTCAGCACTGTTCGTAGGGTGGGCTGCTGCCAGTCTCACCATGCTGGGGGGCTCCTTCCTTTGCTGTTCATGCCCGAATGAGGAGAGAAGCGGACAGCAGTTCTACAGACAATCACAGCCCTCATCAGCTGCCAGGGAGTACGTCTGAATAATAATCATAATCGACATACAAGTCCTAACAATAAACCAAGGCTCCGCTCTTTGGAACGGAATGCTCTCTTTTTTTATCTTGAACATTGCAACATCGTTTGTATTCAGTTATGACTCACTCATTTTTATTGAGCTTCTTGGGGATCAATAATGTCAAATGTTATTAATACAGAAGTAAAGATCTTATCTGGACACAACCAGAACAGCAGATATGTTTCAACAGCAGCAAATGAAAATCAAAATGCTCTTCGTCCACACTGCAGGAAAAACACACTGTAGGTGTTCTATGGTGGTGATGGTGGGTGGGGGGGCGATTACATGGGAAATATGAATCTTTACACAAGAGTACTTTGTGCAAGGAGAC
This sequence comes from Neoceratodus forsteri, assembly GCA_016271365.2. Taxonomy (NCBI): domain Eukaryota; kingdom Metazoa; phylum Chordata; order Ceratodontiformes; family Ceratodontidae; genus Neoceratodus; species Neoceratodus forsteri. The sequence goes on from CM057452.1 coordinate 614,389,866, forward strand.
AATGTGGGTCATTATAGCAACAGTACTAGTTATTAACATTTTTTTTAATGTTTGTCATAAAACAGGCCCAACAACTAACAAATCCTAAATCCTTTCTTTCTAATTTCCCTGTTTATTTTTGTAATCCTTCTGTTTTCGGTTAGTTTTGCACAGATTTGGTAGGGTACAGGTGAGAGGGAGCAGGGGCAGTACCATTCTTCCAAGTTATTTTCTCTGATAGACACGGGGTGTGCTCTGCCCCTTCCTTCGCCTGTTGAGTTTTTTATAAAGGTGGTTAAACCAATAGGAGTTGGTATAGGTGCTGCCATATTTCCTTTGGATCCACACAACATTTTTGATTTATTAAAAATCATGAATAATTAAGATTGAATGAAGCAAAAAGTACCAAATGTGAAATGGGAATTTTAAACTACAAAGTAGTGCAAATATCTGGGAACTGGCAAACCTTTCTTGGTTAACTACTACAGTTGCTTTAAAACTTTCCCCTCAGAGTGGAACAAAGGATTCTGTTTACTCTTGGGACAAAGAACCTGAGACTAATGTGGGCAGGAAGTGGTTAAGTCAACAGAAGGTACATATGAGCTCAGTGGCCGGACTCAGTTATTATATGTACATTATGAAACCAATATTTATTACTTTCTTGAATGCTGCGCAGATGGTTCTGTGCAGTTCTACAGAAACTGCTGTCATCCCCAGGCTAAATGATGATGCGGACTATAAGGCCAAATCATTGAAAACTGCAAACACAAAATGCAGTTTACTGTATTTCAGAACAAAATATGCAATTTGCTTTACTGAACCAAGATCGCACATACAAACTGAGGATGCAGCTCAATACTCAGCCAATACCAAACATTCAAAACTCATATCAGAAAATACTGATCCAAAAGATTCAGGATGAACAAAGCACAACAAACTATCAAGGGGGGGGTCTCATCAGGTGGGTAGAGTTCCAGCTGGAATGGGCCCCATCTGAATTAGGGGCACAGTTAGCCTGGCCTCATCTCCATCAGCTAGGCACAGTACCTGCTACTGTAAAGAGTCCCCTCTGAATAAGAAACAGAGCAGTTTCCCTGCCTGTGCTCCATCAGTAGGAAAAATGCCTGAGAAAAAGTTTATCTTCTTAATTAGGGACAGAGCATTTCCCCTGCCTTAACTCCATCATTGTGTACAGTACCTGATGGAAAGATTCCCTTCTGAATTTGGGACAGAGCAATTCCTTTACATAAGCTTCATCGGTGGGTACAGTACCTGATACAAAGGTTCCCCTCAGAGTTAGTGACAGAGTAGTTCTGCCTCAGCTCCATTAGTGAGGACAGCCCCAAACAGAAAGGTCCCTCTCTGAACTAGGGACAGAGCAGTTTCCCTGCATAAGCACCATCAGTGGGTACAGTATCTGATAGAAAGGTCCCCCTCTGAACTAGGGACAGAGCAGTTTCCCTGCATAAGCACCATCAGTGGGTACAGTATCTGATAGAAAGGTCCCTCTCTGAACTAGGGACAGAGCAGTTTCCCTGCATAAGCACCATCAGTGGGTACAGTATCTGATAGAAAGGGTCCCCTCTGAATTGCTGACAGAGTTCCTCTGCCTAAGCTCCATTAGTAGGTAGAGTACCAGGCAGGAAGGTTCCTCTCTGAATCTGGAACAGAGCAGCTCCCTTGCCTAAAGTCCATCAGTGGGTAGAGTACCAAACAGAAAGTTTCCCCTTTGAATTACGGACAGAGAAGTCTCCTTGCCTAAGCTTCAATACCTGATACAAAGGTTCCTATCTGAATTTGGGCACAGCAGTTCCCCTACTTAAACTCCATTAGCAGGCACAGTACCTGACAGATTAGCTTCCCCTCTGAATTAGGACAGGGCAGTTCCCCTGCCTACGCTCCATCAGAGGGTACAGTATCTGACAGAAAGGTTCCCCTCTGAATTAGGACAGAGCAGTCCACTGACTTCAGCTCCACCAGTATAACTGCACTTTCATCATAAATCAGGGATCAAGCTCAAAAATATCAGGGATAAATTACCAAAATCAGGGATACATCTCAAAAATGATCATATAAGCTCAACAACCTACAACATTTGGCAATAAGAGAAAGAAGCATTTTCAGAGGAGAATTAAACTGTAACATTAATGTGAGACATTTTTTAATGTTTTGAATCTACTTCTCAGTAACACAAATGCTAATTTTAGGAGATCTGTCAGCCCTCAGATAGGAATGGAAGCCAAACTATTTTCTATTTGTTGCAAAAAAAATCCATGTACATTTATTCTTGGCAGTAATTAGCATTCAAAACACAAAGTGCATAGTATTATTTATAAAACTTTGGTGTTTTGGTGTTTGATGTTCACTTCTGTGTAGTATACAATACGGAATGCATTTCCCTGCTATTTAGCACCAGAAAAACCTCTAGATTCAAACAATAGAATATCGAGCACAACAAAACACTTTCTGTGCATGAAATTCAAGCTAATTTTAGGAGAGTCTGAGGAAATGTGAGAGGCAAAATAGGGGGCACTTAAGAGGTTTGTTTTTGGTACAGTACCTGCTCAGAAAGGGTCTGTCCCCCCCCCCCCCTTTCTCTCTCTGAATTATTTATTTATTATTTATTTATTTATTGAAAACTTCAGAGATTACCTTTGAGCACAGGTGCTCATTTTACACAGGTTCCATGTCAAATACATAGTCCTGGAAAACATTTATTTAGCTTTTGTTTACCGGGTAAGTACACTAGACAAGTATTATGCCTATCTTCAGAAACGACCCGGGAGAGTACAGACAGTGATACAGAAATATGGCAGGGAAAAAAATCACACAGTGTTACAAAAAGTGCAGAGAACAAATGAAAGTACATCATGACGGCGTAACAATAGGTAGGAGTATATGCAAGTACATCACACAGTGTTACAGGATAGTGCAGAGAGCAGTGCTCGTTTGACATGACAGCATAACAACATAAAGGGATGATTTCAACCATTTTTGCAGGGAAGCAGAAGACAATAAGGCAGCCTATAACATCATAGCAGGACGCCACCAGGGAGACAGTAGGTCAGACATGCATTTAGAGACATGTAGATAAAGGCTGAAACCAGCAAGTGTAGGTGTTGCCAGTTATGCCCAAATTGAGGAGTACCGTGGATTGAAGATAGAAATAGGATACGCAAACAAATTCAGGCAACCTGTATGAGGCAAGAAAGGGTCACCGCAAAGTACATTAGTCTAGGGAGGCTTAGGGCATTCACACGCTGAGGCAAGTTTTAAGAAGCCCCACAAGGATTTGTGAAAACTCTGGTGGGAGGAGGCCAATCTGACATGTTCTGGAAGGGAGTTCCAGAGTCTAGGAGCACTTACGACAAAGTCCCTGTCCCCCATGAGGGTCCGGGTGGGGGGACTTTGAGCGTTCCCGAGGCCTGGGACCTAAGAGGGTAGGGAGAAATGTCTGTTTGTGGTAGACGCTGGGCCAGCCCTGAGGGGATGCCAGTTCGAATCACTTTGCTCGTGAGACACATCCTACCCTGTAATCGAGGTACCGTTGGAGAGAGCCAGTGGAGATTATCGTAAAGCTCGCAGCGATGGGTGAGACGGGGGGCAGCCAAGGCAAAATGACAGATGTTATTGTAAGTCATATGCCATCGGGAGAGGTGTGTCATGGAGGAGTGAGCGAATAGGAGCAGACCATAGCTAAGGGAGGGAAGGAGTACACATCTCGCAAGGGCAAGTCTGGCTGCGGGTGAGAGACTGTATTTGGCTCTGTAGGCCAGGCCCAGTTTACAGTTAACCGCCCTGCAGACGTTCGAGATGTGACATCCCATGTCAAGTTGGGGGTCGAGCGTGACCCCTAGGTATTTGACTGAGTTCACTACTGGGAGGGAGGAGCCATTGGAACTAGTGATATTTAGCAGTGTTGATGAGGCTTTGATTTTGGCTGCAGAGCCGAATAGCATTGCCTGTGTTTTTTTCAGGTTCAGGACCAGCTTGTGGTTGGTAACCCAGGTCTGGACATTGTTGAAGTCCTCTGACATGCATTGGTTTAGAGTAGCTGTGTCACGGGAATGGGCCACTATCACCAGGTCGTCTGCATATAGGGTGGCACTACAGCTGGTCGACGCCTTAGGGAGATTATTGATAAATAGTGAGAAGAGAAGGGGGCCCAGTACAGACCCCTTGGGGACACCGGAGGCCACCAGTCAGGGTTCGGAGAGAACTTTGTTGAAACTAGTCCTCTGCATTCTGCCTTGCAGGTAGCTCGTAAACCATTTCATGGCGAGAGGGGAGAGGCCAAATGACCTTAGCTGGGAACAGAGCAGCGTGTGATCGACAAGGTCGAAGGCTTTGGGCAGGTCAATAAAGATGGCTCCAGAGAGTTTTCCCTGGTCCATGGCAGTTCTGAAGCTTGAGGCGACTGAGACCAAGGCTGTGGTGGTACTATGTCCCTTTCAAAAACCATGCTGAGCTGGGGATAGCAGCTCATGGAGCTGTATGTACTCCGTGAGCTGATCAGCCACTATCTTTTCTAGGAGCTTGCTGAGGGAAGAGAGGATAGCAATTGGACGATAGTTGTCGGGTATTTTGGGATTGCCCTGTTTCAGGACTTTACATTACAAGTACAATAAGCAGTTTCAGATGAAAGAAATACAAATGAGTCAGGCTCAAAGCACTTAAGATAGAACAATTACATACAGTTTTGAAAAAAAAACTCCAATCAGATAAAGGAAAGAATCTCTTTCTTTCTCTGAATTATGGAATTAGAAGGTTCCTAACCTCAGCTCCATCCTCAGCTAGGTACAGTACCCGCTCAGAAAAGGTCTCTCTCCCTCTATCTTTCTCTCTCTAAATGAGGGACCGAGAAGGTTCCTGATCTCAACTCCGTCATCAGATAGGCACAGTACCTGCTCGGCAGGGCCTCTCTCTTTCTCTGATTAAGGGACAGGGAATATTTCTGACCTCAGTTCCATCATCAGATAGGTACAGTACCTGCTCAGAAAGGGTCCCTCTCTCACTCTCTAAATTAGTAACAGAGAAGGTTCCTGATCATAGTTCCATCCTCAGGTAGGTCCTGTACATACTCAGAAAGGGTCCCTCTCTCTAAATTAGGGATATAGAAGGTTCCTGATCTCAGCTCCATCATCAGATAGGTACAGTACCTGCTCAGAAAGGGTCCCTCTCTCACTCTCTAAATTAGTGACAGAGAAGGTTCCTGATCATAGTTCCATCCTCAGGTAGGTCCTGTACATACTCAGAAAGGGTCCCTCTCTCTAAATTAGGGATATAGAAGGTTCCTGATCACAGCTCCATCCTCGGGTAGGGACTGTACCTACTCAGAAAGGGTCCCTCTCTCTAAATTAGGGATATAGAAGGTTCCTGAGCTCAGCTCCATCATCAGATAGGTACAGTACTTGCTTAGAAAGGGTCTCTCTCACGCTCTCTCTTTCTGTGAATTAGGGAAAGAGAAGGTTCCTGATCTTAACCCCATCATCAGAGGCAACTGCTTGGAAAGGGTTTCTCTCACTCTCTTTCTCTGAATTAGTGGCAGAAAAGGTTCCTGACCTCCAGTCTGTTATCAATTAGGTACAGTGCCTGCTCAGAAAGGATTTCAAATTCAAATTCAAATACAAGATGTACAAGTGTTATGAACGTTTATAAGTCAGACTATTCATACGACATAAACATGCTGCAATGCACTTTAATACATCTGTCTTGCATTTCAAAGCTGGTGGCAGGATGTTATGTGGTTTGCAGCTATTTCAGCTACATCATTTTCTTTCATCTGTCTTGCTCTGCATTAGGAGCAGAGAAAGTTTCTGACCTCAGCTCCATCACTGTATGCCATACTTGCAAAGAAAGTCTCTCTCTCTCTCTCTCTCTCCCCCTCTCCCCTCCCCTCTCTCTCTCTCTCTCTCCCCGCATTAGGGATTGAGAAGATTCCTGCCCTCAGCTGTATCATCAGATAGGTACAGTACCTGCTCAGAAAGAGTCTCTCTCTCTCTCTCTTTCTGAATTAGGGGCAGAGAAGGTTCTTGACCTCAGCTCCATCATCAGGTACAGTACCTGTTCAGAAAGGATCTTTCTATTTTTGTTGTAATTAGGGACTGAAAAGGTTCCTGACCTTAGCACCATCATTGGGAACCACACCTGCTCCTAAAGGGTCTCTCTCCCTGAGTTAACAAATCAACTTGTCCATGGCTTCAGATCCCAGGTTTGATTCCCATCACAATGGGACCATGAGCATATTATTTGACCTTCCTAGACTTTAGTCTTCCTTGATGTAAAACTCAGCAGAAGCTGTATCCCACCTAAAAGAAAATGTTGCCTCTGAACTAGGCTGTCCTGGGGAGAAAATATAAAAAATACTGTAGAGTGTAGGCTACATTTAAGTATTGCAACTTGGCAATTCATTCCCAGCCTGAAAAGGCAATTTGTTTCAGCAGGCTTCTTATAATTCACTGGTTAATTGAGACTGAATTGCTAATACATTCCCTGTAACAAAAGGCCAGCAAAATGGAATGTACAATTCACTGACACAGCTCACTGGAGACTCACTGCTGTTCTTTCATGTTCATGCATTTGTAGATCAAATCATTGCTCATTTCTTGACAAATTTAAAACTTACTTTTAAAAAAATTACTTTTTTCACCCCTTTCTCAGCTCAACAGCACATCCCCTTCCTCTGGCCCTGACACTTGCCTTCCCCAGGATAACAGCCAGTCTCAGGTCCCCATGGCATGGCCATTGGGTGTCCCCATATGCTGTTTTTGGTGTCCAGATCCAACTGAGGCAGGAGCCTGGTCGGTAATGCAGGGCCTGTGGGATGCCAGAGTCATCCTGTTGTGCCAGGATGTTTTTCCTGATATTCTGATCCTCTACTCCTTTAGAACACTGCCAGTCAGGTGTGCAGGTACATTTGCAATGTACAGTGCCATGTGGCACCAGACAACATCCCCCTCCCTGTGTTGTGCTTGCTGGCAGTTCCATCACTGAGCACCCAGATGGCACTGTTGCAGTGGCATCCCACAACCTGCCTCTCCAGAGAAGGAGTGCATCCTTTGGGATACTCAATCCTTTTTCACCTGATGTCCCCTAATGGCCTTTGCTTTTTCCAAAACTTGAGTCACTAGCATCACAAGCAGTAGTGACTGTGCCAATGGGCCTGCACACATTAAAAAAACATACTTAAATGTAGACAGCAGTGCAGTAATTAAAGAAGGGTTTGCCATGATGTTCTGCTTAAACTGTCATACTTCATTCACCTTTGAGAGAAGTCATGCAACATCTGATCATAAGAGCAGTGACAGAGGCAAGGAGATATGATTGGACTTTTCAACTCAACAAGATCACAGAGTAATAATAATGTAAAGAAGAGAGGAGATCCTCTAGTTCAGTTCTAGTAGTGGGGGAGGGGTGAGAGAGGGGGAGAGAGAGAGAGAGAGAGAAATTAACACAAATTCAGCTCCTCAGTGTGACTCTTTTTGTTATCTGTTTGGAGTGATGGAGAAAGATTTCTGCATGTGGATAAATTCAAAAGCAAATCATTACTGTACATGGCACCATCTGTGGGTGAATCCAAGAGCACAAGATTACATGACTGTATCTGTGGGGGCATAACAAAAGCACATACCAGGGTCTATCCATGAGGACAACCAAAGAGGTTATAATTCCATGGCTCTGTGTCAAGGCGGGAAGCAATCTGGGGGGCAGTAATCCCCGTACACTGCGGTTCAATATAAGGACTGCTGATGAATCGAACCACACAGTGCGAGGGTGCTGGACTTCAGGAGGGCAGATTTTATAAAGATGGGTCCCCCTTGCTCAGGGATGACCTGGCAAGGAGGATGAACTGGGTGAGATGGAGAAACAGTGAGCACAGATAAAAAGGGCCATAGTGAGGTCAACAAACCTCTGCATCAAGCAAGTGAGCAAACGCAGGAAGAAAAAGAGGCCACTATAGTTCTTGAAAAAGGTGGTGAAAAAGGTAAAAGCTAAGCAGGTAGCATTCAGAAGGTAGAAGGATAAGCAGAGGGAGGAGGATGAAGAAGTGTACCACTGGAAACAGAGGGAAGCAGGGAGTGAAGTATGGAGCACAAAGGTGCAAATGGAACAGAGAATAGCCCAAGTGGTAATAAAAGGGGACAAGACATTTTTTAGGTACGTAAGCAAAAAGAGGAAGACCAGGGGCTAGATTGTAGGTTAAAAAGGGAAGGGGGGGGGATAGGCAGTGGGAGACCAAGAAAAGGCAGACATCCAGAACAAATACTTTTGTTCAGTGTTCACAGAGGAAGGAAAAAAGGAGGGACCATAAAATAGTAATAGGAGCATTGGGGAGAGGGAGGTACACACTAGTCTGTTATCAGAGGAGAGAGTCCTGAAGGGACTCAGTAATCTGAAAGTGGACAAATCAATGGGACCAGACAGGGTGCATCAAAGGGTATTGAGGGAGCTCAGGGAGGTACCAACTGCACCTCTGACAGTTTTATTTAATAGCGTATTGGAAACAGGAGGAGTTACAGAGGACTGGTGGAAGGCAGATGTAGTCCCACCACACAAAAGTGGTAGGAGGGAGGAGGTTGGCAATTATAGGCCAATCAGCCTGACATTTGCGACGGGAAAGGTAATGGAATCACTGCTAAAGGAAAGCATTGTGGAATATCTTGAATCCAGTGGGTTACAAGAGCCAAGGCAGCATGGTTTCACAGGAGAGAGGTCATGTCAAATGAATCTGATAGATTTCTTTGACTAGGTGACAAAGGAACTAGATCAGAATGGAGCAGTGGATGTAGCCTACCCAGATTTCAGAAAGGCTTTTGACATCGTTCCACATAGGAGATTCATAAGCAAGCTGGGTGGCTTAGGGGTGGATCCAGAGGTAGTTAATTGGGTAGGAAATTGATTAGGGGATAGGCAGCAAAGGGTAGTGGTAAATGGAGATCACGCCAAGAAAGGTAGGGAGGGTGACCTGTTGGGTACCTTAGGGATCAGTGCTGGGACTGGTCCTCTTTAATGTCTTTATAGGTGACATCATAGAAGAGTTGACAGGGAAGATCTGCTTCTTTGTGATGACACCAAAATCTGTGGTAAGGAGGACAGGCCAGGGTGGGTGAGTGTGTGTGTGTGTGTGTGTGTGTGTAAAGGATGAGCAGTGACCTGAGAAAACTAGAGGAGTGATCAAGAGTATGACAGATGGACTTCAATGTGAAAATGTGCTAAATAACGCACTTGGGGCACAGAAACCAAGGGCAGAGTGCAAAATGTGTTGGTGGTAACTGACGAACAATAAACAGGAAACAGATCGGGGGTGATCATATTGGATGACCTAAAGATGGCCCGGCAGTGCGACAAGGCAGCTGGGAGGGCTAGTGGGATGCTGGGGTGCATAGGGAGGGGAATCACCAACAGAAGAGGGAGGTGGTGTTTCCTCTGTGTAGATCACTGGTAAGACCCCACCTAGAGTACTGCATCCACTTCTGGAGACCATGTCTCCAGAAGGACATAGACAGAGTGGAGGCAGTCCAGAGGAGGGCAACTAAAATGGTGTATGGTCTCCATCAGAATCCCTGTGGGAGAGATTTAAGGACCTGAATATGCACAAACTGGAAGAGAGGAGTGGAAGGAGGTGATATGATAGAGGCCTTTAAATACTTAAACAGGGTAAATAAGGTACAGGAAAAAAGTATTTTTCAGAAAAAAAGATTCTCAAGAACAATGGGACATAATATGAATATGGAGGGGGGTAGATTCAGGAGAGATGTGAGCAAATACTTCTTCACAGAAAGAGTGGTGGATTACTGGAACAGACTTCCAGTGGAGGTGGGATGAAAACAGTGGAGGGGTTAAGAATGGGCTAGGCACAAGGGAATCTTAGGAGAAAGTAAGAGGGGGAGGGATAACGCACCAGAGATCAAATAGGATCTGCAGTAATACCATAGACAGGGGAAAAATAGGCAGACTAAGTGGGCCAAGCAGTCCTTATCTGCTGTCAGGTTCTATGCTTCTACATGTGGAGGAACAAGAACACATGATTACAAGGCTGTAACCATGTTGATAAAACAAAAGCAAACCATTACAAGAGCCCTTCCATGGGTCCAATCAAGAGGCTATTACTAAATGGTTCTATCTGTGGGGCAACCAGGATCACAGGATTATAAGGCTATATCTGCAGGCTTACAAGGCTGTATCTATGGTGCAACCAGAAGCATGAAATTACAGTTTGGATCACTATCATGCCAGCTCATGTCTTCATATCTGGGATAACACACTAGATGGAGGACAGACCAGCATGTTCCAGAGAAATTATCAGAACAATGACCTAGGTACAGCATCATCTATTCCTGATAAAAAATTGGGAGCTAAAAACTGGTATTACCCTGTGTATCCTGCATATACCACAAAGTAGTCAAGCATCTCTTTTAGAGGGCTCCATCTGTAGGTGAAACCAAAACCACATGATTTCAGGGCTCCATCTCTGTGTGAAACCAAAAGCATAAGATTACTCAGCGGTGGGTTTCATATGTAAAGGATACCAAAAGCACATGATTTCTAGGCTGCAATCTGTGGGTGAAACCAAAAGCACATGATTTATGGGCTGCAATCTGTGGATGAAACCAAAAGCACATAATTGCAGGGCTCAGACTGTGGGTGAAACCAAAGGCACATGATTACAGCACATCTGTGAGTGAAATCAAAAGCCCATTGCAGAGCTTGACCTTTGGGTGAAACTAAAAACACACGATTACTGGGCTCCATGTCTGAGTAAAGCAAAAGCAAGACATGATATGCCCTATCTGTGGGTGAAACCAACAACACCGTCTGTGGGCTCTGTCTTTGAAGGGAACCAAAAGCACATGATTTCAGGGCTGCAATCTGTGGGTGAAATCAAAACACATGATTGCAGGGCTGCAATTTGTGGGTGAAACAAAAAGCACATGATTACAGGGTCCTATCTGTAGGTGATACCAAAACCACATGATTTCAGAGCTCCATCTGTGGATAAAAACCAAAAGCATATGCCTACACAGCCCTATCTGTGGATGAAACCAAAAGCACAGAAACCCAGAAACATACAAGTTGATGGCAGAAAAAAGGCCTTATGGTCCATCCAATCTCCTCAGTTGTACCTATGATTAGATGCAAGCGTCTTAGTAGCCATTCACTCCTCCTCCCTTCCTGATGTTCTTACCAGTCCCATGTGTCTGCCCCACCAATGCTTGAACATCTCCACTGATTTCACACACACAACATCCCTTGGTAATTTGCTGTGCCTGTTGAGCACTCTTTCCATGAATAAATGTTTCCTGATGTCCTATCTAAGTCACCCCATCTCACCAGCTTCATTGACTTCCCCGTTGCCTGTGTTTCCAGTAATTGTGAACAACTGCTTGATATCTGCCTTGTTTATCCCATGAAGGTATTTTTACATCTCTATCACATCCCTGCTTTTCCATTTCTGCCTCCAGTGTGTACATATCAAGGTCCTTCAACCTCTCCGTGTAGGACTTTCCTTGCTGTCCCCGAATCACTTTTGGTTACTGTCATCTGCACTGCTTCCACTCTACCACTGTCCTTCCTCAAGTGAGGATTCCAGAACTGCACAAAGAACACCAGGTGAAGTCAAACCACAGTCTGTATAGGGGCAGAATCACCTCTCCTCCAACTACTTGTCCCCCTTCCTATACATGCCAGAATCATATTTGCCCTCCACACTGCCCTATTGCACTGTGCTAATGTCCTTAAATTGTCTGTAATTATCACGCCGGGTCCCTCTCCTCAGATGTTCCTCTCTACCACTCCCCTCTGTGAACTGTTTTCTGTTTTTGGGTTCCTTAATCTGTAGCTGAAACCAAAAACACAAGACTCAGTTTGCGGATGAAACTAAAAGTACCTAACTCAGTCTGTATGAGAATCCAAAAGCACATGACTACAGGGCCCACTCTGTGGGTGAAACCCAGCACAAGATTACGGGACCCTATCTGTAGGTGTAACCAAAAGTACATTATTAATGTGGGTGAGACTAAAAGTACATGAGTATAGGGCACTCTTATCTGTGGGTGAAATGAAATGCACATGATTACAGGGCCTATCTGGGGGTAAAGCAAAAAACACCTAATTATGGGGCACTATCTGGGGATTAAACCAAAATCACATTAAATTTTGATAATGAATACATTTGAAGACTTTTTCATGCAAGTAATTACTATAGTCCAGTACATACCTTTCAGCAGTGTGTTATAGACCCAACATTTCCCACAATGGGTTCTAAGCCATAGTCGCAACTTTCCATTAATAGACACTACAACATTTTCTCTACATTCCCCGCAACTGGCACTGGGTTATAGTCCCAGTTTTCCCCATATTGGTCACTGTGATATAGTATCAACATTCCTTACAACTGACACTGCGATATAGTCCCAGTGTTTCCCACAATGAGCTTTGAGCCATAGTCCTAACCTTCCCCTAGTAGATACTGGGCCATACTCCAAACCTTTACCACAGTGGGCAATGTGTTGTAGTTGTATTCTTTCCCACAATGGGCACTGAGTCATATATATTCCCCCCAATGAGAACTGGATTATAGCCCCATCTTTTCCCACAGTGGGAACTGGGTTATAGTCCCATCATTCCCCACAAGAGGCACTGGGTTACACAGTAGTCAACATTTCCTGCAACTAGCACTGTAATATAGCCTTAACTGTCTCCCCAGTAGGTACTGGATAATTATTCCATCAATCCACACAATGGGGAGAAGCTTGTAGTTCCTTTTTTTATATTTAAGTTTTATTGAAAATATGGCCACAAGAAGAAGACATACAATAAATACATTTGCAGTCCAGAATAATAACATCTTAGCTGAGCAATGGGAAACACATTTAAGGACTAGTTTGCACTCCAAGAGCCAGCACAGGAACACTGTAAATACAGACTATATATTATACCTTACCAGTCCCAGTCTGTCAACTTATAGATGCTTACCAGATTGCAGGTGTCTAGGGAAACAAAGAACTATGAGCGTTAGACAATTACTTCAAAAGATGTTCCTTATTAAGCAGGAGTGTAAATGAGTCTGAAGTTTCAGTGAGTGGAAGGAGGGAGCCAGGAGGGAATGAGAAAACTCATGGCGCAGAATCACATCCAGTGCCCTGTTTATAAGCCCTCACCAGTGATAGTGAAGCATAAAATGTTCCTGTATACATAAACAATATTTTAATACACACTACAAACCATTAAAGGATAAAATCTGTGGAGTGCAGCATGCTATATATAACCCAGTATGTGTATCTATTGTGAAATATTTGATCTAGGTTTTGTAAGGAATAGGAAATGTTTTCCTTTTTATACAAAGAATTCACAAGGAACCTCCATTCTACAAGAGGCGGGGGGGGGGGGGAAGAAGTCAACCATCGCTTAGTGGTACATTAGTGCCACAAGCAAAATACCTAATAAAGATTTGACATCATCATCTTTAACATGAGGAGGATACCACAGCAATAAAAAATAACATGGGAGATAATGGTTATCATTCCAACCTTTCCCTCAGTAGGCTTTGAGTTATAGTTCCAACGTTTGCCTAGTAAACACTGGGCCATATTCCCAACCATTCCTACAATCAGCGCTGGGTTGTAGTTCCATTCATTCCCCAATGGACACTGTGTCCTAATCCCAATATTCCCCACAAAGGGCACTGGGTTACAGTCCCAATATTCCTCACGATGGACATCTGGTTACTGTCTGAACATTTCCCACAGTAGGTACTGGGTCACTGTCCCAACATTCTTCACAATGGGCACTGGGTTTTAGTCTTATGTTTCCCCACAGTCGACACTGCATTGTAGCCTCCACATTCCTTACAACAATGAGCAGCAGGCCATAGTCAAAATCTTCTCCTCAATGGTACTGGGTTATAGTCCCAACATTCTCCATAATTTGCAATTGGCCATAGTCCTAACCTTCCCCACACTAGGTACTGCATTATAGTTCCATCCCTCCCCATAATGGGCACAAGGTTATAGTTCCAACCTTCCCCACAGTGGAGTCTGAGCCATAGTTCCACCCACTGAGCCAGAGTTCCAACCTTCTTCACAATCTGCACTAGCGTATAGTCACAGTCTTTCCCCACAGTTAGCACCAGGTTAGTCTCAACATTCCTTTTGGAGGACACTGAGCCAGAGTCCCAACCTGCTTCACAAATGGACACTGGATTATAGTCCAAGGGCACTGGGTTAGCCCCAGATTTCCCCACAGTGAGCACTGGGCCATAGTCCCAACCTTTCCCACAACCAGCACTGCGCTATAGCCTTAACCTTCTCCATAATGGACACTGGGTCATAACCCCAACCTTCCCCACTATGGGCACTGGGCATAGTTCCAACATTCCTCTCAATGGGTTCTGGGTTACAGTTTGTTACACAAAGGATGCAGGCACTATACCTTCACAGAGTAGGCTGTGCTGAGTCCTTTAGTCTAGCCTAATGAGAAGAGTTTGGTATAAATTTATACTGAGGCTGAAAGAGACCCTAAATGCACTGGTTATTGTGTTCTGTATTTCTGAATTTCTCCCCAAGTAATGGGGCAGATACTGGGAGACAGTGGTGAAAACTGAGCAGAAAGCTCTTAGATGTCTACAGGAAACTCAAGATCACACTAGAGAATATTACTAAGTGTGCATGCACACTCTAGTTTCAGTATGACCAAAGGAAGCTCAATGCTACTTTAGCTACCGAATGTGTACAAAGAGCTGTAGAGCACTATAATTATAGTACATGTACAGGAAATTCTAGACTGCTTAAGGTTCTTCTATTTACAATGTGCAGATGAGCTCTAGACCACTCTAGTTGTGGAATGTGCATAATCAGTTTGCGACCACATTAGTTACAATATGTGTACAGGAAGTAGAGCACTCCAATTTCAATACATGCTCATGGAGCTCTAAATCTCTTTTCTTAAGTCGGTGTAGCGGGAACTCTAGACCACTTTGGTTACAGTACATATGCAGGAAGCTCTAGACCTCTCTAGTTAAGACATGCATACAGGGCAAACTAGAGCACTGCAGTATGTGTAGAGGGAGCTCAATAATTCATATGACAAAATGTATTACTGGGGCCTTCTGCATGTGTGGAGAGAGATCTGGGTTGCTTTAGTCACAGTTATGTAAGGGGAACTCTAGGCTCCTTATACATAAAAACAACTTAGCAGCCTCTAGTCATAATCCATGCAGAAGGAACTGTAGACCTCTCTAATTACAGTTTGTGTGGTGGGAAGCTCAAGACTATTTTAGCTACAGTATACTTTGCACTGAGAACAATCTATAGCATTCATGTAACATTATGTATAGTTAGAGCTTTTGGCCACTGTTGTTACAGGATATATAGAGGAAGTTCTAGAACCCTTGAGAGAACTCTAGAGTGACTACTCTAGTTGCAGCATGTGTAGCACTAGCTCTACACTGCCCCTCCCCCTAATTTACTTTACATGTAAAGCAAGCTGTAGACCACTCAGAGCTCTCTAGACCACGCTAGTTGCAATTATGCATAGAGGACAATCAGTAGTACTCTCTTGTTACAGTATGTGTAGACAGAACTTTTGATCAGTGATCTTACAGGTTGTATAAAGGCAGCTGTAGACTCCTTCTGTTATAGTACATGTTAAGGGAACTCTATGCCACTTTGTTACAGTATATGTAGAGACAGATTTAGACCACTCTAGCTACAGTTTGTGCAGAGATTGCTCAAGATCACTGTAGCCATTGCTTGTGTAGAGATTTCCCAATACCACTTAAGCTGAACTTATTATTCCACTAGATAAATCTCTATCCTTTAATGCCTTTGGATTGTTATGCAGTATGAGGCTCAACAATCTTAATAGTTGCTTTGCTTGCCATGGTCTTATTACGCACACTGAAGATGGCCTATCATACATAGGTTAATATTGAGCCATCTTCTCCACTCATTCTGAACCAGATAGTCTCATTACTATCCATGTAATCCATACCTAGATCTGCTCCATTGTAATGTTTTCACAGGCTGAGTGTAGTAAGCATTTGGTAAAAGAAAATCACTTTCCAATCAGAGGAAATGATTCATTGGTTGAACATATAGTGACAGCTGGGAAATCCTATACTGTTTAAATTATCTGAATTATCTTTATTGCACTGAGGAGTGTAATATCTGGGGGTAGCTGCCGGTGCATCTGTCCATTTCTGCTCTCAACTCACATGCCTTGCCCATTCAGCAAACATTTTCTGTTACAGGCCTTCCTTCAACAATATGTGTGTGCGTGTTTTGGCCTTATCTGATTGTTTTTATTACTTTTGATTTGCTTGTGCTTTCTTTTTTCTGCACAAACTCCATGTACATAGTTTGGGAGATTTCTGAACATTTCATAAATATGCAATAATATCCCACTTCTAGCACAAAAAGAATATACAGACAGAAATAAATGGAGATTTCAAAAGAAGTAGAGGACTGCTGTCAGGAATAGGGAAACATTTTCTGTACTAGACAGGGTTAAATTCAAACTGGAAAGAGTCTCAAAGTTTCTAGTTGTCAGACCTCTTATGATCAGGCAATTAGTAGATCATTTGCATTTAACTCACACATGCTGATTACCTAATTTGCATTCAAATACTCAGACCAGGTTTGAAGGGTAGGGTTGGGTCAAAATTACATCATCAGTCAGGTTCATGTTAGGGGGTGGGAAGCAGGATTCCCTCTGCTCTCTAAAACTGTCATCTACTGGGCAGTTTGAGTGAGCCATTGTTACCACCACTTCCAGTTGCAAACTTTGAATTGCTCTAGGCTTGTTAAGATTTGGGCAAAATTCTCAATTATGAAAATATAGAGGACAAGCCCCCAATATCTGGGGGATAGCTTGCCAATTCTGTGAGTACAGCTTTATGCACTCTCACCAAATACTCCTGTACCCCAACCTGAATGTCCAGGAAAATTCTTACTAATAATCTAAATCCAGACCAAAACATTGGAAAGAAAATGCATAAACCCAGGTTCTGGAACTTGTTTTTATAAATGAATGGTGTACATGTTTTTTAGGCGGCTGCAATCTTTTTGGTTACTGGAGGCTAACTCGGGCAGCATCCTTCATTAGTTTTAAAACATGATTCTTTTTTGTTCTTGTCTTGTTAAAACAGCAATAAAGGGTATCACTGGGCTGTACCAAGCCTTCTGCTGTGACATTAAATGGCAATAAATTAATCACTGAAATACTGTATGGCCCAGTCAATCAAAGGAAGATGGGCAGAAATGAATGGGGATAGAGGGACCCCATGGTGCCTGCCCCAAAGAAACATTAGGGGCCCTGTTCATAAATGTTTTTCTCTTTTATGCAGCTGCCAAAAATCTTTCGTGGCTTGAGCCCAAGGTGTCACCAGATGTACTGTACTGAGAATGAATTAGTATGCATGTGGTTTTGTGTAAAAGACTTGTGATTGTGATAAAGGTGAGGGGATAAAAGGTCCCACGACTGATCTCACTGAGGGCTCCCAAAACCCTAAACCTTGTTTCCAGTTTCTGCAGAGGACAGAACCCATGGGCTGTAACTAAACAAATTAACTACATCCCCGGAGGGCTGAACACACTAACAGCTCTTGCAAGTAACTAAACCCCATATGCCAGCATTAATAATATTTCTAACTGCATAGTCTACTGTTAGCAATTAACATTTCATGTGCCTTCAGGACTGTCTTTATGGTTATTGTGTTCTAATGCATGCTTGTATTTACGTGTGTGTGTGCCAAATACCTGACACCTTTCTTTTCTTTTGAATTTCAGACCAAATATAAAAATACCTCCGCCCATCAAGGGAGAGCAGTACTTATAAGTTTGGCTCTGCACAACAAATTGTTTCCAATTTTCTTCAAAAAAGGTCACACCTGTCGAATTAGCATAGTTACAGGAAAACTGATGTAATAATTTTTGTTTCTGAAGAGCCGAATTTTGTACAAACATCAAGACCGTATCTTTGGAATGTATGGGGAATTTTTAAGTTAATTAAATGTGATACTGTTTTATTTACAACATCCTGATGATAAATTATCTTCATTTTAAAGGGGACACATTTGCATTGTAATTTGAAAGTTAACGTCTTATCACAGTCAAGTCAGATAATGTACCTTATTAATGAAGCAATTATTGTTTGCCGTCCTTTCCATTGTGCCAGCTATGCATGCCAAAACACAATATTTTTATTGTACAGCCTGTACCTAACTGCATGTACTGTATTAAACAATTATTGTAATATGAATCTGCTCTGGAATGTGTTGCATTCTATAGAACAAGAAGTATTTGGATCGTTACCACCTAATACATTTCTTGTGTTGCAGTTGCTTTAAACAGCATGATGAAACCCTTTTAAACTAGTACATCTTTCCACAGCATACTTATTCATCTCTTTTTTTGAAGCAGCACATGGGCATAATGGAACTAGAGTTCCTTTTAATCTTAAATGACTATGCTACTATGTATCACAATGCATGCTATGCCATACAGAACTGGGCATGGCTAGTTGTCTCTCAGGGCTATGCTGGGGCAAGCCAATTAATTTTGGCATCCATGTATCATGTTATCTATGTTCTGGATAGGTGAACTGTCATCTCCTAGGATTAGGGAGATGATCAATTTTGCCTTGCACTACGGCTGAGCAAAATTAGCAAATTCTGCTTCTGCAAAATGTTCACAAAATGTTGTGAATTTGTTTTATTTAAGTCTAACTCAGCTGTCCTTTTAATTAGAGACTGCTTACTTATTCTTAAGGAAGACCTGTACTGAACCTTTAAGCCCTTTCCCCTGCAGAAGCTGATTTTTAAATACTGGAACCAGTTTTGTTTTTTTGTTACTGTTTTATCCCTACTAGCTGTTTAGTTGTGCTAGTGTGTTTTTCTGATTTGCACACAGGTAGTAAGCACAATTTTTTGAATTGTATAATGTAATTTATGTCCTTGCTTAGCTCTTCCATTGTTAGCACAATGCATCCATGTTCTACTATAGAACTCCGTGGTTAAGAGGGTCATAAACTACATCATGCAGTTCAAAAATTGTACTTTATACCAGAGAATAAATCAACAGCATCTACAGAGGTTACTAATAGGCACATTTAGATGGAACAATAATAGAACTGGAACCAGAATTTTAAAAATGGCTTCCACTGGGAAAAAAATTCTTAACAGGTTTGGCACAGTTCTCTTTTAAGGGATCTAAGAGCATCATGGCATTTGATTTAACAGTTTTGAGTGTACAGGAGTTCACATTCTGACATTTAATGTTTGTAAAATGTGAAAATATATATTTTAACTCAGCTTCCCTTAAAGCTAGACACCTGAACATTAGTATGCTTGCTTTTTTTAGTAGGGTCATAGAAACTGTTAAATGTGACAAGATTTGGTTAAGTAATTTGTAAGTTACAGTGATAATAATTTCACAGTTTAATCATTTGTGAACTTTTTTAACATTTTCTGATCATTTGGTTGCTAATAACTGTGCTGCCTTTGCAGACATAGACCTGGTATTTGGCATGTGTACCCAATGCCAGTAGCAGAGTCAGGTTTGGGATCATTTGGGAGCCTGGGGGGGGTCATTCAGTCAATCATGGGCTCCATAGTGGGCACTAAACATTGAATAATGAAGGTGGTGGGGCACCACAACTCACACTAAGGTAGCCAGGAGGGGTGACTGCCCCCCAGCCCCCCCAGCTCCGCCACTTCCCAATGCCAATGGGCTTGGGACACAACAAAGCTGGGGCAATGTTTTTTTGTCATTTTAAAGTTACAGTAGAAATACAGAAGATTATTAATTAGTAACATTTTCTCAAAAAATTTATTTAAGCAGACTGAGTGATGGCACCATAATTCTATTGTGAAATTTTAATTTCCTCAGAAAATGTATCACTGCAGCATCCAGTTATGCTGCTCTCCTAATTTTTCTAGCTGAAATGAATTATTTTCAGTCCTGTAGGACCCACCCCCCATGGCTGGGTGACTGTTTTATCTCCCCCTTCTCTTTTCTCTGAGCTTGACCAGAAGGACTAATTGGAACTCATTCTCCCCCTGAAATCTAACTTGTTCTTCACAGTGATACCCTCCCTTAAAAAGACAGCCCCTACTCCTTTTCCTATTTGGCCTATCTTTCAGAATAGCTGCAATTCCTCCTTCTTGGTGTCTCAGTCATTGTCTTCCCCAATCAGGTCTTTGTGAATTTCTTTAAGTCCTACCCCTCCAAGTGCATCAGGCTCTCAGGCTAGTACTGTATATTTTGCTTTGTGTAATTCACATGTGACCTGTATTCAAGTGAGAGTTGTTGCCCCTCTGTGCCTCCTTGCTCCATCTGGGAGTCCATTCTTTGTGTGCTACCCACTTCTGCTGTCCTTCCCTTATTGAACCTGTGCAGATAACTAGTGCCATTGATGTTACCCTGCACTAGCTGCCCCTCCTAGTCTTTGTTTTTACCTCTCCCCAACACACCACACACACACACACACACTGCCCTGTCCATTCTCCTTACCATTGCCCCCTCTCACTGGTGCAGCTGCAGCCCATCTTGGGCATGAAGACATTCTTTGCCCCAGAATGCCATCTAGCTGGACAAAAAAAAAAGACTCTCCCTTTTTCAACCGACTCTGAGCAAGACTTAGCTTGGCTAATAGTTCATTGTCATTCCTCACAGACCCAGGACCATGTGTATCTCAATGATGATCACACTGGTTACCTTTCCCTTTATGAACAACTGAACTTATGTAAACGGCCTCCTCGTGTGCTCAGGAGTTGTTCTCCCTGTGTCATTTATACAGTGCTGACAACAAGAATCAGCTCCTCCTTCCAGCTGCAATGGTTGACTATGGACTGTACTCATTTGACCTGTACTGCAGGCAGGCAGATCCCTCACTTGCACTAGCATCATGGTCCTGCAATACCCCTCCAACTCTTCTGCTACCTTTACTACAGAGTCCAATAGGAATATGACCTACCACTCCACCCAGCATTTTCCTGTCTCTTCCTTGGCAGGCCAGGTGTATGTCTGAGCAAAACCCTGTGGAAATTGCTTTGCCAAAATTTTTAGAGTATTCCACAATTTTTACAAAAACTCTTGAGATTTGACTTTAAATACTTACATTATTTTGCAGTTTTGGGCTGCTTACAACATAGCTATCCTTTAAACAAGACATTGGAAAGTTGAGACACAAAGCCTTCTTTTTAGATTCTATAAACTTGCCCAAATTGGTGACATTGTGTTATCTAGTTTTAATGTTATAGGAGCATAGAATATTGCAGTTCATTTATTTGCAAAATGTTGTAAGCATATTTGTAATATTTGGCTTCCTATAACTTAGCCCCCTTTAGAGATGCGAAATGTGGCACACACACACCTATTTGATATGAGACTTCAAAAGTGCCAAATTTGGATGAGTGGTTTTAAAATTAGATGGAAGAACAGAAACAGAAGTGTTGGCAAAATTTTGCAAACATTTTGTGAAATTTCATGGAAGTTGATTTGTAATTTCACTTACATTTTGTTACTAGCTGTTTCGTTCTGTTAGTTGGTACTTCCGATTTACACACAGGTAGTAAGTACAATTATTAAATAGGTAGAAAGAATGCTGACTCCTAATTTGCCAAGAAGTACTTTCAGCTGGCCTTTTATCCCAGCACAACAGCCCAGCCAAAAGTACTGTAGCTCAACAAAAATATGTTTTAAAAATATACATTCAATTTACTGAAAAGGACCCATTTAATAATCTCAATAACGTACTTCGGGGCTGTGTTATGGTGGACTACTGGCAGTTCTTGCGTGGCAGAAGCATTCGGCTTCACCTCATGCTTCAATCAACCTGAGATGGGCTGTTATCCCACCATAGCACACCCTCTGCCATGCCTTATTGCTTAATTTTAGAACTGTTTGATGTAGTTTATGTCCTTCCTTGGCTCTTCATTTTTGCTGGCAGAATTTTAATTTCACACAGGATTGTCTGAGACTGTGTCTAATATGTTCCATGTTCTGTAAATGTGAGCTGACTTTCCTAGGATTAGGGAGATGACCAGCTGTATCTGGTACAATTTCAAACAAAGGAATGCTCCACAGTGGTTTCTGTGCTCCAGCTAATGTAACAAGCAGGTAAAACAAGGAGGCTAGGCACCAGAAGCAAATGCATAAACAGTCTATTAAAGTATTTTCTCACAAATAAATAAAATAGCAGCAGCACATCAGCACAACAGCAGAATGTGGGGATGAATGCTCCCCTCCATGTTCTGTATACATGAGCTGACTCTCTTTGGATTAGGGGGATGGGCAGCTGTATCTGGCATAATAACTGATGTATTCCATTTTTGTATACATGAGCTGAATCTCCAAGGATTAGGGGGATGTCCAGCTCTACCTGGCACCACGGCTAATGTATTCCATATTCTAGATACATGAACTGACTCTCCCAGAATTAGGGGGATGTCCCGCTGTGTTTTGTACCATGGCTGATGGGTTCCATGTTCTGGATATGTGTGCTGACTTTCCTGGGATTAGCGGGATGCCCAGCTGTGTTCTGCACCATAGCTGATGGGTTTCATGTTCTGGATAGTTGAACATACTCCCAAGATTAAGGGGATGGCATGCTAAGTCTGGTATCATGCAGACAGATTCCATGTTCTGGATATGTGAGCCGTCCTGTCCCAGTTACTGTAGGGGGCTGAACCACTACATCTGGCACCATGGTTGATGTGTTGAGTGTTCTGGTTAAGTGAGCTGTGCTGTCCAAGGGTTTGAGAAGATAACCAGCTGGCATCAGGCTCTATGTCTAATATCTTTGTGTTTTGCACCCCCACTGGTTAATTTGTCAAGCTATGAGCTCTGTCAAAATGTTGCTTTTGCCTATTTGTATACAGTGGACAAGGAAACCTTTCTAAGATTATTTGGGACCAAAGAGTTTGTGCTAGCACCCAGTGCAGTAACCAGCTACAAAAGTACTAAGCTACTCGTTTCAGTAAAATTGCTGACTTTGGCAGATGTTAGCTGGTAGCATGAGTGTTGCTCTATGATATGTCAACCAGCACATGACTCTCTCAGCTGATTTTAGTGTACACAGACAAAACAGATGGCTGGGAAGGAGCATGCAACAACTTGGTTTATAAAAAATGCTGGAAAGGATTAGTGTAGTTTGCTACGCAACTGGTTGGGCATTTGGGAAATTCAGTAAAACCGACTGTCATGGAAGTTAAATTACATTTGCTTAATTTTTGTGCTTAAAAAGACAATATAAACAACCTGGATCCATGTATTACAAAAACATGCCAGGAAGGGGGACTATGTATTTCTTGGCTATAATAACATATCACGGTTCTGGTGACATGCTGGAACCTCTCAAGTTTTACTCTCAAGGTTCACATATCACCATAACTTCTCAGCAGTATTATAGCCTTATAATTAATGGCTTCCATTTTTTACAATGGAAAAAAAAGTGTGTTAAATACCGTAACACCTGAGTAGGTGTTACGGCATTCACGCGGCTTCTTCCAATGCTAATGCCCTCGAGACAAAAGTAAAACCGAATGAGAGCCTCACGCTGTGTTTTCTAACACATAATCAGTCAGCATAACTCACCTCCTCACTGCCATTCACTCCATAAAATCTCAACAACCGATTTAAAAAAAACATTTTCACACATTTCAAATCGCGGACTAAACGGAAACACAAAAGTTTTTACACGCTCCCTAACCACTCTCCCTTTCAACCCTCACCTTTCCCCTGTAGGTCAAATGAGGCCAGCACTTGAAAACACTCGCTTCGTCAGAAAGGACACAAGAATCAAGACAGTTTTTTTTTTAATTTTCTTCTTAATTATTTAGTTACTTATTAAACCTGTTTTCTGTTCAAAAGTACATGAGATACTCAACAGAAGGTAAAAGTCCCATTTCATTTTTAGCTTTTCTACCAGAAAAACACAGAACTACCAGAAAAAAATGGAAGCCTTCAATTATATAAAATAAAGTATAGGGTGCAGTGTGTTTAACTCGAATTTAACACACACCCTCGTTGTTGGATGGCTAGCATAAACCCTTTGGGCTTCGCCCTTGGAGTTTATGTGCCATCCAACAACTTGGGTGTGTGTCAAATTCTCGTAACACACTGCACCCCATACTTTATCCTATATGTAATAGACAGTCCCCAATCCATTATTCTGGTTATTATTTTTATAGTGAGTGAACACTTGGGAGCCAGATTTTGCCAGACTTGATAACTCTATTATCACAGACACATCAGGAGTGAACAAGGCTTACTCCCACCCTCTAGAATCAGCTGATAGATCATCTGTGCACACACATCACCCTCTGGTAAAGCCTGAGTTACTCATATTAAATATTGTTAAGTCTTTGTTAATCATCTGTGTATAACTTCAAATAAGAAAAGATTAAATATGGTTTAACAATTGCATACACAAGCATGTACGTAATTGGGTAAGTAGCTAGCTGCCTGCCTTGATCACAGTAAATGCTTAGGTAGTCAGTTACTAATTGTACCCAAGTTATTTAACAACAAATACTGTGTATAAAGGGATGTCTATGACAGTGTGAGCAGCCATGCCTGCTGTCCAAAAACTGCACATAAAATAATATACACCTACAGGAGTATGACCAGCTACGCCTGCTGTCCAAATACTGCATATGAAGTGATGCCTATGGCAACATGAGCAGCCATGCCTGCTGTCTAAATATTTTATGCAAAGTGATGTGTGTATGCCAGGGTGAGCAGCCTTGCCTGCTGTCTAAATACTGCATACTAAGAGATATCTACAGCACTGCGAGCAGCCTTGCCTGCTGTCCAAATACTGCATGCAAATAAATGTCTGCAGTACTGTGATCAGCCTTGCCTATTGCCTAAATACAACATGTACAGCAATTTGATGTCTTCATGGGTACATTATCCCACCCTATGTGACCAGGTTTTAACTATTCAGGAAGCAGATTTGCCAGACCCCATTTTATAATGACCACTTACAGTATTTGTTAACAGTTTGCTGTATATTTAGTTTCTGTAGTATCCAGTCAAGTCACATTTAAGATTAAGAATCTCAATGCTATCTACTATTGCTATGACATAGCTTCATGTTGGAAGACTTACATTTTATTTGGCTAATTTGAGAACATGTATGCAACACCCATGCAGGGAATTGCTTTCTAATGGCGAGGAATGAGCTCAGGGAGGCTCTTTGCTGTTGGCTGGCAGACTGCCTGGTGTAGAAATGCTGATTGATGTAAGTGACATTTAAGACAAAAACAGGCAGCTAGGCAAAGTTCTGACAAAGGAGAAACAGTGCTGACTGTGCCAAGGAGAGAGAGAACGCATAAGAATACAATGCCACATAAACAGATCCACATTTATACTTTTCTTTTAGGTAGAAGGGTGGGTGGGGTGGGTGGGGGGAATGAGCCCTCAGGCAAAACATTGTGAAAACTTAATTTCTGAGACATTTCAGTTTGCACTTCCTATATTTAGCTTCCTCCTTTTTTATAATTATTTACATTAATTTGAATAAAAGGCTTCCTCGTCTATTACACTTCATGTGCTGTGTTTTTTTAAATACATTGAATGATCTTAAAGTAAAAAAAATGTACCATGTATTATTCTCCTGTTTCCTCCAATAGCACTTTTAGAAGTCAGAACCATAGAGATCATATATATAAAAACTAGAGGCAACATCATGTGGTATACTAGGGGCTTTCATGCTGCCATATGCAAAGAGGGAGGCAGTATAGCGCAGTGGTTTAAGGCTCTGAGCTGCAAATCTAGAGACCTGGGTTTAAATCCCACAGCCCCCACTTACATACTGTGTGACCCTGAGCAAGTCACTGAACTTCCCTGTGCTCCCAGGTTGCACCTGTAAACAAGCTTTCAGCTTAGTGTGTCTCACCTGGTTAAACAATTAGGAAAAAAAAATGGCCTATACTATGCCTATGGAGATAATATACAAACGAATGCAGGGAACACGTGATGTCCCCTCTAGTTTTTATATTCACGATTTCTATGAGCAGAACATTCTGTTGATCAACCTTGAAAAAAATGTCCATCTAAGAGGAACTGATTTAAAATGCTTCTGTACCAAAAATGTTTCCATGTAAGAATGAAATTTGCTAATTTGTGCTAGTGATTGCTAACTAAAGTTGTGTCTTCACAATTGGTCATTTTGTATAGACAATTTTTGAAATTTAAACAGCCTGTACATAATATGTTGCTGATTGCTGAGTGGTTTATACTCTCTGTGTTTCATGCTGCCTCTGTGCTAGTTGACTGGAAGGCTGTTGTTTTACAGTACAATTGTTATTCTATAATAAAACAAATGAAAGAGATGCCAGTGTCTGCTCTGTTCCATAATTATGTAAATGAATTTATACTGCTGCAATACAATCCCACAACCAGCACAATGGCTCAGCCAATGTATCAAAGTTGTGCACCTGATATCCAAAACATTTGCAATTTGGGAGCTTGTACAGATTTCATAACATTTTAATGTTTGTAAAAATGGCAATCTAGAGAACCCATGTACAGTGCCAGAATTATAACTTGCAAATTCTTGAGATGTGCCCTGAGATTACAGGCAGGCATGGTTTTCTAGCAAAAAAAAGCTGTTTTTCAATTGTAAAAGAAACTAAATTCATTTTATTTCATTAGGGGAACACAAATTGTTGTGTTTGGAGAGACCACTTTTACAATACTGCATTGGGGGCTGAGCAGCAACAGTAACATTACATAGAAAGATAGAATTTGATGGCAGATAAG
This sequence comes from Neoceratodus forsteri, assembly GCA_016271365.2. Taxonomy (NCBI): domain Eukaryota; kingdom Metazoa; phylum Chordata; order Ceratodontiformes; family Ceratodontidae; genus Neoceratodus; species Neoceratodus forsteri. The sequence goes on from CM057452.1 coordinate 614,416,613, forward strand.
GACTGCTTTGCCCATCCAGTCTATCCATTTCTGCCTACCTACACTATTACCGCAGACTGTGCCCGATCTACAGCTCTTTCTCCCTCCTCCCCCCTTCCTTTCCATTATGTTTCCCTTGTGCTTATCTCATGCATTCTTGAACCTCACTAGTGTTTTCACACCCACCACCTCGACTGGAAGGCTGTCTAGGAAGCCACCACTATTTCTGTGAAGAAGTGCTTCTTCACATCTCTCCTGAATCTACCCCGTCCAGCATCATAGCATGTCCCCTTTTTCTGGAGCATCTTTTCTTCTGAAAAATACTTTCTTATTGTACCTTATTTACCTCCGTGAGGTATTTAAAGGTCTCTATCATATCTCCTTTCTCCCTTCTCTGTTCCAGGGTATACATATTGAGGTCCTTTTTCTCTCCCTCATAGGGCTTTCAATGCAGACCCTGCACCATTTTAGTTGCCCTCCTCTGAACCACCTCCACTCTGTCTATGTCCTTCTTAAGATGTGGTCTCCAGAACTGGACACAGCACTCCAGGTGGGGTCTTACCAGTGATCTATACAGAGGCAACACCACCTCTCTCTTTCTACTGGTAATACCCCTCCCTAAGCACTCCAGCATCCTACTAGCCCTTCCTTCTGCTTTGTCACACTGCCTAGCCACTTTTAGGTCATCCAGTGTGATTACTCCCAGGACTCGTTCCAGCATGGTGATCATCAATACCACTCCCCCCATTTTGTACTCCACCCCTGAGTTCTGTGCCCTAAGTGCTTTATTTTACACTTTTATGCATTAAAACCCAGCTGCCATACTCCTTACCACTCCTCTAGTTTTCTCAGGTCTCTGCTCATCCTTTCCACTCCTTCTGGAGTGTCCACCCTATTGCAGATTTTGGTGTCATCCACAAAGTGGCGGACTTTCCATTACAGCTCCTCTGCAATGTCACTTACCCTCCTTGTGGCCTCCATTATTAAAGGCCCCCACATTCTTCCTGGTTACTACCACTGGTCAGGGACAGTGGTTTACTGTGATGGAGAAAAGGCAAATTCCATTTTGCAGATTAACAAAACCAGTATTGTCACTGGTGTCTGCAAGGCCAAAATAATTTTTTACCGGTGTTGGCTTTGTGACCTGTATTTAACCATTTTCTTTGCTCTGCTAGCATGAATTTTCACATTTCTACCTCTGCTATTGCATATCTACACTTGTAGCTATTAAGTTACTTTAGAAGCTACAATGAGTGAAGGCAGCAGATACACTACATCCCCTATCCCTCCTGTATAATGACAGAACCACTATGGCCCCCTATCCTTCTGATGCAATGTGGACAGCAGTACTGTGGACCCCTCCCTCAGGTGTGATTGGCAGCAGCACTGCATGCCCCATACCTCTGGTGTGATGGCAGCAGCAGCACTGCAGCCCTCATCCCTCCAGTGTGATGGCAGCAGCAGCATTGCAGCCCTCATCCCTCCAGTGTGATGGCGGCAGCACAATGGCCTCCATCCTTCCGGTGTGTTGGCAGTAGCATGGTGGTAAAGCTCTACAGCCCATATCCCTCAGGTGTGACAATACGGAACATTAGATTGCAGGACACTTGGATAAATTAAGAGAACTAGCCATTAGAGATTGTCACCAGTCACCACACAAAGCAGACTAAGTTCCCACCCACATGGCCTTTCTCATAAGTCTTCATCCCAAGAAATGTAAATTTAATAAAAACAAGTACAGCATTTCAAGAAAAGTAGTTTATAAAGAGTGCAAAAGATTGCAAATAAAAACATATAAAAGTACAATAGTTGAAAGATGTGAACAAAAACAAAATCTAAGTAAAAATTTGCAGAATGTAGAAAACAGTGAATATATAATGAAACACAAGTGAACTAAAACCTAAATACAAGTATTTGAAGTGTCAAATGTGCAAACGTATGTGAAAAATGTGAAAAACTGCAAAAACAAAACCTAAACAAAAATGTACAAAATGTGCAATACAGTATGACAAAATATATACAGTGAAAAACACATGAACTAAAATCTAAAATATATAAATACATGACATGCCAAGAAATGTGGAAAACAAGCCAACAAAATTATTGAAAATGTTTAAACCCTATAACTAAATGGGATGTGCAAAACGTCTGTAGAAAACATTCAAAAATCTAATCCTTTGACTTATTGTACATAAGCTGGGATAGCAATTTCATATTGTCTACTAGCAGGTTGCGTCTTTGATCTGTGTGGATCTGTCCGTAGACCAAGAAGGATCTCTTCACACCGGCACTCGACACAGGTATCCAAATCGCTTGCAGAGAGGCTTTGGCTAGTACTGGTAATTGTGGCTGCACTTAAATCCAGTACTGGCCAACATTAAAGTCCATTATGTCTGGAAGCTCTCCTATGCCCTGCCCAACATTCATCTCCCAATCCTTTCATAGTGCAAATTTGGTTGTGCGGTTCAAATACACCAATGTCACTGGAGTAGTGCATGAAGACCCTACTCAATTTGGAAGGTTGTAGGGGTTCAAAATAGGGCAGGCTTTCAAGAACTCTGTAGCTGGGTTTGTTTCCATGTGTTTTGCCATTTTGTTTAAGGCTACTCCAAATGAAACATAGAAACATAGAAACATAGAAGTTGACGGCAGATAAGGACCGCAAGGCCCATCCAGTCTGCCCATTTCTTTTTCTACCTTATAAATGTGCCATCGGCCTTTGCTCTGTCAGTGACCTATCTATTCATAGTCATTTGTATTGCTCCCTTATGCCTATCCCATGCCTGTTTGAAGCCCTGCACTGTATTCATAGCCACCACTTCTTGTGGTAAGCCATTCCATGCATCTACCACCCTTTCTGTGAAAAGAATTCCTCATATTCCCCTTAATCGGCCTCCTCTAATCTCATGCTGTGTCCTCTTGTCCTGCTATTTTTCTTATATTTAAACATGTTAGACTCTTTCACCTTGTTTATGCCCTTAAGGTGTTTAAATGTCTCAATCATATCACCTCTTCCTCCTTTGCTCAAGGGTATACATATTGAGCTCCGTTAATCTGTCCTCATATGTCTTCTGATGCAGTCCCTGCACCATTTTGGTTGCCCTTCTCTGGACTGTCTCAATTTGGTTAATGTCCTTGTGAAGGTGTGGCCTCCAATACTGCACGAGTACTCCAGATGGGGCTCTAACCAATGTCTTGTACAGAGGGATTATTACCTCCCTCTTACGACTTGTGATACCCCTACTAATACACCCTAACACCCCCTAGTCTTACCTACTGCTTTAGAGGTCTGCTTGGATGATTTTAGGTCATCAGTGATGATGATGCCCAAGTCTCTTTCTTCCTTTGTGACTGCTAGCAACTCCCCTCCCAGCCTATAAGTGGCTTCAGGGTTTCTCTTCCCTATGTGCATGATTTTGCACTTCTTTGCATTAAATCCCAGTTGCCACTCTTCTGACCATTCTGCTAGTTTATCCAGATCTCTTCTCATTCTGCCCACCCCATCTGGATCATCTACTCTGTTGCAGATCTTGGTGTCATCTGCAAACAGACAAGCCTTACCTCTAGTCCATCTGCAGGTCACTAATGAAGATGTTGAATAGGACTGGCCCCAGGACTGATCCCTGAGGTACCCCACTTGTGACTTGCATCTCTTCTGACTGTATACCATTTACCACCACTCTCTGTTTTCTGCCAGTCAACCAGTTTGCCACCCAGTTGACCAACTTGACCCACCCGAGCCTACCTAGCTTATTTATCAATCTTCTATGTGGAACAGTGTCAAAGCTTTGCTGAAGTCAAGGTAGGCGACATCAACTGCTCCCCTTGGTCCACCACTCTGGTTACCCAGTCAAAGAAATCTATGAGATTAGTTTGACAGGACCTTCCTTTTGTAAACCCATGCTGTCTTGGATCCTGTGCCCTATGGTTCCAGGTGTTGCACTATCCTTTCCTTAAGGAGTGCCTCCATAATCTTGCCCACTACTGAGGTAAGACTGACCGGTCTGTAGTTCCCGCCTCCTCCCTGCTACCACTCTTGTGGAGTGGGATCACATGAGCCCTTCTCCAGTCTTCTGGGACCTCTCCTGTGCTCAGAGACTCACTAAACAATTCTGCTAACGGCTCTGCTAGTTCCTCCTTTAGCTCCTTAAGTACCCTGGGATGTGCCCATCAGGTCCCATTGCCTTATCCACCCTGAGCTTAGCAAGCTCTTGTAGGACCCTTTCTTTGTGAAGGGAGTAGTGCTCACCCCCTCCCCCTGTGTCCATGATGCTGAGCTGTGGGCCCTGCCCTACCTTCTCTTCAGTAAATACTGAGCAAAAGTATCTATTTAGGATAGATGCCTTTACAGGGTCCTCCTCCTCACATGCTCCCTTTTCTCCATTAAGCTTAGCAATACCCCCTCTGGACTTTCTCCTTTCACTAATGTATCTATAGAAAGTCTTGTCACCTTCTTTTACTGTTCGTGCTAGTGTTTCCTCAGTTTGGGACTTTGCCTGCCTTACTGCCTTACCTGCTTTTTGCCTGCTTAATGCCTTTTGGAACACTGCAATCTGCTACTGCTTAACCCGTGGCCTAAGAGTAGTTAAGTATTCGTCTGTCCTTTCTCCAAATGCTTCTGTTTGTGATACACCCATCTGAAACCTCTGTTTTATTTCATGAAGTGTATCATATATAGAAACAGCCAAGGGTTTGTCTTTGCTTTGTAGAAGCTCTATTGCACTGATGAGGTCATTGCAGTTTTCGGCAATGAAGGCTGTGTGAATCTGCAGCTCTGTAAACCATTCATGGAAAAGTTTTCTCAAAAAAATCATGGAACTGCAATCATTTGTTTCCTTCTGGAAGAAGTATCTTAAGTGCTGAAGGTAAACTGAATGGTACTTAACTGTTTCAAACCAAGTGTGCCAATGGGTTAAAACAGGAACAGGAGGCAATATTTTCCTTTCTGCATCTCGCCCCTCCAGGAATGCCAAGTGCTCTCTCTTGCATTTGGGTGACTGCTGGAATGCGTATTTCATAAGTGTCACAAGTTTATTGACCAGTTCAAAATGGTCAATCCATGTGTCTCCCACCAAGGATAAAACATGTGCCTAGCAACCAACATGGATCACATAGGCACCAATAAGGCCGTAAAAAACATCTTTGAAGCACTTCAGCATGTACCACGCATTGTCACTAATGAAGGCGACTACCTGGTCCATCTCAACATCATATTTCTGCAATATCTTTATAACGCTTTGTGCAACAGTGGTGTGGTTCACCGCTGTCAACTCTGTTGTGTCTGCAATGATAGATTTTCCACCATGCATGACAAAAATTATGTTCAGTATACAGTGAGCATCTGCGTCGGTCGTTTCATCACATATTACAGAGAGTTTCTTTCCTATCACAAACTGTAAAATTCCCTCCTCCATTTCCCCTTCTCAATTTGGGCAAGTAGTTCTGCCTTAAGGTGGATACCTTTGGGAGAGCACCAGTTCCTTTAAGGTTGTTCCCCATCCAGTCTCTTTTGCACAGTTGAGCCAACTTTTCAATGGGTATATTTGCACCACACCAAGCCGTCAATACATCCAATATAGTATTCTCCTGTGCTGCAGCTGCAGAAGTTGTGACAGTAAAGTTGGTGTGAAGTGTCACCTGTCTGTTGCTATTCTTCTGGCTTGCATTCTTTGTATGTTTTTTACTTTTGCAGTGATCCACCACTGTATCCTTCCTCACTTAGTCAATGGGGTGATCACAAAAGCCACAAAACATTTTCCCTCCATCCTCAGATATGGCGTCCGACTTGAATTGCAATGCATGGTCCTTACCAGTGACACTGGAAAGTTTAGCCATTTTGCTTGGTGATGCCATCATGATGTGTAGTGCAGATGACTCCAAAATACTAAAAAGTGGAACACAAGTTGGAGAGATAGTAAAACAAGCTTTAGAACTACTTATTAAAGCTTCAGAACTACTACATTAAGGATCAAAATCTCACAGATAATTCCTGGATGAGAGTCTGGAGGAATAGCTACAGAAAACACGCTGACCTCAGCAGCTCACAATCCATACAAAAAACAAGAATATCAGAATCAGAATCTCACTGCTAATCCATGGTCAATCCAAGGATGACAGTTGGGAGGAGCAGCTACAGAAATCAAGCTGACCTCAGAAGCTGTCACTTGCTTGACCATAATGCAAAAATAGAATATTGACATCAGAATACAGCCCTGATGACATACAGGATCCCATGTGCAGTAGCCCGATGGACACCCACCTGACAGGAGTAAGGTAGCAGATGTGAGGAATCACTACCCTACCCCTAGTCAGGCAGGAGAACAGCAAGGGCGATGCAGAAGCTGACAGAGCTACTCCCCTGGCGTGGAGGGCTAGGTCACTGGCAGCTTGGCCAGCATGGTGCCCCAACCCAGGTTCTGTTCTCGGGAAGGGGAACTTTTTTGCCACCATTGTTTCCCCCTGTAACCTTCAACACCTACTCAGAGGTCCACTCCCCCTCGGAGCAGGCTTGCCCCCCACATTGCACTAAGACATTGGTGGTCTCCCCAGCTCAGGCTTATCGAATTCGAGAGAAATGTCAGCATTTCATAATGAGTCCTGTCCAGACCCATCCCTGAAACACCAGCTCAGCCAGCCAAAACAAACCAAAACTTGGTAAAACATATGAACATGAAGACCATACTCTACCTTTTAGAGGAGATGATTATTTTCAGCTGAAATTCACACCAAGCAGGAATGTTGAAGCCTAAAATCAGAAAAAACAAAACACAATTATTATCTAAATAAAGACACTCACATACCCTCACCCCCACATGCACAAGTAAATGACACCTAGTTAGACATGCCATCTGCCTCCTCTGCTGGGAGAAAGAACCTGAAAGTTCGGCTGTGAGCCACCAGGACTAAGATGTTACCAATAGCCATGGTTGCAGCCACCTACCCTGAAAGCCAAGTACATAAGCAGGGATCCATATAGGTAGGGTCTTATTGCAATGGCCCAGCTTGCCACCCACACTCTCCAGTCCCTAGTTATCACCACACACAGAAAACCACCCAGGGTGTATAAAACTTAAAGCAGCTGATCCCCACATGTTTGCATTTGGGGACAAGAACTCTGGGTCAACATGGCGGGGTGTACCAACAAAACCCACTTCCATGAAGGATGTCGATGCAGACACTCACTCATGGGTAACTCCTCACTGACTGAGACACAATACTCTCAGTGACCGCCACCAGGGCCATCGCTGACAAAGTGTCCAGCCAGGGTTGGTGTCAGGATCTCTGCAAGTAATTTTCAATTATTTTAATTGTGGTTGATGGTGGAGCAGTTACATGGCAGCCCAACTTGCCACCAACACTTCAAACCTTTCAGTCACTAACCACCTGAAAATTAACACTACCTCGAATAGCTACTGTTGCCCCCAAACCCGACAAAAAACAGAACCAGACAGTCTTGCCCACCACCCTGACCAAAAATGTGAACCAAGAGACATCCAAAAAACGTACTTTTTCAGTGGAACAGCAGTGACACAATTACAGGACATGTTGCTGTTAGCAGGTCTGGAGTTTGGGCATCCACATCAGTCAACAGGCCAGGGCTGGGTGCGAGCTGAACAGCAGTACAGTCTGTAGCAGAGCACAGCCTTAAAATCACTGAGAAGTGATTTCAAATTCCACCTCCAAGCAAAATGGAAACAGTGGTCTTTCCTCAATCAATGTTTGACAGCAGCACTGTAGCCCCTAACCCTACGGTGCGATGGCAACAGTGGCAGCTCTGCAGCCCCCACCCGTCTGGTGCGACGGCAACAGTAGCAGCACTGCAGCCCCCACCCATCCAGTGCAATGGCAACAGTAGCAGCACTGCAGCCCCCACCCATCCGGTGCGATGGCAACAGTCGCAGCACTGTAGCCTCCACCCGTCCGGTGCGACGGCAAAAGTGGCAGCACTGCAGCCCCCAACCCTCCAGTGTGACAGCAACAGTGGCAGCACTGCAGCCCCCACCCCCTAAGATGCAATGGCAACAATGGCAGCACTGCAGCCCCCACTCCTAAGGTGTGGCAGCACTGCAGCTCTCACCCCTAAGGTGTGACGGCAACAGTGGCAGCACTGCAGCCCCCACCCATCCAGTGTGACAGCAACAGTGGCAGCACTGCAGCCCAATGTCATGTACCAATCTGTCCAAGCTCAGATGTGAAGTAAGCCAAACCACCAGACGCCAAGGTGGACTCCGTGGGTTCAGTCCCTATCTAATATTTAGATGTCTGAATTGGCTTATTTGTAAACAAAGTGCATCCAACTTAAAAAATCCACATGTGATTAATGAGGATGCTAATGGAGAGATACAAACACAATCTCTGCCAAATAAGAAACCAATTTGGAATTGCAAAAACAGTAAATTGGGCACTTTCTGACTTGGTCTTCATGAAAATGGAGCCTCTCAGTTTTTATGTCAGAGCTCAAATTCATGAAACGAGTTCTACCAGCAACGGTGAAACCATGACAACTGTGCAGATCGGGGTTTTGTCTCTCCTATCCCTCCTGCAGTTAACATAGGTAAATTAATCTTTGCACCTGATTACTAGTACAAATTGTTACATCCTCTGGAGCACCCGGAATTTTAATTATGGCGCTACTGAACGTGACGCACTCTTATTCATATTAAAACTGCAAGCTGATGACAGTGTCTTGCCCCTTTCTCAACTGGCAAGGCAAAAGTGGCCTAGGCACACCATGGGATTTATAATAAAAGGGCACAAAATTTCAATATCCAAGCAAAAGGGCACTTGAAGAAAGGGCAAGTTAGCATCATCAGTTCATGAGTGAGGGTGTGAGATGTTCACAAGCTCCTAAATTGATGAGCCGGGTGCACCGGATAATTTACCAGTTTGAGTGATTAAGTGCAAAGATTATTTATTTAATATAGAACCTGCAGGGGGGCAAGATAGATGAAGCCCCAATCGGTACAGTGGTGATGGCTTCACCTCAGCCAGTAGTTCTCCTTTAAGAACCCACCATCTGTCTAGTTCCCCAACCCCATCCAAGCAGACACTGACTGCTCTGGTACCAAGGCAGTTACATCACACCACCTAGGAGAAAAGCTACCACAAGAAGTTTGTATGAACGACCCCTCCAGATACCTATGCACTGCCACATAGTACCTCCTGAAAGGCAAGTACTTGGTTGATGTTATTAGCATCACCTATGACAGTGGGTGTTGGGCCTGGTTGTGATAGCCCAGGTTGCCGCTTACGCCCCCCACCAACTACTTCTTTATTCAGAACTTTTAAATGTAAAAGCAAGCATCATGCCTCCAACATATTCCATTAGACATTCCAGCAAAAGGTTCAACGTAGAAAACGTATTTAATAAAAGTGTTAAAATTACAAACATGCAGTTCAACAGTTTAATCAACTTGTCTTTGTTTACCCCCTAGGTAATCCGGTGCCTGCGTCCTCCAAAATTGATGAAGGGAACCGAAGAGGACAATCCGCATTTCCAAATGTATGGATGATGCCCTCTGGGTTTTGTCTACCATGTCCTTTCAGTGCAAATTAATCCATGGGCTGGCCCCACCAACTACTTCAAAGTTGTCTCATCCAACAGTTTTGAATGGCACAGATGAAACATGGTTCATTCAGTTTGATGAGGTTTAATAAAGCTTTTGTTGAAATGTGCATCTAGGTTCTTCTACACAGATGCACACACATACGCACCACTCAAAAACACTTTTTTTTGTTTACACCATGTGTACATTCAGGATAGCCAGGATAGAGACAGCAGGTCCCGAGCAGTACAACACAGTAAATGATACATGAAATAATGCAGTTTTCAATAAAGACATGCCCAGCAGATCACCACAAAACCAAACAACGTACCTTCCCCCTCCCTGGGGGGGTGGGAACTGGCTGGGTCACAAGCCCGGGACCCTGGCCTGTGACCCAGCCAGTCCCCCTTGGGGTACTCAGGGTGCTAAATGAGGAGGACTGGCTACGTAATACCATGTCGAATCACACAGCAATGTGAAAAAAATATAAAAGCATACACTGCAAATGTTTGCTACTGGAGCATGGCATGGACCCCACCGACTGGCATACATGATTGTTCTGTGCCACTCTGTCTGTCTGTACCTCCCTCTAAGGCCAGAACCAATCTTTTTCAGCATGTGTGCCAGTTCACCCAGCCCATCCTTCTGCCAACCATCAAAGACCAACCACCAGAGCATGGCACGGGCCCCGCCAACTGTCACAAATGCTGGGAAAAATGGTTCTGTGCCACTCTGCCCATCCACCCCTCCCTCCGAGGCCAGAACCAATCTTTTTCAGTATGTGTGCCAGTTCACCCAGCCCGTCCCTCTGCTGACCATCAATGACCAACCACCAGAGCGTGGCATGGGCCCCACCAACTGGCATAAATGCTGGAAAAATGGTTTTGTGCCACTCTGCTCCTCTGCCCCTCCCTTCACCATGGCCAGAGGCAAGAACCATTTCTTTCAGCATGTGTGTCATATTTCAAAAACATTATTCATTTGTTTGTTTACATTAAGCATACAGTTCACACACACACACACACCCCTCCACCCTTTATCTTGCCTCCCTTGCTTTCCCATTCAAATAAAAGCAGCATGGCTTTCAAAAAAATACAAACCTTACTAGGCACATGGAAAAGTAGTAGTCCTGTGGCAGCAATTGGCAAGGCAGGCACTGTGCAGCACAAGGAAGCAGAAATAGCAGGTCAGCAGCACAAGGAAGCTAGTAGAGCAGGTTAGCAGCACAAAGGTGGCAGGGCAATTCAGCATGGCCACCCCCCCTGGACGGACCAGAACACCCACTCTCCCCACCCCACAGACCTGCATGCCCACTCAACCCACAAACCAACAGGACCACTATCCCCACCCAGACGAACCTGAACGGCCACACTCCACAACCCCACAGAAACAGACAAACATAGAATTTGACGGCAGATAAGGACCGCTTGGCCCACCCAGTCTGCTCATTTCCCTACTTAAAGGATAAGCTGCAGATCCTAGTTAACCAACAGCCTACTTCCTCCTACCTCAACCCCCTAGAATTGCCTTGTCTGTCCCATGCATTCTTGAATTCCTCCACTGTTTTTGACTCCACAACCTCCTCAGAAGGGCGTTCCATGCATCCACAACCCTCTCCATGAAAAAATACTTCCTCACATCACCTCTGAGCCATCCCCCCCTCTATCTTCAAATTGTTCCCCCTTGTTCTTGCACACCTATTTTTCTGAAAGATGCTACCCTCTAGGACTTTCTATCATGTCTCCCTGCTTTCCTCGAGGATATACATATTAAGCTCCTTAAGTCTCTCTTCGAATGTCTTCTGGTGCAGACTCTACTCGCGAGCAGCCAGGACATTCTCACCCCCAAACAGACCGGCATGACAACTCTCCCCACCTCAACAGACCAGCAGATCCACTCCCCCACCCTAATGGACCGGCATGGCCACTCCCCCCACCCTAGCAGATTGGCATGGCCACTCTCCTCACCCTAACAGATCAGCACTTCCACTCCCCCCACCCTAATGGACTGGCACGGCCACTCTCCCCACCCCAACAGACCAGCAGATCCGCTCTCCCCACCCTAACAGACCAGCACGGCCACTCTTCTCACCCCAACAGACTGGCACAGCCACTCTCCCCAACCAGACAGACCGGATGGACACTCTCCCCACCCAGATGGACAAGACGCATACTCTCCCCGCCCTGACAGACCAGACGGACACTCTCCCCACCCAGATGGACACTCTTCCCATCTGGATGGACCAGACACACACTCTCCCCCCACCCAGATGGACCAAACGGACACTCTCCCCACCCTAACAGACAGGCATGGCCACTCCCACCACCCCAACAGACCAGCAAATCCACTCCCCCCACCCCAACAGACTGGCATGTCCACTCCTACTACCCCAACAGACCAGCAGATCCACTCCCCCCACCCTAGTGGACCAGCACGGCCACTCTCCCCACCCTATTAGACTGGCACGCCCACTCTCCCCACCCTAACAGATCAGTACATCCACTCCCCCCACCCTAACGGACCAGCACGGCCACTCTCCCCACCCCAACAGACCAGCAGATCCACTCCCCCACCCTAGTGGACCAGCATGGCCACTCTCCCACCCTATCAGACTGGCACGCCCACTCTCCCCACCCTAACAGACCAGCAGATCCACTCCCCCCACCCTAGCAGACCAGCACGGCCACTCTGCCCACCAGATGGACCAGACGGACACTCTCCCCACCCAGACAGACACTCTCCCCACCAGGATGGACCAGATGCACACTCTTCCTTCCCAGACAGACCAGAAGGACACTCTTCCCACCCAGACGGACCAGACAGACACTCTTGCCACCCAGATGGACCAGAACAGCCACACTGCCTGCCCAGCCCCATCAGCACGGCAATTTTCACCACCCTGGAACTTCGCAGCCACTTCCCTTACCCTACCCCACCAGCATGGCCACTCTCACACCCCGACTGAGCTGCACGGCCCATCTATCCACTCCACCAGCAGGGCCACTCTCCCCACCTGAAGGGCCAGCTGGAAACCATCCCCACCCAGACAGATCAGCATGGTCACATTCTCCACCAGCACAGCCACTCTCCCCACCTTGAGGCTATAATAACCTCCCTGAAATCAAAATGTTATGCCTTTGCTGGTCTCCCTTTAGTAAACCACATGTAAAAGAGAAAAACTAAGCCCTACAACCATGACCATTCAGACCAACCCCAATGTGCCAGCTGCCCCTCCATCTTACCTTACAATGGAACTGATAGGTACCCCCCTGCCACTCTCATCCAGCTTTTGAATGCATAATTTATTACACACAATTAAAGAAATAGCAGTGTTGGTCTGCATGCCCATGACAGAAGCTTGGAGCACTATAACAACGTCGACAGACAGTCGGATAGACACAGTGGAAAGTTTTTTTTTTTTTGTTTTTTTTTTAATTAAGCCCCGCCGCCATGGCCAGTTAGGCCAACGCCAGTGTGCCAGCTGCACCTCCACCATCTTACCTTACAATGGAGCTGATAGCACCCCCCCCCACTGCTCCTGTCATTCAGCTTTTGAATGGAAAATAAACAGCAGCGTAGGTCTGCACGCCCATCACGGAGCTTCGAGCTCTTTAATGATGATTTTTAAAAAAACTGTTCCACTGTGGGTTTTTTTTAAATTAAGCCCAGCCAGTTGGACCAACGCTATGTGTGCCAGCTGCCCCTAGATCTTACCTTACCTTACCTCCATAAATAAATTTTTACATTATGGCACATGCCCCCCCCCATCCAGCATTTCTTGAATGTAAAATAAATAAATAGTAGCGTTTTCGGTCTACACCCCTCACTCCCATCACAGACCTTCAAGTGCTGGCTTCATCCATGTTGAATAGTAGGCTGAAAACAGGAGAAATGGAGAATAAATATGGTACCCCGCACAAGCAACTGAACAGACACAGTCAACAGATATAAAATAGCGGCTTACAACCCCCCAGACAGCAGAATACTGCAAAATCAGCACAAAACTTACTTAGGCAAGTAGAATTCAGGCAGAATGAGGATAGCGATAGCAGCAGCAAAGTAGAGTGGAAACACACTACACACCAATTTACGGCTCTGAGTTCTCGGGGTCAGTGAGAACAAACGCAGTTTCTGTTGTTGGCGCTATTTTCCACTGACCAATGGGAATTTCGCCTTTCCGACTGCATCACCGCATATGTGGTAAACCACTGTTCCTGCCACGGGTGCCTCCTCCCAGCAGTTCTGCCCTGCCAGAGCGGTGTAGGAATTATGTAGTGGTATCAGTTGAGGAATGTGCCACTGCTCCTCAACCCCACCCCTTCATGAGCCCACCATAGTCCAGCCACTCCTCCTTCCTAGCATCCTCTGAAGTAATGGTGGCAGACATGGAGGCCCCTGGGTGGAGGAAGAGGTCCCCCGAATCCTACCCAACTTGGCCTGGAGTCTAGCAACCTCCTCATTCAACCCAGAGAGGTGTGTGCAGATGGGGCATCATCGCAGTCTCCAGAAGGTCTCTCTGAAAAATACCACCCCACAGTCACTGCACTGCACCACTTTCAGCATTCTCATCTTCTGTTCTTCCTTTGTTACCTGGAAATACTTTTGTACCCTTACCCCAATAGGGTGTTCTAGTTTTATCCTTTGTTGTTTGTGTCTATTTGTGTTCCCTCGTGCCTTGTTTAAATCTTTTTACACATGTACCCTAGATCGGTGTCACTCCCATTCCCAGTTTTGGCCTACCTTTGACCTTACACCCCTTCCCAGCAATGATTGTTATACAGTAGTGAGCAGGTGCCTTGCCCTGGTTGATTGGCAGACTCCCCTGCTTCTCCGCTTCCATCTGCTGATGACATATCAATATCAGCATCAAACTGCATGTGCAAAAGTTCTGAATCCTGATGCTGTGTAGACTGGGGGCTGTTTGTTCAAGTGTCAGTGTGATTAGGGTGGCTTGGAAATGGCTTCAGCTCTAGCCCACAAGATTAAGGGTTTGAGATACACACCTACTGTACCAGGTGCTGTCCTTCAGGTAAGATGTTAAATGGAGGGCCTGTCTGCTCATCTCTAGTGGCCATCCAAGTGAAAATAGTGGATCTTTTGGCACTTTCTGTAAGAGTGGAGGATTACCCAGGTGTCCCGTTTTGTCAAACATACTGCGTCCTCTCAGCAAGCAGCAGGCCTTGCTGTTCTCCACAGCTGTAAGTGGGCTGTAGCTTAGTGTACAATAGTCACCCATTTTGTCTATTTATAAACCTGCCCTGCACCGCCAGAATGTAACTCACTACCTGGCCATAGTGGGCATGAATGGAACTATATTTATTTATCTATTGACTTTTAATAAACGGGTAGGCTTACTGAGACAAAAAGACCCTTTTTTCAGGGGCAACCCAGATTTAATTATGGGGAGAACAATGTGACATATTGGCATACATACAACAGCAGTGACAGTAATACAGAGAACAAGTGCAGTAGTATAATAACATACATATTATTAGAAACTGAAATTCAACTACAGTAAAGACAGTCTTTCCTTTCGGTGGCTGTGAGTTTAAATCTTGGCACCTTTTTGCTGTGGTTTTACAAATAATTCCTCTACAATCAGGGGCGAACGATTTTGAATCTTGGTACCCTGTTTCTTTGATTTTACTGTCACCCCATCTACAGTCAGATTATTAGATATAAACAGTGTCTGTGTAGATCAGTTGGGAGACTTCCCACCTCTGGGCCAGATAGTTGTATAGTAGATCCAAGTCCCACACTAACAGGGCCCCTACTTTTCTGCGGCACAGTGGCACCAAGTTCTGCGGCAAGACTACCATTTGCCGCAGAACTTCTGCGGTGGTGGTTTGTAATTTCTGCGGAAGTTCTGTGGCACTAACAAACTACCACATCACAGTGTCAGCTTGTCATGCTGACTTCACGTTCATGGCAGTGGTTATAGCAATCAGGATGGTAGAAAGCACAGTAACACTAGTTCAAAAAATAACAGACTTATAAAAATAATGTTATGCCTAAAAAAGCAAAACAAATGTCTCTCCCTTAAGGTCCTAGCCTGTTGCATAAATGACATATGCAGAGGGGATCTTATGTAATAAATAAGGTATTTCTATATGCATGCTATCTATCCCACTAATAAGGTTTCCACTGTCTATCACTTATATATTTGTATGTGCTTTCTACACCACTCATGAGTTCCCACTGTGTATCACTTACATATTTATATGCAATCTGTAACATACATACAAATATGCATGTGTGTGTGTGTGGAGAGAGACAGAGATACTGTATATGTGTGTGTGTGTGTGTGTATATATATATATATATATATATATATATATATATATATATATTTTTTTAATTTCCATGAACTTGCATCCTCATTCATACAGGTCCCAATGGAAATGGAATAGAGGATTATTGCAAAACTCATTTTTCATGTCAACCCGCTTTCCCTGACATACTGCGTAACACCATCAGGCCATGACATGCATGTGAACCAATTGTGAGATACAGCTCTCCGGCCCATCGCAATGTGTCCACCATGTGATGGAACACTGCACCATACCTTCCCAGGCTCCGAACAGTGATGTGTTCCACCAATCCTTGTGCTGCCCAGCCAGCTCCCAGAGCTAATCTCTGAACCTGAGTTGCCGGCATGGAAACACAGCATGCTACCCTCTGGCCCAACAGCTGTCCCTGCACACAACATTTCTCAATAACTTTTAGGTGATTCTATCAACCAATGACAATATGTAATCAATAACCCTGGCAAAAATGCATACAGTGCAATTATTTATTTAACAGGTCTATTCTTTCAACAGTCTACACATTATTATATTTCACTTTTCTGGGCATAATGACTTTATTTTTCTTAAAAATTTAGACAGTTAAATTCATTTTACCAGTTATTCATTTCAGATAGCGTCTCTATACCTTAAAGGCACAAATAGGTTTGTACAAAGCGAGGTATGGACTTAACAGGTCTGTGCTATTGACAAGGTTTTAAGTTGGCCCTAGTGCAACAATGTAAGACTGAAAATTGTATTAGGCTGTAGTGCAGGTTGAGTAAATATCACCATGCATGATGTGCTGTGCCGCCATCTCTGGCAGTGGGAGCTGTGGTAGGTAAGTGACTATTCATTTCTGTTGCAGAATGCAGCCATTTCATTAGCTAATGTATGATGTTATAGCAATGATAACATCACATTCTGAACATATAGGGGCGGTTTTGGATATAAAAAGAGGGGAAGGGAACCAGATTCTATGTATAAACAGAAATATTAATAAAAAATCACCAAGAAGAGTGAATTCTGCGGCACCGCAGAAGTTCTGTGGAAGATTGCAAGTTCTGCACAAAATTCTGCGGCCGCAGAATTCTAGGGGCCTTGCTAAAGACCTATGCTCATATTCAGTGCTGACACAGCAGTGTAGTACTGGTGTGTGTGTGTGTGTGTGTTCCACACAACATAAGTTCACACCCAGTGCAGCCACTGCAATGCAGTACTGGTCTGTGTCCCACACTGGGGACATAAGCTCATGCCCAATGCTAACACTGCAGTGCAATACTGAGGTGTGTCCTACACTGTGAACATTGGCTTATAACCAGTGCTGACACTGTAGTACAATACTGGTGTGTGTGTCCCACAGTGGAGCCATAGGCTCATGCCCAGTACTGACACTGCAGTGCAATATTGAGATGTGTTCCACACTGGGGATCTGGGCTCATACGCAATGCTAACACTGCAGTGCAGCACCAGGGGGGGTGTTTCACACTGGAGACATAGGATCACACCCAGTGCTGACACTGCAGTGCAATAAAAGGGTACATACCACACTGGGGACTTGGGCTCATATACAGTGCTAACACTGAGGTACAGTACTACAGGTTGTCCCACACTGGGGGCAGAGGCTCGTACCCAATGCTGATACTGCAGTGCAGTACTGTGAGTGTGTGTCCCATGCCAGGGACATAGGCTCATGCCAGTGCTGACACTACAGTGGACTACCAGGGTGTTTGTCCTACTCTGGGGACCTGGGCTCATATCCATTGCTGACACTGCAGTGCAGTACTAGCAGTGTTTGTCCTACACTAGAGACTTGGGCTGATAACAGTGCTGATAGTAGAAACAAAGGTAGTGCATCACAGTGAAAAACAGGAGGGTGCAGAAGGGGGCAGCAAGCACACAAAACAAAATCTGCATTCAAGAGTGTGGCCAAAAAGTATTAAACTAGGCTTAGGCAGTTATAGCAAGCATAGCCAATGGCAGAATTTTTTTTTTAAATGAATGCTGAAAGGCAGCTTGCCCCCACGCTTCAACCACAACCTGGTATATGCGAGGGGTGGGGTATCCTTTGCCCAATGATTTTGATATACATACACATTATCTTAAATGCAACATATCTTAATTCCACCAATGCAATAACAGTAAAGGAGTGAACAAAGGAAAATACTAATTAAGAAATAGTAAAGAATATTGAGGGAGGGGTTACTAAATGAGTTCACATACAAAATAGACAAAGACCAAAAAGCTTCTTAGGGGTTAAGATCACAGCCAGTGAATGCAGGCCTGAATCAACTAACATAACTGTCACTCAAACATTTTGATATATCTGGATCTCATTATCAGGTACAAGAAACTGAACCCCAGAACACTGTTCCCCAAAGTGGCCTTGCTTTAAATGACAATGCCTATGTAAACATAATAGACTGTTATAATACTGATGAGCTATTAGCGGAAGCTAACAATATGGTAAGTGAGCACATGAATGGTGGCAGTAAAGTAGCTCTTATTGCACTCTCCGATGCCCTTAGTGATCACAACCACATTTTCATTGTACGTAAGGTTCATCGCCCCAAACCTCCCCCTAATATCATGCAGCTCTGGTCCTTTAAATCCTTAGACCATACCCTAATCAGCTCTGCACTCACTTCCACTGACTGGGCCCCCCTCTCCACTGCCATTTCTGTCGACCAAGCACTTCACTATTTTAAGGATAAATTCATTGCCACCTGGAATGCCTTTGCTCCTTTCAGATGGACCAGAGTCCATGGGCTTCACCTCCCCTGGATCACCCCCGAACTACTGGCCTGCTTCAGGGAGCATGATCGGGCCTGGAGAAAACACAAATCTACTAAACATCCAATCGACTATGCTAAGTACTGAATGCTACGCAATTCATGTACTAAAGCTACTAGACTGGCTAAGTCTGATTATTTCAACTCCTCATTCCTGACTAACACTAACTCTCCATCTAAATTCTGGAGGGTAGTTCATGCCCTATTCTCTACCCCCCTCCCCCTTCCCCTCCAGTTCTCAAAATAAATAATTCCCTAGTTTCTGACCCTGGCTCCGTGGCCAATGAATTTAATGCCTACTACACCTCGTGCTCCAAGTCTCTTCTAAATTCCCTCTCCCCATTGCCACCTACAAACTTCAGCCCTTCGCCTCAGTCAGTGCCTACCTCTCCCCATTTTCTTTTTCTATTATCTCCTCTGATGAAGCTCTTAATGCTCTCCTATCCCTCAACTCCTCTAAAGGCTCCTCACCAGATGAGCTTGATCCTAAACTTCTCTCTTTCTGCTCCTGCAATTTCTTATCCTATCTTCCTAATCCTTAACCTGTCCTTTATTTCTGCCCAAGTACCCTCATCCTGGAAACACGCTGTAGTCCTTCCTCTCCCCAAGGGTGGTGACACATCCACTCCTGGCAACTATCACCCCATTTCCCTCCTTCCTACCCATACCAAACTTCAAGAACATTTAGTTCTCTCTCAACTATCACCCTTCCTCTCTGATTCCTCCTTCTTCACCCCCTTCCAATCTGGTTTTTGGAAGAACCACTCAACAACCACCTCCCTCCTCAGGCTTACTGATTCCATCCTGTCAGGGATGGACGATGGCCTGATCACCTCGGCCATCCTTGTCAACCAAGCCAAAGCTTTCAACACTGTTTCCCATCCCCTGCTTCTTGATTCACTCTTCTCAGCTGGCCTTGCTCGGTCAGCCACCAACTGGTTTAAACCCTACCTCATTGGCAGGACCCAGTCGGTGAGAATCTTTGATTCCATCTCCCCTCCACTCCCCATCAACACTGGTGTTCCTCAGGGCTCAGTGCTTGGTTCCCTACTCTTCTCCATTTTCCTTAATGACCTTCCCACAGCCTGCTCATCCTCTTCTATCCTCATGTACGCTGACAATACTGTTTTGCACAGTTCCGGCAAAAACCCTGCTGCTGTGCAAACCAGCTTACAGCATGACTTCAACCAAGTTCAGCTCTGGTTTGCTTCTCACCAGCTTTTTCTAAACGCCAAGAAGACAGTCTCAATGACCTTTAGTACCAAGCATAGACTCTCTTGGCTCCTGGCCTTACCCACCTTTCACACCCTTGATGGGACCATCTTGGAGGACACCTCGTCATTTAGATATCTGGGAGTTTGGCTGGACCAGCACCTCAACTTCTCTGTGCATATCGATGCTATCCTGAAGAAACTGCGCCCCAAGCTTGGTGCTCTGTATAGGAATCGTAGTTGCATCCCGCTGACTGCAAGGTGCAAATTGTCCAGAAGATACTCCTCATCTTTGACTACTGTAACGTAGTCTATGGTGCTGCTCCCAAATCTTCCCTGGCCAAGCTGGACACTCTCTTTAACTCCTTCTGCTGCTCTGCTATCGACTACCAGTCCCACTCCCACCACTGTGAACTCTATCGCTCTCTAACCTTCCTTCCACTATCTCATAGATGCATCTCTCACTGTGCCAAACCAACCTCCAAATTCTGGTTCTGGGGGCTCCCCTTCTATCTTTCATCCTCTCTCTCCACTCCACCTCCCCCCACCCACTCTCTCAGATCAAATGACGCTCGCACCTTGACGGTCCCTCGCCGCTCCACCCTCATCAGTCAGACTGGTTTTGCCCATCATTTCCCTAAAATCTGGAATTCCCTCCCCCCCGAAATACAACATTCCTCCTCCAACTACTCTCTTACCTCTGCCCTACACAATTACCTTTCCCTCAGATGTTCCTGCTTTAACCCACCTTAATACCTATCCTCAGTTTCTGCCTTCCTGCCATGACCCCCCCGACAGGGCTCTCAACATCCTGAAGGGGCAAATCAGGAAATGTCTACCCCTTCTCCTCATATTCAGTTCTTGCCTCTCCCCCCTCTCTTCTCCACCTGCCCTTCTGGGTCACCAGTGTGCACAACCTAACCCCATCCTTTTTACTCCAACAGCACTTGCGTACTACCTTGAGCCTGCTCCTGGTACACTCATGCACTACAAATGGTTCTATCACATTATTACTGTTTTGTATGTTTATATGTTCTTTTGTATGATTTTGGACATGTATTGCAATTTACCCAATGTTCCACTATAGTTTATTGTACAATACCTTGTGTTACAACTGTTGCACAATCTTACAATGTTGTATTGTTTGTACTACCCACATACTATTGTAACTGATCATCCTTCACAACCCTATGTAACCCCTCCCCCCAGGTTGCACCATGAGATGAACAACTTGTTGTTCAGTGTGCCCTCCTGGTGAAACATTTCAATAAATAAAAATGACTGAAAAAATGGAAAGGCATGTTTAAGTCTCAGTTACTCCACTTTTGTTCCCAAGCAAATAATGGTGCCATAAATTAATTTAAAACAAAAATGGTTATTGCAGACATAGAAAATACCAGTGCTGACACTGTAGTGAGATACTGGGTTATGTCCCACACTAAGAACATAGGCTCTCAGCCAGCCCGGTGGCGCAGAGGGCTGAGGCACTGGATGCCACACCTCGAACCATGCCCGCGACCTGGGTTTGGGAACAGACTTGGGCACCGAGGGCTGGCAGGGGGAAGGAGAGGATCAAGCATCCAGAGGACTGCTCTCCTCTCCTGGGGAGGGGTGGCGGGGTAGCTCCACTTTGTAGTGGTCCCTGGTGGAGACCAGGGGTACTACACATAGCGGCTCAAGGAGGGACCAAGAAAGCTGGAAAAACAGCTTTGGCGCCGCTGGATGATGGTCTCCGCTCTCCATGTTCCCCATAACCTCCTGGACCCTCCTCCTCCACCACAGCAGTGCCCTTGAAATGTGGAACAAATAATGTGCTGGGGTTCCCTGTTACCCGGTGCCTTCCCCCTTGCAGGAGAGGAACCCACCCAGGGATGGGATATGCCAGGGACAACTTGGGGGTCGTTTGCAATCTGTGTGTGAGAGGGGGAGCTCCAGAAGAGGACTGCCTGGGCATGGAGCTCTAGGGGGCCCAAAGGAGAGGCGGACATCGGAGTGTGTAGGAGGAAGGTAAAAAAAGATCACTCAAAAAAAAAAAAGCACATAGGCTCATGCCCAGTACTGACACTGCAGTGGAATACTGTGTATGAGTCCCACAATGGGGACATAGGCTCATACCTAATGCTGACACTGGTGACCTGGGTTGATACTGCACTGTAGCACTGTTGGAGGGTTGTCCCACACTGGGGACATGCTGTAGGCTCATACCCACTACTGACACTGCAGTGCAATACATGGGTATGTGTCCCACACTGGGGACATGGGCTTATATCCAGTACTGGCACTGCAGTGGAATACTGGTGTGTGTGTCCCACAGTGGGGACATAGGCTCATACCTAATGCTGACACTGGTGACCTGGACTGACACTGCAGTGCAGTACTCAGGGCTCATACCCAATGCTGACACTGCACTGTAGCACTGTTGGGAAGGTTGTCTCACAAGGGGGACATGGGCTCATACCCAGTACTGACACTGCAGTGCAAAACTGGGGTGTGTTCCAGATTGAGGACATAGGTTCATACCCAATGCTGACACTGCAGTGTGAAACTAGGGTGTGTCCTAGATTGAGGATATAGGCTTATACCCATTGCTGACACTGCAGTGCAAAACTGTGGTATGTCTCAGATTGGGGACATAGGCTCACACACAGTGCTGACACTGCAGTGATATACTGGGGGCTCATACCCGATGCTGACACTGCAGTACAGTATTGGTTGGGGGGGTGCCATACTGGAGGCATAGGCTCATATCCAGTGCTGTCACTGCAGCATAGTACGGGGGGGTTATTACAATTTGGGAACTTACGGGGAGGGGGGGTTGCATATCAGGGACTTGAGCTGAAACCCAGTGTTAATGCTGCAGTGCTATAATCAGGTGTTGCCAGAAACCAGAAACCTGGGTTCAAATCCAGCACTGACACTACAGTGCAGTAGCAGGTGGTGTCCCACATTCTGGACTTGTGCTCATACCCAACACTGACACTGCAGTACAGTGTCAGGGGGTGTTTCACACTGAGGACCTGGGCTCACACCCAGCAGTAACCCAGCAATGCAGTACTGGGGGGGGGGGCTCCCACAGATAAATTATGCTCAACCCAATTACTGACACAGCAATGCAGTACTAGGGGGTGTCCCACACTGGCAGTCAGGGCTCATACCCCATACTGACACTTCAGTGCAATGTTACACATGTCCCACACTGAGGACTTGGGCTCATACTTGACACTGACTGTGCAGTGAGGTGCACTACTAAGGGGTTTCTCACATCAGAGATTTGGGCCAGTATCCAATGCTAACACTAACAGTGCTCTATTAGTGGGCATCCCGCACCAAGGACTTTAGCCCATACCCCATACTGATGTGATGTACTGGGAGAGTGCCACACACTGCGGACTTGAATGCATATCCAATACTGACACTGGACTGCATTACTAGCAGGTGTTCCACGTTACAGATTTGGGCTCATATCCAATGCTGACACTGTAGTACAGTAGTATGCGGTGTCTCAACGCTAGACACATGGGTTCCAACTCAGTGTTAACACTAGAATGCAGTATTGGGTGGGGGGTCCCACACTGTGGACCAAAACCAAATGTTGACACTGCAGTTCATTGCTAAGGAGTATCCTATACAGAGGGCTTAGGCTCATACCAAACGCTGACCCTGCAGTGCAGTACTACAGGTGTCCTACACTAGACTTTGCAACCTCTATGATGCTTATGAAATGATGCCACTGTGTCCCACACTGGGAACTTGGTTCTATATCCAACACCAGCATAGCAGTGCTGTACTAGGGGTGTCCTATACCAGAGACTTTGACTCCATCCCATTCTTGACAGTAGTATATTGTACTGGGATGAGGGTGGGGTATCACTGCTGAAGGTACCATCCTACACGTGAGTTGTTAAATTGAGATTTCTCTGTACCTCTCTGTTGGTTGTCCAGTTGCAAAAATGCAATTGCATTGGAAATACACTCCCTGTCAGTCAAGTTTTTTTCTTTTTTTTACTCAATTTGCAATGTCTGTGTGTGATCCTGTATGTGCTTAATAGCTGCTTCCTATCTTGGGCTGTACTGTCCCTGTACTTTACAATTTAACTCATTGGCATGTAAAAAAATACTTTGCAATATAGTGAGCATGAAAGGTGTTATATAAACCCAAATTATATTATATGAAATGCCCTCATAGCAGTCCCCCTTGCAGGGTTCTCAGCATCCTGAGGGGGTCCTACTGCACCTAGTCTTGTCTCCTCTCCTTCCCCTCCCCATCTACCTTTCTCCCTGGCCATTGCAGTCCTCTTGCAGGGTTCTCAGCATCCTAAAGGGGTCTAACTGAGCCTAAACATATCTCCCTTATTCTATCTAGCCACTATCTTGGCTTTCCATGATTACTAGCAGGGTCCAATGCATCCCGATGGAATATTGATTAGGCCCCATCCCCTCCACAGGTGCAAATTCTCTTTCACTCAAGGGTTCAATCCTCACTCCCTCCCTCTCCTATCACTCTCTTAATCCCTATCAACTGACTTTCCCCAACCACCTTGCAGGGTACCCCACATCCTGAAGGGTCCTCTCTTGTGTTAGGTCCTATTCCCTTTCCTAGCATTAAGTCACATCTCCTCCTTCTTTCCTCCCTCTTTAAATCCCAACAGCCTTATCTCCCTTTTTATCTTGCCCCACAGCCCCCTTGCAAGGTTCCCCACATCCTGAAGGGGTCTCTCTGGGACACTGCCTTATCCCCTTCTCTCTGGTCCCCCCAGTCCCCTTGCAGGGTTCCTCACATCCTGAAGGGGTCTCCAGGGACACGACTCTTCCCCCTCCCCCACCTAACCCTTCCCTCTCCTTCCCCCTTTTCTTTCACATAAGCACTTTTTACTTATTAACCCAGTAGTTATTATTGTCCACTCTTTCTACCTATTATGTGCAACACTGTTGTAACACTGTTTGTAACACCTGCCTTACAACTGTACATTAATGTTGATCTTCTAACTTGAATGTTTAATGTCTCATTCCTATTGCACCCCTTCTCCCCACGCTGTACTGGGAGACGAGCAACTTGTCGCTCAGAGTGCCTTCCTGGTGAAACATTTTAATAAATAAATAAATAAATAAATCTAGAGTGTCACAATGTGATCCAGTTCAGGAAGTAGCTCATTGCATAAGCACCCCTATTTATTTATTTATTAGAAAAGTCGGATTTACAACCTTTGAGTCATGGACTCATTTACAAAGGCACCTCATCGCGGGGGGTGGGTAGACAGAGTTACATAGTGTGGTTACAACAGTGAGAACAGTACAGGTGCAGAACATAGGTTACATAATAATGTTGCTTATAATATGTTACAGTCAAATACAAGGTACCCAAGGGTTACATTGGGGGTACAACCCTGGACATACCTAGACAATACCTGGAGAGGGTAGAGGTAGGGATGGGGAGTCAGGTGGGGGGGAAGGATAGTCTGTCTGGAGGACGTTGTCAAGTCGGAGAGACCTGACAGGAGGATCCCACAGTGGGATTAATTAGGTGCATCTACAGCAACGAGAGTTGAAGAGATGGTTCCGGAGGGCAATTTTGAAGGGACAAATTTTGGCAATGTCTGTGATGCAAGGTAGGAGGGAGTTGAACCAAGCAGGGGCTCGGTGATGGAAGGCCCTCTGGGCTAGTGAGATCTTGGTTCTGGGCACCAGAAAGGTGGCTTTGATGGAGCTATGGGTGGCAACAGATGAGGATGCACCCCATAGGGAAGCAGAGACCCCTTGGGGAGAGCCCTAGAAGAGACATTTTGCAGAGTAGGCAGGTCTGGTAGCACAGACGCTCCTCAAAGGTGAGCAGGTTGGCGGTGGAGTAGAGCAGGCAAGTGTGAGTGCGGCTAGGAACTCCAGTCAGGAGTCTGCAGGCCTTATTGATTGAGAGCTGGATTTTAGTCAAGGCGGTATTGTCTGCCGCAGCGTAAATGGGCAAGCCATAGTCCACGAGTGACAGGATGGAAGAGGTGATGACCAACAGGAGGGCAACTTGAGGGAGACAATCCCTATGTTGGTACAGTAGGGCTATTCGAGAATTTATGGCAGAGAATAGGGCATTGATTTGAGTGTGGAAGGTGAAAGCAGAGTCAAAAGTGATGCCTAGATATTTGTAAGCGGTCACTTGCTCCAGCAGGTGCAGAGTGCTGGGGAGAATGAAGAGGGAGGCATTCTTGGCCTTGTTTTGGTGATGTGAGAAGAGCATTGACTTAGTCTTCTTTAGGTTAATGATAAGTCGGTGGTCAAGGAACCACTTTTCAGCTTGGTTGTAGGTGTGCTGGTGGGATACCTGGAGAGAAGAGGGATCAGGGTGGGATGCAAAGAGAACCACATCATCGGCATAGAGGAGCATTTTTCCTGTGTAGGAGCCAGGGAGAGTGTTGAGGTAAAGGCTGAAAAGTACAGGGTCCAGAATGGAGCCCTGGGGTACCCTGGAATAAACGGGCCAGGTATTGGACAGGAACTGTTTATCTTCACATGCTGGGATTTAGCAGAGAGGTAGCTGGAGAACCAGGCAAGAGGCCCAGTGGAAAAGCCGAGTTGGTGGAGGGAGTTGAGCAGGAAGGGGTGACAAACAGTGTCAAAAGACTTGGAGTGGTCTATGAACACTGCGCCTGCAAGGTTGCCGGAGTCAAGAGCAGAGTGCAGGTATTGAGAGAACTCCAGGAGAGCAGTAGTGGTACTGTGTCCTGGGCGGAAACCATGTAGTTCTAGGTACATTATGTCATATCTATCCAAGTACTAAGAGAGTTGAATAGACACTATTTTTTTCTAGGGCTTTAGAGAGCAAGGGGAGGATAGAGATTGGCCTGTAGTTGTTAGGCATGGACTGATCTGTACTCTTATGTAAAGGAGTGATTTTGGCTGATTTCCAAGCACTGGGAAACTGACCAAGGCATAGAGACCAGTTTAATAGATCTGTAAAGGGGGACATCCAAGACCAGGCTGAGGATCCTGGAGTCTAGGGGGTCACAGCTGGGGTTGTTGCTACCAAGGGCTTTTAGCAGGTGCGGCCTGGCTATGTGGGGGGATGTAGTGTGCAGGTAGAAAGGAGGATGATCCAAGGCAGGGGGATAGAGGTGGGGATTGGGTCAAAAAGTTGTTTCGGAGGACAGAGCTTAGGTCAGAGAAGGTAGTATTAAGGCAATCAGCTATGTGAGTTGGGTCTGTAGTGACTGTGCCATCGATGGAGAGCTGGGACGGTGGGGGTGGAGCGGGTCTTCCCATTAAGCTCTTTCATGCTGTCCCAGAAAGTCTGGGTGGAACCCCTGGTGGATATGAGGATGATCTGATAGTGCTCTGCCTTGGCCCATCTAATGGCCCAGGTGCACTGATTATGTGCTGCGTTGTAGGCTTGTCTATCAGCCAACTTGCCCGATTCGATAGCGATGTGCCAGAGATTATCCCTATGCTTAAGTTTTTGGATAAGGGATGGGGAGATCCATGTGGCAATTTGTTTTTTAGTACAGATTATGGTGTGGGGGGGGGTGAAAAGGTCACATGCCTTGCTAAAGGCATTGGTGAAGAGGTCTAGGGCAGAGTCAATATCAGGTGCATGATGGATGGGGGACCAGTTGCTAGATGCAATTTTAGCTTTCTGAGACCCCTGGGGCATAGGTGCAGGCGCAAGGTGACCTGGGACACAGATTTCGGTATGGAGGATGACCAGAAACAGAGGACAGGTGAGTGATCACTAAGTGAGTCAGGGAGGACATTGATATTCCAGATTTTATGAGGGTGGTTCGATAGTATTACGTCTAGGAGGGTGCTGGAGCCACTTGTCCAGTTGAATCTAGTGGGCTGGGTGACTAACTGGGACATGTCTAGGGCAGTGAAGGAGTCCCTAGTATGGGAGGCAGTGGTACCAAGCCAATTGACATTAAGGTCACCTAGGATGAGTTGCTTGGCTTTGTGTGGTAGGGAGGCAAGGTAGTCGATGAGATACTGGACCGCTGGGTTCTGCTTCCTCGGGGATATGTAGGAGACCATGAGGAAGATCGGTCCCCTGGCTGGGTTGGGGGTAATTTTTAGAGTGAGGGCTTGGGCACCATAGTCAACCTTGGGGGCAGGGAATGCATGGCTAAGGGTGTCCCGCATGTAGATTGCACACCCACTGCCGTGTCAGGGGTTGTTTTGGAGAGCCAGGTCTCTACTAACGCAATAATATTGGGTTGGTGTTGTACAACCCAGCACAGGAGTTTGGAGGATTTCTTTAGAAGGCTGCATATGTTCAGTGATACAACGTGGAAACTGGCTCCAGAGTGGGGTTTGGGAGGGCTAGTTGGCATAGGTCCAGGGTTTGGGTGTATATTCCCAGAGAGCAGTAAGAGCAGAGTGATTAATCTAATTAGGGGATGATGGTGACAAGGACCCTTAGCGTTGTGCCGATGTGAAGTCCTGATAGTAGGGGTGCAGGGGATGGGTAAGGCATGTAGGGTAGGTATGGCAAGGTAGAGGTGGGTCCAGGATGGGCCTGGGAGGGCAGAGGGAGCGTGGGTGTTGGTAGGCTGTGGATGCAGAGGAGTTGGGGTGGTGTCCAAGGCGGGAGGGGGCCGAGCTGTTTGGGGTGGCTTAGGGGAGAAATGCTCAGGGTGGAGGGCAGGGGCACAGATGAGGGGTGGTCTGAGCCAGAAGGGTAAACATGAGCAGACCTAGTAAAAGAGCGATGGTGCCCATTGATTTGTAGTAGGTAGCTGGAGGTAAAACTGAGCCAGCAGTGGTGTGCCAGCTGTGAAATTAGCTGAAGCACAGGGCAATTTTGGTGAAATGCCTAGAAAGAGTCACTGTAATATTGCAATGACACTAGTTCTAATTTAGTGATATTGTTGAAAATTCAGCTGAGGCAAAGATGCCAGCTACTGGGATGGTTTGGCTAGCATCTGTGCCTTAATTACAACTTGCTTCCTTGGCCTGGCTAGGTGAAGTGTGCTCCAGCTTGAGGGAGGAAAGGAGGGTTGGTTAGCTCACATAAGTACCCCTTGCCACCAAGCCCAAATCACAACTCACTGCCCTGATCGGGGGAGGCTCCAGATGTACTCCAGATCCAGGAGGGAGGGCTTATTAACTGACTTTGTGAGCATCCCTTAGTAGCTGAGAATGAATGGCCCTGATGTTTGACATGGACATTGGCCCATGACTGCAGGATCTGATGTGGATGGAGATACCAAGACTATAATGAGGCAGATTTCAGGGAGAAAACACTCCTCTTATCCATGAATTATGACTCCAGTGCAGCTGCCAGACTTCCTGTCCCATTAGAAGGAATCCTGAGACCTCAAAGGTGCCCTGCTGTGGGTGATAAGTTGCAGGGTTGAGCTAGTATGCAAAAAGGTCATGTTTCACTTCAAATAAGGGAGACTGGTGGGGAAGGGCAGCATGAAATAAGCAAATTCCCTGTGTATAGAAGAACTGGCCCTGAATTTTATAAACCCCACCCCTTCCTCAGCCTCAGAGCCTGCTGCTTCTAGAGCCAGGATCTCAGAAAATGGCAATGAAATTGAGCAATATCATCCTGCCTTTTTGGAAGGCAACTTCCTTAGACTTGTAGATAGGACTTAAAAGCTGGGGTCATAGGTGATAATAAACTGTCACTTGAAGCACAGATGGTAGCTGTTGCCCGTGGTGGATTTTTCCACCTTGGAAATATCGGCCAGCTTAAGCCCTATCTTGCTTGTAAAAAGCTGGTGACAGTGGTGCATGCCTTTGTGACATCCAGGTTTGACTACTATAATGCTCTATATCTGGGACTTTCGAGGTTTGGTGCGCCATCCCCAACTAGTGCAGAATACTGTGGCCAGGTTGATACCTGGCACAAGCACATTTCATCATACATCAGCTGTGCTGCGTTATCTGCACTGGTTCACAGTTAGATGGCATACCACCTTCAAGAATTGCTTGACAGTTTTCAAGGTCATGCATGATCTAAATCCTGGCTACATTAAAGACCTCCTTCATCTCCGGATTGTCTTTTCCACTCCGCAGGGGAGAATTTCATTGAGTTGCCATGGGCCACCAAAAGTCCTCTGGCAACAGAGCCTTTGTTTTGGCAGCTCCCCAGCTGTAGAACTACCTCATGATTCATCTCCAGCACTCTGTATTTCATCAGTGGAGGCCTTTAAAAAAGCTTTAAAAACTCACTTATTCTCTCTGGCATTCTATGAACATAGCTACTTGTTCTGCTTCTCCCTAAACTACGAAAATACATGCATTTCAAGATTTTATGCATTTTTTATATTTTTTGTATTTTTATGCAGTAGTGGGACTTAAACAGAAGCTCTTTTTTATTTGTCTCAAAGTTCAATATCCTTTTGTAGTTCTAAGGGATTCAAGCAGTTATTTTCCACTTGTTCCATAAGATCTCTTCAATGTGCTCACTGAAAAAGCCCAGGTCCACCTCGAAAGTGATTACGTTTTTTCTGATTTGTCAAACAAAAAACTCTCTGGTATTTGGGATATACGTATCTGGTACATTAGGAAATTATAACTGTTGGTTGTATATTAAAACATGTATGATGATTATTTTGGTTTTGCTATATTACAGTGTGTGGTGTCCCTGATGCATGAATCAATCAATCAATCAATCAATCAATCAATCAATCAATCACCTGGTTAAATAAAGACTTTGATTGATTGATTGATTGATTGATTGATTCATGCATCAGGGACACCACACACTGTAATATAGCAAAAACAAAATACCAGAGAGTTTTTTATTTGACAAATCAGAAAAAACGTAATCATACATATTGAGGGTGGGTGGTGGATGTAGGGGGTTGGCCAGAGGGGCATCATGAGGGGTTTCAGACCAGGGC
Source organism: Neoceratodus forsteri (assembly GCA_016271365.2). Lineage (NCBI taxonomy): Eukaryota > Metazoa > Chordata > Ceratodontiformes > Ceratodontidae > Neoceratodus > Neoceratodus forsteri. The sequence continues at coordinate 614,447,256 of CM057452.1, forward strand.
GAGGGTAAAGAAGAATTATCTCCTTTTGGCCTTCTAACATAAGATATTTTAAATTATAAAAATCAAAAGCAATCCAAAATCCAGAGTTTTAGCTCCCAAAGGTAAAGAGTAAGATGTGCTTGCAAAATGGGCGATATCTTAAAATGCTCATTTAGACCTGGTGCACTTAAACCCCCCAAGGTAAACATCCACTATGTTTCTTTCTTTAACAAAGCAGCTTCTAAATTCCCACATCAAACCCAATGAGACTTTTCAATGCCATAAAAGATCCATTTATTCTCAGCATTCCCCCCAGCTGCATAAACATAAACTGCCAAAATGTTCTCAGTTTTTTGTCTCAGTGTCTCTAACATGTTCTCCCATACATAATTTAAATGCCCTTTTTGTCTTTCCTATGAAATGCACACCACATGTGCATTCCGCTCTATAAATTAACCCACATGTATCACAAGTTATAAGTTCCTTAATGTCAAAATTCCTCATTCTTGTTGGACCTCTAAACTGTTTGCGTTTTTTAACATATTTACAATACTTACACCTGCTGCATGTGGCACAACTTACGGCTCGTGTCATACTCCAGATATATCCTTTCTGTTGTGGAAGTGGTTAAAGTGAATGTTCTAGCATACTGTCAGGATTTCTGCCCTGTCTATACACACACATTAGAGAATGCTGCACATGTCTGTGCAACACTGGATGTGTCTGAACAATGTGCCACTTTTTTGTATAATCTGTCTTACCTGTTATGAGCATTTGTTATAAATTGAAAAATATTTCAGCCTCTCTTCCCCTCTTTCCACACTTTCACTGTTCACTGCAGACAAAAGGGCAGCTCGATCTTTTAATCCCACCAATTCCCTAGCAACAGAAACATCAGATTCTTTATATCCCTTGCCAAGAATAAATTGGTTATTTCAATCAATCAATCTTTTTCTGAAAGAACTTCTAGTACCCTACTGCCCAGAGCAATCATTCTGCTCGGCTGACTAGGGGTTGCTAGAGATTCCAAGGGTGAATCTGAAATCATCTGGTGCGAGAGCTTTTTCTTATGCTGCTCCCACCTTTTGGAATTCTCTACCCCATCAGTTACAGGAGTGCACTTCTGTGGAGGAATTTAAGAATGGTTTGGAAACTTTTCTTTGGCAAAAAGCCTTTCTGGAGATTTGAACTGTTTATTTGATATGACCTTTTGACTGTATCAAGTACTACTGGATTTTATAATGGTTGTTTTAATTGTTTTAAAGTGTATGGCGCCTTGAAAATAGAAAGGTGCCACATAAATAAAAATTATTATTATTATTTATTTAACCAGGCAGAACATCTTTGAGCAAGCTCATTTACAAGATGGTCCTGGGAAGACAATAGGCAATTACATCAATCAACGAAGATTTACAAGTGAACATAAATTGGTAACACATTTGTATATACAGAATACACACAGAGAGTGGCATATATGAATACACATAAGAAGAGATGCATGAGCACAATAGGTTATACAAGGGATTACATAGGATACAAGTACTTTTTTAAAGAAGTGAACATGGTACCTAGGTTAGTACAATATCAAAACTACAACATGTCCTTTCATAGGATACACAAGGAGGGAGACAAGGTAAATAGAGTAACAGTGCTTAAGTGCTTAGGGAGGTGAGTAGCTAGGAAGGTAGTTAAGGGTGAATGGCGAAGTGGATTAGGGAGAATCATGGGGAGTATGGGAAGGTAGGGCAGTTAGTAGGTGGACATAGGGAGGAGGAAGGAAAAGTAAGGGTAGCACGGTGAGAAAATAGGGGAAGAGATGAAAGGAATGGGTGCAATAAATTAGGGTTGATGACAGGGAAGAGAATGGGGAGAGTGGTAAAGAAGGTGAACAAGAACAAGGGCATTGAAGGTAATGGAACTTGGTGGCGGGGGGGGGGGGGAGAGAGTGCCAGATGCTGGAGTATATTTCATTTGTCCTATTTCCAAAACTCTCATTGGTACTGCAGTTTCTACAAATCCAAAGGAATTGACCTCTTGGAATATTACTTACAACATGTGATGGGTGATAAATGGATTCTTCCAGGAATGACTTAGTGTTTGTATCCTTCCAAATTAAATCAGTTTCAATGACTCCAGTTGTCCCCACACTGATTTCCAGGTCCAGAAATGTTATTCTTTCTTTACTATATTTTAAAGAGAATCTCAAATTCACATTGGACCTATTTAAGTAATCCACAAACTTTTAACTGTGATTCTGTACCTTTCCATATTAATAGCAGACCGTTAATATATCTGCAATAAAGATCAATATATCTAAAAAAAAGGATTTGGATCTGTATCCTGGTTGGTGATGAGCTCCCATAACCCTAGATATAAATTTTCATAAGTAGGAGCTAGGGACACCCCCATTGCATACTGTGAATTTGATCCTAGAAGCATCCATTTGCCACCCATCACATGTTGTAAATCATATTCCAAGGGGTCAATTCCTTTGGCTTTGTAGAAATTGCAGTACCAAGGAGAGTTTTGGAAATAGGGCAAATGAAATCACCAATATATTCTTGGCAAGGGGATACAAAGAATCTGATGTTTTTGTTGCTATGGAATGGGCGAAATGGGTGGGATCACAAGATCGAACCACCCTTTTGTCTACAGTGGAGGGTGAAGATGTGCAAAGTGTGGAAGAGAGGCTGAAATATGTTACATACAACTTATAGCAAACGCTAAGGGGTAAGTCAGATTATACAAAAAACTGGCACATCATTCAGGCAGATCCAGTGTTACACAGATATGTGCAGGATCCCCCAGTGTTTGTATACAGACAAGGCAGAAATCATGGAGCTATGTTGGTACATTCACTTCAACCACTACCACAACAGAAAGAATATGCCTGGGGTATGACACCAGCCACAGGTTGTGTCCCATGCAGCAGGTCCAACAAGAATGAGGAGTTTTGACATTAAGGAACTTATAGCTAGTGATACATGTGGGATAATTTATAGAGCAGAATGCAACTGTGGCATGCATGATGGAGGAAAGACTTCAAGGGCATTTAAATTACAAATGGAAGAATATATTAGAGACAGTGAGGCAGAGAAAACTGAGAACATTTTGGCAGCTCATGTTAAATATGTGGCTGGGGGGGAACTAAACATAAATTGATCTGTTATGGCATCGAAAAAGTCTCATTGGTTATTGTTACAGTTTTGTACTTCTTCAATAACATTGTTACAAAAAAAGTTTCATTGGAATTGGATGGGATTTAGAAGCAGCTTTGTTAAAAAAGGAAACATTGGATGTTTACCTTGGGGGGGAAGGGGAGTTAAGTGCCCCAGGTCTAAATTAGCATTTTGAGATATTGCCCATTTTGTGAGCGCTTCTTAATCTTTACCTATGGGAGCTATAACATTGGATATTGGGTTTATTTTTATTTTTATAATTTAAAGCATCTTATGTTTGATGGCCAGAACGAGATAATTCCTCTTTACCCTCGCCCTGGTCTGAAACCCTTTGTGCTGCCCTGCCCGCCAAACCCCCACCCACCCTCAATGTATATGATTACATTTTTTCTGATTTGTCAAAAAAACTCTGGTATTTGGGATTGTCACAGTGTGGCTCTGTGAAGGATCAGGGGCCCTGGAATTTTTGTGTTTGCTGTTTTGCTTAAAGCCCCTTTTTGGTAGGATAGCCATGTATGAAGCTAAAAGTAAATAAATGAATGTAGGACTTATTGTTTAAACATAAGTTAAAAGAAAGAATAGAGGAGTGCAGCAAGGAAAAGGGAAGGGGGGGCTGAAGCTGTAGTGGGTTCCTTATATTTTTCTCTCTCTCTCTGTTGTATAATTATGAGTGCCTTGTTAGCTGCCCTAGGAAGTTGCAATAGTGTGCATCATCGCACAGATAAGCTGTATAGAAACCCCTCTTAGAAATGCAAGAGGAAGCGAAGACTTGCAGTAAGGCTCTGTGCCTGCCTTTAGAGAATTAAATTAATTTAGATGAGTGCTGGATGTTTTTGCCAATGACATCTGCATGGTTGGGGTATACTTTTTAGTTGAAGGAAAGGAATGGTAATTCCTTTTGTCAACCACTTCTTCAATTAAACAAAAGGTATCTGCACTATATAGAGAGGGATGGGTTTAAAGTGAAGGGCGAAAAGAACTCAGTGGAAGCCGCTACCTTTAAGCACTCCTGTTCATTTCAAAGCACTACTGAGAGAGAGAACTGAATCCCTTCTCTAAATGCTGTTGGGATTCATTTCATAGTCGCTGTTTTCCTTTTGGAGACTAGACAAGCAGTCCAGTGTAATTTTACTACTTGGGAGTCATGTCTATAAAATGCATGGTGTAGCGCACTGGAATGCATGCGCTGCTCCTCTAAGAGGACATATGAGTTGGCTGTAAATATTAAGCAAGGGTATTAAAATACAGCAAGAAGACAGCCCTGGAATGTATACGTTGCCCTTAGCCCTCATAAAGTTTCCCAGTCAGAAGTTTGGTATGCTTATAAAAAATTGGAGTTCAGTGTAATACTTAATTTATTTACATGTCCTCTTCTGTATTATTGTAAAATAAAGATAAGCATAGGAGCAGGGTACTATAAAAGCCTCAATGCTTCTGTATATCTCAGCTTCAAAATGCTACTCGCGAGTGTGAGTGTTTAAAAGTGTACCATCTCACAATGGGAATAGGCGTGGGCTGTACCTCCGCATTTGTAGCAGAATAGGGCATGGTTTTAGGTGGGGTTCAGTTGTGTGGGAGATGAGCAGGAAAGAAAAACAAATGAACTCGCATGGAGAGAAGAAACCAACACTTAATGTGTTTACTTCATAGTGGATTCTCTACACTAGCTTTGCCCTTGTGGTTTCTGTTTCCTGCAATGCCCTTGCTTGTTTGGTGCTTCAGTTTTGGGGTTTGTGCAACAGGCTGTAAACATGCTACTAAAAGGAAGGCTGTTTTTTTTAGCTACATCCCCCCTACTTGTAGCAAGTCAAGGCATACAGTACATTTTAAATTGTTACTGGAATAATAAAATAAAGAAAAGCATGTCTTCAAGAACCTGTTTCATGGTTATGGCAGAGATTGGGTCAGAGAGCTTAGGGGAAACTTGTTGCTGCTACAGGACTTGTGCTATATCACCGTCCGGCCATAAATTAACCCTGTATATACTGCACAATTGATTGATGGGTGGTGTTTCAAGGGATGTTTAGGATAAAAATGTTAAAAGGCTATAAAAATAACTGTGCTTGACTGTATGACATATTATTATGTATTAAATAATGAATATATTTGTTCTATTAAGTTTAGAGTTAGTTTGAATTAATTTTATGTATTAAATGTTAATGGATGGAGTTAACTCATCACATGATTTCCTCATTCTGTATAAAAGCACTGTCATTTGAGCTGTGAAGTTAGATAGGTTTTGGGTCTGGAGGTGAACTCCAGGGAGCTCTGTAAAGGGCTCTAGAGGTGTTGGACATTGTCTAATTCCTGTGCTAAATGATTATACTATGTTGTCGAATAGTTTGCTGTAATGTATGTGTCCTGATTTGAAGAACTTTTGAAGAAGAGCAATAAAATTGAACATTTAAAGACTACTCATGTGTCAGACTACCAGAATTGTCCACATATTCACCTGCGCTCTGTGACATATGGTGGCAGTGGTGGGATTCCGATAGCCCACGTGGGATTCTGATAGCCCAGGTGGGATCGATTGGTCTGTATAAGGCCTGGTGGATAGTGCAGGACAGTACAGCACTATCCATAATCTTTGGGGTTGCTAGACAGCCCATAGTGGAAATGCAATGTATTCCCTTGGATTCTGATTGTGATCGGTGGTGATGGAGACAGCAGAGAGAAGGCTGTGGAGGGACGGTGCGGCCTTGCCTGATCAGAGGTTGGACTGATGGAACCGATCCAATGGATGTTTGATGAGTGGATGGAGGCGGAGAGCCGGTGGAGGGATGCTGAATGGAGATACTAGGTGATGTGGAGCCAGGTAATAGAATCCAGATATATTTTTGTCCTAGAAGGGCCTGCGAGGTTGGAAGAAGAGATGCCCTGTGCAGAGTGTTTTCCTATTCTACCCCTGTTTGATGGGATGTAATGGGTAGGAGATGAGAGAATGCAGTCATCAGATAAGTCCCCAGGTGAGACTGTTTTGGACTTTGGGGCGAAGCCTACTACCCAAACAGAAGAGGCAGTGGAGGCTTAAAGGACTTACACTGCACCATGTAAAAGAAATAAAATCATGTCTAATTTATTTGCTGTTGGCTGGAACAAATTACAGGCAGATAATCCTGAGATAAAAAGCTAAGCAAATATGCTGCCCAAACAAAAAAAATACAGATACAGTTGGGGAAGAACCAATGAAGTTATGGTAGTACAAAATAAAGGGGGGTATTTTATACCATATGCGGCCAAATGCATGCACAAAGTTGATAGATGCAAGGGTAGTAATGCCCAGTACCAAAAGGAAGGATTTGTTAGATGCTATATGTATGGGAGTTCAACCAGGGGATCATGAGGAAGTTTTAGGACATCTTATTCCCTATTTTTGCTGGCCGGGGATATATGGCCAGGTGGTAGTTCATCTGGAGGGGCAGGCAGTTAGCCATCAAGAAGAAACCATTTTGTATGGGAGAGGGGTGGACCAGAGGGGCGGAGACCACTATAGGTGGCACCCTTGGAAAAAAAGGAGGCTCCCTCATAGAGAAATGGGCTGTAGATGGTAGATGCCACAGAGGGATAGAGTGAGGTCTAGTTAGTAGACATATCTATTCAAAAGGTATCTGGGATATGGTTATAGGATAGAGACATATTGCAACAACATGTAGCTGAGAGGAGATAATCCAGTAAACTAGGTCTGCACGTAAAGTGAGCATTCATTGCATTCTAAATAGGGTTAGAGGAATGGTCCTATTAATTCTGAGAAATAAGTGTATACTTTCTGTTATTCCAATTTGTTTTCTTCCATCACATGCTGGAACATTGTTATACTTATTCTTTCTTCTTTCCTACTGAAGTACTTCTCAAATGACTGAGGGGTTGGCCGCCTGCAGCCGTTTCTTCTTTTTTAATCTATCCCTGTTCTACTGCAGCTTTGTTTTGTTTTCATTTCTATGCACATTGTTTATATATTGTAGAGAGTACTAACAGCACTTCTTGATGATTGTAATGTCCAATATGGAGACTGTCAGTACAAATGCTTTCAAATAGTACAGAATGTAAGCCCCAGGGTAATTGCTGTGACAGTATTTTCTCTGGTTATGAGATTATGCTGTATAGTTAAAATGATAAGAGACCCTGGGGTGGAGCCCCATGGTGTGGGTGGGCCAGGGCTCCACAAAAAACCCTCTGTCAAAATTAAGTATGGAGACAGGACAACCAAAGAGATGGTTGCCCTCTTAAGTGGGGAAGAGTGTCACAATGTGGCTCTGTGAAGGATTAGGGGCCCTGGAATTTTTGTGTTTGCTGTTTTGCTTAAAGCCCCTTTTTTGGTAGGATAGCCATGTATGAAGCTAAAAGTAAATAAATGAATGTAGGACTTGTTGTTTAAACATAAGTTAAAAGAAAGAGTAGAGGAGTGTAGCAAGGGAAGGGGGTGGGGCTGAAGCTGTAGTGGGTTCCTTATATTTTTCTCCCTCTGTTGTATAATTATGAGTTCCTTGTTAGCTGCTCTAGGAAGTTGTGATAGTGTGCATTGTTGCATGGATAGGCTGCGTAGAAACCCCTCTTAGAAATGCGAGAGGTAGCGGAGACTTGCAGTAAGGCTTCATGTCTGCCTTTAGAGAATTAGATTTGTTTAGATGAGTGCTGGATGTTTTTGCCAATGACATCTGCATGGTTGGGGTATAGCTTTTAGTTGAATGAAAGGAATGGTAATTCCTTTTGCCAACCGCTTCTTCAATTAAACAAAAGGTATCTGCACTATATAGAGAGGAATGAGTTTAAAGTGAAGGGTGAAAAGAACTCAGTGGAAGCAGCTACGTTTAAGTGCTCCTGTTCATTTCAAAGCACTACTGAGAGAGAGAACTGAATCCCTTCTTCTCTAAATGCTGTTGGGATTCATTTTATAGTGGCTGTTTTCCTTTTGGAGACTAGATGAGTAGCCCAGTGTTATTTTACTACTTGAGAGTCATGTCTGTAAAATGCATGGTGTAGCGCACTGGAATGCAGGCGCTGCTCCTCTAAGAGGACATATGAGTTGGTTGTTGGTTAGCGCCCAAGAGGTGGATAGGTAGAAAAGGGGCAAAATTCAGCAGAAAGGCAGACAGCAAGGAGAACCAGGGATAAAGGACAACCAAGGAAGGGGCTGGAGTAGAACAGCGAGACAGTCTAGGGAGGTCAAATCATGGAAAGCCATGTGTGCCAATGCCAGGAGCCTTAGCAACACGATGGAAGATCTGGAGGCTGTCATGGTAAGGTCAGACCTGGACATTGTGGCCATCACTGAAACCTGGTGTAATGATAACCATGACTGGGAGATGGCCATACCTGGCTACAACATATTCAGAAGAGACAGGGCAGGTAGGAAGGGAGGAGGAGTGGCACTGTATGTGAAAAATGACATAAGGGCCACAGAGATCCAGGAGGAACAAAATGGGGGAGAGATACTGTGGGTTAAGCTGGAAAGGAAAATGGGGCAAGCCATCCACACAGGTGTGGTCTATAGACCACCAGCCCAGGAGGAAGAAACAGATAGGGAGCTGATGCTAGCCATCCAAATGATGGCAGACAAGGGTGAGGTAGTACTGGTTGGAGACTTCAATATTCCAGATGTGGACTGGAGCATCCCAGCAGCAGCATCAACTAGGAGCAGATTTATCCTGGACTCCCTTCAGGGTGCCTTCCTCAAGCAACTGGTCATGGAACCAACTCTGCAGAAAGCAATACTGGACCTTGTGCTTACAAACAGGGACAGTGTGATGGGGTAACAGTGGGGGAGCATCTGGGGAATAGTGACCACCAGTCATTGTGGTTTGAAATCACAGAAAGAGCAGAACCAAACCACACAAAAACACGTATCCTGGATTTTAAGGGGGCAGACTTTGGGAAAATGGGGAGATACTTGAAAGAGGCATTAAGAGGAATGGGGCAGGAATCAGGGGTTGAGGAACAGTGGGCAGTATTTAAAATGGGGATTACAAGAGCAACAGAATTATGTATTAAGCAGGTTAGCAAGAGAAAAAGAAAGAGGATACCATTATGGTTTTCTAAAGAGGTAGCAAAGAAAGTGAAAGCCAAAAAGATTGCATTCAGGCAATACAAAAAGACACAGGCAGAAGGGGATAGGGAGAAGTACCAGGAGAAGCAAAGGGAGGCAGGGAGATCAGTAAGGGAAGTCAAAGCTCAGACAGAAGAACACATTGCAAAATGAGTGGGTAGAGGGGACAAAACCTTTACAGGTACATAAGTGAAAAAGAAAGACACAGGAGGGATAGTGAGACTGAAGGGGAGGATGGGGCGCATGGAGGATGACAACAGTAAAGCTGACATATTGAACAGGTATTTCTGCTCAGTCTTTACTGAGGAAGAGGAGGGTAATGGGTCTGAAGGGAGTACAAGGGGTGAGAATGGTGCAGAAATGGACACAAGTCCCTTTACACAAAAAAGGGTCCTGAAGGAACTGGAAGTAATAAGAGTTGATAAAGCAATGTGGCCAGATGGGGTGCACCCCAGGGTCCTTAAAGAACTAAGAGAGGTGGTGGCTGAACATTCCTGTTTAGCCGATCACTGGAAACAGGGGAGGTACCCAAAGACTGGAGGAGAGCAGATGTAGTCCCCTTATACAAAAGTGGGAACAAAGAGGAAGCGGGGAACTACAGACCAGTCAGCCTCACCTCGGTAGTGGGGAAGATCATGGAAGCACTACTGAAGGAGAGATTGGTGGAACATCTGGTTGTCAATGGACTACAGGACCCAAGGCAGCATGGTTTCACCAGGGGGAGGTCATGTCAGACCAACCTGGTTGAATTTTTTGACTGGGTGACTAGGGAGGTGGATCAGTGGAGGGCAGTGGACACGGCCTATATGGACTTCAGCAAGGCCTTTGACACTGTGCCATATAGAAGACTATTACACAAACTAGGGAATATGGGTGTGGGCAGGACAGTAGTGTGGTGGGTAGGTAACTGGCTAGGTGGCAGGACACAGAGGGTGGTGGTAAATGGCTGTCACTCCACAGAGGGAAGAGTGACCAGTGGGGTACCACAGGGATCAGTGCTGGGACCAGTCCTATTCAACATCTTCATCAGTGACATTGTGCAGGACCTAGAAGGCAGAATTTCACTGTTCGCTGATGACACAAAGCTCTGTAACAGAGTAGACGCACCAGAGGGTGGAGACAGAATGAGAAGGGACCTGGAGAAACTTGAAGAATGGTCAGGGGTTTGGCAGCTGAAATTCAATGCAAAGAAGTGCAAGATAATGCATATGGGCACAAAACCCTGGCACAATATATCAGTTGGGGGGTGAGGATATAGCATGCACCAAGCAGGAAAGGGATCTTGGGGTTATCATCTCTGATGACCTCAAGGTAGGGAAACAGTGTGACAAGGCAGCAGGTAAAGCAAATAGGATGCTGGGATGCATAGGCAGGGGCATCACCAGCAGGAAAAGGGAGGTCATAATTCCACTATACAAGACACTAGTGAGGCCCCACCTGGAACACAGTGTACAGTTCTGGAGACCTTACCTACGTAAGGACATAGACAGGGTAGAGAAGGTTCAGAGGAGGGCAACAAAGATGGTACATGGATTGCATCGCAAGTCCTATGAGGACAGGTTGAAGGAACTGAATATGTACTCCCTGGAGGAGAGGAGGGAGAGAGGGGATATGATAGAGACATACAAGTATCTTACAGGGAGGAACAGGGTGCAGGAATACACTATTTTTAAGCGAAAAAGATGTTCCAGGACTAGAGAGCATGGGATGAAGTTGGAGGGAGGACAATTCAGACGAAACGTGAGGAAGAATTTCTTCACAGAACGGGTGGTGGACAAGTGGAACACCCTGCCAGAGGAAGTGGTGGGGGCTGAAACAATCACGGGATTTAAGAATGCATGGGATAGACATAAAGGAATTCTGGAGGTCAGGGGTAAGGGGCAATACACTTCTAGGAAAACATAAACAGAACTTACAAGCTCAAATGGGCAGACTGAGTGGGCCATAGGCCCTTATCTGCCATCACTGTCTATTTATCTATGTATCTATGTTGTAAATATTAAGCAAGGGTATTGAAATACAAGAAGAAGACAGCCCTCGAATGTATACATTGCTCTTAGCCCTCATAAAGTTTCCCAGTCAGAAGTTTTGCATGCTTATAAAAATGGGGGTCAGTGTAATACTTAATTTATTTACATGCCCTCTTCTGTATTATTGTAAAATAAAGATAAGCATATGGACAGGGTACTATAAAAGCCCCAATGCTTCTGTATATCTCAGCTTCAAAATGCTACTCGCAGGTGTGAGTGTTTAAAAGTGTGCCATCTCCCAATGGGAATAGGCGCGGGCTGTACCTCTGCATTTGTAGCAGAATGGAGCATGGTTTTAGGTGGGGTTCGGTTGTGTGGGAGTTGAGCAGGAAAGAAAAGCAAATGAATCTGCATGGAGAGAAGAAACCAACACTTAATGTGTTTACTTCTTAGTGGATTCTCTGCACTTGCTTTTCCCTTGCGGTTTCTGTTTCCTTCTGTACCCTTGCTTGTTTGGTGCTTCAGTTTTGGGGTTTGTGCAACGGGCTGTAAAAATGCTACTGAAAGGCAGGTGTTTTTTTTAACTACATCCCCCTGCTTTTAGCAAGTCAAGGCATACAGTAAATTTTAAATTGTTAAAGGAATAATAAAATAAAGAAAAGCATGTTTTTAAGAACCTGTTTCATGGTTATGGCAGGGATTGGGTCAAAGGGCTGAAGGGAAACTTGTTGCTGCTCCAGGACTCGCTCTATAACTCCGTCCGGCCATAAATTAACCCTGTATATACTGCACAGATGATTGATGGGTGATGTTTCAGGGGATGTTTAGGATAAAAATGTTAAAAGGCTATAAAAATAACTGTGCTTGACTGTATGGCTTATTATTATGTATTAAATAATGAATATATTTGTGCTATTAAGTTTAGAGTTAGTTTGAATGAATTTTATGTATTAAATGCTAATGGATGGAGTTAGCTCATCACATGATTTCCTCATTCTGTATAAAAGCACTGTCATTTGAGCTGTGAAGTTAGATAGATTTTTGGTCTGGAGGTGAACTCCAGGGAGCTCTGCAAAGGGCTCTAAAGGTGTTGGACATTGTCTAATTCCTGTGATAAATGATTATACTATGCTGTCGAATAGTTTGCTGTAATGTATGTGTCCTGATTTGAAGAACTTTTGAAGAAGAGCAATAAAATTGAATATTTAAAGACTACTCATGTGTCAGACTACCAGAATTGTCCACATGTTCACCTGTGCCCTGTGACAGGGATCTACATATCTGGTATGCTAGGAAATTATGACTTTTGGTTGCATATTAAAACATGTATGTTGATTATGTTGTTTTTGCTATATTACAGTGTGTGGTATCCCCAAAATGTGAATCATTGCTTTCCATGGCTTTTTCGGTGAGCACCTCAAAAAGAACTTATGGAACAAGTGGAAAATAACTGCTTGAATCCTTTGGGACTATAAAAGGAAACTGGACTTTGAGATGACTAAAAGGGAGTTTCTGTTTGAGTTCCACTACTGCAAAAAAATTCAGAAAATTTGAAAAATGCATAAAATCTTGCAGTGCTGTCTTTTCGTAGTTTAGATTAATTGTGCTTTCACATAGATTTTGCCATGGAGTTTTATAGTTTGTGCTGTTAGTAACGTATTGTTGTTTATTTATTTTTGTAACTATATATATCACTAGAGTTGACTAGCTTGGGGTGGGACATAGGTGCCTGCATCACTATGTAAAATCAGATTTATCCAGCACCCCCTGAAAATATTAGTGACCCTTGATAAAGTGTCATGTAATGCACAGAATGCTGTTCGGTGTTTGTAACAGGCTATGGGAGTGCGATGTCTATGTGCCCAGAATTCTTATCATTTTTGTAAGTAAATTAAATTATATTTTTCTGTGGCTTTATTGAGTGGTGTATCTTAACTGCTTTGGTACTGAGCCTTGTTTTGGATTAGTTTGACTGTGTATTGGCTTATAGACATGAGTCCCTGAGGTGACTCTTCTCTGTTTTGACATAATGCAGTCTCCCAGAGTTTAAAGAAAAACTACATCCTCATATCTTTTAAATTGTATTTGTTTCCCTATCAACAGACAACTCTTTTCATGTAGCTCTTCAGGATATTTTGATTGCTTTAGTTTATTTTCACTATTCAAACTAGTCCCTGCAACTATCCTGGAAGTCTCCATTTTCTGGATGTGGAAATCTCATTGCCCCTGAGAGCTGCATTAGCATATGAGAACATGATGTGGCAGCTCCCTTTAGGCTCCACTGTATGCCTGTCTGCTTACAGTTAAAAAAACAAGCTGCATCAAGGTGTGAAACACCACATTTACATTCCTGTAGCTTTGCAAACTGTCTGAGTTGTAATGAGAAGTTTCCCCTCTAAATTGCATTCAGTTTGTGTGTTTCCAGAGAGTTTTTTCAAGATATTTGTACTTTCTGCATAAAGATACATGGTATAAATAGGCGCTCTGACATCATGTTCTCATATATTAATGCAGCTGTCATGGACACTGAGATTTCAACAACCATAGAATGGAGACCCCTACAATAGTTACAGGGGACTGTCATGAACAGCGAATATAAACTAAAGCAAACGTATATCCTCAACAGGGTGTCTGGGCAAAACCACGACAGCAAATATGCACTGTCAAAAACCATGTGGTCATAACAGTGCCATGTGGTTTTGGAGTTTGTATATCTAATCTAGCATGGTTTTGGGCCCTGCATTTTTTACTGATCACGTGGCACGGTTATTGTCTGCACTGTTCTTTACTGTGAAGTTTTGACATAGCACCCTCAAGCAGCCACAGTAAAAAAGTTGTCTGTTGACATGGAAACAAATAACATTTTCAAAATATGAGGGTGTAGTTTGTTTTTGATTTGTTCTGGTTATCTCCCACATCAACCCTTCATACCTTGCTTATGTTATAGGGATCACAACTGATTCCTATAATAGATGTTCTGATAGAAAATCAGTAAAGAGCGAAAAGGCACAAACTGAGAAGAGAATAGCCTAAGAAGTAACAAAAGGGAACAAGACATTTTTTGGGGGTATGTAATTGAAAAGAGGAAGACCAGTAGAGGGATTGTAAGGTTAAAAAGGGAAGGTGGGGACAGTGCAGATGAGGACCAGGAAAAGAACCATAGCAAAATAGACATAAGCACCCGCACAGCACACTCAAAAGCGTCTTATAGATGAAAATCACAATTTATTACAGACCAGAATCAGGACGCACACTACACAGACTGACGTTTCACTCGGCCGGCTGCCAAGTTTCCTCAGAAAAGGCAGGTATCCTGAATAACTACTTTTGTTCAGTGTTCACGTAGAAAGAGAAGGGGAGGTGCCACAAAAAAGTAACAAGAGCTCTGAAGGGAGGGAAGTGGACATTAATCCTTTTTCAGAGGTGAGAATAGTGGGGGTTTGCTAATCTGAAAGTGGCAAAGCAACAGGACCAGATGGAGTACATTCTGGGGTATTGAGGGAGCTATGGGAAGGACTGGCTGCACCTATGACAGTCCTATTAATACCTCACTGGAAACAGGAGTAGTTCCAGAGGACTGGAGGGGGGTAGATGTACAGTAGTCTCATTTCATAAAAGTGATAGGAGGGAGGAGACTGGCAATTATAGTTCAGTCAGCCTGATAACAGTGGTGGGAAAGTTAGTGAAGTCACTGCTGAAGGAGAAGATAGTGGAAAATCTTGAATCTAATGGATTATAAGACCCAAGACAGCATGGATTCATGGGTCAGAGGTCATGTCAAATGAATCTGATAGATTTCTATGATTGGGTGACCATGAATTAGATCAGGACGGAGCAGTGGATGTGCCTGCCTGCCTAGATTTTAGAAAAGCATTCAACACCTTTCCAAATAGACTATTAAGCAAGCTGGGTAGCTTAGGAGTGGGTCCAAAGGTGAAACACTGGGTCAGAAATTGGTTAGGGGATAGGCAACAGAGGGTGGTGGTAAATGGAGTTTACTCTGGACAGGGGAGAATGACCAGCAGGGTACCTCAGAGGTCAGTGATGGAACTGGTCTTCTTTATTGTCTTTATGGGTAACATTGCAGATGAGTTGGAGTGGAAGGTCTGTCTCTTTGTGGATGACACCAATATCTGCAATAGGGTGGACCCTCCGAGCAGGGGCTGGAAAGAATGAGGAGAGACCTGAGAAAACTTGAGGAGTGGTCAAGGGTATGGCAACTGAGTTTCAATGTGAAAAAGTGCAAAATGATGCTCTTGGGGCACAGAAACCCAGTGGCAAAGTACTAAATGGGGTAATATCAATGACCAGCAAGCAGGAGAGGAAGGGTAATAATCTCTGATGAGCTAAAGGTGACCAGGCAATGCAACAAAACAGTTGGGAGGACTAGTGGGATGCTGGGGTGCATAGGGAGATGAATCACCAGAAGAAGAAGGGAGATGGTACTGTCTCTGTATAGATAGCTGATAAGACCTCACCTAGAATACTGTGTTCAGTTCTGGAGGCCACATCTTCAGAAGGACATAGACAGAATGGAAGCAATCCAGAAGAAGGCAACTAAAATGGTGCAGGGTCTGCATCTAAAGCCCTATGAGGAGAGACTTAAGGAACTCAAAATGTACACCCTGGAAGAGAGAGAAGGGGGGATATGATGGAGACCTTTAAATACTTCAAGGAGGTAAATAAGGCACAGAAGGAAAGTATTTTTCAGGAAAAAATTGCACTAGAACAAGGGATCATGCTATGAAGTTGGAGGGGCGTAGAGTCAAGACAGATGTGAGGATGTGGATCTTCAGAGATGTGAGGAAGTACTTCTTCACAGAAAGAGTGGTGGATTCTTGGAACAGCCTACAAACTGATATGGTGTGGGTGAAAATGATGATGGGGTTCAAGAATGTAGGGGATAGGCAAAGGGGAATCTTAATGGAAAGGAAAGGGGGAGGGAGAAAGAACCAGAGATCAGGTGGGGTCTATGGAGTTACTGTAGGTAGGGAAAAATGGGCAGACTAGGTGGGCCAAGCTGTCTTTATCTGCCAACAAATTCTGGTCCAGATATTGAAAAATGCACCTGGTAATGGCACAAGTGGTTGCTCTGCACAACTAAGTTGAGCTGGAACAATAAAGGGATATATTGAAAAGAGATGAGCAATGGTGCATGTCTTCTGAATATATCAAAATATGTGGGCGGTACAAATACGATATGCTGGCACATCCCCCAGACAGGTCTGAATACCTGGAATGGTAATATGCCAGCACAACTGGAGATGCTCCAGGCACAATATCCATATATTCAGACCTGGACATGCAAATGGGGTCATTATGCATGCAAGGTACAAATGGGGCCATTTGCATGTCATTATGATGCCATTTGCATAAGTTGTGTAGGGCTGGCCCGGTGGAATGCACCGGCACTCTGCAACAGTATGCCTAGTATTGTAGTGGTACCCCTCTTTCCCTGCTTGGCATCCCGAGCATTGTAACTAAAATAATATCCCTGTCCCTGGTAGTCTAGCAGTCCCCCCTCCCCGCTCGGTACCCCGATCATAGGATATCACAGTTCCCTCATCCATGGTAGTCTAGTGGTACCCCACCCCCATTCACACAGGACCCCATCCCACCCCACTCCCCACCCAGGTCTTCGGCGGCAGCAAACCCACCCGCCACCTCTGCAACTGCTCGCCGAATGACAGCTTACAGTAACACCTGCAGGCTCATTGGTCCACACTGTCGACCAATGGGCTTGCTATGTGTACTGTAATAGTCGTTCACAACTTTGTGAATGAACAACTTCATTCACAAACCTGTGACTGACTATTACAGTACAGCCCATTGGCTTTATTGGTCTTACATCACCTGACACCTAGATCCATTCCAGACCCATGTCTCGCTCTGTCTGTGGGGCTCCCCTCCATCTTGGGAGCCACTGTGCCAAGGCATGGGCATGGGTTCCTTGGAAACCAGCACTTGGCAGAAAGGTCCTTCCTGACCTCACAACCACATTTAGTATTAACCAAAAAGCCACTTAGCAGCCTAGGTGGGACCTACCTTAGTCTCTTAGCGCCACACTCCACTACTCATACACTCACCTGAACCTGTGGCATCTCCTGTTTCTACCCATGACCAGGAACAGCTCTTCCTTTCAGCCACTGCCCCCACTTCGAGAGACATAGGCATGTCAATACTTGTAGCTCCATTTTGGGGACCTGTGTTATAATCAGACTGGGTGTTTTAGATCTGTTGACACAACCTGACATTTAATTACTCCCCAAAGTAATATCTAAATGCTATAACTGGTTACATTGTACTAGAGTACCAGAGAAGTAGGGGACACTCAAAGCTGTCTACAGCTATAAAGTATATGGGATTTAGGCTGTCATATTGCATAAAAGCAGGATCCCCTCTTAGTTTAGAATTCTTAGACTTACGCCTGGAAACAGACATGACCCAGAATGTTGAAACCCCTACAAGGGGAAATAATATATTAGATTTAGTACTGTCCACTAGGGAAATTAACATTACATCTTGTGTAATCACCCCTTCCTCTTTAGGAAATAGTGACCACTGTGGGATATCCTTTACTCTTGCACACTATATTCCTATTACCAAGGGATGTAGGGAGGTATATAAATTTCACCACTCTGGTATTAATAAGATTATTGCTGAACTTGAGTCTATAGAATGGGCTACCATATTAAAAGATAAATCTTTAGAAGATATGTGGAATGTTTTTAAGCATAAATTAATCATAGCATGTGATAAATATCTGAAAAAGATAAAGTTATATAATACAAGTGGAAAAAAAACCTAAATGGTTAAGTAACGATATTCAAAAACTCTTGCAAAAAAAACAAACTTTGTTTAATTTATATAAAAACAACGGACAGGACCTGCTAATATGGAACAAATATAAAGTGGTGCAGGCTAAATGTAAAAAGCTCATAAGAGAGAGGAAAAAAAGAATGGAGAGGAACCTAGCGCCACTGGCCAATAAAGATAACATGCAACAGTTCTATAGTTATGTGAATTCCCCGAGAAATCTAATCATAATGTGTGCTCTATAAAAAAGGGAAATAAAATAATCTCAGACCTACTCATAGTTGCAAATATATTTAATGATTACTTCGGTAAGTGTTTTCGGATTCACAGCAAAGTATACTTGATATTAAACCAAATGACGAGACACCCATAAGTATTACCGCCAACTTAATTTTGGAAAAGATACAAACCCTAAAAAGCACTTACTCTGCAGCTCCTGACAATATCTCAAATAAAATGCTTAAGCTATTGTCTCATAGTGTAGCAATACCCCTGGCTATACTGTTTAATGAGTCCCTTGTAAGTGGGACTGTGCCAGGGGATTGGTTGGAGGCGAATGTGGTGCCCATGCATAAGAAGGGAAACAGGGCGGACTGTGCGAATTATAGACCCATTAGTCTTGCCTCAGTCCCTGGAAAGCTTAAAGAATCCATATTAAAGGATGTCATAGATACTCATTTAAGGAGAACTGGTCAGGAAGTTAGAGAAACGCACTGTTTTGTTGGGGGGAGGTCATGTGTAACGAATCTGCTTTGTTTTTATGAGAAGATTTCAGAGGCACTGGATAGGAGACAGGATGTGGATTGTGTTTATTTGGATCTGGCAAAGGCTTTTGATAAGGTTCCTCACCACCAGGTCCTCCGTTGTCTCATTGATACAGATATAGACCACAGAGTAGTGCATTGGGTCATGGCCTGGCTGAGGGAGAGGACCCAGAGGGTGTGTTTACATGGATATTACTCAGACAGGATGAGGGTCACCAGTGGGGTCCCTCAGGGGTCAGTCCTGGGCCCTGTGTTGTTTAAAGTTTTTATGTCCTCTATGGGTAAGGATAGCTTTGGATGGATTAGTAAGTATGCAGATGACACTAAAATTAAAAGACAAAGAACCTCTGTGCATAAACACTGAGGCAAGGGTTACCCCAAAGGGCATTTGGCTGGGAAGCCAAGTTTCAAGAAAATACAAAATCACACATGCCCACACAATGCAAAGCATCATGGGCTGCATATGCAAATCACCACAGAATGTTATGCTACATTCTGTGGTGATCTACATGCAGCCCATGATGCTTTGCATTGTGTGGGCATGTGTGATTTTGTATTTTCTTGACACTAAAATTGCTACAATAGTTACAGACCCAGAAGGAACTAGAGACCTACAGGCCAGTCTGAAAAGTATTTATAACTGGGTAACATCTAGGGGTATGACATTTAATGTGGATAAGTGTTGTGTAACACATTTGGGGAACCACAATAGTATGCAAAATTATTATATGAATGGTAAGGTGCTACGAAGCTCCACAGTAGAGAAAGACCTGGGAATTCTTGTAGACCACAAACTGGCTTTCCACTCGCATGCAAATAAACAGATTGTATAGGCTAAACAGGTGCTACACAACATAAAGAGAAACTTTAGGAGTCGAAATAAGGAAGTGATTATGCCCCTGTATAGAGCATATGTTAGACCAATCTTGGACTATGGGGCCCCAGTGTGGGGACCCATAACTAAAGGAGCAGTGAATGATATTGAAAGGGTTCAGAGGCAAGCCACTAAATTAATACATAATATAAAAAATATGCCCTACGAAGGGTACTTGGAGTATTTGAAGCTTATGCCCTTACAAACAAGAAGAGTTAGAGGAGATGTACTACTTTGTTATGATATAATTCAGGATGAGTACTTATTTAATGAATTAGACCTTCAATTCAAAGATGACACTAAGGGTACAAAAGGTCACCCTCTCCAGCTTAGGCACATTAAGTATAATACTAATAGAAGGAGGGCTTTCTTTATACAGAGGGTGGTAGCTCCTTGGAATGAACTCCCCTTGTTGATTATTTATTCTTAATCAAACAAAGCATTTTAAAACTCAGTTGGATAAATATATTATGAAGGAGGGTAAAATGACCTAATAGGGGATATTAGAAGGGAGCGGTTATGGGCTATTCTTTACCATCTGGCCTCCTTAGCTCCCACTAAACATAGAAACATAGACTTTGACGGCAGATAAGGACCGCTTGGCCCACCTAGTCTGCCCATTCCCCTACCTAGAGGATAAGCTGCAGATCCTATTTAACCAATAGCCTATTTCTTCCTACCCACCACAAAAATTGCCTTATGTCTGTCCCATGCATTCTTGAATTCTCCCACAGTTTTAGACCCCCACAACCTCCTCAGGAAGGCTGTTCCATGCATCCACCACCCTCTCTGTGAAAAAATACTTCTTCACATTGCCCCTGAGCCATCCCCCCTCTATCTTCAAATTGTGTCCCCTTGTTCTTGCACATCTCTTTTTCTGAAAGATGCTACCCTCTTGGACTTTGTTGATTCCACTGAGGTACTTAAACATTTCTATCATGTCCCCCCTCCTCCTTTCCTCAAGGGTATACATATTAAGCTCCTTTAGTCTCTCCTTGTATGGCTTCTCTTGTAGACCCTGCACCATTTTAGTTGCCCTCTTCTGAACTGCCTCCATCCTGTCTATGTCCTTGCGAAGATGGGGTCTCCAGAACTGGACGCAGTACTCCAGATGGGGTCTTACCAACTGTCTGTACAGGGGGATAACAACTTCTGTTTTCTGCTGGTGATGCCTCTCCCAATACATCCCAGTATCCCCCCAAGCCCTCCCTACCACCTTCTCACATTGCTTGCCAACCTTGAGGTCATCTGATATGATTACCCCCTGGTCTCTTTCCATTTTTGTTGTTACTACCTCCCCCCATTGTGTAATCTTTCCCTGGGTTCTTGTTTCCCAGGTGCATTATTTTGCATTTCTTTGCATTGAATCCAAGCTGCCATACTTCTGACAATTCATTCAACCTTGCCAAGTCCCTTCTCATCATTTCCACGCCTCCTTGTGTATCAACCCTGTTGCAGATCTTTGTGTCATCTGCAAAGAGGCATACTTTTCCTTCCAGTCCCTCTGCAATGTCACTTATAAAGACATTAAAAAGGACTGGACCCAGTACTGAACCCTGCGATACCCCACTAGTAACCCCCCTTTCTTCAGAGTGGACTCCATTTAAATTACCTTCTGTGTCCTGTTGTTCAGCCAATGTTTTACCCAGGCTACCACCCTGGGACCTACTCCCAGGCTGGTTAATTTGACTAGTAATCTTTTGTGTGGAACTGTGTCAAATGCCTTGCTAAAGTATAGGTAGGCCATGTCCACAGCCCCTCCGTGGTCTACTACGTTGGTCACCCAGTCAAAGAAATCAATTTGATTCATCTGACATGACCTTCCCACTGTGAACCCATGCTGCCTTGGGTCCTGTGCCCCACTGGCCTCTAGGTACTCAACAGTTCTTTCCTTCAGAAGTGACTCCATCACTTTCCCTACCACAGAGGTCAAACTGACAGGTCTGTAATTTTGTATGAACCTTTGTATAAGGCACCATTTCACATCCTTGTACCCTTTCACAATGCACGTTTCCAGGTTCCAGTTACTATTCCTAAACACTACTGAACTACTTTCGCCAACTATGTATATACCATTGTCATTTAGTAGTCCCCTATTCCTGTCACCATACTAGTACTGACCCACTTTCTCTGACTTAGTGTATTCCATTGTCATTGAGTGGCCCCTACTCCTGTCTCAGTACTGGTACTGAGCCCTTTTCACTGGTTGGTTATATCAGATTGCCGTTCAGTGGTCTACAACTCCTGTCTCTGTACTGGTACTCACCTACCATTTGCTGGCTGGTTAAATCCCATTGTCACTGAGTGACTCCACACTTCTGTCTCCATATTGGTACTGACCTACTTTCACTAGCTGGGTATATCCCATTGTTATTGAATAGGCCCCTACTCTTGTTTCTATACTGGTACTGATATGCTGTACCTTCACTGGCAGTGTATTTCCCATTGTCACTGAGTAGCTTCCTACTCCTTTCTCCATACCTGGAATGACCTACAATGCCTTCACTGATTGGGTATAATACATTTTCACTAAGTTACTCCTACTCTCCATGCTGGCCTATGTATAGCTCACTGTCACTGAGTGACTCTCTTCTCCTGTGTATGGCTTCTGGCTGGATGTATCCCATTGTCATGGAATGGCCACCTACTCATTTTTATGTTTCCTTGCACGCATGTGCAAGAAACATAGTGCCATCATCCAAGTTTTTGTAGGTGTGGCACCCTCTCTTCCAATTCAGTCAGTGTGTTTGCAGGCATGGCCACAGTTCAAAAATGAATGCTGCAGCTGTCTATGACAGCAGTTGAAAATGCAGTGGCGTACAGTTGAAAGAGAGAGACCCACTTCAGTGAGCAGCAATACGATAGTGTTGATAGCATATTGCGTGCTCATGCACCCCCCCCACACACACACACTGTATGGCCGACAGGGGTGACTAAAACCTATCAGCTCTGCTGCACTCCCCCCCAAACAGAGTTCCAGGTGCCACGCTGGGAGCCCAGCCCAGCAAAGCAACGGTCCATCAGGCCGACGGGGGTGCCCAATCCCCATCGGCTCCACTGTCCCCCCCCCAACAGACTACTGGGTGCCACGCTGGGAGCCCACCCCAGTGTGGCAACAGTCCGCATGGCTGACGGGGGTGCCCAGTCCCTCATCAGTGCCACTGCCCCCCACACAGCCTTCCAGCTGCCACGCTGGGAGCCCACCCCAGCCTGGCACAAGTCCCGCCGGGCCCACAAGAAAAAATAACCTACAAGAAAAACGGTCCCTTGCTGACTGTCCTGACCCCACCGTGCCCACCCTCTGTGCACTCTGCCTCCCCACACCCCCACCTCACCCCATACTTACATCCGGAGTCTGGCGCGATGATCTTCGGTGGACCGGGAACACGTTTGCACTCTTCAAAGCTGACTACGAACTGAGGAAATGCCGGTAACCTGTATAATGGAATAAATCGGGTGTTTTCAACTTTGATGCATATCTCAGGCATTTTGGGGAATTTTTTCACCAAATTTTCAACATGGTGGTTTTTGGGACCCCACCTCATAAATTCTGGCACTGTCATTTTGTTAATCGGCCCCCGAAAGGTGATTTCGCAGTCACTGAGTGGAACCACCTTTTGGGACTGATTTGTGAAACAGCAGTGTCACAGTTCATGAGGTAGGCCATCAAAAACCCTAGGTTGGAAATTTGGTGAAAAAATTCCAAAAAATGACTGTTTTACGAGCATGCATTGCGCTGTTCCTATGCATGCTCATAAGTTCACGAATTTTCAATATTTTCACTCCAGATTTTCAACATTACCATTTTACCACACCTCCTTATGAGCAGTACAGCTGTCATTTTTCACGTCTCATCCAAAATGTGTTTCTGCGCATGTAGCGCACAATGGCGCAATTGGTGTGTGAAATCAATATTCAGGTCAGATTAAGAAAATCACAGTGACACCATTCATGAGCAGAGGTGTTAAAATGGCTATGTTAAAAATCTGGTGAAAAAAGTCCATAAAATGACAGTGTTACGAGTGACCATTGTGCAGTTTCCACGCACCCCTCGTAAGTTCATGCATTTGTAATATTTTCAGTCCAGATTTTCACCACTGGCATTTTTCCACACTTCCTTATGAACAGTACAGCTGTCATTTTTCACACTATGGCCGAAATGTGTTTTCGCACTTCCAGCACAGAAATGCGTGGTCGCTGTGGGAAATCACTGTTTGGGACAGATTAAGAAAATCACAATGACACTGTTCATGAGCGGAGGTTCCAAAATGCCTGTGTTGACAATCTGCTGTAAAAAATCCCCAAACTAATTGCATTACGGATGTGCGTTGCACAGTTTCTATGCATGCTCGTGACTTCACCAGTTTTTTTAATATTTTCACTGCAGATTTTCAACATTGACATTTTTTGCACCTCCCCATGAACAGTTCAGCTGTCATTTTTCACATCCTGTTCGAAATGTGTTTTCTCACCTGTGGTGCCAAATGGCATAGTCGCTGTGCAAAATCAGCTTTAGGCTAGCAAACTGATATTGCCACTATTCATAAGGTGGGAGTCACAAAAAACCCATGCTTAAAATGTGGAGTAAAAATGCCAATGAATGCCTGAGGCATTAGGGTTTCTGACCATAACGCCCCACCCTGTAGAGATTGACATGCATCAGGGGTGTGACTTGGGATTCTCGCCTGTAATGCTCATACTGTTCCACACCCTGCAGCCAGTGAGAGGCATCGAGGTGTGCCTTGGACTTTTTGGCCCCAAAGTTCACCCCATTCTCCTATACAGCACCCATGTCACCATATTTCCTAATGGAATGGGGTGAGCATAAGGGTCAAAGACCCTAAGGCACACCGTGACACTTATCGGTGTCTGCAGGGTAGGGTGTGGTGAAATGGAGTGGTGGTTATGCTGGATGACCCAAAGGCACACCCCAATGCCTGTCACTCTCTGCAGGGTGGTGGTGGGGTTGGCTTCAGTTCAATACTTCACTGCCATTCCTATTATGCAGCTCTCTATCTCCTACACTACCAATGCCAATGCCAGCAAGCAAACATTCAGCATTGACAAATGCTTGTTCTATACTGTTACTGACACAGTTTCATTGGTTGGGTATATTCCATTGTCATTGAGTGGTCCCTTATTCCTGTGTTCATACTGGTACTAACCCACTTTCACTATCCTGGTATACCCCATTATCATGTAGTAGCTCTCTACTTGTGCCTCTGTACTGGTACTGACCCCCTTTCACTAGCTGGACATATCCCATTGTCAATAAGTGACCCTCTTCTCCTGTCTTCATACTGATATGATCCAGTGTCACTGGCCGAGTGTATTCCATTGTCACTTAGTGGTACTTTACTGCTGTGTTTATACTGATACAGACCCATCTTCACTGGATAACTATATATAATTATCACCATCTTCTTTGGCACCAGAAAGTACTGGGAGTAAAACCCTGGTTTGCTTTCGGTGGGGGAACAGGCAAAATGGCCTTTTTGCACAGTGATGACTGCATGTCTTCCCTTAGTACCATCAGGTGCTACAGTGAATAATGGCAGGGCCTTGGAAGTGTCACTGGGGTCTGTGACACCAATTCCAGGGCGTATTTGTGCTGGACGAAGTCCGTAACCCATCTGCCTGTAGTCACTGCCTGCCAGCTGGGCAAGAACAAAGAGATCCTGCATCCTACCCAGGTCCTTGGTGGAGGATCTGGCAGTGGTAGTAAAGAGTCAGAAGGATGGGGTGACCACAGGCAGCACCTCGTCACTGTCTCCAGCCATTGTTTCTATTCTGGGTGCAGTTTTAGTTGAATTCTCCAATTTGATAAAGAGATTGATGCCTTATTTGCCTCACATAATTCCTCAGCTGCCTCCTTAGGTGCTGCCAGCTAGACCTGCTGAACCTCTTCAGGCTCCTATACCTGTGACTTCCCAGCCCCCTCCCTTAAGGATAAGGAGGATGAGGGGTAGAATCCTGACCTCCTGGAAGAGGAGGGTTTACCTATAGTGAGGCAACGTCCACCTCGCCGCCATGCCCGACAGAGACAGTTACAAAGCCGAGTATCAACATTGCACTGTCGGGGATGTCTCAGTGTTTTTATAGGGGGGGTCTGCCCCCACCCCCCGGTCTCTAAGGATACAACTCCGAGTTGGAGTTGTCTTGGGGGAAGGGGCGAAACACCAGGGCTATGCAGTCCTGGTGCCAGAAGAGACCATCACAGCGACCCGAGGTATTTGCTCAAATCTTGTCACTGTGATGGTCTTCGCTCTTGCTGTTTTGCCGTGCAGACGACATACCGAAGAAGAAGAGGATTGGGAGGAAGAGACTGATCTTCTCTACCCTCTATGGCCAGAAGATTCAGCTGTATCCACCGTGTCTTCGGGCAGTGAGAAGGCAGTCCTGTACAGGCTCTATTCTCTTTCTGTCATCCTCAGCCTAAAGAGGGATCAAATGTACTTTGCAATTCTCAGCCTATACTGGATCACATGTACTAGCCTTTGAAAGGCGATATCTGTTCTGGTGAAGCCGTTTTCAGCCTGACGTGCACAAGGATTTGCATACCCATGATGCCTTGAATTATGAATGAGGCTTTAGAGTATGTGTATGGTTAGAAGAAATATATATAAAAAAATTGTATATTTTTTCTCTTCTGGCATTCTTTACTGGATTCCATATACTACTCTTTCTTCAAACAGGCTCTCCAGTGCGCTCACTCAGTGTGTTCTAAACAGAAAGTCTCAGAGCCTCAATTCAGTGCAACAAAGCATACTGCAAGTCAAATAGGGTGTTGGGGTGTATAGGCAGGGATTTTGACAGCAGTAGAAGGGAGGTGATAATGCCCCTGTACAGGTTCCTGGTGAGATCTCAACTGGAATACTGCACACAGTTCTGGAGCCCACACCAGCAGAAGGATAGGGACTGGCTAGAGACAGTTCAAAGGAGTAGCAAGGCAGGACTATAAGGAATGGCTGACAGATCTCAACATGTAATCACTGGAGGCAAGGAGGGAGAGGGAGGGAGGATATGACTGAGAGATACAAATTCTTTAGTGGAATAGGCAAAGCTGACTGTGTGTATCTGTTCAGTAAGAACGAGAGTGATACGATGAGAGGACATGGGTGGAGATTGTTGGGGAAGGGAGATTTAAGAAAGACATAAGGAAGTTCTTCTTTATCAAGAGGGTAGTGGACCTGTGGAATAGACTGACAGGGCAAGGACTGCAAATAGGTTCAAAGTTGGGTGGGACAGATAAAAAGGCTTAGTGATACCAAAGGTTGAGAAAAGGAGGATTGTACTGGAGATGGGGGAGAGGCAACTAGGGACTGAGAAGTCAGTAAGCTCCATGAACCCTGGTTGGCAGCAGGCGAGGGAGGAGGGTAGTCAGTAAATGCTTTGGGCAGACTGGATGGACTTTTGGTCTTTTTCTGCCATCACTACCTATGTTTCTATGTTTCTATTTAGTGGCTCTCTTTTCCTTTTTCTGTATTGGTACTGACCCACAGTCATTGGCTGGGTATGTCCCGTTTTCACTGAAAGACATCTTACTCCTGTCTCCATACTAGAATCAACCTACTTTCACCGGCTGGTGATAGCCAATTGTCACTGAGTGACTGCTTACTCTCCTGCCTCTGTATTGGTGCTGACCCACTTTCACTGGCTAAGTATAGCCCATTGTCATTGAGTCACTCCCTACTTCTGTCTCTGTGTTGGTACGATTTACTTTGTCTGAGTGTGTCAAATTGTCACTTAGTGACTCTCAGCTTCTATCTCCATACTAGTACCGCTCTACTTTCACTGGCTGGTGATAGCCAATTGTTACTCAGTGACTCCTTACTCTTACCTCTGTATTGGTACTGACTCACTTTCACTGGCTAAGTATAGCCCATTGTCATTGAGTCACTCCCTACTTCTGTCTCTGTGTTGGTACGATTTACTTTGTCTGAGTATATCAAATTGTCACTTAGTGACTCCCAGCTTCTATCTCCATACTAGTACTGCTCTACTTTCACTGGCTGGTGACAGCCAATTGTTACTCAGTGACTCCTTACTCTTACCTCTGTATTGGTACTGACTCACTTTCACTGGCTGAGTATGGCCCATTGGCACTGAGTCACTCCCTACTTCTGTCTCTGTCTTGGTACCGCCTCACTTTCACTGGCTGGGTACCATAGCAGCCAACTTTTGTTTTTATCTGGGGGCTCAACTAATGGCCGGGGGCCTGGGGGCCAAGCTCTGGGGTTTTTGGTGTTCTGTGGTGCATTTTGAGGGTTATACTTAACAGATCGCACAGTATAAACAACACCATAAAAATATAGAATGGTACCAAGTTGGGCAACCTCCCTGGAGCTACACCACCCTATAGCTCAGCCTCTTCACTCTGGCGAGTTGGCGACCAACCTCCCTATATCTGGACCAGCAGCATCATCCAGCCCCATGCCGTGCAACCTCCATGTAGTGGACCCCCCCAAAGTCCCCAGAGTACCCCCCAAGGCCCTTCCCTAGCCCCAGTGCTCCATGCTACACCAAGCAGGAATGGATTTCCACCTTTTCAATCTACCCCCAGAATCTCTTCACTATCATTGGACACTTGTTTTGTGTGGACAAATACAACTGTACAGTTACAGTAACTTCTGTCACCCACCTCTGCCCCTCCAGAGTCCCATCTGGGTCGCTGGTAAAGAAGGTGCTGCATTCTGTGCAGCTAATGGTGGACAAACAACTTGCTTTAGTTACAGGGGAGAGAATGCAGCAACTTTTGTTCCTGTGTTTTGACTATATAGCAAGCAAAACACTGGTATTTCCTGACTAGTGGATGCTGCCTAGCAACCTGATCTGCCAGCCCTCTGTTTCCTGATGAGTCAAGCAGATGGATGTCGAATGTTCTGAATTTAACTACCAAGGCTCAGTTGGTACTAGCACATCTGCCTCTGGACCAGAAGGTCATGGGTTCTCATCCCACATCGGGATTGGACTTGCACCTAAAACACTGGTATCCGAGTGCAGTACTGCTGGGGTGTGCTGTTCTGCTGGTGTGTGCCGTCCTTTGGATGAGACGTTAAACCAAGGTCCCTTCTACCCATCCTGGTGTTGTCCAGTTGGGTGTCCAGATGGAAGTAAAAGAACCCAGGGCACTCTTCGCAAAGAGTAGGGGACATACCCAATGTCCTACTCCTGGCCAACATTCCCCTTCCCATAAACCGGTTCATGCAATTTTCCAGGCTGTGTGTGGTTGTTGATGTGTTATACGGCAGCCACTACACATTCAGTCACCTCACTACCAGTCTAGCATTGCTTGTAAAGCACTTTGGGATACACTGGTTATGAAAAGCACTATATAAATGCTGATTATTATTATTATTCTTTTCCACATTTCCTAGAACCTCGCACCTCCCCAGTGCTGGGTGGTGCCCCATCAGGCCTTGCACCCAAGCAGTGACATGATGACATCCCTGCAGAGAAGGCAAGCTCCTCAGTCCACAGCACAATAGAACCACAACACCATCCCTTCCCAGCTGGGAGTGCAGCTGTATGGCAGTGCTATGCCAGAAGGCACAACTCTTCAGTTCACTTCTGGACCACCTAGGTCACTGGTACAGAAGCACAATATGTTACTTACTGGGTCATCAGACAGCCCCTCACAATGTTAATTTTAAATAATAACTCACTTAAGGTCCACTAGCCAACACAATTGTGCCCAAAATAGCACCAACGCATCAAAAGATCATGCATCTGTGTTGGAATATTGCAGCCAACCCAAATATGCATCTCAAAGCACCAATTTGCATCCTAAAACAACAAGTGCAGCTAGCTCTAATAATAATTAAATCCCCCCAAGCCATGACTCGCGAGCTGTAAAAATTAGTGCAGATACATTTCTGCCAGGAGCGCCTTACCTTTCTCTGATTCTCTCTATGGAAGGCAGGGCTGCAGGGGAGGGAGGTGGACGCAGAGCCTCGGGGAGTCAGTCGGGAGGGACTGGAGAGCGAGGGCCACGAGGTTGATGATGCTCTTCTGCCTGTTCTGTTTTGGCTGGGCCGGGTGCTATCATATTTTAATTAAAGACTAATGGGGTAGGTAGATTCACACTTCAGAACTACTCTTGACTTGGGGTTGTACAGCACTCAGGCTTTACACTCACCCCTCTCTAGCTGCAAAGTAATAAAGCTGATTGTCCACAACTTGAAGTCAAGTTCAAGGCCATACAGCAAATTTATTTACAGCTCCCTCTCTCTTATGGGACTGGCAGGCTATCAGCATAAATACCTAGTACAGATAACCAACACTGAGATGTAAACCTGTTCTGGCAGTTTCCAAGATTACTGTGTACAGCCCATGGGTATAGATCACAGGAAAAAGTCCTAAAGCTAGACATATTCTCTGCACTGTACATATATTGATCTCACTCCAGATGGCAGTGGAGCATACTGGCAGGTTCCCCCAACCAATTTCTGTCAAAATGACCGTGTACCCTGAATGAGGGTCCCAAACTCCACAGGACCCCTCATTCCTGGGGGACCCTGGGACTCAAACTCTCTGAGAGGTAGCAACACAGATGGGCACTGCTTATTGGTCTGGCTCAGGGCCCCCTGACAGACAGCCCTTTTCTGGCACCCAGTTACATGGTGGCCACTGCACCTGGTGAAAATTGGGATGACACTTTGTTAGAACTGTATACCCCAGGCAGATGCATTTCCACATTTCCAGTCATCCTTGCACATTGGAGCTTTCCACACACAACTGAAGTTTGGGTCCTTTCAACATGAGGCAGTGCTCAATCAATTTAACTCCATGTTGCACCAGAAGACATACACCTACTTCTGCCTCCATTCCTCCCATTATCCAGATAAAAGGAGCAGAGGCCTGCAAGGACCTATCAAGTATCCCTTTGTCTGAGCATCCCACACCTTACTTATCTATACCTCCAAGCCACACCACACCATCAAAACAAGTGCCATGCTCATCTTTGTAACAGTGGCAGTGGTCACACATGGCTAGAATCTGGCTGTGTCTGAAAACTAATAGGTAACCAAAATACATGGTAATAGTTCACACAATTGACCCAGGTGTTGGGGGATTACACTTAATTAAGGGTTACAAAACATCATAGAGCATAACGAGCAGAGAAACCGTTAGTGGCGCTATAACATGCTGGTACATTCCTATAGTCAGTAGTCACAAAGTTATTATTTTGCACACCTACTTACCACAGTCAGTGCTTGGGCGGGTGTGCGACTGCGCTGCTGACCACCTGCTGTCTGTCTTCCCTATGGCCAGGCGGGGTACTGCTGTGCTGTTAACTTGTCATCGACTCATCGTCGGACTCGGACTTGTCTATGCGGCCTGTCGGCTGGGTCCCTCGGCTCTTTCTTGTTGCTGCTGTATAGAGAGGGAGATGGAGAGGAGAGAGAGAGGGATTGAGCAAACTTGAAGGAATCGAACGATTGAGTGAACTCAGCGAAGGATGGGAAGGGGATTGGTAGAGGAGGCTTAAGCAAGCAGCCTGGAGTGGCTGAGCCCCTGAAGCAAAATTTGCGTGGCACTGGCACAGGGCGACTGTATCAGAAAATGGTGGCTGCACTGGCTCAATTAGGGAGACAAACTGGCCCCAAAGACGTGCTGCACCATGCAGCACATGCCACATGATGGGAGTAGGGACTCGGTAGGGAGGAAGAACATGCCCCCAACCCTCCACCACCTGCCCTAACACAGCAATGCGCAGCCAATCATGGCATGCCAGCAGCCACCTGCCTGGGCCCACCAAGAACCCCCTCCCAAGTCTCCCTAAATTTAAATAAACAAGAATACTGCCAGCGCCGAGGGGGGGGAAGTCCCCCCCACAAGGTCATCACTGCTGCACGTGTGCGCCTGACTGACTACAGCCAGATTCCAGTTTTGCAGACAGACACAGAGGGTACATTAAATAAAAAAATTAAAAATGGTCCAGCCCAGGGGGGGCAGAGCCCTCATTTGAAATTCCCGGGGGGGGCTCAGCCCCCCGGCCCTCCCGTAGTTGGCGCCTATGCTAGGTACAGCAAATTATCACACAGTGACTCCCAGCTTCTGTCTCCACACTAGTACTGCTCTACTTTCACTGGCTGAGTACAGCCCATTGTGGGGGGTAATCTCTGAGATACTCCACAGTCATGACATCATGGGTTGTGTACACCTGATAGGTTGCTTGATGCACATGTGACTTGAAGAAAGTCTATCCCCCACCTGAGAGGGGGGTCTGCTCTCCTATGGTCCATACTTATGTGCATCAAGACAGATTGCAGCACACTCTGGAGCTCCAGTGCACTTCTTGTAAAGAACAATGTTCATTAGAAAGAACACTTTCATTACTAAGGTAAGAAGCCACCTGGCTAAGTCATTTATTAATATCCTACAACAAAGATCAAACAAGACCACAAAAGTATGTTTCTGCAGATATGCAACTGTTTAAAATTGCAAAACTGGCAGTCTTAGAGATGTTAGCACTGCGGCTTCTACTAGCGTCGGTTGTCTAAGAAAACGTTAGCTGAGAAATTGCCAGCACTGTATTAAAATTATGAACATTATCACATTGTGCAAGTATAGAGATTATTAGCTACCTGAACACCCCTGCTAGTGGTGCCAGGAACTAAAATAATGTCTGACCCACATAAGTGAACACAAGGGAGGCAGCACAGTACAGCGGTTTAAGGCTCTGAGCTGCAAATCTGGAGACTTGGGTTTGAATCCCACAGCCTCCACTTGCAAAAGGTACTCTCAAACTCACCCAGAAAAGTTTCCTTGCACTAGAAATTGCTTAAAATGCCTGAGCTGGATTCAGACGTTACTGGAATTCAGTGGCACTAAATCAAAGAACCCACAACTACTTTGTGCTATTTTATACCCAAAAACAGTCCCACAGAGTAAAGAAAGCTCTATGGACCAAAATGGAGCCACCCAAATGTTATTTTATGGCCCCAGGTTCTCAAATAACTTCTAGCAGCATCCCACCCCCCCTACTTCTTTCTTGTTTCCAAATCTCTTGCTACATGAGATCTGCAAGCTGACTGGCTCCCAGCTCTTGCAAGATTTCAGTCACCATCTTAGATGAGGGTAAACAAACAAGACTTGACTAAATCCAACATATCTTGCAGTGGAGAATGGAGCTAGCAATTGCTACAGCTTCTCAAGGTAAAGTCCCCTAACTTTTAACACTGACCATGAGAGAGAACTGAAGAAACATGTTTTACAGAACAAAAAATGCTTCTACCCCAAACTGTGTGTCCTATTATACAAGCAGAAAAGCTGCTAATTTCTCCCTCAGATTACCACAGCCAAGCCAAGGATTAGATAAAGCATCCTGCCCTATCCACCCCCACAAAGGCACATGCCTTCGTTAACCCGGAGATAACCAAGGCATACTAAAAGGGCCAAAAATGATACAGAACACTGTATTGTATTGGGTCAACATACAAGGAGGTTTGATTAAAATAACTATTTGGGAAAATAGTAATTTATTTCACTAATATTCAGTTGTTTTTTTCTCTCTTAAAGGCACAATCACATATTAATTAAGGAGCTGCTACTATGTACTGTGCGTGACAAAAGTAATGCATACCAATGTGAATGCATGACCTGACCCTATTAATTTAATAAAAAAGTGCTTGAACAAGATAATTTATCACATTTTTGAAATTTACAGGACACTAAATGTAAAGGATGCTAACAGAGCCATGTATTGTCTGAGATCTGTCACAGATGGCCAAACAGATTCCACAGCTACAGTTACTTGGAAACCCCTACCAGCGGTCCCAGGAGCTCAGTACATCAGGAACTATTACATAATTAAAGGCTCTCATCCCTTACTTGGGCATATACTCTGAATTCCCCTACATGCTGTTCAGAACAAGCATACCATCTTATTAAGATGCCTGACCTGGAGCCCTGCAGGCAGCTCCAGAGTCTATACATTGTTAAATGAGCAAGTGGCCATCTTAGAACATCTGGAGTACCCTGCCAGTGTCCCAGACTTCTAAAATACTAAGTAATGAGCCACAGTTCCCCATTACAAGCATAGTAGCACCTGAAATGCTCACTCAAGACATCACCGCACAACAGTCTCTGAATCATTTTCTCAGTCCCTCTGTGCCTCACCTCAAAATGATACATTCTCTAGACTTTTTTATGGCACATTATGTCTTTTTAACTCACCACCTTCTTCCATCAAAAGGTAGAGGAAACTCCTTTATCATCTACCTGACCAAAACACCATAAACAAGTAGGTCTCATGAGGAGGAGGAGCACTGAGAGACTAACCTAACTTGCCTTTCCAGATTGGCAGCCGCAAAAAAGAATATTGAGAGACTTGCTGCTGTGATCTTAGAAAAGCTCTCCACTAAGTGTAGGTGGCTGCCAGACAGGTGATTGACTGAGAGTCACTGCTACCATCTTGTGGAGAGTGTAACTACGCTCATAAATGTTCAACCAGCACAAAGAGCGTTTGTTAAAAGCACCAACTGAGCTGCAACAGCAGACCACAATGTGAATAATTAAATACAAGGGCAACAATTTGAAAATCAATTAACAATGGGGAAAATACATTGGGGGCAGCACTATTACCAGAGCTGTGGGCAAGGAAGCATAACACTGAGTCCCTCACTCACTCTAACCACATTTAAAGGGACAGTGCACACTTTAATGCACAGGCACAGCAATAGCCTGTACAGTACAGAACATTATTGATTACTGTGCAGGGGAACAATTAAGGGAAATAATAAATAAAACAATATATCTAAATCTCCCCCAACAAAAAAAAACACCCGCTCTATGTACCTTCTCTCAGCTTACTGCAATGGCCCCAACAAAGAGCTGTAGCTGAACCAAGGTTACAGCACACTCTACATGTCTAGCATGTTTAACTAAATCTAGAGGCAATGGTAAGACTAATAAATTCAATATGAGCCATATGTACAAAAATGATAGGCCGATTGCCACTAAATACAGGATGCTATCAAAATCCAGCATTCTGGTTATCAGTTTGTGCTTATACCGCTAGAATATACCAGGCAAAAAGTACAGAAAACTAATGCATGATGTATAGCTTCTGCATATATCACAACATAGGTTTACAAGGCTTTTGAACAGAACAGTGCAAGTTACAAGTAAGGAGACTGACTACTTGGAAGCCCCTGCTAGCAGTTCCAGGAGCAAATGACCATAAAGTATACACTGGCCCTTATAATGTAAAGAAATTGACTACCTGGATACCCCTGCTAGCGGTTCCAGAAGCAAACGTCCATAAAGCATCCACTGGGCCTTATAATGTAAGGAGTTTTGACTACCTGGATACCCCTGCTAGTGGTTACAGGAGCAAATGCTTCCTAAGGAGAGAGAGGAAAAAAAAAGACAAGACAGGGCAATTACAACTACAGGCTACACTACTACAGGCAGCCATACCCACAAAAAAAAACAACAACAAAAAAAACATTGCATCAGATATCGCGCTTGAATTGTTCCCAACCAAGGTAGAGGAAACTACTCTCCCCGCAGACCCCAGTTGAAACAACAACTACTATTGCTACAAGCAATGCCAAAACATTCCAGTCAGTGAACGACTGCTACTCTTCACGCAAGCATGGGAGCAAACCACACAAGATAGGTGGGTCCTACAAGTAATAAGACTAGGATACGTGATACAACTTTCTCGCATGCCAACAAAGAACCTGTTAGTCCTATCCCTGTGCTGAAAAACATGTTACTCTGACACAAGTCCAAAGAGTACTGACAGATTACTGCACAACAAGACCATAGACAGGGTAACACATTACAAAAAAGGGAAAAGGAGGATGCTCCATATTTGACAAGGTACCCAAAAAGGGACCAGAGGGCTCAGCCCAGTTCCGGACCTAAACAATTGTGTACAATTCACACCCTAGAAATGGAAACAATCAGGTCCACCCTCATGGTTATTAGCTCAGGAGATTACCTAACTTCACTACATTTGTAGGACACATATATCACACTACAAATTCCGTCTATTTCATATATTGGGAAAATGATACCAATACAAGTGTTACCATTCAACCTACCATCAACCCCAAGTGTGTTCACAATGGTAACAATAGCATTCGCAGCAAAAAGGAAAAAAAAGAGAGTTAAGGGCATGCAAATAATACTCTATTGAACGACCAGCTGTTCAAGACCAGAACAGTACAACAGTCCATTCAAGAACAAACACGGTAGTACACTTCCTACAAAATTGCTGCCATGTAATAATCTATCAAAAAGCTACCTATCATCCATAGCCAGTCTATAGATAGTCTAAGCTCACTGATCGACACAAATTCGGGTCTTGGTGACCCAGTAAACACCCAAGTCTGCTCAATTATTGCACAGAATACACAATTACAGAAACACAGAAATCCAGAACTTCATGCAGTTTCACAATTACTGGGAGTAATGTCATCATTGATAGACATAGTGCCATGGGCCAAGTACAACATGATACCTCTCATACCATTCTTGAGCAAACAGGGCCCAGCGCATGACATAGACTTGGCACAGGCATTAACACTTTCACCCTCTCTGATGGCGCTAACATCTGCCAGATGTGGAGGAGAACTACAGGCACACTCATGCAGAACCCCACTTCTAACATTCTACACTGACAGAATATCCCTTAGACCTAGAATGTCATTCTGACCAATAGTATCATTGACAGTCCACATCAACCAAACTATTGAAATATCTGCAGAACTCCCTCAGGGGGAAATACAAAACAACCCTCAGCTTAAAATGCTGGGTATGAAAAGGGTACTTACAGTAGCATATACCTATCAAGGACAGAGGAAATAGAACATTGATTGCCATGTACCTTAAAACAACAATCACGGAACCATACAGAGTGAATAACTCGACTGCACCAAGAGATCTGAAGGCTCACTCTACCAGAGTAATCGCAACTTCCTGGGCAGAAACAAATGGGAATACTGCAGAGGGAATCTTTAGCAGCATGTAAGGACTAGGTACAAGACAACATGACTGACCCACCCTAGTAGAGGATTACTGCTTTTTAATGACCCATGATGTCATGACTGTGGAGTGCCTCAGAGATTATTCCCCATAATGGTAGTTTACTCACCTGGTAAAGGTGATTGTGGGGGAATACATCTCTGAGGCACTCCACATCCCACCCAACTGACATGTGAAAGACTCAACAAGTTTTCATACATTGTATGAATGTATGATACTCACTATTACAAATTAGCAGGTTCAGACATCACCGACATCTATATGTATAGCGTAATAACAAAATAAAGTTACACAGCAATTTTCTACTGCTAAGTGGTCACTACATATCTACACTCATTAACAGCAAAAAGGTATTAACAGATTATTGTTACAGATACAGCTTTGGAATACATCAAACTGACCATAGGAGAGCAGACCCACTCTCAGGTGGGGGATGGACTTTCTTCAAGTCACATGTGCATCAAGCAACCTGTCAGGTGTACACAACCCATGATGTCATAACTGTTGAGTGCCTCAGAGATGTATTCCCCCACAATCACCTTTACCAGGTGAGTAAACTACCATTGTCATTGAGTCACTCCCTACATCTGTCTCTGTCTTGGTATCACCTCACTTTCACTGGCTGAGTACAGCAAATTGTCACTCAGTGACTCCCAACTCCTGTCTCTGTATTGGAACTCTTGCACTATGCACTTTCTCCACACCCTATAAACCTACAGACTGAACATTACGCAGGGTACCTCCCATTGTCACTGAGTAACTCCCTGCTCCTATCTCTGTACTGGTTCTGCCCTACTCTCACTGGCTGGTTACATTCCATGGCCAGTGAGTGATTACCTAACTAGCTTCTAGGCAGAGCTAATATCTGGGAGGGTTATATGATCCTCTTCATACAAGGTCAACATATTGAGGACAATATCTGAATTTGCACAGAGTCAGATTGTATAATGCAAAAAAAGATAGGTCTCAATTGTAAGAGTTTCCTTGTTGTAGTTCGTGGCTTGATCATTTAAAGAGCTAGTGTGCTGCCAGAAATTAATATTAACTGTCAAAAGCAGTGCACTACTACTCATTATATCTGAATTATTTTCCCCTTTTGCTAATTAGAAGATCTTCTACCTGACAACACATATGGTGTGATGTGTGGAACAGTAAGCTAGCTGGAGGCTTAAAGCTAGTTTTATTACTCCTCATACATAATCAGCCATATGCCCTTACTTTCTGTGACATCAGAATTTATCAAGCCAGGCATCTGCTGCAAGGCTGGTCACTTGTGATGTCACAATATGTGTGGTCACAATGTTGATGAGGTATGAACAGAACTAGAACTAGATATGTCAAGCTCCAGGTAAAGTATTGCTCTTCACATCACATTTAGTACTAACAGACAGAGGACCTTCTAACGAGCAAATGGAAAAGAAAAATACTTCCCCAATAAAAAACAATAGCTGACTTCTTTTAAAAATTAATACAATGTTCTGCCTGCATGCTTCTTGTGTTTCTAGCTCTTTAATTCATTTAGAACTGATGGAACCTAAGGGCCCTGAAATGACTTGGCTGTGCCTTTGTAAGGTAGCGTGATACAACATTTCCCATGTGCTAGTATTGAGCAATGTGAGATTCTGGTTGAGTAAGAAGGATCTCTTGTTGAGATGGTGATATGGGTTTCAGTTGGACAGAACTCCTGACTCTTGGGTCAAATGTTTAGCTCAGAGATGAACCGAACAAATTCCACCACACTGAAAACAAAGTTGGAAACAAAAAGTGCTTTTCTGACATGCCAGTGCAGTTTCCCTTTCGAACCGAAGGAAGCACAACTTTTAAAACTGATATCAAAGAACTGCACAGTGTAGGAAAGTGCCAGATTATTTCAGATATCTGAAAACAGGAAATATTTTAGTTGAGTTTCCTCATCTTTTATTTCTACATGATTATTGTTTGAAGGAAATAATTCAGTATGTACAGGCATTTTCAATCTCCATAATGCATGAGCAGTGATGCAAATTGTGCTGTTACCCATGTACAGTACTATGGAGTTTGTCTCCTGCTCAGCCTTGGTGAGAGGTCAGCCATCAGCTGCTTTTGCTTTTGAACCAAAGCCTGTGTTATCAAGTTAAGCACAGCTATGAATTTCCCAGTGCATATATTTACATTACAATGCAATTTTGTTGTTTCATTTGGGCAACTGAGAAATACTGTTGAAAACAGTAAAGAGCAAAAAAGTTACTGTGAGCAGTTCACTACTTTTTGTGTGTTTGCCGCCATTTCAAAATGCATCCTAATATTACTTTTCTACCGAGTCATTTACAGTGCTGCATGCAGCTCCCTCAGCTACTATGATCACACAAACAGCATACAACACTTCTGAGTCCATGATAAGCTTCTATTGAACTTCCATTTTAATCCTCAGCTCTGTTTCAGCCAGTTCCAGTTTCAGCCAGTATTTGACTGAGGAACAAAACCAAAGAAACACAACTGTGCTCAGTGCAGGAAGGGGGTATAGAACTCAGGGCAGCCAGTCATAGCCAAAAGCCAAAGAACACACAAGTTTGCACATCAACTACAGCATTAAATAAAGTATACTGAACCAAAGTTGCAATGCAAAGGGTAATCAGTTTTATTAATAACAAGGCCAGCACACAGAGGGTCACTCAGGCTTTCAAATTAGTAAATCCTTGGTAAATCCTACACAGCAAAAGTGTAATTTAAAGTGCTGCAACAAAATATATGGTACAATACCAGGCCAGAGGTAATACATGTGTGATAATACACATACTGTACACTGGAGCCTGCCAGGATGCAACACAATAGTGCAGCATTCTGCAGCAGAGTTACTGCAGAAAACAAGGCAATTTCCATGTCAGTTAATCCCTTTCATCATACAGAAACCTATTACACTGTGTTGCATCCTGGTGGGCTCCACTCTATATGTAGAAACACCTAAAAGGCTAGAGGAGATGGGACATCTAGAAGAAGGCCCCTGTTGGAGGTATCAAGATCACCATGCAGAGTTATTG
This sequence comes from Neoceratodus forsteri, assembly GCA_016271365.2. NCBI lineage: Eukaryota > Metazoa > Chordata > Ceratodontiformes > Ceratodontidae > Neoceratodus > Neoceratodus forsteri. The sequence goes on from CM057452.1 coordinate 614,486,899, forward strand.
CATATTTTATGGTCTTGTTCATATATCTCTGTCTTCTAGCAACAAGTAATTCTACAGTGCTCAAAAATTTGGGCTCAGAATCTGGCACTATCCCCTTCCTTTGTTATACTTGGAATTCACCCATAAGACCCTTCCTTACTAACCTCCAACTTAATTAGTTACTTGCCACCTTTCTGGGCACTAAACGTCTCCTTTTAAGACACTGGGGTTTTAACAAAGTGCCTTCAATACTAGAGTGGTACTCTTTCATGGCTTCAGTAGTAAACAACAAAAGAATTAGCTATATACTGCTAGATGAGCTAAACCAGCTAAACCTGTTTGAACAAATCTGGAGACCTTTTCTACAACAGATTGCTTGAGTTACTGCCAGTATGATTCTATTTCCTTAGTTTAAGTTAGTTAATTTCTGTTTTAAATGTTGTTCAAACAATTCTTAGTATACACACTGATTTATTTAATCTTTGCTGAACATGCAATATGCTGTTAAAAGTTCCTTGGAATTTTCATCCATGTCAAAAATTATTTATTTCGTATATATCTGTCACTTTTCAGAAGGTTTTATTTTTATCAAATGTACTCCTGAATTTTTGTAACCTTGAATTGTTTTCGCATTTATGTGGTATGTATTGAATACACTGTACTGTCAAACCTTAATGATAATAAATAAAAAGTTTTATGGAAAAAATACCAGGCCAGAGGTAATACACATGTGATAATACACATACACTGGAGCCGGATGCAACACAATAGTGCAGCATTCCGCAGCAGAGTTACTGCAGAAAACAAGGCAATTTCAATGTCAGTTTATCCCTTTCATCATACAGGAACCTGTGTCACTGCGTTGCATCCTGGTGGGCTCCACTTTATATATAGAAACAGAGTTTGTCAGGAGAAATGGACCACAAGGCCTACATAGTCTGCCCTAACCCCGCCTATGTGATGTGATGGCAAGGGACAATATGTGGCCTCCAGCCTCCCTCTCACTCTCTGTGTGATTCTTCCTGTTTGTGATACCCATGTGTCTGTCGCATGTTTGAATCCAGTTACTGTCTCCGCTGCCACCACCTCCCTAGGCAACCTGTTTCCATCTATCCACTATCTTCTCTGTGAAGAAATGCCTCCTCACCTTCCTCTTGAAACGTCTCCCTACTAAATTCATTGTGCTCCCTCTTGTAACCATGTTTGTGCTCAACCTAGAAATCTCCCCACACTCCACCCTGTTTATCTCCCAGAGATATTTAAAGGTCTCAGTCATGTCCTTCCTGGATCTTCAGTTCTCTAAGGAGTACAATGTTGAGGCCCTTCAGCCTTTCCTCATAAGTCTTCTCCTGCCACACCAGTATCATTTTGGTTGCCCTCCTCAGCACAGCCTCAACCCTGTCAATGCTCTTTTAAGGGAAGGGTTTTAGAACTGCACAATTGCTAAATGTATATTAACTGCACATTTGCACTGAACTGCACAAATGATAAATGTGTATTCTCATCCACATATTATGGGATTTGCAGTACACGTACTACAAATAGAGGTTTCCTGTACCACTTACTTGCAGTGGGCTTGCCTACTGCTATCTCCATCAGCAGAGCAGCTCTGAGCTGACTGCCACATCTTAGCAACACCACCAGACAATGGGAGACAAACTTTTCTCTCTTGCAAACCCAGATCACTGTCAGTTAGCTCAAGCTGCATCAACGAGTAAGGCAGTGGTACCTGGTCCTGGTACACACCGCCAGAAAACACAGTTAATTTAAAAAATGTATTACCTTTCTAAACTGCGTCAGTCAGCACCCACAAAAAATGGCCATAGCTGCAGTTCACACAACATTTCGATTTTCCTTGAGTAAAGCTTATCAGAAAGCCTAGGTTTTAATAAGAGACGTGGAAGCAATAGGTTACAGTATCTCTATCTTTATGGCTGCAGCAGCAAGGAAATATAAAATACAATTACAACTTCAATTCAGTAGATCAGGTTTACCTATCTAACATGTTGATAGCGCAGTAGTGCGCAGTGGTTTAAGGCTCTGAGCTGCAAATCTGGTGACATCCAGCAGACCAGGCCTGGGTTTGAATCCCACAGCTTCCACTTGCATACTGTGTGACCCTGAGCAAGTCACTTAACTTCCCTGTGTTCCCAGGTCACTCCTGTAAAAAAGCTTTCAGCTTAGTGTGCTACTCCTGGTTAAACAACTAAATAACCAAAAAAAAAAAAAAAAAGAACTGCCTACAGTTCCCATCATGCTGTGCTCCCCATAGTCTTTAGCAGCTCTAAAAGCAGCTTCCTGCTAAAATTCATCCTCTTCGTTGGAATGCAACCATAACTTGAACCTAATCATCTGGATGTACTCAAGTACTTGTAGTGTATCAGAAATAGAGAGGGTATGAAGGGACTGTAACCTATTGCCTCATGGGTAACTTCACAATTTTGGTAGATCACAACATAAAGCATGTGCACATACCCAGGAGTGTAAAAGTTCAGTTTAGTACAAGGACTCCACTGAGTGCAGGCCAGCACCAGAAACCATGGGACCATAGTCTCTAGACAAAAATCATCTTTATTAAATGTATCAGAAAGTCAAAAAAAGTGCAACAGCATGTAGTTCACCCACATACATACATATGGCTCACAACATGAACAGTAGGCAAACAAGTTCCAATACAATCTTCTGGCTGAAGCGCTAGTGCACTGAACATCAAGCAGCACCACATAAAATTGCTGGTTATACAAGAAAAGCCATTCAAGTCAGAGAATAATAAACCGAGAAATCTTGGCTCATTGGACATGCCAGTCTTATTAAAACCTAGACTTTCTGATGTGTTTTGCTCTAGGAAACTCAATTTTACATCGAGACTTGGAAACTCTGTTTACAGGTTAATTCCAAGTACTGGTAATAATGGTGTTGGCCACTACAGATTTATGGTAGAACTGCTTAAATGTGGAATCACTCGCCCAGTTGACAGTTTTTAAGATGTCTTTGATCTTAACTCCTTCCTTCAGGATCTGGCTAGCTATGGAACCCTTGAGTGAATGGGCTCTGAAACTGGAAGGGTCTATCCCTGCCAAATCCATGGTCCATCTAATCCACTGAGTCATCGTGGCTGTCACCATGGGTCTGTGTGGTTTAGAGATCCTGATCAGTAGCTGACCCTGACCATTACTCCTATGGGACTGTGTCTACATCACATGTGCTAATATGCAAAGGAGTACTCATAAGGGGGAGGTTCAAGCTAGAACCTGGGATAGTCAATGCTTGAGCATGCTGTCTTGGTTCTGTGAACCACTGTGAACTGCAGACCTTCTGGAGTCTGGGGCATCCATGACATGTCCAGGTCCTAGCCATCTGAAACTCTTAATTGACTCCAAAGCATAAAAGAGAGGCTAATTTCATCGAGAGATATTTAAGGGGAAGTGAATTATTGTCTCCCCAGGACCTAAACAAATTAAACACTCTGTTTCTGTACCATGTCACATGGTACCTGGCACAGGGAGATCTAGACTATTTGATCACTTTCATAAATTTACAAACTAATAGGTGTTGTCCCAAAAACTTACCATCCAGTGGATCCTAGCCAACAGACTATACAGAGCACAGTACATTTATAAACATGTATAACTTACCTGCACTATAGCTGGAGAACAAAAAAATATTTTGCATTCTCAATGCCACCAACCCGGGTTCTGAAGTGTGCCCTGGGAGGTGGAGGGCTGGTCGGGGGGAGGAGGCTTGAGCATCCAAGGACCGCTCGCCTTCTCTGGGGAGGGAGGGGGAACAAGGCTTGGTGCTTGACTGGCCTCTGGCAGAGGCCGGAGGTATGGCAAGCTCCAAAGCCACTGAAGAGGGAGGCATGACAGACGTCGACGATTGTGCCTTGATGTCAGGGTGCATGTCATGCCAAGAAAGGGAATACCAGAAAAAATGGCTCCCTGCTTGCTGGGAAGATGGAGTGCCTGGCACAGACTCCCAACTCTCCTCTTTGCCTGTCCTGCTGGAGTGTCCTGACAAAACTTGAAGTTTGGGGTGCGTGGGCCCCACCTCGTCCCCACCTGGGGGGAATACCAAGGCTACATGAGGGATCACCCATGCGCTCCAAGTAAGAGAGGGGGGGGGCAGATGCCACTGGTGACTCCCAATGGGGTGGTGGGCAGGGAGCAGGGGAGCATAAACAGAAAAGCAAAAAAAAAAAAAACTCTATCACATTACCTATAGTTGTTGAAAAGGAATCCACACTTTGTGAATCACACCAGTGTACCCACAACATTCAGGTTGACATATAAGACTTTCTGATTCCTGGAGTCCATGCCTCTCTGAAAAGATTTCTAGCCTCCTACAAAAAGGCCTCGGGCTGTGAAAGCATCCCAGAAACTGTCCATATTGCCAGGCTCAGTGATCCATCTATGACCAGGGGATGCCTGCACCCTTTGTGATCCATCAGCAGGTCTTGAAAATCCAGAATCAGAAGCTGAATCTCTACTGATGGCTCCAGGAGAGAAGGGTGCCATGGTTGGGATGAACAGGTTGGTACCACCAGAACCACCACAGCTCTCTGCCTCCAGACTTCAGCAGCATTCTGCAGATCAGGGAGAATGGGGGAATGCATACACCCAGTGTCACTCTGGTCCTGTGTGAAGGTGTCCATTGCCATTGCTTCTGGGTCTAGACACCAACTGAAGAATTGCCTAAGCTGAGTCATTAGATGTGAGGTGAACAGATCCACATGAAGAGGTCCTCACCTCACCTGGATTTCCAAAAAGATGCCCCCTGTGCAGATGGAGTTCTTTGGAGTCAACTAGCTATCTGGAGTTCCAGTCCATCTGCTGGTTGGTAAGGCTCAGGATGTGCTGGACCTGAACCTGAATGCTGTATTTGAGACAGAAACCCCCAAACTGTTTCACTACTCAATTTAGGAGAGGGGACTTTGTGCCCTCCAGGTGACTAATATAGCAGACTGCTGCTACATTATCCATCCTCAGAAGTAACAAAATGTTTGGTTTGTCTTTCAGAAAACTCTTGACTGCAAAGCTCATTGCCAGAAGTTCCAGGAATTTATATGGCGGTCAGATTCCTCCTTTGACCAAGTCTGTTCTGCTGCCACCCCTCCCCCTGTACCATACTCCCAATCCAGATAGACTGGCATCTGAATCGGTCACTATCTCTGCATGACTCCCTAAAATCTCTCTCTTTCATTCCATGTGTCCATCTGACACAACAACCACAGGAGCATGTTGCAGGCTTTTGGGGAAGGTGGGACTTGGGCTTTGGATGAGATAGTTTATTGGAGAGCCTTGATCTTGAATTGTTACAGAGATCTGTAGTGCAGAGGCACTGAAAAAATGGCTTGAATGGATGAGGATATGAGACCAATATGACTCACCAGGTCCTTCACAGGGACAATCCATATTTTGAGGATCTGCCTTATGTCCCTCTTTATGCCCTTTATCTTGTGGCAGGGCAGCTTCAGGATTGCTTCCACTGAGTGGATCTCAAAACCTAGGAAACTGATATTCTGGGATGGAATTCAGCTGGACATAGGAAAGTTTATGACAAACCCTAAAAGTTTCAGAAACTGTTACTGCAAGTGTTTTTGGCTGACAAGTTGGCTAGATCCTGGGCCATGATTGAAATATCCTTGAGGTATGTTATGAGATAGATAACAGTTCCTCAGAGACATCCCACTGTTGGACAGAGTACCTTGGTGAAGCACCAGGGCACTGATGACAGGCTGAATGGTGGGTAGGTAAATTGATAAGCTCTACCTTCCCATATGAAGGGAAACCACTTTTGAGCTAGCACTCAGACTGGAATGGCAAAGTATGTGTCCTTGAGGTCTATCCAAACCAACCAGTCCCCTTAATGAAGGGTGTCTTGGAGAAGATGGATTCCTTTTACCTGGAAGTGCCAATATCGGATGTGCACATTTCATTCTCAGATGTTAATCTCTGGGGTGACCCTCCATCTTTTTTGAAAACAAGGAAAAGGGAGCCTGAAAAGTTCACTGGGCTCTGGATGGCTATGACTGCTTCCTTTGTTACTAGAGACTGAACTCCCTGGGTGACTAAAATCCACTCCTTCCCTGAGAAAGGTTGAATAAGTGGTTGAAATGGTGTCAGAGAAGAGAATTCCAGTTTTAGCTCAAACCTTTTACTGTCTGCCAAACCCATGGATCTTGAGAGATTAGGTTCCAGTTGTGTGCAAATGCCTGAAGTGGACCCACTACCCAAAGTGGACCTACAGGGTAGGAAAACTGTTCTAAAAGGGAAGAAAGAGAAACTAGAGAACCACTTAACTGTGGAGGTGGAGGAGAAAATGAATATCCCTCAGGACTTCTGGGATCTTTCTTCTACATTAGCCTCTGTCTTCTCTGCCACAAAATGAATCAAAGGATGAGTAGGCACTATAGAAACATAGAAACATAGAATTTGATGGCAGATAAGGACCGCTTGGCCCACCCAGTCTGCCCATTTGCCTACCTACTGGATAAGCTGCAGATCCTAGTTAACCAGCAGCCTGCTTCTTCTTACCCCCAACCCCCAGAATTGCCTTATGACTGTCCCATGCATGCTTGAATTCCACCACTGATTTCTGACTCCACAACCTCCTCCGGAAGGCCGTTCCATGCATCCACAACCCTCTCTGTGAAAAAATACTTCTTTAAATTACCTCTGAGCTGCCCCCCCTCTATCTTCAAATTGTGCCCTCTTGTTCTTGCACACCTCTTTTTTTGAAAGATGCTACCCTCTTGGACTTTGTTGATTCCCTTGAGGTACTTGAAAGTTTCTATCATGTCCCCCCTCTCCCTCTTTTCCTTGAGGCTATACATGTTAAGCTCCTTAAGTCTCTTTTCATATGTCTTCTGGTGCAGACCCTGCACCATTTTAGTTTCCCTCCTCTGGACAGCTTCCATCCTGTCTATGTCTTTGCGGAGATTGGGTCTCCAGAACTGCACATAGTACTCCAGATGGGGTCTCACCAGCTGTCTGTACAGAAGGATAATAACTTCCTGTTTTCTACTGGTGATGCCTCTCCCTATGCATCCCAGTAACCCCCCAGCCCTCCTTGCTGCTGCCACTAGAACAGGAAGTTTATAAATTTACAAGTCCCAACTGGAAGAACAGTCCCTGCCTCTTTGGCTCTTCCAAAAACACATTTGTTCAAGGAGCAAAATACATGCTGGGTGCCTTGCATGCCTTTAAAGTCTTTCCCCAGCTCCTGAGATCCTTAAGTATGCTGTCTACACAGAGCATGCCCTCTACCTCTAGACTGCCATCCTGCAACTCTTGATCCACCACTTTGGGGTAGAAACACAGCAAAGCTGTCTCACACCTTTCCATGGACAATGCCACATTTGTGTCCTGAGTAAACAAATTACTCAGGTAAACATTGACCATATGTGATGGGGATTCAGACTAGTATCAGATGCGATAGCATCTTCTGTTGCATTGCCAATAAAGTCCAGGGGTCCCATGAAGTCCAAAACCTTCTTCTGGACTATTTTAAGGCTCCTATTTAGCCATCATTTGTATTCCATCCCTGACTTATCAAGGTAAGTGGAGAAAAGCTTGTCAAACTCAGGAATCTGCCCCCCTTTAGGACCTAGTTGAGGTCTGAGGCAGTTGCACTGAATCAGATGCTGGTCTCTCTTATCCAGGACCTTCTGCAGCCTGTTCTTGATATAGACCTTGATTTTATGAAGGGAGGTTCATTCCAGCATGACTGCTCATCAGCCTTCAGGGTTGCAATGCTCTTCAGATTCTACTTCACCATCTTCATTTGAAGAGTGCCTTTGTTTCTTAGGCTTCTGTGAATGCCAGGGCTGGGATCTAGACTCATGCTCTAATTTGACTGAGCCCTCTGCCTTTGATTCTGGATCCATCTCAGAATCTAAATCTCACTTTGGACAAGGACCACTTGGGGGACCCTCAGGTTGTGGGGCTGCTCTATGTTTTTTTTTTTGTATGGATTTGGCCTTCTTCAGCTCAGGTAATTCAGGGTCAAAAAGATCCTCTTTCCTATCTTATGGTGTATGTTGACTGGCCCCACCACTGGGCTTCACTTTGCTGGACATTCTAGGCCACTTTCTGACAAGGAGGTTCATATATGTGACTTTGGAATGTGGTCCTAGCACTGCTGGGAGGACTTGTTGACTTGCAGCCTAGCACTATCTGGAGTGCTCTGAGACACTTTGACAAGAATAAGGCTCTTCTTGACAGGTTCTGCATTTCCCACCCTCCTAAGCCTGTGGCCCTTCCCTACTGGCTTAGAAGCCAGTTGGGTAACTTTCTAAATGGGGTGCAAATCAGAACCCCTCTCCCTGCAAATGGAAGAGGCACTTATCTCAGGGTTGTGCACACAGTTATGTACTGCCAACACCTCCTCATTACTCACCACAGGAATGTCCTCGCTCCTCAAAGGGACACAATTAAAATATCTACGCTGAACTGCCTCATCAATTAGGGCAGCCAGATAATCTACCAAAATTGTGGGCTGAGATCAGCCACATGCACGAGTGGTTCAGAAAATGACATTTCTTTCACAGTGTTACTGACATGCTTCTTCACAGCATGATGGCCACAAGGACTGGAACAAATTGCCACGTGAACACACTAACACACATTCACTGCTGTATGTTAAAAGCAGTGTACTACCATATAGCATGAAAAGTACCAGGAAAGGGTTACCAGAGTGCCACACTCACACACAAACATTTCTCTCTGTTTCACATCTCTCTCTCTCTCTGTCAGTGAGCAGAGCTTTCTATAAGGAACTTTTGATGTGCCTGCTAGCTATTTACATATTTACTGGTTTTATTTCTTTGATCCATTCAGGATGAGGCAAAGTAGTCCTCTAGAACCACTCCTGTTTCTAGTGAGCTGCTGAACAAGGCTGTCAGTAGGGCAGCTAGCTCTTCCTTGAGGCAGACTCATATGCTGCTATATTATTGAGAACAAACTCTCTGAGGTAGGAGTACCTCTTTTACAAGAGTAGTTTGGGTTGGCAGCATAGTTACTGCATGCCACAAGCAAGACATAAGGACATTGAGAACATGAATAAATACAAGAAACTGTTAAACACATTCAAACATGTAAAACAAAAATGATATGGACCTAATGCAATCTAAAGGCATTGACTAACATTTAAGGATTTTCAAGACCACCAACACTTGCAGGATGTTTCTCTCTTTAGGAACCAAGTATCACTTGTCCCACCTTTTAGGACAATGAACCAAAGACATTTGGTGAATCCAGGCTTCTCTCATTTGGGGAAAGCAGGGACACACATATACATATTTTCTGGGATTGCGTAATTCTACAGGGATATTGGCAAGACATTGAAAATGATAAAGGGTGCACGCACCATGTAGGATAAATCTTGCAAACTGTTTATTAAAGCTTCTTTTGGAGAAGATGCGTTAACAAACAGTTTTCCAATTTATCCTGAGTTGTGTGTGCACCCTTTATTGTTTTCAATATTTGCTCAGTTCAGTTCCACCAATCAAGGGTAGTACCTTAGTCATGCTGGTGTGCGAGATCCTGTTTCTGCAATACTGGCAAGACATCTAGCATACAAGACACTAGTGAGGCCGCACCTGGAGTACACTGTGCAGTTCTGGAGACCTTACCTACGTAAGGACATAGACAGGGTAGAGAAGGTTCAGAGGAGGGCAACAAAGATGGTGCATGGATTGCATCACAAGTCCTATGAGGACAGGTTGAAGGCACTGAACATGTACTCCCTGGAGGAGAGGAGGGAGAGAGGGGATATGATAGAGACATACAAGTATCTTACAGGGAGGAACAGGGTGCAGGAATGCACTATTTTAGCGAAAAAGATGTTCCAGGACTGGAGGGCATGGGATGAAGTTGGAGGGAGGACGATTCAGGAAACATGAGGAAGAATTTCTTCACAGAGCGGGTGGTGGACAAGCGGAACACCCTGCCAGAGGAAGTGGTGGGGGCTGAAACAATCACGGGATTTAAGAATGCATGGGATAGACATAAAGGAATTCTGGAGGTCAGGGGTAAGGGGCAACAGACTTCCTGGAAAACATAAACTGAACTTACAAACTTAAATGGGCAGACTGGGTGGGCCATAGGCCCTTATCTGCCGACACTGTCTATGTATCTATGTATATACTGAGATATAGGAGGACTGAGCAGTACAGCACAATTTCACATACTATGTTCTAGGGGCTTCCGCAGAGGTATTAGGTAGGAGAGAATCTAGATGTTCGTGGCATATTCTAGTGGGGGCCACCAATAAAGCTATTCCCAAAAAATTGCTAAACCCCTTCCGCCACAGTGCAGGAGTAGGCAAGGCCATTGTTTGGATCTATATGGTATGGAAAAGATCACTTTCCCTCTCTAACACAGTGTGAGAAATTCTGCAACAGGTGGCAGAGATGGGTACTACAGTACATCAAGCAAACAAAAACAGTGTCTTTATTCACTGTGGGGCTCATACATTGGACCAAGTTAATTTTTGTTTATTCCAGTGATTGTCTTCTCAGATTTTGTTTGATGATTTTATTTTTTGTATGTATGCCTGTTTAGTTTTAGTTACTTTGAAACATCTATGTAATTTCTGCCTCAGTCACCTTAAGGCAATTCTGATCTCCCTGTGATGTGTCTGTATGGGGTATGGTGATATCATCAGAGGTACTGAATTTTCTGTTTGCATAGGGGTGATCCACGTACAAGGCTTATGCAATATGTATATTGTATTACCCTTGTCTGTATGTGAAGGAACATTCACAATAAAACAAATCGCTAACATTAAGTGCACATTGAAAATAGAAATTATAGTTAGAATTGATGTTTCAGTCATAGGTCTTCTTCCAGAATTCTCTATTAAGAGATAACAAAATTAGTTTAGAGGTAAGGAGAAATAAGGGATATATGCTGTATATATAAGAAGGAAGAAAACAGAGTGTGGATTTAGGAGAAAGAGTGATAATAGGCAAGGCAAGAATAGAAGTTGGAAGACAAAACGGCGATGATGGAGAGGGAGAAGCATAGTAGGAGTGAATGAGCTGAGGTGTTCTCGGGCAGGGTCTAATTAACAGGGCACAGTAAGAAGGCTGAAAGGTGACAAAGGAGAGGGCGGGAGGGAGACTGTGACATGCAACCCCACATGCATGCATGAAAGCAAAGTTATGACTTGGGTGTGGGTGAATGTGAGATCTTGCATGCAGAAATATCATTCATTCAGCTGGTTCTTTCCTTCCATTCAAAGACCCCTTCTTTTCACAGGACCAGCCCTAGGAGCTTTCCTATTCTGCAAACTGACCCTAATGTTGAAACTTCCTTTACAGAGTCACCCATTGCTTTCTTTCACAGACCACCCTACCTTTGGAATCTCCTAGTATGTATAAGCCTCCATACACCTACCAATTCCTTCCTACCAGGTAGCAAGGCCTGTAGCAGAACCCACTGTTATGCCTGCAAATTTACTTTTAGTGTCACTGAAATTTCAGGTCCCACATGTGTTTTTCACATCACCAAGGAGTCCTCATGTATTTCCTGCAATGTGATATATTGCATTCTTTGCAGGAAGTGTGCAATTATCTGCATCAGAGATACTGGCAGATGTGGATGAGCAATTCAGGGATCATTACAGGGCAGTCAGAAATGGAGACACTGATAAGCTCATTGTTTCCTATTTTAAGACCAGGAACCATAAACTGGGGTGCTGGCTGCACACTCGAGCAGGCTTAAATGGACCAGGTGGTCTGTTTCTGCTGGCACATTCATATGTTCGTATAATGTAAATGATATTTTTGTTTGTGTCCTTCAGCAAAGTTTCTGGGATACTGACCAAAGAAAAAATGCATCAACCAAGCTTATCACCAACTTAGTCTCCAAGTAGCTCTCTGATTTAAATGATAGACTTGTTTTCTATTAATATCTGTCAGCTATCTTATGGTTTACCCCTTAAGTCTGTCTTTTCTACCCCCACCCCACCCTGTCATATCTTTGTTTTCATGTATTACGTTTGCATGTGTTGGTATGCCTGCACAAACTTACATTTGGGGTATGTGTGGGTACACTCACATGAGAATTCCAGGTACGTGTGCATATACATTTTCATTTTTTTGTCCAGATGTCCCTGTCTCCTTCCCCTACCTTTGTTACCTTTCAGCCTTCTTACTAAGCCCTATTAATTAAACCCTACTTGAGGACTTACAGACAAACAGAGGATCATAGCATTCCTCGAAACTAGCAGCCAACAAGACCCTAAACAGCACGGTTTCACAGCAGGTAGGTCATGCCAGACAAATCTGCTCGAGTTTTTTGACTACACTACAAAAATAGTGGATTACGGTGGTGCAGTAGATGTGGTCTACCTAGACTTTAGTAAGGCCTTCGACTCAGTTCCACACAGAAGGCTGGTAAAGAAGCTTGACCACACAGGGGTTGGTTCAGAAGTAGTCAGATGGATACAAAAATGGTTACAAGGTAGAACCCAGAGGGTACAGGTTAATGGAGCACAATCGACGGAAGGCAGGATGACCAGCGGGGTGCCCCAGAGCTCAGTGCTGGGGCCTGTGCTCTTCAATGTTTTTATAGCAGACATCACTGATGGACTGAAAGGGAAGGTGTGTCTGTTCACAGAAGACACCAAGATATGTAGCAACGTGGAAACCCCAGAAGGAGTGAGCAAGATGGAAGCTGACCTCAAGAAACTAGAAGAATGATTTAGAGTGTGTCAGCTGCAATTTAATGCCAAAAAATGCAAGGTCATGAACATAGGAAAGAAAAATTCAAGAAAGGAGTATTACCTAGGAGGCGAAAGACTGGCAGCCTCAAACCAGGAACGAGATCTAGGAATCATAATCTCAGATGACTTGAAGGTTAGTAAGCAGTGTGAGAAGGCAATAATGAAGGCCAACAGAATGCTGGGCTGCATTGGGAGGGGAATCACGAGCAGGAAGAGAGAGGTGGTACTACCACTGTATAGATCATTGGTCAGGCCTCACCTGGAATACGGAGTCCAGTTCTGGAGGCATCACCTCAGGAAGGACATTGACTGGGTGGAAACAGTACAGAGAAAGGCAACAAAAATGATTCAGGGTCTGCAATACATGTTCTATGAGGAAAGACTTAGGGAACTGAATATGTACTCCCTGGAGCAGAGAAAAGAGAGAGGGGACATGATTGAACCATTCAAGTACATAAAAGGCATTAATAAGGTACAGGCACAGGAATGTTTTCACTTCAAGAAGGGCTCCAGAACCAGGGGATGTGACCTGAGGCTGCAAGGAGGGAGGTTCTGTACCAACACCAGGAAGTTTTTCTTCACAGAAAGAGTGGTGGATGCTTGGAACAGCCTGCCCCAAGAGGTTGTGGGGGGTCAACACTGTGGGGGAATTCAAGAATGCATGGGATAGACACAAGGGAGCCCTGACTCCAAAGGGCAATTAGAGTGTCAAAACAGGTTTAAAACAAATGGGCAGACTAGATGAACCTAACAGTCTCCTTCTGCTGTCAACTTCTATGTTTTATGTTTCTATGTTACAGGACAAAAGCGAGCACTCATTCATGAGTGCCAGGTTGTGCCTGGATTTCAGCAAGTGTTTTGACTCTGTGCTGCATGGGAGACTAATGAAGCAGGTGGTGGATATGAGAATAGAGAACTTGACCAAGGTGATAGGTAACTAGCTACAAGGGAGAACCCACTGTATAGATCAATGGTGAGACCCCACCTTGAGTACTCTGTGTGGTTCTGGAAACCACATCTCAGGAAGGACAGGGCAGTGGCTGTCCAGAGGAGAATAACTAAAATGTTGCAGGGGCTGCATCAGAAGCCCTATGAGGAAAGGCTAAGAGATCTCAATATGTATGCTCTGGAAGCGAGAAGAGAGAAGAAGAATATGATAGAGACCTATAAATACTTCATGGTGTTGAACAAGGTATTGGAGGAGAGTATTTTTCAGATGAGAAGGTGCACGAGAACAAGAGGACATGCAATGAAGCTGGTAAGGGGAATATGTAGGAGGGATATGAGGAAGTAGTTCTTCACTGAAAGAGTGGTGGATGCCTGGAATGGTCTTCTACCAGAGGTAGTGGGGTTAAAATGGTGGTGGGCTTCAAGTATGGATGGGACATGCACAAGGGAATCTTAGTCGGGAAACGGGGAGTTAGGAGATCAGGAAAGGTCTGCAGGGAAAGCATAGGCAGGGAAAAAAGGGGGACAGACATGTGGACCAAGCAGTCCCTATCTGCAGACACATTCTATGGACCTCAGTTTAACATCTCATCCTAAAGATGCAGGACCAGCCTTAGGGTATGTGGTGCCCCTAGGCTAACTTGAAAATGGTGCCTTTAAAAAATATATATTTTTAAATCATCCTTGAGTTTTTGTTTTGTTTTTTAACGGCAATGTATTTTCTGTGCCCCTTATTGCTGAACACCTTAGGCAACCACCTAGTTAACCTATCCTTAAGGACAGCCCTGGAAAGATGACACCTCAGAAGTTCAGTACCCACTCATGCTGCACTACAGTGCCAGTATCTCTGAAGCAGCTATGTAATTACTGTATGCCAACCAGTTTGTATTTGTAGTCTACAATATAATTTAATGCAGCCTTGTGATCTTTATTACTGTTGAAATGCTATTACTATACAATGTTTTAATTATTTTATTTGTAGTATTTTTTATTTATGTATTTATTTGAATCTAGGATTACAAGTACCTTTGAGCTGAGGCTCTTTTACAAAGGTTCCACTTCAATTCGAAGGCAGTATAACAAAATACAACAAGCAAGGCAGTGTAGGCAGGGTAAACAGGTTACAATCAGTTCCAAGAGGTTAAATATATACATTTTGGAGGAGACAGTGCAAGAGCAGATGAAGGTGTACAAATAGTGTTGCAAGTCATGAGTAGGACAGTGGGAGGTGATAGCTGCCAGGGGCATTGTCACATCACAAAGAGAAGTGCAGGAGGTGGGGTTGGGCAGAGAGAGGGAGGACGGGAGGGGAGGGGGAGGAGAGATGGGGAGAAGGAGTTAAGTGCTAAGTGGAAGAGCTAAGGCAAAGGCTGCAGGATAGGTAGGAGAGATGGCTAGACGAGGCAGTCGCAGGTGCTGGAGGCAGTGAGATAGAGACAGAGCCTTGTTTTGAAGGGGCCAAGCTGGGGAATGGAGGAGATCTCACTGTTGAGACTATTCAACCAGCTTGGGGTCCTGTAGGTGAATGAACATTGTCCCAGAGATGTTCAGCAGCAGGGGACCAGCAGGAGCTGAGATTCAGAGCCCCTAGTATGGCGGGGATTGCTACTTGGGCAAAGAAGGGCTTGGACACCCGAGGGAGCAAGGCCCATGGTTATCTTCTTTGCCATAATGCAGGTTTGGTATTTTAGGCAGTTTGAGAGTTGTAGCCAGCCAGTTACAGCACAGAGATCACAGGTATGGGTAAGACGATGAGCTCCAGTTATAAGATGACAGGCTTTGTTGAGGGTGGTGGAAATCCGTCTAAGGGCTGTTGAGGTGGCAGAGCCATAAATGATGAGGCCATAGTCAATTATGGAGAGAACAGAGCTTTGGACAGTGATCCTTAAGGCTTCTGGGGTAAGGTATGATCTGTGCCTGTAAAGGAGACAGAGTCGTGTGTCGGCAGCCTTGGTAATGCTATCAATATGGTCACCATAGGACAGGTTACTGTCAAGAGAGATCCCAAGATATTTAAAGGAATGCACCTGTTCGAGGACCATTTTAAGGCAGTTTGTGATGGTCAGGGGATGCAGCTGGTTCTTGTTGTGGAAGTTACTGAAAAGCATTGATTTATTTATTTTTTTATAGTTAAGGATGCGTCTATGTTTGCTGAATCATTTCTCAACTGTGGCAAAACCAAGCTGGAGGTTGTTTTACAAAGATTGTGGGCCCTTATGGGCGGTGTAAATTATGGCATCATCGGCGCAGAGTATGATTTGTTCTAGGCAGAACTGAGGGAGGCTATTCAGGAAAAGGCTGAATAGAAGGGAACCAGTATGGAACCTTGAGGAACTCCAGAGTGGACTGGTCTTGCATTGGAGAGGACACCAGCAATTTTTACTCTTTGCAATCTGCTTTCCAGATAGCTTTTAAACCATGCAGTGGAGTCTGGGGAGAGCGCAGCATTTAAGAGCTGTTCCAGGAGCAGATGATGATGGACGGTATTGAAGGCCTTAGTAAGATCTATAAAGACCGACCCAGCTAGCTGCCCATTATCCAGAGACTTGTGGATGGCTCCAGTGAATTCCAGGAGGGCAGATGTGGTGCTGTGCCCTTTTCTGAAGCCATTTTGTTGTGTACATAGGATATTGTGTTTGTCCAGGTAATCAGCGAGCTGGTCAGCAACTAAGCATTCGATGGCCTTGGATAGGGGAGGCAATATGGAGACTGATTGGTAGTTTCCATGGTTGGTTCTGTCTCCATTTTTATGGACCAGAGTAATGGTGGTGGATTTCCATCTGACAGGGAACTGGCTGAGGCAAAGGGAGAGGTTACAGATCTTAGTTAGTGGGCTGATCACCTCGTCTAGGGTGAGGGACAGCAGTTTTAAGTCAAGTGAGTCCTTGCTTTTTCATGAGTTTGCAATTGCTTTACTTATGTATTTGCGAGCTTCATGCATCTTGACTGCTTTGAAGTAGAATGGAGGATGTATGGGGGAGGGAAGGGTGCTGGTAGGATGAGCAAGGGAGTGCGATTCATCGAAGTAGTCATGGGGGAGAACATTACTAAGCTCCGTGAAGGCAGTATTGAAGGTATTAGTGACAGTTGTGGGGTCAAGGGTAATAGACCCATCAGTGATTAGCATAGTTAGGGAGGTTTTTGGTTGTTTTCCAGTTACTTCTTTGATATTGTTCCAGAACACTCTCCCATTTCCCCATGAATTGGTGAGATCTTCCCTGTAGTAGGTGTTTTTCTGTAGTCGAATTATTTTGTGCAGTCATTTCAGGCAGGATTATAGTTCTGAATGTTGGTTTGCATGCCAGATGCCCAAGCCAGGAGCCAGAGGTGGTCCCTTGATTTTAGCTGCACAGTTAGGTCGGCAGTGAGCCATGGATTACAAAGGGCTTTGACTTTATGCTTTTTGAAGGGGGTATAGGAGTCACAGACCGTGTTGAAGGTGGTGATGAAGAAATCCAGGGCTGAGTTGACATCCGTTGCATTGTACATAGGAGTCCAATCTTGCTGCCTGAGGAAGGATTTGAGGAGATTCAGCTTTCCTCGGGATAGAATTATGCTGGTGATGACTGATAGTGGGGGTTTGCAGAATTTATTTGACCATTCGCAGTTGACAGGGGAATGATCACTAAGTGAATCCGGGAGGATGAAGATGTTGGAGATATGGGTAGTGTGGCTGGTTAGCACCCATGTATGCCTTTTATGTTGTATTAATTACCATTTTACTGTTTGTATAATCTATTTTGTTAGGCACCCACAGCCTCTGGGATTGGGCACCATAAAAATAAAATTTGCCTTGCCTTGCCTTGCCATTTACTGTACCCCATGTTACTGGAGTGGGGCTAGAAATGACAACCTTCCAGCCTCAGAGGTGAGTGTGCAACCTACTTAGTCACTGAAACTGCTTCTTCAAATGTGGGCCCTAATTCTAAAAGGGGGGGGGTGGACACAAGCCCATTCATGGCAGAAAGGGTAAAGGCAGAATTAAAAAAACTGAATGTGGATAAAGCCATGGGTCCGGACGGAACCCACCCACTCATACTGCGTAAACTGAGTGATGAAATGGCTGAACACGTAGCACACCTATTTAGTAGATCTCTGAGGGAAGGGACAGTCCCACAGGACTGGAAAAAGGCAATAGTGATCCCCATCTACAAAAGTGGTAGCAAAGAGGAAACAAGAAACTATAGCCTAGTTAGTCTCGCCTCAGTGGTGGGAACGTTGATAGAATTGCTGCTCAAGGAAAGAATAATAGCATTTCTGGAGGAAACTGAACAGCTGGACACCAAGCAGCATGGATTCACAGTCTTGCCAGACAAACCTAATCAAGTTCTTTGACTTGGTTACTAGGGTGGTGGACCTGGGAGTGCCATGGATGTCATCTACGTGGACTTTAGTAAAACCTTTGATTCTGTCCCACGCAGAAGGCTGCTAACTAAACTCAAGAATACAGGAGCAGGGAAAGAAGCAGAATCATGGGTAGGAACATGGCTTCAACAGTGAACCCAAACAGTGATGGTAAATGGGGCAGCATCAGAAGCCAGGGAAGTGACCAGAGGTGTGCCACAAGGGTCCATCCTGGATCTTTGCTCTTCAGTGTGTTCATCAGTGACATCACAGATGAGTTGGGTGGGAAGGTATGTCTGTTTGCAGATGACACAAAGATCTGCAACAGAGTGGATACGGTGCAGGGGGTAAAGCAAATGAGAAGTAACCTTCTCAAGCTTGAAAAATAGTCAGGTATGTGGCAGCTAAAATTCAGCACAAAAAAATGCAAGGTCATACATCTGGTTAAGAACAACCCGGTTACTGACTACCACCTGAGGGGGGAGAAACTAGCAATCACCTGGCAGGAGTGAGATCTGGGAGTTATTATTTCAGATGATTTAAAAGTGGGCAACCAATGTGAAAAAGCAGCAATTAGGGCCAGCAAAATGCTAGGATGTATAGGTAGGGGCATCTCAAGTACTGTAGAAGAACGGAGGTGATCCTGCCACTGTACAGGTCCCTAGTGAGGCCCCATCTTGAGTACTGCATACAGTTCTGGAGGCCTTACCTCAGAAAGGACATAGACAAACTGGAAACAGTGCAGAGGAGGGCAACTAAAATGGTTCACGGTCTCCATGAGTTATTTTATGAACACAGATTAAGGGAGCTCAACATGTACTCCCTGGAGCAGTGCAGAGATAGAGGGGACATGACTGAGACATTCAAGTACCTGGGTCCTGTGCCAGCCGGGCACAGGACCCAAAGCAGCATGGATTTACAGCAGGAAGGTCATGTCAGATGAATCTGATTGATTTCTTTGACTGGGTGACCAAAGTAATAGACCAGGGAGGGGCTGTGGGCATGGCCTACCTAGACTTTAGCAAGGCATTTGACACAGTCCTGCACAAAAGATTAATAATCAAGTTAGCCAGCCAGGGAGTGGGTCCCAGGATGGTAGCCTGGGTAGCAAACTGGCTGCACAACAGGACACAGAAGGTAATAGTGAATGGAACACATTCTGAAGAAAGGGGGGTTACTAGTGGAGTACCTCAGGGCTCAGTACTGGGTCCAGTCCTCTTTAACATTTTTATAGGTGACATTGCAGAGGATCGGGAGAGAAAGGTATGCCTCTTTGCAGATGACACAAAGATTTGTAACAGAGTTGATACACAAGAGGGGGTAGAAAAGATGAGAGGGACTCGGCAAGGTTGGCGGAATGGTCAGACATATGGCAACTTAGATTCAATGCAAAGAAGTGCAAAGTAATGCACCTGGGAAACAAAAACCCAGAAGAAGAGTACACAATAACAGGGGAGGTACTAACAACAAAAATGGAATGGGACCTGGGAGTAGTCATATCAGATGACCTAACGGTGGGTAAGCAATGTGAGAAGTCAGTAAGGAGAGCCAGGGGGATACTGGGATGCATAGGAAGGGGCATCACAAGTAGAAAAAGGGAAGTGGTTATCCATCTACACAGACAGTTGGTGAGACCCCATCTGGAGTACTGTGTGCAGTTTTGGAGACCTTATCTACGCAAGGACATAGACAGGATGGAAGCAGTCCAGAGGAGGGCAACTAAAATGGTGTAGGGTCTGCAGCAGAAACTGTATGAAGAGAGACTGAGAGAGCTTAGCATGTATACCCTTGATGAAAGGAGGGACGGGGGGGGGACATGATAGAAACTTTCAAGTACCTCAAGGGAATCAACAAAGTCCAGGAGGGTAGCATCTTTCAGAAAAAGAGATGTGTAAGAACAAGGGGGCACAATTTAAAGATAGAGGGGATGGCTCAGGGGTAATGTGAGAAATTTTTTTCACAGAGAGAGTGGTGGATACATGGAACTGCCTTCCTGGGGAGGTCATTGGGTCTAAAACAGTTGGGGAATTCAAACATGCATGGGACAGACATAAGGCAATTATA
The DNA here is from genome assembly GCA_016271365.2 of Neoceratodus forsteri. Classification (NCBI taxonomy): domain Eukaryota; kingdom Metazoa; phylum Chordata; order Ceratodontiformes; family Ceratodontidae; genus Neoceratodus; species Neoceratodus forsteri. Next base: position 614,506,966 of record CM057452.1, read on the forward strand.
GTGGGGGGTTGCAGGAAGTAGGCTGTTGGTTAACTAGAATCTGCAGCTTATCGAGAAGGTAGGGAAATGGGCAGACTGGGTGGGCCAAGTGGTCCTTATCTACCGTCAAAGTCTATGTTTCTATGTTTAAACGGTATAAACAGAGTCCCCACCCAGGAGCTCTTTCTCATTAACAACTCCATGAGAACAAGAGGCCACGACATGAAACTGAGGGGGGTAGATGCAGAGGCAACATGCACAAGTTTTTCTTCACATAAAGGGTGGTTAATCCATGGCATGGTCTACCTGCCGAAGTAATTGAATCCAAAACAGTATGGGGATTGAAATCAGCTTGGGATAGGCACAAGGGGATAGTGACAAAAAGTATCTGAGTAGGGGGTAGGATGTGTGCAGACTAGATGTACCTTTGGTCCCCATTGGTCCTCCTATGTTTCTGTCCTCTCTGGCATGGATCAAGGCCTTGTCATCTGTGCAATTTTTGTTGATTTAGCCAAAGCTTTTGACACTGTAACTGATCCCTTTGTCCTAGATAAGCTTAAGGAAGCTGGACTTTCAGCTTTCTCAGTTGAATGGTTCCACTCCTATCCTGAAGGCAGATCGCAGGCTGTCCATATTGAAGACCCCCTGTCCCCTCCACTGTCTATTAGCACAGGCGTACCCCAAGGGTCTGTCCTTGGCCCAATTCTTTTCTCCATTTTTCTAAATGACCTCCCCAAGGTCTGCTCCTCTGTGTCCATTTATATGTATGCAGATGATACAGTACTCTTTTCCTCTGGCTCCTCTGCCCTTGAGCTGATGAACCAGCTCCAGCTGGACTTTAAGAACATCCAGCTCTAGTTTTGTGAAAATCAGTTATCCCTCAGTGCTAAGAAAACAGTCTCAACGATGTTTAGCACCAGGCAGAGGCTTGCTAGAGTGTCTCCCCTTCCCTCCTATTATACTCTTGATGATGCAGCTCTTGAAGATGTCTCATCTTTCAATTACCTCAGGGTCTGGCCAGATTACCATCTTGATTTGTTTTGTTCATGTGAATGCTATCCATAAGAAGCTTCTCCACAAGCTTGGAGTGATTTATAGAAATAAGTGAAGTATACCATTTCTTGCTCGCAGAGAAATATTCACTAAGATGATTCTCCCCAATTTTGACTATGGAGACATTGTTTATAGTGTTGCTTCAAAGTCCACATTAGCTATATGTGGCCCTCTTTTTCACTCCTTCTGTCACATTGCCTTTGATAAACCTCTACATACACACCATTGTACTCTGTACTCTTCCCTTTTTCTCCCCTCTCTTGAAGCTAGGTGCCTCTCCCACTGTATCTCCTTCATCTCCAAATATTGGTTTAGCTGTCTCCCCTCTTATCTTACTTTTTTTCTCCCCCCTTCCTCCTCTTACTCCTTTTGCAATGCTTGCTCTTGCTCTCTTGTTCTCCCTTAAGTGAAATCTTCTACTGGCTAAGCTGCTTTCTTGTTCCATTTCCATAAACCATGGAACTTTCTTTCTCCTTCTACTCACTCTGATCCTTCCTTTTCTGTTCTGAAATCTCTCCTCTGTGATTTTTCTAGACATTCCTGCAGTTGCTTCTAATATTGGGGTGGATTCCTTTTTATTTGCCTTCCACCGACACTGTCCTTCCCTTGTTTCAACTATTTCTCCCTGTGCTTTTTGTTGCTGTTTTTCTTATTGTTCTTTCACCAGTTCTACAATTTTCTTCATGGTAATTTTACTGTTTGACAATTTATCTTTAAGTGTTCATAGATTGTAGACTGATTTTTTATTTCCAATTGTATTGTACTATTGCAGTGTACTTGTATATGTTCTCTTCTCCTCTTTTCCCCCTTCCCCAGGACATATCTGGAAATGAGCAGTTACCAGCTAAGTATGTCTTTCCTGGTGAAACCTTTAAAATAAATAAATAAATAATTTGCACTTTCTTTTCATATCTTCACATGTGTTGCATCTGTGGATGCTTAATATTTTAGTTTTTCTCATTCTGATTATTCTCTACCCCCTCCACTTTTACCTTTATGGCATTAGCAGCCTTAAGCTCGGATGCACCAATATCTTTAAATCTTTACTATTTGGTATCCTGCAAGTAAGCCTCCCGCCAACAATATTAACTAAGCCTGTTATGGTTCCACTATAATCTATTTCATTTAGAATAACATTAATTTGTATTTGAAATGGGTATAATACAGTGCTGTTTATTTTTAACTATGTTTTCACTTTGAGCTTTTTTTTTTGTAACACCGGTAGCACTTGTGTGTGATCTGAGCTGATGTAAATAGCTAGGGTCCACCAGGAGCTTTAAATTGCATAAATAATGTGTGCAGTTTTAAGAATGAAATATTTAAGTGAGTTAAAAAGGCATACTAAGCTGAGGCTTGTTTCCAGGTGCATCCTGAGGGGTCTCCAGGTTTGCAGTTCAGTTTTCTTATCCACTGCACTATACTGCCTCCCAGCACTGGGTCCCTTGGCATTGCCCCCAGATGAAGTGTCATGCCACAGGACATGATGCATCGGGGTTAGCTCCACCAGTCTCCCTTGCATGCTGCAGCGTTGTGCAATTAAATAGTATCAGCAAGATTTTCAGTTGTTACTGGTGTCATTTTTGTTTGCCTATATTTGGGGCCTTTTGAACCAACAATACCTTGAGCACAAACCTTGTGGGGTGTTTTTTGGTACCCATGTTTGTTGTTTTGTACCTGCCTCCAAGTCAGTGTGAGCACAGTCCCTGTGTTCAAATAGACTAGTGGCTCCTGGGTAGGCAAATAGGGTCTCTGGATCTTAGCCAGCTTGGCCCGGAGACCAGCAACTTCCTCTCTCAACCCAGAAAGGTGTGTGCAGATGGGCAGCACCGCAGTCTCCAGAAAGGCTCCTGGAAAACTGCAGCTCTGCAACCACTGCACTGCGCCACTCCCAACATTGCTGTTATGCTTCACTATCTACTACTACTACCACCTGTGCCTTTCCCCTATTGCCCCCTTCCTGTTGCTTTGGTCCTTTCCTGCCTACACCTTCTCCTTGTTACCCTACCCTAGATAAGGTGTTTCTTGTTTTCCTTTTTTACCTTTACTTAACCCCTTACTTACATTTGTATGTCACTCTTTGTTCCCCTCTGCCTGTCTACTACTTAACCTTCCCCTTTCTACCTTTCCTTAACAGTTTACAGTATGTATCCCTCCAGTAACTTCCTACACAGGCAACAGCAAACTAACAGGAACTGTACCTTACCTCACCAGACCAGCAGAGCCCCCTGCACACCTGCCGTCACCTGTGGATACCTACCAATGCCTAAGATACTAATCAGTTCACCTGTTCCACTCCTGCTCTGTTCCACTCACACTCTGGGACATGAGCATCAGGGGACATTCTGGAATGGTTGCCTTTTATCCCTTGAGGTGAACTTCCTGCTAACCCCAATAGGTCTTTGTGGCTCACTTGACCTTTCTAGCATCTCCATTCCGCCTCTGACCCCTGAACTGGTTGTCCTGCTCTTCCTGGAGCCTGAACTGGAAAAAAAAAGAAAGACATTAGTTTAATTCAATAACAGAGCTTTGTATGTTGTTGTCGTATGTTTGTCTGTTTTAAGCATTGTATTATTGAAAAGTCTATAAATTTTTCTTATTAAAAAAATGATATGTGCTGGCACTGCTGATATTTTGTAAAAGCGTGCCTGCTTTCTGAAGCAGAGCTTTTTAAATCTTACTTCCCCTGCCTGCTAAACCCAAATTGGTCCATGCGGCTCATGAGACATTCCAGGAATCTCATTTCTGCCACTGAGCCCCATCCTACTTGTCCTACTCTTCCTGGAACCCAAACTACAAAAAGAAGAAAAAGCTTACAGTAGTTTAATTCAATAACAGAGCCTTTAAACCCTGAAAAGTGCTGGCGTTGCTGAGGTTTTGTAAAAGAATGCAATCATTTTTTTTTTTAATTAAGCTTTTTCTTGCTCCCTGCCTCACCCGATGGCACCCCCAGCCTTGTCACAAAACTTCTCATGTACTTCATGGTTATCCACCACTTACCTAGAACCACAGTAGTGGTGGGTGGCCTGCCCTGTTGTTCGTGCATGAGCCTGTGGTGGGTGCTATCGCAGTGGTGGGCCTGGGCTTTTTCTCCAGCTCCTGATGTTTCTCCTCAAGGGTGTCGGCATGCAATGATATGCATACACATGTGTGGTGGTGCCTGTAAAAGCTGGTGTCTGGCAGATGTCCATCCCCTTGGTGCCATTCCACTGTTCTGCCTCCTGGCCTCTGTGAGGTGGCAGGAATATAGCAAAACACTGTGTCTCCCCTCTCTGAGGGAGAGAACTCTCCCTGGGATGCTCTATTCTCCCTCTTCCTGTGAACCCCTGAGCCACCCAAGTCTGTTCCCAGACTTGGAAGTCTGGCAAAGTGAATGGTACCCTTACTGCTGTGCTATCTGGCCAGCATCAGCTGTGCAAGCCTGAGTAAATAAACAATAACATTTCTGAAGAACATTAGAAACAGAACACAGAAAAATAGACTCTGCCAGCAGAAAAGGACCACTTAGCCCACCCAATCTGCCCAAGTGTTCTCTGCCTCTACAGACCCTGTCTGGCCTCTAGTGACGCAACCTCCCTGCCTCTGTTCCAATATACCCCTATGTTTATCCTATACATGCTTGAAGCCCTTCACCTTTCTAATCTCCACCCCCATAGCTGGCTGCCTGTTCCAGGTGTCACAGTCTACCACCCTTTCAGTTAATACATACTTCCTCATATCTCTCCTGAACTTACCCTCCCACCCCACCCCAGCTTCATGCCATGCCCTGTCTTGGAGCTCATCCTCATTGGAAGAGGCTCCCCTCCTGCACCATGTTCACCACTGTGAGGTACTTGTAGGTCCTGACAATGTCACCTCTCGCTTGCCTCTCCTTTCCTTTAGGGTGTACATGCTAAGGTCCCTCAGGCGCTCCTCATAGTGTTTCTCTTGCAACCCCTAAACCATTTTGGTTTCGCTCCTCTGTATCACCTCCACCCTGTCTGTGTCCTTTCTGAGGTGCGGTCTCCAGAACTGGACATAGTACTCCATATGGGGGAATACCAGAGAGTGATACAGTGGCAGCACCACCTCCCTCCTCCTGCTGGTGATCCCCTTCTTTGTGCACCCCAGCATCCCACTGTCCCTGCTCATGGCATCGTCACACTGCACTGCCACCTTGAGGTCCTCTGATATAATAACCCCAAGGTCCCTTTCCAGTCTATTGACTGCCAATAACTCACCCCCATCCTATACTCAGCACTGGGTTCCTATGCCCTAGGTGCATGATTTTGCATTTCTTATCATTGAACACCAACTGCCATGTCTTTGACCACCCCTCAAGTTTCCCTAGATCCCTGCAGTTTTTTCTCCAGCCCCTCCTGAGTGTCCACCTTGTTGCAGATTTCGGTGTCATCTCCAAAAAGGCATACTGGCCCCTCCAGTTCTTCTGCAATGTCCCCTATGAAGACATTGAAAAGGACTGGTACCAGTATTGAATCCTGTGATACCCCGCTTGTCACTCTCCTGTCTTTACAGTGTGAGCCATTAACCAAAACCCTCTATCTCCTATCCATTAACCGGTTTAGACCCTACTCCTAAGCTGGTCAACTTCCTAATCACTGAAACAAAAAAATGTAGAATATGTCAGGAGAAAAGGACCACTTGGCTCATCCAGTCTACCCAGATGGTCCCTGCATTGTCTGTCTCCTGCAGATCCTAACTTTGTATCTGGCGAACCTACTTCCTCCCTGCCTATTTACTAATATTCCCCTATGTCTATCCCATGGATGCTTGAATCCCCCTTCTGTTTTCACCACTACAAAGTCCACTGGCATGTGGGAGGACCTGGGTGGAGTGGAGGAACTTTGGGTGAAACTAAAAGGGAGCATAGAGAAGGCAACAAACCTCTGTGTCAGGCTAGTAAGCAAAGCCAAGAGGAAAAAGAGACTGTTATGGTTTTCTAAGGAGGTGGCTAGGAAGGTAAGGGCAAAAAAGTTAGCATTCCGGAGGTATAAGAAGACACAGAAAGAGGAGGATAGAGAGCTATATCTGGAGAAATACAGGAGGCAGGGAAATCAGGAGCGCAAAGGCGTACACACGGAAGAAAATAGCTCAGGAAGTAAAGAAAGGGGACAAGACATTTTTTAGGTAGGTAAGTGAAAAGAGAAAGACCAGGGGAGGGACTGTGTGGAAGGGGACCAAGAAAAAGCAGACATCTTGGACACAAACTTTTGTTCAGTGTTCACAGAAGAAGGGGAAGGAGAAGGGCCACAAAAAAGTGACAGGAGCATCAAAGGAAGGGAGGTGGACACAAGTCCATTTACAGAGGAAAGAGTTCTGAAGGATAAGACATTGGGGCCAGACAGAGTCCATCCGAGGATACTAGGGGAACTCAGGGAGGTGTTGGCTACACCTCTGAAAGTCCTGTTCAGCCTCTTATTGGAGACAGGTGAGGTTCTGGGGGACCGGAGGGAGGCAGATGTAGTCCCACTTCACAAAAGTGATAGTAGGGAGCAGGCCAGTTAGCCAGACTTTGGTGGTGGGGAAATTATTGGAATCACTACTAAAGGAAAGTACAGTGGTATATCTTGAATCTAGTGCCTCACAGTACATGGGACAGCACGATTTGGGGGGGGGCGGTCTTGTTAAACAAATCTATTAGATTTCTTTGATTTCTTTGACTGGGTGACCAGGGGATTGGGTCAGGGAGGAGTGGTGGGTGTGGCCTGCCTGGATTTCAGCAAGGCCTTTAACACCATCCCACATAGGAGATTAGTAAGCCAGCTGGGTAGTCTAGGAGTGGGACCAAAGGTAGTAAACTGGGTATGAAATTGGCTAAGGATAGGAGACAGAGGGTGGTGGTAAATGGAGTTCACTGTGAGGAAGGGAGGGTGACCAGTGGGGTACCTGAGGTGTCTGTACTGGAACCGGTTCTTTTTAATGTCTTTATTAATGACACTGCAGAAGGGCTGGAGGGAAAGGTCTGCCTTTTCGTGAATGACACTAAAATCTGCAACAGGGCAGACAGTCCAGGGGGTTGGAAAAAATGAAAGGGTATCTGAAAAGGTTAGAGGAGTGGTCAAGGTTAGAGGAGTGGTCAAGGTTAGAGGAGTGGTCTAGGGTATGGCAACTGGGCTTTAATGCAAAAAAGTGTCAAATCTTGCACTTGGGGCACAGAAACCCAGGTAGGAGTACAAAATGGGAGAAGAGGTATTGACAACCAGCAAACAGTAAAGAGACCTGGGAGTTATCATATCTGATGACCTAAAGTTGGCTAGGCAGTGTGACAAGGCAGTCAGGATAGATAGCAAGATGCTGAGGTGTGTAGGGAGGATGATCACCAACAGAAAGAGAGAGGTAGTGTTACCCTGTATAGATCATTGGTGAGACCTCACCTGGAGTACTGTGTCCAGTTCTGGAAACATCATCTCCGGAAGGACATAGAAAGAGTGGAGGTGGTCCAGAGGAGGGCAACCAAAATGGTGCAGGGTCTGCATCAAAAGCCTTATGAGGAAAGACTGAATGACCTTAATATGTATACACTGGAGGAATGGAGGGAGAAGGGGGATATGATAGAAACTTTCAAATACCTCACAGGTATAAATAAGGTTCAAGAGGGAAGCAACTTTCAGAAAAAAGATGCTCAAGGACAAGAGGTCATGCTATGAAGCTGGGGGGGGGTATTTTCAGGAGAGATGTGAGGAAGTACTTCTTCACAGAGAGGGTGGTGGATGCTTGGAACAGCCTTCCAGTGGAGGTGGTGGGGAAAAACTGTGACGGGGTTCAAGAAAGCATGGGATAGACATAAGGGAACCTTAGTGATAAGACAATGGGGGGATAAGCTGGAGATCAAGTAGGGTCTGCAGTGATACAGTAGGTAAGAAAAAAGGAACCGACTAAGTGGGCCAAGCGGTCCTTATCTGCCGTTATATTCTATGTTTCTATGGTAGTCTGCTCCAGGTGTCTACAACTCTTTCAGTGAAGTAGTACTTCCTCATATCCCTCTTGAACTTCCCCCTTCAGCTTTATCACATGCCCTCTGGTCCTGGTCCTGGTACTGTTTCTCATTTGAAAGAGACTCCCCTCATGCATCCTGTTTACTCCTGTGAGGTACTTGTAAACGTAGAAACATAGAAATTGTTGGCAGATAAGGATCTCCAGGCCCATCGAGTTTGCCCAAGTATTCTATCTCCATGTTACCCAAGGACCCTAGGTGATCTGAGTAATCCCCCCCCCCGCCCCCTCTACAGAATTTGCTTGTACCTGTCTCAAGCAACCTTAAATTCTGTCACTGTTTTGACCCCACCACTTCCTCAAGGACTGCATTCCACCCACCCACTACCCTTCTGTGAAGTAGTGTTTCCTAATGTTTCCCTTGAATCTTCCCCCTTCTAGCTTCATGTCATGACCCCTTGTCTTTGAGAGCCTCTTATTCTGGAATATACTGCTATCTGGGACCTTGTTTATACCCTTTTGGTACTTAAAGGTCTCTGTTGTGTAATATGTTGCAGGATGATGGCCGCCAGGCTGGGCGAGCTGTCAGCTGCTATTACGATTTAAGTGTTTTAGCTTTTTAAATTGTTTTCATTTGTTGTGTTGTTTAAAAGTTTTAGTTAGTGGTTTTCTTTTTATTGGGGGAATAGTTTTTTGCCTGCCTGTACCGTTGTTTCTACTCGCTGGTAACTGGTAGCAAAACTGCGGTAGTTGAGTGCAGTATATGCTCGAATGGTGCCGCAGTAAATACAACTAATGCTTCACAGTTTCTATTGGGGACTGGCTTGTGCTGACTCGCTACCACTACTGCTTTGTATTTTCATCGATCGGGCTGCTGCTACTACCGTTTCTTCTGTCCCAACAAACTTTGTGGAGATTGACTTTTCTTGATAGTGACTGCACGGAATATTCAACTAGTCCCTGAAGGATTATGAGGACATTGGGATGAAGTGCCGGTTTAAAGAGGTGACATCAGTTGTTGCGAGGGGAAGATTCTGGATCTTTACTTCTAACTGGACTTGGATTATTGGCCATATGGATTAAATACTGTGCTTCTCCTTGAATGGCAGTTCATGCTTGTGTGCAGGAACTTTGGATTTTTGGAAATCAGCTTTAAATTTGGTGCTTGATTTGAGGCCTTGATCCCGGGGGTGGATAGGTTGCAGTGCGCAGCTGTGAGGGGATCTCAGTCATATTCTGCTGGGTAGTCAGCGGTCTAGTCTGGTGTCCCCTAGGATCTCTCTCTCTGTGGCCTGCTGGCGAGTGAGCCTGGGTGGTGGGATTATTAGCAATGGCCATGGACTAGCATCCGTGTACCCAGGGGGATTTATCAAGGCTTTTTATTTTGGCCCAGAGCAAGTCAACCATCAAGGTGGTCCTTCCTTTTGGATCCTTTCTGGACATTATGAACTGATGCATTTTGTGCCTGCATTTAAATCCGTAAGGCAGTGAGAGTGCCTTTTCTCTTGGTCCATGAGTACAGTGAGAGTGTGCCTGGTACTACAGAGCTTGGACATATTTTATTTTCCCCTCTTAACTTGATCCCCTATGGTGGTGAGAGGACCACTGGGGGTCTGTCTTTTAGTCAGCCTTCTTACAGTTTAACGTTCCCTGGATTATTCAATCTCTCCTGTGAATTTGGGGATTATAGGCCTGAACTGGATGTTGGAGACCTTTTTAGTCTAAAGCCTATATTGTTTATGATATTATTTTATTTATTTTGTTATTTTCTGGGTTTTATTGAATAGGCAGCATGTGTTGGGACTGAGTTTTGGTGGGCAGGCGCTACTCCCCCTTCAGGCTGAGGGAACTGCACCCCTTTGACAGTCCCCTGTGGCAACCCGAGGTATATAGTCATTGTCGTGCCTTGGGGATTGCACGGAGGAGGCGGGGGGGTGCTTCAGCTGGGGGGGAGGAGCGGAGTGGGCGGATAAGGGTGGTGAGATCAGGGAGACACCCTGGGGCAAAATGGGTCCAGGATAGGGGTTCGCTATGCCTGGTTCCCATACCTAAGGGTTCCACTGATAGTGGGTAAGTAACCCATTCCTCCAAGGCCTCTCATCCAACTCGGGTGGTGTTATGCAATGTCAGGTCAATAAAGAACAAGAGAGCAATTATTGCTGATCTTGTTGAGTCATCTGACCTGGCTTGCATCACCGAGACCTGGCTGAACAAGAATGCTGGTTCCCTATTGGAGTTAGCTGTTCCAGCCGGGTACTCTGTGATACATCGCCCGAGATTGGATCAAACGGGGGGGGTCGCTATTTGATTTAAATCGGAACTGGACCTTGTAGAGGTTCCAGTGGCGACCACTAGATCCTATGAGTGTATCATGGGAGCAGGTGTGGGTAGCAGAATCTTACTTATCTACTGTCCACCTGGTGACGAGAAAGTTTTTCTGCAGGAAGTTGCAGACTTCATTGTCGATATGGTGTTGGAACCCTCCAGGTGGTTGGTCCTGGGGGATTTCAATGCCCGGGTCGACGATGAACTCTCGAATTTTGGTCAAAACTTCCTCCAACTGATGATCTCGTTGGGCTTTACACAGGTTGTTACCGCTGCCACCCATATTCAGGGTCACTCTCTGGATCTGGTGTTCACCCTAGGGATGGAGATCATGGAACTGGCAGTGGAACCAGTTGGGTGGTCAGACCATCACTCTATAAGGTTCAATTTCGTGGCCCCCCCATGAGACCACCCCCTTTGGAGATGGCCCAGTACTGCCCTTTGAGGGGAGTAACCCCTGAGGGTCTGATGGCAGTGCTGGACCTATCAAGTTGGCCTGTGGAGTGCATGGAACCAGATGTCTTAGTAGTGCACTATAATAATATGGTGCTAAGGGCTCTGGATTCCATAACACCTGTCCGAGTTTGCCCCCTCTCCCTCCACCCTCAGTCCCCTTGGTTTGATGGGGTATTGAGGGAGTTGAGGAGAGTCGGGTGAAGATTGGAACGCTGTTGGCGGAAATCCGGCCTGGAAGGTGACAGGCTTAGATTGATGGCCCATTACATGGACTATCAATCAGAAATCTCCCATAAGAAGGCAGAGTTCCTGTCCAGGGAGATAGCTGCATCAAGGAATCGACCAGCTCAGCTCTTCCGGACCGTGGACAGGCTGTGCAATCCAGCCTACCTGTGGGGTTGGAGAGCCTTTTCACAAATAAAGTGTGACGAGTTCACTCAGTTCTTTGATGATAAGGTGTCATCGATCAGGTCAGAGATCCGTAAAACGTATTCAAATGAGCATAGCAGTGATCGATGCGAGGTTACAGGCCCTCGGTCTGCTGGACAGAATTTGACCAGCCAGTGATCATGGATATCATGAAGATTGTCCAGGGTTTACAACCGATTTGCTGTAGTTTGGATCCTGGTCCTACGTGCCTCCTTGTGGGGTGTGTGGATGCAATCGGACCAGTCCTTGCTGAGATAGTCTGGTGTTCGTTGGACCAAGGGGTGTTCTCGGAGTCTCTGAAAGAGGCTATGGTGACATCCCTTTTAAAGAAACCTTCCCTCGATCCAGACTGTCTCGCTAACTTAACTACAGACCGATCTCTAACCTGCCCTTTTTGGGCAAGGTTATTGAGAAAGTAGTCACGTTGCAGCTCGATGACTTTCTTATCACCCATGAAGTCTATGATCCTCTCCAGTCCAGTTTCAGGAAGAGGCACAGTACCGAGAGGGCGTTGGTTCGAGTACTGAATGATCTCCTAATAGCGAGAGATCGGAAGAGCCATTCGATCTTGGTCCTCCTTGATCTCTCTGCAGCATTTGACACTGTGGACCATGGGATGTTGCTAGAACACCTACAGCTACTCTATGGACTGTCAGGGACAGTCCTCAGATGGTTCCATTCTTTCCTCATGAGCAGAACTCAGAGGGTAGTATCAGGAATTTTTTTCTCTGCTCCCTTAGCTCTGTGCTGTGGGGTACCGCAGGATTCTGTGCTTTCCCCCATGTTGTTCGTGGTGTATATGCTGCCGTTGGAAGACATTATAAGGTGTTATGGGCTGAGTTTTCACTGCTATGAAGATGATACTCAGCTCTGTATATCCTTTGTACCCGAACAATATGATGCAATATCGGTCTTTAGCAACTGCCTTGCAGAGATTCAGGACTGGATGAGTGCTAACTGGTTGAGACTGAATCCGGACAAGACTGAGGTGCTGGTGGTGGACCCTGGTCACTGTGTAGAGAAGTTGACTCCTGGGTCTCCTTCTGGCCTTGTGTTAGGGGGTAACCAGTTGAGACCCTCTGAACAGGTACAGAATCTGGGCTGACACTTAAGGCACAGGTGTCAGCCATTGTCAAGTCCTCTTTTTACCACCTGAGAAATATAGCCCAGATAAAACACCTTGCTCCGCATGATGACCTCTCTGTGTTGGTTCACGCCTTTGTATCTTCGCGTCTTGACTACTGTAATGCTTTATATCTAGGGTTACTGGGGGTGGATCTCCATCGCCTGCAGCTGGTACAGAATGCTGCAGCCAGGTTGTTGACTGGGTTACCAAGAACTTGCCATATCACACCTGTGCTGCGTGAACTGCAATGGCTGCCAGTATGATGGAAGATCACCTTCAAGGTTGCATTGCTGACCTACAAGACCCTACATGGACAGGGACCGGGCTACTTGCAAGATCTCCTTCGGACCCACCGCCCTCTCCACCTGCTCCGTTCCACCGATGAGGGATTGCTAGAGATTCCCAGGGTTCATCTTCAGTCATCTGGAGCCAGAGCTTTTTCTTTTGTGGCCCCAACCCTGTGGAATTCTCTACCTCGTCGGATCAGAGAGTGCCTGTCCACTGAGTCTTTTAAAGCCTCATTGAAAAGTTATTTATTTGAATTAGCTTTTTGTTAAGATAACACTTAGTCTACTCTGCTGCCTTTTAAATGTTTTATATTTGCATTTATTATTGGATGTATGTTGTTATATTTATTATGTACTTGCGCTTTGGCATTTTGAAAAGAGCATTATAAATAAATATTGATTTGATTTGATTTTGATCATGTCCCCCCTTTCCCTCCTTTGCTCCAGGGTTGAGGTCTTTCAACCTCTCCTCGTAAGTCAAATGGCTGAATCCTCACACCACTTTCATTGCCATCCTCTGGACCCTCTCCACTCTATCCACATCCCTCCTGAGGTATGGTCTCCAGAACTGGACACCGTATTAAAGGCCTGTATCATGTCCTCTATCATGTCCTCTCTTGCTCTCCTCTCTTCCAGGGTGTACATTTAGTGCAATCCCTGCACTATTTTAGTTGCCCTCCCCTGCATTGCTTCTACCCTGTCTATGTCCTCTCTGAGGTGTAGCCTCCAGAACTGGACACAATACTTCAAGTGGGGTCTCACCAGTCTGCAACATAGTGGTAGCACCACCCACCTCCTCCTGCTGGAGATACTTTTCCCTATGCATCCAGCATCCCACTAGCCCTACCCGCTGCTTTGTCACATTGCTCTGCCACTTTGAGGTTCTCAGAAATGACAACCCCAAGGTTCCTTTCCTGCTTAGTGACTGTCGGCACCTTACCCCTATCCTATACTCAGCTCCTGGGTTCCTTTGCCCTAGGTGCATCATTTTACACAATTTGACATTGAACCCCAACTGCCACACTCTTGACTGCTCCTTGAGTTTACATATTTTCTACAACCTCTCCTGAGTGTCCACACTATTACAGATTTTGGTGTCATCTGCAAAAAAGACATACCTTTCCTTCCACTTCTTCTGCAATGTCATGTATGAAGACATTGAAGAGGACCAGTCCCAGTACTGCACCCTGCGGCATCCCGCTAGTCACTCTCCCATCATTAGAGTGAGTGCTGTTAACCCTCACTCTCTGTCTCCTATCTGTTAACCAGTTTCTAACCCAATTCACCACTTTGGATCCCACCCTAGACTGCTCAATTTCTTTATCAGTCTCCTGTCTTCACAGTACCGGAGGCCTTCCTAAATTCCAGATAGGCCACATTCACTGTCCTCCGCTGATCTATTTCCCTGGTCACCCAGTCAATGAAATCAATCAGATTTGTCTGGCATAACCCCCTCCCCACACACACACACACACACACACACACACACACAAATCCATGCTGCCTGTGGTCTTGCAGCCAACTGGATTCACAATTCTCTCCCAACCTTTCCTTTAACAGAGTTTCCATTAATTTCCCCACCACTGAGGTGAGACTGACCAGCCTGTAGTTGCTAGCCTCCTCCCTGCTGCTGACCTTATATAGCAGGACCACATCTGCTCTTCTTCAGTCCTCTGGGACCATGCCTGTTTCCAGAGAGCTGTTAAGTAAGGCCATCAGTGGGGCAGCTAGCACCTCTCTAAGTTCCTTTAGTACCCTTGGGGGTATCCAGTCCAGTCCCACAGCCTTGTCTACTCTCAGAGCTGCAAATCCCTTCAGGACTTTTTCCTCCAAAACTGGTCTTGTGTCCACCTCCCCCTTCCTTTGTTTATTGATGTAGAAGGCACAAGACTGGAATTTGGGGAGAAAGCTGACAAGTGACTAGATGCAGTCAGACTAACAACTTGACTACATCTACACACTCGGCAAACTGCTATATTTTGTCATGTGCCATACAGTTCATCAAGTGTGTAGATGTAGTCTAGTTGTTAGTCTGACTCTGCATCTAGTCACTTGTCAGCCATCTCCCCAAATTCCAGTCTTGTACCCTCTTCACTTTTTCTCAGATTCCTTTCACCTTTGAAATGTCTGTGTTCTGTGTACAGTCATCTTCTTGTTAGTCCCCCCATGCATCTCCTCCCCTTGAGGTATCCACTTCTCATCTTTTATGGCAATTTTCTGCTCTCCCACCATCCACATATGCCTATACCATCTCAACATAGCTGTCACAGGTTCTGCCATGCTCCTCCACACAGCCTCTAACTGACAGGGCAGAGTAGTTTTACTGTACACTTGAGGCTCCAGTATTTCTCCCTCAGGTCTGAAGAGGCCATGTAAATAAGAGGACAAGCACTCTGTAAAACCCATCTACAGACTGTTCACTACACAGAGCACAGCTTACCTTTACAATGTTTCACTAATGTAGGAAAATTACTGTGACAGGGATGGCTGCAGTTAAAAGACCATTTACAGAACAAACTGCTTGTTTGCAGCTCCCAGTCCATAAGCCCAGGTTAATTACCATTTTAATTGGGCTAAAAAACATCACATCATCAAATGCAAAGCACATCTGACCTGACTTGAAACATCTAAAAATATCCTAACTAACAAGGACATTTGCTTTTACTTCTGATTCCTCATTCTGTTCTAACACTAATGGCAGGTTACAGGCCCTGTTAGGCCCATCTCGCTCAATCTAGTTCCAACTTGCTGCCAGTTCTTAATTTCTCTTAACAAAGCCTATTCTCACGGGTCCGTAACTACAGAGAGGTCAAGAGACTTCCTTTTCTCCTGCCTTACCTATCTGGGAAACACAACAATGAGTCCTGCGTGCACAAAGTGGAGGTAAATTTTCTTAAATCTTGTGCTATTTTGTTAAAATGCTAATTTTCTTTTATTTGCAGTTGTTAGCCTGTGATAAATGCCTGTTTGGGGGCTCTAGTTTGGGGTAGCTGCTAGCCCCGTAGGTTGTTGTGCATTCCAGGCACCTGTTGCTAATGGCACAATGTGTAGGGCTACTTGCGATGCAGGTCGTAATTGTTGTTCCATCGTGTTTTGTGACATTCATAAATTAATAATTATCTTGGGATTTTATCTCCTGCCTGTGACAGGCAAAACGTTTGACATGTTAGTGCCTCTAAGATTTGTGATGTACGTGGTGGCTGATTAGTGCCAGTCCTCTAACAAAGGATAATGAAGAAGAGTAGCCCAGAGTTCTTCAGTCTTAATGATAACTCTTTCAGTGAAAACACAGGCCGTCTGTCTCAGTGCCATCAGATTCTGATACAGGTATCATTTCTTGCAGAAACCTCTGAATGGATGTGGAACACTCACAATTTGCAGTGAAACCCTTTTAATTTCAAGCCCCAGCCATGGAGAGTGGGGCATTATTTATTGTACAGCTTTAGGGATGTTACTTCCAATCTCAGTGATAAAAAGTACTGGAACTGTTTTTGTATAATCTACTCTCTTCCATCACAGTCTCAGATATAAAAGCATTTACCCCAAACCTTTTTACTTTAATTCTTTGAGTTTCTGTAGGCTGTTTTCCCATGACCCATGTTATAATTACCCCTTTTGGAGTATGTTTGCAACTAAATTCAGAGTCATTTGCTTTAGTTGAAATATGCCAAAAAGTACTGGTACTAAGCAGGAAGGAAGCCTAGAAAGGTTCACAATGAGCAGGATGTTGTCACAGAGAGAAATCCAATTTAATCATTATGGGATTTATTATAATGTTCAGTTTGATTTCCAAAGTCATTTCAGAGAATGCTGATTCTGATATGTTCCTTGGCAGAAAATTTTATTACAGTTTTTAATAAAATAAATATTAATAAATCAGCAAACCGACCATTAGTATTTGCTTTTTGCTTTCTTTTGATTTTTTTTTTATTTATTGAATTTTTTTCTGTGTCATGAATTCAGAATAACTAGTCTTTGCAGTTTGAAACTGTTGTTGCATATTTTCCTCATTTTTTCCATTTCCCTTATTAGACAAAATAGCTAATCAGCTTGGCTTCTTACTATCAAAAGGTGTTCTGAACATGAAATCAATTCATTATTAAACTATTTAGCTAACTCAAAATGTAGACTGCTTCATTTTTATTTGAAACATATTCATAATAAAATACTGTTTTTAATAGAAATGTCCTGTTGTGACTGGAGCAGCAACAACTAAGTGTGTTGCCACCTGAGAGACTGGGCTCAGTTTGAATCCTAAAATCCCATGCAGGGGCTGGCTGGGAGTCACACATGTCACAGAGATGAGGTGCCCAACTCTTGGGGAGGGAAAAATTCCAACCCACCCACAAGCCAGGCTGATCAAGAGGCAGTATTGGCATCAGCTGCAAAGGTGCCACTCACCTGCCCTCTTGCCACAGGAAGGACACAGTGAGGGTGGTCCTCAACATCATGGTGGGGATTGGAGGACATGGGGAATGGGGAACGGGGCGATGGGAGTGGGGAGAGCATAGTAATTAAAAAAAGTTTCCAGACATTTTGTTTCTATTTTATTTTACAACTTTTGGTGGGGAAAAGCACACTGAGCCAAAGTGTATTTCCAGGTGCCCCCTTGGAGCACATAGAAGTTATGTGTCTTACTCACAGTCATATAGTATGCAAGTGGAGTTTGTGAGAATCAAATTCAGGTTTGCTGGATGTACCAAGCTCATTCATTGCTTGCTGCTGTACCTTCTAGGCTCTACTACCAGCCACATACCATCAGGTTGTTGTTTTGTGTTATATTTTTATGGTGCCTTCCTGATCACTCAGACCCACATACATTCAAATGATTTCAGTTGGGTCACTGCTCTCAGTTTCTACTGCAGCTCCTTACGAAAAGATATTTTTCTTAAAGTGATTCTCCAGTTTCCTGCAAAAAATATCCCTGTCAGCATATCTAGGATTCACATCTCATAACACACCAATACAATGAAATTTAAGGATGCAATTATCTGAGATCGGGTTTTGCCCCATAGCATTCTTCTATTCCTGTTACTTTTCCCACTCTGAAGTTAAAATCTCCTGCTTGTGACAACAGCAATGTTTCCATGGCAGTAAGTTGTGATGTCATATACAAAGAATTTTGACTGTATAGCAAGAACAAGCAAAGTAAGCAGATGAAGTCTAAGGGGAAAAGATCCTGTTTTACTGCAAATGGCTGTTATTATAAAATAGAAGGTCCTGAAATTCAAAATTTGGGGGGAAGTTTGTGTAACATAGTTCTGATGATGCCAACTGGGAAATTTTTGCTGAGAACTGGAAAATCTCTTTGTAGTTAAGAAACGTGAATGCTATTGAGAGATTTCTTGTTATACTGATGGGGTTCTATTTGTCTCTTTTTAGAGACTAAAAAGAGGTGCTTTTCTGTCAACAAACTCTACTTTTCTTTGAGAATGTTACATTTAAGCATTACATTTAGTTGTAAAGGGTTTGTTTTACAAAAACAAAGTGGAAGTAAATCTATTTTGTTTTGTAAAAAACTCTTAAAAGCAAAAACTGAATGAGTTTAACTCTTTGTCCCACTTAATGGCTGTTAACTTCATAAAAAAAGTTCATAGTCTCTGGAAAATACTTCTCCTTCTTGCAGGTTGTTGGGATTTTGAGCTGTGAATGTGCTTTGCAGAAGCCTGGCAGATTTGAAATTAACTTAATAATTTACACTCTCAGGAGGGTCAGTCTGGTAACTCTGACATGGTATTGACAAAGTATCTGGTATCAACATTCTGCAACTGTGGTTCAACGCCTAGAATGTGTATGGTTTTTGTATCAGTGTCTTGTTTTAGGACTGAGATGCAGTGATGATATCAGGGTTTACTACCTCTTTTTTGTGTAAAATATTTTACTGAGATTCAAAGCATAATAACAACAATCTACAAAATCCATCAAACATTCCATAAGTACATCAAAAAACGACGTAAAAGATGACCAACTAATCTTTCTCAGTGTTATACATTGCCAAAATTACCAAAAACAGTTTATACTATAGTAGTATCTACTAATTAATAGATTAAACTTTAAGTGTCACTTAACTACAATGTAGTTACAGTGTAACTACATTGTAACTGCACTGCAATTGCAATGTAACTGCAAGAAACAAACATGTAACTACAGTGTAATTATCATGTTGCATGTAATTAATGATTAGTTACATTGAAACAGACAAAGTGTAATCAATTAATAACGTTAGAATAAATTAGTCAATCTAACTTATTTGACTAAAATTCTTAAAAAATATTAATATATAGGGTTTGTTTAACATCAAGAACTAACAGTTAATTAATATTACTTTTCATATACAATTAAAATACATTCATAAATTCCATAAATATTGAGTCTACTAACTCATAAATATTCTCACCCATAATCTTCATGTTATTCATTTTAATAGCCAACATGATTCTAATCACAGGCGAAGTTCTGCATTTTAAACCAAACTGTGTGCTTCATGTAGCCATTAGAATTGGAGCTCCTTGTTCTTTTTTCTGCTGCTGTCTCATCAGGTCCTATAGTAGAGCTGTTTTTGGTTACCATTGCTTCCCTGCTGTATTACTTTTGCTTACTCCCTTTTCCTATTTTGGAGGTCCCTCTTGACCCCTATTTCTTTCTTATCAGCAGTACATATATTAGGATGCGTGAGGATCATGCACCATTGCTGATTTTCTGTTTTCTCAACCTAGATTTCCCGTTACTTTCACTGTGATTTAACAGTGTACATTTACTGTCTTGCTTTTTGTATTTTCCTTTTGATTTTTATTGTTTATTTCCTCTGTTGGATATGTTTGGTATTGTTTACCCATTCCATTAAAAACTCCTCATTTCAAGACAGAAAGACAGGTACTAGTGCCCTCTGAGAAATGGGAACCAGTCCATCCTTCCAAAGAAATGGGTGCCAGTACACCTAAATGAGAGATGGGTGCCAGTCCTTTTTCAAGAAGCAGGTTCTAGTCCCCCTCTTTGAGAAATAGGTACCACTACCCATACCCCTACATGAGAGATGGGCACCAATCCCTTTTCAAGAGATAGGTGCTAGGCCCTCTCTTTTGGAAATTGGTACCAGCCCCCTACATAAGAAATCAGTGACAGTCCTCCTACTCTAGAGATGGGTGTCAGTCCCCCTGCATGATAGATGGATATCAGTCCCCTACATGAGAAATGGATGCCAGTTGCCCTACATAAGAGATAGATGCCAGTCACCCTACATGAGAGGTGGGTGCTAATCCTCCTTTTGAAACATTAGTGCCTGTCCTCCCTCATGAAAGATGGGTATTATTTCTCCACCCCTCCCTTGTGAGAGATGGGAGCAAGTCTTTTGTTGAGATTAAGTTTTAGTCCTCTGTGAATGCTGGGGCCAGTCCCAAGCAAGTAATGGTAAAGGTGTGGAAAATAATGCCCTTTACAAACATATTTCCACTAGTGGACCCCAACATAAGTTCACATTTTGTGGAATATAAAGGGTATGCACAGGAGAGAGAGGGGGAGACAAGGAAACAAAACTTTTACACAAAGTGCCATTTTAAATTTATGAGTTAGGTGCCCTGAAAAAACAGGTCTCAATGACTCCTTTGATCTGTCACCTTTCTTAAAAAAGAATTAAAACAAAAAATCTAGAATTAATCTTATTGCTAGTTTGACTGAATAGTTATGCTCTCTGTACAAGCATATTGTAAATATGATTATATCTGACATTTACTGTATTTATCTGTTTATGGCATTTTGGTAACTGGGTGAGCCCACTGAGATCAGAGGTCCCTTTTTCAGGGGCGACCCGGAATTAGTTACATAAAAGAACTTACATGTACGATATGGCAAGACAGTAAAAATATGATTGCATGAGGTACAAGACAAGTACATAGGAACAATTACTTAAAAACAATAAAAGCTTACCCAGTAACTAATTACACACGAGTAGCACATTAACAGATCAACAGCAGCTATTTGACAATACCTAAATACAGTTGAAGCCTGAGATCAGAGAAATTGAGTTCATAGGGTCATATACAGTTCTGGTTATTGATTATCAGGTAGGAGGGGGGATTGAGCATCGACTTGCATGGTCAGTGTTTACAGCTGCACTGGCAGCATTCTAACATGTAGACTTTTAGACCCGCCTTGAACCCTTGTAATGAGTTGATGTCGATTAGGTTATCTGGGAGAGAGCACCAGTAATAGGTGGCAGAGTATGCGAAGGATCTTTTTCCAAGGTTGGTTTGTATTTGGGGGATCTCAAGTAGATTGATGTTTGATGAATGAAGGGTATGCCTCAGGGGCTTCGGAGTCAATAGCCTAGTTAGTTTAGGGAGTGTAGAGTTTGGTGAGCTTAAAGGTGAGGCAAAGAAGAGGGTAAGCAAGTTTGTGCTCCAGCATGGGCCAGTTTAATTCCATAAGAACCACACAGTGGTGCCTCCTTGGCAGTGCATTAGTGGCAAAGTGACTGATTTTATTGTATGACACATTTAGTTTGCGAGTTTCACCTTCCCTTAGGAAGTGTAATACCAGGGCACCATAGACCAGTGTGGGAAGCAGGGTACTTCTTGCTATTCAAATCTTTGAGCCCGGTGCCAGAGAGTTGTCCAGTCTATAGAAAAGACCAAGATTCTGGTGAATTGTTTTGGTTATGGAATCTATGTGTGGTTTGAAGGTGAGGTCTTGATCTAGGTAGACTCCAAGGTATTTCACTTTGTCAACCACATCTATCTGGAGACCACCCACTGTAGTCAGTTGGAGCAGGTGTTGCTTATTTGCACCTAGACATTTGGGTCCAAATAGTACAGCCTTAGTTTTCTTGCTATTCATCACCAACAAATTTGAGGCAAACCATCTACTGTACCTAGGGCTTTTGGGCAGGTGGTAAGATCATCAGCAATTGTGCTGGGGTTAGG
Organism: Neoceratodus forsteri; assembly: GCA_016271365.2. Classification (NCBI taxonomy): domain Eukaryota; kingdom Metazoa; phylum Chordata; order Ceratodontiformes; family Ceratodontidae; genus Neoceratodus; species Neoceratodus forsteri. The sequence goes on from CM057452.1 coordinate 614,528,469, forward strand.
ATCAGTCCAGTAGACCATCATGTCATCTACATATAACAATAGGTTCTCCTTATCACAGTTTTGGCCTATGTTGTTTATAAATAAAAAGAATAACAGGGGACTTAATATAGAGCCCTGGGGGACTCTGTTTGTGACTGCCAGGAAATTGGAATAGACTCCTTTCTATTTCACCTTTTGTGATCTGTCAGTTAGATAGTAATAATAATAATATTTTTATTTGTATAGCGCAATTCAGACATCAAAGCTCTTTACACACAAAACATCATAAAACAGTTTAATAAAATCACATTACATCAACTTCAATTAAAAGTCTCACAATTCCTAAAACTTCAAATATTAAAAGCCTGTTTAAATAGATGAGTTTTTAAACTGGTCTTGAATCTCTCCATGGTCCTGCACTCTCTAATCTGATGAGGTAGAGAGTTCCACAGGGATGGCCCCACAAACATAAAGGCCCTGGCACCAGATGTCTTCAGCCGCACCCTGGGAACCTCTAACAACCCGTCATCAGTTGAGCGGAGAGGCCAGCCAGGGCTGTAAGGAACCAGGAGCACTTGCAGGTAACTTGGTCTGAGTCTGTGTAGGGCTTTGTAGATCAGAAGACCGACCTTGAAGGTGATCCGCCACTGTATAGGCAGCCAGTGCAGATCGCACAGCACGGGAGTAATATAACTGGTACATAAAGTCCCAGTCAATAATCATGCTGCAGTGTTCTGCACCAGCTGTAAGCGGTGGACATCAACCCCCGGAAGCCCCAGGTAGAGGGAGTTGCAGTAGTCAAGGCGCAAGATCACAAAGGCATGGATCTACCTGGGCAAATCATCAGATGGAACAAGGTGCTTAATTCTGGCAATGTTCCTAAGATGGTAAAAGGAAGATTTGATGACTGCCGACACCTGTGCCCACAATGTCAGCTCCTCATCAAATACCACCCCCAGGTTACACACCTGTTCAGAGGTGGGCAGCTGTACACCATTGAGCCAGAGCCCGGAAGGTAACCCCACCACTGACCTCTCTATCCAGTGCCCCGGGTCCACAACCAACACCTCAGTCTTCCCAGAATTCAATTTCAACCAGCTGGACTTCATCCAGTCATGGATTTCTGCCAGACAGCTGTTAAACATCAAGACCGCACTATCCTAGTTGGTGCAAAAGACAGATAGAGCTGTGTATCTTCTGCATAGCAGTGAAACCTCAGCTCATATCATCTTATAATGTCTCTGAGGGGCAGCAAATACACTGTGAACAACATGGGAACATCACCGAGCCCTGAGGGACATTGCACGGCAGAGACAATGGCTCAGAGGAAAAAATTCCCGACACCACCCTCTGAAACCTGCTGGATAGGAAAGAATGGAACCATCTGAGGACTGGACCAGCCAGTCCACAGATAACCCTCAGGCACTTGAGCAGAACCCCATGGTCCACAGTGTCAAACGCTGAGGAGAGATCCAGAAGCACCAAGATGGAGCTGTGCTTCTGGTCTCTTGCCATCAGGAGTTCATTGAGCACCTGAACCAGAGTGGTCTTGGTACTATGTCTCTTCTGGAAACCTGACTGGAGAGGATTGAAGACATCGTGGATGGCGAGATGATTCTCCAGTTGCAGCGAAACCACTTTCTCAAGCACCTTCACGATGAAGAGAAGGTTAGAGATAGGTCTGTAGTTTGCACAGATATTTGGGTCTAAAGAAGCTTTCTTGAGAATCAGTGTCACCACTGCCTCATTCAGGGAGCTAGGGAACTCTCCCAAGTCTAAGGAGCACCAAACAATCTCTGCAAGGACTAGGCCGATGGTCTCCATGCACCCTAACAATAGGCGTGTTGGGCCCAGATTCAAATTACAGCAAATTGGCTGCAATTTCTGGACAATCCGCTCGATATCCCCTATCTCTGGCTGGTCGAAAGATGTCCAAGAAGACCGATTGGAGGTGATCTTACACCAACCACCACTAACCCCCGTAGAGGGTGCTGAACAGATTTCAGCTCTGATGTGAGCCACCTTATCCACAAAGAATCAAACAAACTCATCACACTTATCTTGTGAAAATGCTCCTCGAACCTGTAGACAGGTTTGGTTGCACAGCCTGTCCACAGTTCTAAAGCCTGAGCTGGTCAGTTTTGAGTGGCAGCTATCTCACCGAACAGGAACTCTGCCTTCATACATGAGATTGCTGATTGATAGCTTTGATAGTGGTCTATCAATCTAATTTGGTCAGCCTCAAGGGTTGTTCTCTGCCAGCAATGCTCTAGCCTTCATCCTACCCATCTCAACTTCCTCAAGGTTCCATCAAACCAAGGGGACTGAGGACGGAGAGAGAGAGGGGGCGAACACAGATTGGGGTGATAGCATCCAGACCCTCAGTGATAGCCTTATTATAGGCTAGAACTAGATTTTCTGGGTCCTCGCCCGCCCTCAGAACTCCCGATAGGTCAATACTGCCAAGAGACCCTCTGGAGTTACACCCCTCAATGGGCAGTATCTGACCATCTTCACGGGGCAGACCTAAGGGGGGGCTGGAAATTGAATCTTACTGTGTAGTGATTGAACCACATGACTGGCGCCACCACCACGTCAGAGGACTCGATCTCCAGGAGGAAGACCAGATCAAGTTAGTGACCCTGATTATGAGTAGCAGAGGCAACTACCAGTGTGAACCCCAACAAAGACATAAGTTGGAGGAAGTCTTGACCAAACTGCGAGAGTTCATCGTCAACCCAGGCATTGAAGTTGCCCAGGACCATCAGCCTAGGTGACTCCAATGCCACATCGATGATGAAGTCTGCCACTTGCTGCAGGAACAATTTCTCACCCCCAGGTGGACAGTAGATGAGAATGATCCTGCAGATAGCTAGAGAACCAGGACAGGGAGAGCTTGTCAAGATCAAGTTGTTTGAGTTTACCAAGGAGCAGCTGGTGATTTACCAATTCGAATGCCTTGGTCAGGTCAGTGAATATGGCTCCCATCATTGACCCTCTATCCATTGCATTCAGGACATCACAGTGAAGTTTGACAAGTGCAGTATCTGTGCCATGGCTTTTCCTAAAGCCATGTTGGTTATCTGTGAGAAGGAGATGTTGCTGTTAGTAGTCCTGGAGCTAATTGTAAACCAGCCTGTCTTGTACCTTAGCCAACGAGCAGAGGATTGATATGGGTCCGTAATTTTTGACATCAACACATGATCCACCCTTGTGAATAGGGACTACCTTGGCCACTTTCCATTTTCCAGGGACAGACCCTTCCATAAACAGTCTGCTGATCAGCAGGGTGACGTGGAGGGCAATAGCCTGCAGATTACCAAAGCAGAGGAAAGGGAGGAAACAAAAACATAAAAAAAGGCAAAGAGACAAACAATAAGATCAAGGGGGGCATGAAAAACAAAATGACACATCAAGAATGGTCAGTGCTATGCCTCAGTGCACGCAGTCTGGCTAACAAGATGACTGACCTCACTGCCACAATAGCTGAGGTAGGACCAGACTGGGTTGCCATGACTGAAACATGGTTCACAAACTATCACAGTTGGGAGGTGACTATCCTGGGGTATAACTTGTTCAGAAGAGATAGGACTAGGAAAAAGGGAGGCGGGGATAGCTATATATGTTAAGGATACCATCAATACTACAGAAATGCAGCAGGCACAAGGAGAAACAGAGGATCTATGTATCACAATTGGGGCCAGAAGCCAGACACCCATTTGAGTAGGAATAATCTACAGACCCCCAAATTAAGAGGAAGCTAGGGATAAGGAAACCCTGGAAATCATCCTCCAGATGTCAGGCAAAGGGGATGTGGTGTTGGTGGGGGATATCAATCTACCGGGTATAGATTGGAGTACCACACAGCGGTATCACAAAAAAAGCAGGGAATTCCTAGTCACACTACAGGAAGCAGACCTAAGTCAACTAGTGACATCAGCCACAAAGGGTAGCACAATTCTAGATCTGATATTCACAAATAGCGACAGGGTTCTGGGCATCGAAGTAAAGAACCACCTAGGCAACAGCAACCATAACACGGTATGCTTCAGGGTAAAAAGGACTGAAGACTCCACACACTCCAAACTGAAGGTCCTTGACTTCAGGAGGGCAGACTTCACAAAAATGAAGGCCTGCCTGAGGGACAACCTTTGTAACACTACAGAAGGGAGCGTTGAGGAATGTTGGACAAGGTTGAAGGATGCAATAACCATGGTCACATCACAGTGTGCCTATCAGGTTAAAAGGTTGAAGGATGTAATAACCATGGTCACATCACAGTGCGCCTGTCAGGTTAGTAAGAACAAAAGGAGGAAAAACCCACTATGGTTTTCCAAGGAGGTGCCAACCATCATGAAAGAAAAGAGCATAGCCTTCAGAAAGTACAATGAGTCAGGGAACGAGGCGGACAAAACAGAATACAAACAGACACTAAAAGAGACAGAAAAAGTGATAAGAAATGCAAAGGCTCAGACAGAGGTTAGGACAGCCCAGGAAGTAAAAAGGGTAACAAAACCTTCTACAGGTACAAATGAGAAAAAGTAAGACCAAAGAGAGCATTGTTAGAATCACAAAAAAAGGATGGACAATCCACAGAGCAAGACGAGGAGAAGGCAGAGGCACTTAATGAGTACTTCTGCTCAGTCATCACACAGGAAGCAGATGGAAATGGACCAACAATAGGCATAAAGAAGTGTACAACTGAAGGAATAGACACGGGTCCCTTCCCAGAGGAAAGGGTCCTAGAGGAAATAGACAGGTTAAAGGTAGATAAAGCTATGGGACCAGATGGGATGCACCCAAGAATACTGAAAGAACTTGGGAGAGTATTGGCAGCCCCCTTAGCAGTGTTCTTCAACAAATCATTGAGGAGTGGGAGGTGCCAAAGGATTGGAAGACAGCAACAGTAGTACCACTCCACAAGAGTGGAAGCAAGGAACAGACAGGAAACTATGGTCTGGTTAGTCTAAAGTAAGTCATGGGAAAACTGATGGAATCCCTGCTGAAGGAAAGAATTGTAGCTTTTTTTGGAGAAAACTGGTCAGCTTGACAAAAATCAACACAGTTTCACGGCACAGGGATCCTGCCAGACAAACCTGGTTGATTTTTTCAGTTGGGTCACCAAAACAGTGGATCATGGTGGGGAAGTGGATGTGGTTTACCTGGACTTCAGCAAAGCTTTTGACTCTGTTCTTCACAGGAGGCTAGTCAAAAAACTGAAGAACATGGGAGTCGGGCCCGAGATAACGAACTAGGTCAGAAACTGGTTACGTGGGAGAACTCAGAGAGTATTAGTGAATGACACTCTGTCAGAAGAGGGCAGGGTGACTAGCGGGGTCTCGCAGAGCTTGGTTCTGGGGCCAATCCTCTTGAACTCATTCATCAGTGACATTGCAGATGGAATTCAGGTGTGCCTGTTTGCAGATGACACCAAAATCGGCAACAGGGTGGACACACCAGAGGGACAGCATAGCATGGAAGCTGATCTCCAAAAACTGGAGGAGTGGTCCAGGACCTGGCAATTGAAATTCAATGCCAAAAAATGCAAGGTCATGTACCTGGGGAAAAAGTAACCCAGGGAAACTGTGCTCAATGGGAGGAGAGCTTCTGGTGGCTACTAAGCTGGAGCGAGACCTGGGGGTGATCATATCAGATGACCTCAAGGTCAGTACACAGTGTGAAAAGGCAGCACTAAAAGCTAGTGGCATCTTGGGATGCATATGGAGGGGCATCACAAGCAGAAGGCATGAATTAATCATGCTCCTGTATCAGTCCCTGGTAAGGCCACACCTGGAGTACTGTGTCCATTTCTGGAGGCCACACCTCAGGAAGGAAATAGATAGGTTGGAGACGGTACAGAGAAGAGCAACAAAGATGGTGCAGATGGTGCAGGGCTTGTGTCAGAAACCGTACAAAGCAAGACTAGATTACCTCAAATTATACTCCCTAGAGTAACGCAGGAATCGTGGGGACAGGATTAAAGCATTTAAATACCATAAAGGAAACAACAGGGTGCACGTGCAGAACCTCTTTTAGTTAAAAGACTACAACAAGACTAGAGGGCATGACCTTAGACTTAAGGGAGGAAAGTTCAGGAACAATATGAGGAAATTCTTCTAAACAGAGTGCATTGTGGAACCATGGACTAGCCTGCCGGAGGGGGTGGTGAGAGCCAAGATGGTGGGGGAATTCAAGTGGGCATGGGACAGACAATGTAGGATACTCAAGCAGGCAGCTAAGTAAGGGTAAGGACAGCCTTGATGGATCATACGGTCCTCATCTGCCGACAACTTCTATGTTTCCATGTTTCTATAGCCATGGCAGCAGCTCTTAGTAGCCTGGGCTCAAGTTGATCAAATCCAGTGGAGGAGTCTGGTTTCAGCCATTTCAGGAGGGGTAGTACCTCAGTCTCTCTGACCAACTTCAGGTGAAATTGTGGGTGAGAGATTTCTTTTTCATCAAGACTTTGCTTAGCGGAAGGGAAGCCAGGTGTCTTGGGTTTAAATTTGTCAAGGGTCATAAAAAAGGTGTTAAAGGCTTCTGCCACTTTATGAGGGTCATCTGAAGCTTGATCGCTGACCATGATTGTCCCCCCCCCACGAGTGCTGGCACCGCCTTACAGTAAGGAGTTTACATGACTCCAGAATCTTTTTGGATCACAGAAGTGGCTATTCTGGAGTCCGCTCAGGTAACGACATTTGGCTGCCTTGGTCCCTTTCTTACATTTGTTTCTGAGAGCCCTGTACCTTTCCCAGTCAGGTCTAAGGTTTGACATCTTGCTTTATCCCTTAGAGTCATTTGCTTCTTTCGGTCAGTCATGAGCCATTTGTGGCATTTGCCTTTCACCCTGAGATTCCTGTATGGGGCATACTGCTTGGCTGTGGACATGAAAACTTTTGAGAAGTATTCAAGAGCCTCATCAAGGCTGGGGAGCTGTTATAGGGTACCAATTGATCCTTGAGAGAGCAGATATAAAGGCTTCTGGTACAAAGTTGGAGTAATCCCTCGCTGTGAATATTCTGAGGGGGTAGGCCAGGTAGTTTATTTTTCCATACATAGAATATGGGTGAGTGATCGCTAAGAGAATCCGAAAATATTCCCGCTGAAGTAATTCTAAAGGGGTCTGTAACTAAAGCCCAGTTTAGCAGGGTATGGTTCCCGGTTTTGATGTTAATTCTGGTAGGTACACTGATCACTTGGGGCAAGTTTAGTATCAAGAGTAAGCTCCTGTAGCACACTGTCAGGTTTAGATGCCCATTTCTGATTGAAATCCCCTAGTATTACCAGTTTACCAGGTGAGTGTTCTGCCAACACCCGGGTGAGGGACTCTAAGGAGGAAACAGCTGCTCAAGGGGGCATGTAGATACACCCTACATAATGAGGCTTAGTGTTATCATGCAACAGCTTGACAAATACGTTTATACTCACAGAAGTGTTTACTAAGGGGATATATATGGTGACTGATCCTAGTGCTAACGTAAATGAGAAAGCCACCTCCCTTTTTACCAATCCTGTCCTTATGAAAGACATTGAAATCCAGGAGGTCTGCCTTGTGAGGGAAGGTTTACCTATGCTGAATCGACAACACTATTGTCGAAGTTTGGCATAATAGGATCCTAATGTCGAAACAGGTGAAATTTCACCTGTCTGACATTGGAGTGTTTCTCAGGGGCTGCATCCCCGCCCCCTCAAAGATTATCAACTCCAAGTTGGAGTTGATTTGAAGTGGGGGTGAGCGACACACAGCAAAAGGGTGAAATTTCTCTCTCAGGTCCCTTACAGTGACAATTTCAAAACCTGTTGAAATTGTCACTGTGAGGGATTTTGCCGTAAAAGTTTTGATGTTCAGTTGGCACACCGTGAGGGAGCACCTGGGATTTTAGCCATTTTTCAGATACAGCAATCACATCTGGTTTGTGTGTAGCAACCCAAGCCTCAAGTTCTTGCATTTTATGTCTCAAACTATTAATATCCATGTGGACCAGTCTGAGGCCCTTTGTGGTAGCCCAGTTGGGGTCATTTGGAGACCTGATAGTGTAGTTTGAGGGGATGGGACCACGATTTAGTTCAATATCACCACATAAGGCCCATTTCAGCTTTACCAAGTACCTAGTGAGTTTAACTGGTATGATTAGGAGGCTCTTCCTCCTTTTGGTCAAGGTAATAGAGGGGTTAGTATATGACTTAATTATGGAACATATTAGAGTAGAAGGATTAGTAGACATAACACAGCATGGTTTTGTAAGAGGCAGATCATGTCTCACTAATCTGTTACAGTTCTTTGAACCTGTCACTGCTGCCCTGGATGTGGGACTTCCCATAGATATTCTATTTTTGGATTACACAAAGGCCTTTGATTCTGTTTCACATGAAATCATAATAGAGCAACTGGAAAGAATACAATTACACCCAAGTTTGATAAAATGGGTGAATAGTTGGTTGCAGGATAGAAAGCAGAGAGTGGGACTTAGGGGGTACTACTGTGAGTGAGCAGAGGTGACCAGTGGAGTGCCGCAGGGGTCTGTGCTGGGTCCAGCACTGTTCAATATTCTTGTCTCTAATATGAAAACATCAGACAGAGTTTGGATCTGCAAGTATGCAGATGACAGTAAAGTTGGGGCCATAGTAAACAATAAGGTTGCAGCTGACCTACTGTACTCCAGGAAGAATTGACCAACTTGGAACACTGGACTTATGAAAACAGACTTACATTTAATATTGAAAAACCTTGAGTAATGCACTTGGGACATCAAAACAAATGTTTTACTTATAAGTTAAATACTGTCTTACAAGAAACTGAAAGTGAGAGAAATTTATGGATAATAGTAACCTATAATCTATCCTTTGAGATGCACGTTAAGACTACAGCTAAAAAATGCAACAAACTCATAGCATGCATTTTTAAATGCATTAAGAGTAGGGACCCCTCAGTTATTATTCCACTATACTCCTCACTGAGAAGGCCACAACTGGAGTATTGTTCCCCTTTCTGTGCTCCACATAGCATAGGTAGTACCCAACTAGTGGAGAGAGTGCAGAGGCGAACAACCAAGATGATTAAAGATATGAAAGACAAACAATACAGAGATAGACTGAGGCATCTGGACCTGTATTCACTGCGGTACAGGAGATTGAGAGGTGACCTGTGCTTGATCTGTAGTACAACACAAAATGAGGAACTGTGGGAAACTATAGTTTTGGTTAAGTATCAAAATAATAAAAATACAAGATCACATAGATATACACTATTAGGGGAAGTCAGTAAAACTAATAAAAGACAGAAATGGTTCAGTCAGAGAATTATTAATCTGTGGAATGCACTTCCAGAAGCTGTAGTTACTAGTGAAACTATGTATATTTTAAAACTGCTTTGGATAAACATATGGGTTTAGAGAAATATGTGTAAGGTTCCACTACATAGTGACAAGCTATACATAGGTCGATAAGACCTCCAATGCTTGTAAACACCTATGAACCTATGAAATGCCCCTGCACATTAAGCCATGGGTAACTATAAGGTAGTGGTCATTAGAGATATTGCACTTAGGTGAGTACCCATAGTGGGGGAGATGAGAGGAATCTTCACATGGGCCAGGCACCTCTACCAAAAGCAGAACACGATCCACAAAGAGCAGGGTGATAATGTAAACAAGTACCACAATAACACCACAGGACTTCATTATAACACAACACAGCATATTGTGGCCATAATGGAGAACTGGTAGTCTGAGCATCATACCTGGGAGGTGGGGGTCCCAGGGTACAAGTTATTCAGGAAGAATAGGGAAGGCAAGAAGGGGGGGTTGCACTGTATATCAGGGAAGATATTAAGGCTACAGAAGGGCAGAAGGAACATGGGGAAGCAGAAATCTTGTGGGTCACTATAGAGAAGAGGGCTGGGGGGGCATTAAGGCTGGATGTGGTCTACAGACCTCCAATGCAGAGCGAGAAAGTAGACATGAAGATGCTGCGGGTGATTCAGGAGATGGCACTAAAGTGGGAGATTCTGCTGGTGGGTGACCTTACCCTCCCAAATATAGACTGGGATATCCCATCAGCTAGGTTGGCCAGGAGTAGAGAGATCCTTGAGTTCCTCCAGCAAGCCTTCCCGCAACAGCTGGTCAGGGAACCCACTGGGGGGGGCAACATACTTGACGTGGTCCTTATCAATGGGTATAGTGTGGAGGGAGTGGAGGTGGAGGTCAGCCTAGGAGCAAGTGACCATAGCACAGTGGGCTTCAGGGTTAGAGCAGAGTGTGAAGTGAGTAGAACTGTCATGGAGATCCTAGACTTCAGGCAGGCAGGTTTTCCCAGAATGAGGAAGATATTCCAGAATGAAATGGAGGGGAAAGAGATGATGGGGGGGGTTGAGGACCTTTGTAATGAGATCAAGGGGAGCTGCATAAGGAAGGTGATGAAGAGCTAAAGGAAGAGGAGGCCACTTTCATTCAACAAGGAAGTGAGGGGTTAATGGGGAGAAGAAAAGGGCTATCAGAAGATATAGGAGGATGCAGAGGGAGAAGGACAGGGAAACTTACAGGGAAAAGCTGAGGGTGGTGGGGCAGAAGCTTAGGAGGGTAAAAGCAGTAATGGAGGAGAAGATTGCTCGGCAGGCCAAAAGGGATGATAAAACTTTTTTTTGGTATGTAGGGTAGAAACAGAAAATAAGGTGGGGATAGTAAGTGTTAAGGGGGGGGGGAACAACAGTGGAAGGGGACTTCGAGAAGGCAGAGGTACTGAATAAGTACTTCGGCTCTGTCTTCATGATAGAGGGAGAAGGAAGGGGTCCAGTGTTACAAAAGAAGGGAAGGGTAAACATAGGAGTGGATCATAGCCCAGTCAGTGAGAACAGGGTCAGGGAGGAATTAGGGAAGTTGAAGGTAGACAAGGCTATGGGTCCAGACACCCTGCATCCTTGGGTGCTCCAAGAGCTTAGGGAGAAACTGGTAGCACTGCTAGTGAGATTGTTCAACTTGTCCCTGGACACACGATGGGTACTGGAAGATTTGAAAAAGGCAGATGTGGTGTCACTTTACAAAAGTGGCAGTAGGGAGGAGGCGGGCAATTATCACCCAGTCAGCCTCACATCAGTAGTGGGTAAGGTGATGGAGGCAGTTTTGAAGGGAAAGGTAGCTGGCTACCTGGAAGTTAGCAGGCTGCAGGACATCCATCAGCATGGCTTGGTGAGGTCATGTCAGATGGGCCTGATCGAGTTCTTTGATTGGGTGATGAGGGTGGTTGACCCGGGGGGGGGGTGCAGTGGAAGTGGCTTATCTGGACTTCAGGAAAGCTTTCGACACTGTGCCCCACAGAAGACTGGTTCATAAACTGGGGAGTTTAGGGGTGGGACAGAAAATAAGGGTGGGTGGAGAACTGGCTGACAGGCAGAAGCCAGAGGTTGGTGGTAAATGGGGTGCATTCCGGGGAGGTAGGGGTGAAAAGGGGGGTACTTCAGGGGTCAGTGCTGGGGCCCATCTTGTTTAATACCTACATCAGCAACATAGCAGAGTGGCTGCACGGGAAGGTCTGCCTTTTTGCAGATGATACGAAGATCTGCAATAGGGTAGACACCCCAGGGGTAGTGAAGGCTATGAGATTGCTGGAAAGGTGGTCGAAAACATGGCAGTTAAAATTCAGTGCAAAGAAATGCACAGTAATGCACATGGGAAGGAAGAACCCACAAGCAAAGTACACACTGGGGAGGAGGGGAGGATATGAAAGCAACAAAGCAAGAGAAGGATCTAGGCATCATAATCACAGACGGTCTTAAAGTGGGAACCCAATGCAGGAAGGCAGTGGCCAAAGCAAATAGAACGCTGGCGTATATAGGGAGGGGTAACTAGCAGAAGGTGGGAGGTGCTGATGCCACTCTATAAGTCCATGGTGAGACCCCTACCTGGAGTACGGGTTTCAGTTCTGGAGACCTCACCTACGCAAAGACATAGATGACACGGAGACAGTTCAGAGAAGGGCCAATAAGATGGTGTGTGGGTTGGGTGGAAAGCCATATGAAGACACGGTGAGGGTGCTGGATTTGTACCCACTGGAGACCTGAAGGGAGAGGGGGACATGATAGAGACATTCAAGTACCTGAAGGGGATTAATAAAGTGGGGGAGAGCTTATTCATAAGGAAGGTAGGCGCAAAAACTAGAGGACATGGATTGAGGATGGAGGGGGTTAGGTATAAGGGAAACACCAGAGGACGTTTCTTCACAGAGAGGGTGGTGGAGCCCTGGAACAATCTGCCAGAGGAGGTGGTAGGGGCCAGAACAGTGGGGGGGATTTAAACAGGCATGGGATAGACACAAGAGGTTGTCTAGAGAAAGGGATGAACACGGGGGGGGCAACTAAGGGGGGGATTGGGCAGACTCGATGGGCCAAGATGGTCCTTTTCTGCCATCAAATATTTGTAAATCTATGAACACTACTAGGCAGTTATTAAATTTTGAATACTTAATGGGACTCAGCAAGGACTATTTGTGCAAGTATTCATAAGGCCTATGTCTAAGGATAAGCCATATTAAATCACCAGTTACTTAAGGGGTTCAGGTCTACAGAGACTGCAAATTAGCCTTGCAAAGATCAGCCAATGCTGCCACCACAGGGATGATTGTACAGCAACCTAGTTTTTAATAGTACCTAAGGCAGTGGAGTCAGGTAGCAGTAAATCTCGAAGAAGGTCACTTCTTTCAGAGACCTAATTATTGCTATACTTCCCATTCCTAGATAAATGGAGTCAACTGGCTGTAAACATAAAAAACATTACACTTTTGCTAGAGACAAAAATGAAGACACTTAATGCAGTAGGTCTATCAATTAGCTTAATACAATAGATTATTCATCATGAAGCCAGGCAGTTGTTTATCCCTAGATGATACCTACAGCACAACTTATTCAAGTGAACTTATCTTGTAATACTGTATGAATAAGTAAGCATCCTGTAATCACTGAAAAGGCAAACAGGTAAAAAAAAAAAGCAGTTTATAAGAAGCAGTGCTCCACCTGCTGGACAAGTAAGCATTAATCCCTGAGACAAGAGGCATTTCCCAGGAATTAATGCATGGTGGTGGTGGGGGGGGTTGTACGAGGCCAAAGGCCGAGTGCTTTCCACCACCCAACCATGCATTAATTCCTGGGAAGTGCCTCCTGTCTCAGGGATTAATGTACTTGTAACATGGCAAGTGCAATGTGGGAATTCCTCAGATCGGTGATGCGACTAGCAGAACTACTGAGGTTGTCAACAACGCTTTCACCGACTGTGAACAATATAACAGTTCTGCTGCCCACACGCAGCCACTTTCTATGATACTGCGTGTTGGTTTTGTTAGCTTTCAAATGCAGCCATGCATATCTAGGGGAATTAATGCATGGCTACCTTCTGGTCATGTTACCTCTTTCCTCCAATCAGTGTGTAGTATTTATGTACTACTATTAATGCCATGTTACAATAGCCTTTATGCCCCTCCTCCTTCTTTAGTGTCAACCAGTCAGGGCTTTCCTGGGCAGTGCATTAGATTGACTATTTAATAATCTACAACACCAGTTAAAATTTAGCTTGCACTTTAGATTTTCTAAATGGATATTATTGTTAAAAATAACATATTCTATGCATGCTATACTGTAATTTTAGCACTAAAGAAATTGCCCATGTCACTTTTTCAGAAAAATCCTTAACGCTATAAAAAAAGTATAATAAGTATATAAAGATACATAAATACATTTAGCCATTGGAATATAAAACTGTTGACATGTGAATTGCTCTTTTAATTCACCGGTATTAGCTTTGCACTTTATGATATCTAAATATTGGGCATATGGTCACTTTTAGCATTTTTATATGCGATAATTAGACACTGTCAATTTAAGAATTTACTGTATTTAAGTGTGACTGGTGTGATGAGATGCACTAACCCCAAGATGCATGCATGCATGAAACTGGTCGGGTTGCATCTATCTTGGTGTGAGTACCCTGCTCTTTTGTTACAGCTTCTGTATGCTTTAATAAAGCCTTGAACATTTTTGCATTTGAACTGATGAATGGTGCCATTCTTCCTTGCTGAGCCCGAGGCAAGTAATGGGTACCTGTCCCCCACTTTAGAGATGGGAATCATACCCCCACCCCTATGAGAGATATATGCCTGGCAATAACATCACATGCAGGTCCCACAGGCTGCTTTCATGAGCAGTTGCATTTGATCTTTTCTGGCCAACAAATAATTAGTACTCTGTCATGCCATGGTGGTTGGTCATCCACCCAAAGGGCCTGTTATGTGGTTGATTATCCATATGAAGTCCCTGCTATGAGGGTTAGTTATCCACTTGAAGGGCCTGACATGGTGGGTGGTTATCCACCCAAAGGGCATGCCATGGTGGTTGGTCGTCTGGTTATCCTCCTGAAGCTGCCATGGTGATTGATTATCCAACTAAAGGGCCTGCCATGGTGGTTGGTTATTCACCTGATGGACCTGCCATGGTTGTGGTTGCCCACCTAAAGGTCTTGCCATGGTGACTGGTTTTGTCCACCCAAGTGGCCTTCCATGGTGGTTGGTTGTCCACCCCAAATTTCTGCCATGGTGGTTGGTTGTGCACCTTAAGGGCCTGCTATGATTATTGGTTATCTACCTGAAGTGACTGCCACGGTGGTGGGTTAACCACTTGAAGGACCTGTCATGGTGGTTGGTTATCCACAGAGAGGGTTGCAGGCACTGGAGTGGCTTAGATGCAGCCTGGGGATGTGAAGGGGTCACTGTGGAAGGGAAGAATGTGGAGAGCAGCAGAAAAAGGAACACAATTAGAAAATAAAAAATTAAAAATCACGCAGCACAACATCAGGCCCTCACAAAACCTTCTTAGGACAAATTTTTGCATGGGTGAATCAGGACCACTTGAAAAACCAAAAAAAGCAAAAAAAGAAATTTATGTTTCATATCTAATAGTTAAGAGTTGATGCTTACAAAGGCCAAACAGCAGAGCAGGGAGCTGTGAATTGCTAGGAGACAAGGAGGAGCCCAAGGTAGGTTGGGTAGACAATCTTTCTTTCTTTCTTTCCATTGTTTACTATAACAGGCTCTCTGAGGTGAAGCACTTCATTTACAGGGGTGTCCAGCAGATTGCAGCAGCAAGCTACGTCATTAATTTTTTTTTTTTTTTTAAACATGCTATCATGTGCATACATTGTGAAATGTTTTCCCCAAATATTGTAGTAATTTCTCAAACTGATTTTTCATTACACGGTACATGTGGGACTGGTAACACATTCTCTGTTTTTTGTTGTTTGTTTTTTTTAATCGAATATTGCAGTGTTACTTAGATGCTTATGGTTATGATCTGTGTTCCTATTGCTATGTTTTTAGGTACAGTGCACTAAGCCCCTGTAATAAGGCACTAAATGTTTACTTACTTACAGTTGTTATGGTAGCTCTGCCATTCTTTTAGCACAATCAATATATTAGAAAACATGACAGACACACATAGGCAGACATGCAGATAGACAGACAGACAAACAAACAGAATAAGAGGACAATCTTTTCTGAAAAGGATAATTCTAAAACTTTTGAGAGTCTGAAATAGGGGTAAAGTGTCCACATACACTATATACTGAAACAAATGTACCATGTACTGAAACATATACACTACCTATTGAGATACATACACTACAGACTGAAACATCCACATAAACTATCTACTGAAACAAATACTCTATAGATTGTAACACATACACTATATATTGAAAAAAAATCTTCATACATTATATACTGAAACAAATACACTATATATTGAAATATGTGGTAGTGTGGGTCCCAATAAACAGATCATACAACCAGATAGGATGCATAAAAAATGCATATGTCTGCATTTATCATTTTATTCAAAAAGAAGAAAAAAAAATAAATAAAATACTAAATTTAATATATACAGAAAGGAAAAATAAATGGTGTTAATCCATCACACCTCTTCAAACATCAGGAGATAATTCTTGCAAAATAAAACAATTACAGAATTCCTGAGTTCTTTCCCTTCTCTCAAACAATGTGGAAACTTGCACAATTTCTTCTTAGAACCTTCTCTCTCCTTGGCCAGAACCTTACTGACCACCTATCTCTCTTGGTTCTCCTAGAGGAACCTTTTATAATGCCACAGGGTGACCTCATCAATCATGTGATATCTTAATTAAGATGAACAATTGCATTTTCAAGCTTATATATATATATTAAACCAACTAGTATCATTCTAGCACTTCAAGGGTTTACCCCAAAAACATTTATTTCCTCACAAGGTCCTAAAACAAAAATATAAACTTAATTATAGGACTATGATGTCAGAGCATTAGCTTAGCTCCTCCCCTTCTGACATCACTCCTCCTTGAGACCATATAAGCTGCCATTTCATGAGTTGCCTGCTCTATAGAAGGACCTCTGCAACTAACATGGGCACTCAGGTAACAGTTTATTTTAGTACAATACCTTTATTTGTTCCAGTTTCCTTAGTTTTACAGCCACTGCTTCTAACTTACTAGCTGAAGTTGCAGCAGACACTTGCTTCTCAACTCAGCCCTCTGCTGTTTAGAGGCTCTTTTGTTTACAAATGAAACAGCTCCTTCTTGACATTTGTTTTGGGACACTGAGCTTGTTGGACTGCTTCTCCCAGTAGCCACTGAAGGTTTGCTGAGCATAGCTTTTCAATATATAAGTATTGTTTTATCTTAACAAGATGCAATTAAGTACTGACAGAAAAGAAAAAAAGGGACAGTAAAGGATAGATAGAAGATTGCCAGGTTGGCCACCCTGACAAGAAAGTATAGGATAGATATTGAAATATAATAGAGGATAGGATAGAGTGAAAAGAAATAATGGGGGGTTATTGCATCTTGAAGTGATTGTTTATACTTCACAACAGGACCCCCTGTTACAAAATACATACACTATCTATTGAAATGCATACACTACACACTAAAAAAAGTACATACACTATATACTGAAACAAATACACGTTATATTGAAATACATACACTATCTAGTGAAATAAATACACTATGCACTGAAAAATCTGCATACACTATATACTGAAACAAATACACTACATGGTGAAACACATACTCTATGTATTGAAACACATACACTGTAGACTGAAAAATTCACATACACTATATACTGAAACAAATAAACTTTATACCGAAATGGACTATGTTCTGAAACTACCCATCCCCCTGCCCCTCCCCCTTGAATGGCCTGCAGCTGAACTGCTTGTCTGCTACATTCAGTTAGCTGCTGCCTTGATGAGAGGATGTTTTTGAAACTGCAGAGCAGATAAACAAACAGGGCTATCTCTTATTCTACTCCTTCATGGGATTTTACATCTTGTTTTGCTTGCACACCTTTAATCAAATTTCAGAACATTGTGATGTGACAAGAAACTTTTAGAACTAATTTAAAATGCTCTAGTTTATTCTTTTAAATAAGTGCTGCCTTCATTTACTGTTAGACAACACATTTATATAGGAAGCTAAAACAGGATATTCCTAACATACCTGTATACATAGGGGGCTGCATGCATTTTTCCAAGTTAAATTGTTGATTGGTTTTATGTGTAATTAATTACTGTGTAAGTCCAGCAACTTATCTGAGCTGAATGCTTGGGAAGCACTTCAGGAGCTATGGAAGTGTAAGCCAAAAACATTGCTAGTTTGTACTCTATGGACTATGTTTTGATTAAGTTTTTATTTTTTAATGTTTTGTTTAATAAATGTTTCTTGGTTAAAAAACACGTTTTGCTGCAATCCCTCAGTATTCAGTTCTCATCAGGAGTTTAACTGGCATATGCATATAATTTGCATTATTTTACTAAATAACTTTACTGTGATGCCTCACTGGAGGCATGCACAGTTTGTTTAGGGGTTTGAGCTTCTCAAACTGTGCTTTATTTCTTTCTTTTTCCCATAGAGATTTTTATCTCCTTAGTCACCCTACTACCCCTTTGCCCACTGACATCTCTAGCCCAATCACTTACCATCCACAGGACATACTTGCTCTGAGATCCCCCCACACACACCCACACCCACACACACATTCCCTATGTTGGAGCCAGGAAGGGGAGGGCCAGGGCCACTGACAAGGAGACACATATTAAGACAGGAGCAGAGCCTGGTTAGCAGTGCAGAATCTGCATCTGGTTGTTGGATCATTTTGCCATTGGGGGTTTTCTACCTTTGGTTTCATCCCCTGGGCAGCCAAGCATGCAATGATACAATTGCATATAAAGACACATACTTGCTTTGTGCCTGTCTGAGCCCTCCCACTTATGCAACTCCACTGCCCTGCCAGCCCTCCTCAGCTAGGTGTATGTTGAACAGTGGGGTGGTCAGACTTCCCCTCGTTGAGAGGAGAGTATTCCCAGAGATGCTCAATCATATCTCCCCCCAGCTAACCCCTGTGCAACCCAGGTCCACCCCCAAAACTGGGCCACTGGCATGGGAGGCAGTACAACCACCACCAAGCTGCTAGGCCATCCTACCAGACTATGTTTTTATAAGTAAATAAAGACAGCATATAGGTAAAAGAAGCAAAAAACTGTATTTTAACTAGTCTGTTATAAACATTTTAAGTCACATCACAATGTTTTGAAATTGGATAAAGGTTTTGCAAGCAAAATATCATAAAACAATACATAAACAGATAGATAAGATAACCCTTTTATGTTTATCTTCTGCATCTTAAGAGGCATCAGCCAGGATTTTTAGTCAATTAGGGCCCCATTTGCAGAAGGTTGGCGTGCAGAGCTAAACATTACACTGTGGGAACAGCATGATTGGATCGGTGTCGTATTCAGCATCACTTGATGCTACCCTGATCATGTGCATGTGCATATATACTACTACGGCCATGCAAATGAGTAATCCTCTCCTGCATACAGAGCACAGTGCTATATAAAAGGTTTCCTTAGTGACCATAAGTATCTCCCCCTTCATTTTATACTCAGTCTCTAGGCTTCTACTCCCTAGATGCTTGATTTTGCACTTTTTGGCTTTGAACCCGAGCTGCCATGTCCCATAGCACTCTTTAAGTTTTCTAAGGTCCCCACTCATTCTCTCCATCTGCACCTATCAACGCTATTACAGATTGTGGTGTCATCTGCAAAAAGGCACATCTTCCCTTCCAGTACTTTTGTTATGCCTCTTATAAAGACACTGAAGAGGACGTGTCCCATTACTGAGCCCTCCGGCACCCTACTAGTCACTCTCTCCTCACTGGAGTGAGTGCCATTTACCACCACCTTCTGTGGCTGTGCGCTATCTCAGGTGCAGCACTTAGAGTGCACAACACTAATCTGAAAATGGGGGCCCACATACCACTGTAACAGAATTAGCACTGCATTGTGATAAGCATGGTTGGTACTATTTTAAAAAGCATTCTTCTGTGCAGTGCTAACCTGTTAATGTGGCACTGTATTTTTTTTGCACAGGATTACTAATTGCAACCAGGTGCTCATACAACTGGGGGTTACTCTAATGCATATAAGGTGTACAGGTATATTAAATGCTTTCTTGAAGTGCTAACACACTGCGTGGTTAGTGCTAGTTAATGATTCTGGGAATTGTGTTTTAACTGCACAAACGCAGCCTGCCAGCAGCACCCCCCACACACACACATACACGCACTGTCAGTTCTGGACACAATAAAAAAATAATTCTTGGGTAGTCTGGTAGTCCCCCACTCACCTAATCCCGGTAGAGTTAGAACATTTATTCCTCATTCCTGCTGCTGTTATACTACACATATTTCTCAGCCTGTCTGGTGCTGGGGAAAACAAGTTTCAGCGTTAGCGACTGGCTGGAAAATAACTAAAAATGCTAAATTGTTTGTTGGGCCATCAGAGGGAAGAGACTACTAAAGAGTAGAACTTCAGTGAAGGCTCTTGGAGGTTAAAATACTGGGGACATTCTGTGCGCCTTTTTCAGCAACCAGTGAGGTGTCGAGGGAACCTTGTACATGTTAATTTTGGTTGACAGTTGCTCCTGCCAATGGGGAGCTGCCAGAAAGCTCCCAAGGGGGAAGAACTTTGGTTTCAAAGTTCAGTTTGGGAGCCCCTCCACAGGGAGGGGGTCTCCAGCCCCTAGGGAGAAGGTGGGGTTGTGGGGCTGTGAGGAGGGTTGCCAGCCGTCTGTCAGCCAGAGCTGGTTGTGCCTTTCCCCATCTAGAGAGAAAAGAAAGGATTTTGTGGGCAGCTCTACGGAGAGGGAGATCTGCAGTCTTTTGTTGCTGCCAGAGAAGTTGCACCACAGCAATGAAATTGTTCAGAGTACAGGTTAAATGGGTTGAGAAAAAGGATTAAGAAAATGGATTTGTGTCAAGAGGATGGGGAGAAAGCTTCTTCAGTTTTATCTGCGCCACATCGGTAAGACATGGATGATCAAAGATTTTTGATGAGAGAAGAAAAAGTGTAAAAGGTTCTGTCTGACCCTGGCAATGACAAGATGTCAACAGGAAAAGGGAAAGACAAGATTAAAGAACTGTTTTTTGGCAGAAAAAATGGATTGTATAAAATGGACATGAAAGCTGGATTTGAACCCAGGTTTTAAGAAGCTGACAAGAGAGCCTCTTCTGTCTGGAGTTGACTAGCACCTGCATGGTGAGAAATGGGACTTTCTTGATGTATTTTTGGAAAAGAGTAGCTGAACTTGTGTGTGAGCCAGAGCACAAGAGTGGCCACTGTGTTGGAGTTGAAAGACTGTGGGGGCAGGGGGATGAGCAGGTGCTGTCTGGGTGGGTGCCTGCTGTCTGCTCCTGAGATGCAGCAAGATGGGAGACTTGTGTTAAATCCCTGGAATTTCAGACTCTGCACAGTGCCCCCAGAGCCTGATATTCGAGAAGACAGCTGAGACTGCTTGACTACACAGAGTAGCAGGTAACTGAGGAAAGAATGGAAATAATCTGAAGAATCAATCCTAAACTTGCTAGGTGGGGAGCTCACTGACCCCTATCAAGTGGGGCTGCTGGCAGTAAGGGATTGTGGGTTTGTGCCTGGGTACTGGGGTGCTCTGACCTGTGGGGGAGCCAGACCGTGGGCACGCTCCCATGTCTGGGTCCCTTGTGGCTGGTGGGTCTTGAGTGATGCCCTGCAATGGGCCTCTGTGAGCTGGGGGGGGGAACAGGGCTGCAAGACCTTGGGTCACACTGAAGATCCAAGCTGCAGCTTCCACACCTTCAAGCGTTAAGCATCAGTCCTGATTCTGCGTCTACTGATCCATCCTCCCCAGGACTTCAGTCATGTGTGCCATCCTAGGACTAATACAGCAGAGCTGTGAGTGAGGGCAGGAATTGCCCTGCACCTGGGGAATATTATATATATATATATGTAGTTATCTGTGTTCAAGTCCACTGGCGCTGAAAGCCAGTTCAAGATTTAAAGACATCAAGGGAAACATGTTGGGGGGTTGTTTGGTTCAGGTGGGTATGCCAACACCAGCCAACCAGCTGCACCTCAGGCCTGCCTCTTGGCATTTAGGTATTCGGGGACAAAATTCAGGGTGTCTTTTTTGAACTGATACCAGTGGGTTTGGGTTTGGCAATACCTACAGCAGTTAGATAGTCAGGTAGTTTGGTGGCTGCATTATCAAAAGGTGATTTGGGTTCAAATCAAAAGGGGGAATGCTGTTTGGGAAATGTTTTTTTTCTTATTTTACCAACTCTTTTTCCTCTGATCACCGGAGGTGTGTCCTCTCTCAGGCATCATCCCCAGTTCTCTCCCACCCAACCTGCCCCCATGCCCATGCTCTGGGTCCTCTCCCGAGGCTCCACTAATGCCTACCTCTGCCTGGCGAGAGACCTTCCTGGCTTATCCATAGGGCGGGACTGCCACTTCTTCTAGCACCCAAGACATCCAGTATCATCTAGGCAGAGGAGGCACGCAGAAGATTGGGACCCAGGTTGGTGGGGTCCGGCAGTGGGTATGAGGCCAAGGTGCACCGTCACCAACCACAACTCCGGGGTGTTTCCTTGTTCATTTAACAGAGTTACAATGGTTTTAAAAAGCCCTAAAGCAGAATATTCAAACTTTTTTGTGAGTGTTAGACGTGTTATCAACTTGCTAATCCCAATTTGCACCTCTAAAGCAGGATAGTACTGCACATGGTCATATGATTGCTTGGTTACCAAGTCACTATCCCATTTGTAAGTGGCCCTAATCCATCCTTGTGCACCTGTGTAAAGCAGCTGACAGCACCTTGCGCATAGGCACATCGGCATGCTGGGAGGGTTGGGGAGGTGTAGCTATCCATTAGTGCAACACTAGTTACTGGTTCCCCAAACCAGGTGTTATGGACTGTGCTTTCCTACACTCCCAACATCTGGCCATGTCAGGCTACCACTAGCCCTGGTCCCTCCACTGGTACATGGCATAACTGTCCTGGCATACCTCTCAACCTTTTGTACCCTAAATGTGGAACATTGCCTCTCAAAATGTGGAACAAATGAGCAAAATGTGGAACACTTAGTCAAATCTTTACCTAGGAGGCTTAGAACACTGTTAAAATATTTGCATTTATGTTCAGAAAGTCTGTCATTAATTTAATAATATATGTTTTGCATCATTTACTATAGATTTTTGCTTCAAAATGTTAATACTGAATGTGGAACAAGTCCTCACAATGTGGAACACGGAGCTTTTCTGAAGTAAAATGAGGAACATTCCTCGTAATGTGGTACAGTTGAGAGGTATGTGTCCTGGTGTCCAGTGCCCCACCCACCAAATTGCATGCCTGTGTAATAAAACATCTGTCCCATGTGTCCAGCAGACAGCAGACCCCCCACCACTGATCAACTGGGCCCCAATCAGACACTTGATAAGATCAGTTTTTCCTCGGTACCATTTGCCTGATATCCAGACCAGGGTTCCACGTGTCCCAATTAGTAGTCTGGCAAGAGCTGTAATTCTTCCATACCAGATTCTTGGTGTTGAATGATTCCTCTACCCCATAAGTATAATATCTACCCCCCCGACCAGCCCACCCAGTACCACTACAACTGCCCCCACTTGCCCCCAATCTATGGTGTACAGCGACCAGCACAGACCCTCCACTCACATCCAAAGCAGCCACCATCTGAATGACAGTTCACAATCAGATGCCTACTGTAGTAAAAGCTGTTTCTATAGTAGGTGTGCAATCATAAACATAGAAACACTGAACTTGTCATCAGAAAAGGACCACTTGGCCTACCTAGCCTGCCTAGATGTTTCCTGCCTCATCTTCCTCCTCACATGCTGTCTGATCTCCATTGACCCTCCCACCTCTTCTCTAACATACTGCTATGTCTACGCCACACATGCTTAAAGCCCCCTAGTGTTTTAACCTCCTCCATGTCAGCTGGTAATCAGTTCCAGGCATCTACCAATATTTTCTCACATCTCTCTCTTGCCCCCACTAGCTTCATTGAATCTCCTTGGTCCTGGTGCTCTTTCAAATTTGAAAGTGACTCCCTGGATCCTGTTCACTCCTGTAAGATACCTGTAGGCCTGTATCATGTCACTTTTTTCTTTCCTCTCTTCTAGGGTGTACATGCTGAGATCCCTCTCTCTCCTCTTAGGGTTTCTCATGTAAATTCTGCACCATTTTAGTTGCCCTTCTGTGGACTTCCTCCACCCTGTCTGTTTTTTCTGAGGTTCGTTCTCCAAAATTACATTGCACTCCAGGTGGGGTCTGACAGCACCACCTCCATCCTCCTGATGGAGATACCCTTCCTGCACACCCCAGCATCCCACTAGCCCTACTCACTGCTTTGCAACAGTGCCACCTTGAGGTCCTCAGACATAAAAACCCCAAGATCCCTTTCCTCTTTATTGACTGTCAATAACCCCCCCCACATCCTATACTCAGCTCTTGGTTCCTATGCCCTAGGTGCATGATTTTGCACTTTTTGGCACTGAATCCAACTGCCATGCTTTTTACCACTCTTCAAAATTCACACGATCCCTGATCATTCTCTTCACCACTCCTCAGTGTCTACTCTATTGCAAGTGTTTATCATCTACAAAAAGGCATACCTTTCCTTCAGTACTTCTGTAGTGTCCCTACGTTCAGAAGGATTGGTCCCAGTACTGAGCCCTGTGGTACCCACTGATCACTCTCCCATCATTAGAGTGAGTGCCGTTAACCACCACCCTCTGTTTCTTATCCATTTACTAGCTACTGCACTAATTGGAAGGCTGCAGTCTGTAGTTTAAGGTGGCGGTGCAACTGGACACATTCCCATTCAGCCCATTTAAGGGCTGCTCTCCTCACTCCACACACAAGTATTTTTTCTTTGCCCCTCCATCCACCCCTCCTTCTCCAGCAGCATGACTTTCTTTCCCATGGGCTTCTTCTTAAGGTCCCACTAGCCAAGGGAAACACTCCTGCGACCCTTCAAGGGGTGGAACCCTCCTCTAGGGTTCCTACCCTTCATACCCATACAGGGTGGTATATTCCATGGATAGAGAGGTGAACAGCCAAAGATTATCTATGTTACACAAGCACAAAACCAGTTGCACAGGCACACTGAACCCAATTAACCATTTTGGATCCCACACCTAGGCCATTCAGTTCCTTTATCAGCCACCTGTGTGGCACAGTGCTGAAGGCCTAGCTAAACTCTGGCTCAATCATGTCTACTGCTTTCCCTTATCTATTTCCCTGGCCATCCAGTCAAATAAATTGACCAGATCCATTTGGCATGACCTTTCTCCTGTAAATCTGTGCTGCCTGTGGTCTTGCAGCCCACTGGATTCAAGATACTCAACAGTCTCTCTTTTAGTATGGATTCCATTAATTTCCCCATGACTCAGGTAAGACAAACCAGGCTATATTTGCTAGCCTGCTCCCTGCTGATGCTCTTTCAAAAAGAAACTGTCTGCTCTCCTCCAGTCCTCTGGAACCACTCCTGTTTCCAGTGAGTTGCTGAATAAGGCCATGAGTAGAACAGCAAGCACCTCCCTGCCTAGTTCCCTTAATACCCTTGGGTGTATCCATCCAGTCCTATGGCCTTGTCCACCCTAAAATTTGAAGTCCCTTTAATAATACTCTTTCCTTTGAAAATGGACTTGTGTCCACTTCCCCCTACAGTGTTCATGCTGCTGCTTGGTGAACTGTCCCTGTCTCTCTCCTCTGTGAAAACAGCAGAAGTACCTGTTCAGGATGTATACTTTTTACTAATCCCCTCTCTGCAGTCTCCCTTTGTCATCATCCTTATCCTCAGAATCTCTCCCCTTGCCTTTTTCTCCTTGCTTATGTACCTGAAGAAAGTCTAGTCTTCTTTTGATACCCTTGGCTGTGTTTTCTTCTATCTGAGCTATTGATCCCTTCATTACATTACCTGCTTCCCTCTGTTTTACCTGATACACCTCTCTATTCTCATTCTTCTGTGTTTCATCATACCTCCTTTTGCAAGCTACTAAAGAAGGCTATTCAGATGTATCTCCCCATGTCAGTGAAGTCTGCCTTCTTGAAATCCAAAATGCTTGCCGTCGTGTGACTGGACTGGGTCCATGGTTCCATGCTAAACTACACTAGGTGGTGGTTGCTGGATCCCAGTTGTCCCTCCACACAGATATCTGAATTTTGCCCCCATTGGTCAGTATCAGGTCAAGAATGGCATTTTATCTGGATCAAGCACAAGTTGCCTTAGACCTGCCCCCTGTAGGGAATCCAGGATGCTTCTGCCTCTGGCTGAAGCAGCTGCCTGGGTGGACCAATCCACATCTGGCATACTGAAATCCCCCAGCAGCAGGACTTCACCTTTGTTGTCAGACAGTGTATTCTCCATCTGCAAGCTTCTGTCCACTTCTTCCCCTGTGTCAAGGCCTGAAGATCACCCTGTTCATATTGATGAGCCTTTGCCAGGTTCAAGGATGACCCACAGTGCCTCAGCCTCCCCTGTCTACCCTGTACCTCTGTCTCCTTTATAGCCTCTCTGTCATACAGGGCCATGCTCCCTCCTTTTTTACCCTCCATCCCTCCTGAACAGAGCATAACCTGGTACATTAATGTCCCATGATTAACAGTGTACTATGTCTCAGATATTGCTACTATGTCCAGGTCTGCCTCTACTATCAATGCCTCCAGGTCTGTGATTTTATTTCCCAGGCTGCGGGCATTTGTTACCATGCCTTCCATGTTTTGCATCCTATCCTCCTCCTTCTCTTTGCTGCTGCTCTCTTGCTTCCTCTTCCCTCCCCATCTCTGCTTCATCCCCCCCTCTCCAGTTGTCTTTCTTATGTGGCCTAGAATTCATTGCTTCTCACTCTGCTTCTGCTCTCAGTGTCCCAGACTTCAATGAATTTTCCTGCATGTGCCCAGGAGGGTGATACTAAGTCACCTGACCTTCCTGACTCCCCCCCCCCGGACATTTTAAATGCTTGTCACTGAAGCATTCACACTTCTTACTCAGGTCATGTTCCCTGATGGATGCAGGCCATTATCTTTGTACAGGCTTGCGTTCATCCAGGTGGGGCCCTAGTCCCCCATGAAACCATAACCCTCCATTCCATGCCATTCCTTCAACCAGAAGTTGAATTACTGGATGTGGAGTGCCCTAACCTTTCTCCTGCCATGGACAGGTGTCACCTCTGAGAAGGAGATGGAGTGTTTTTTTTTTTCCTGGAGAGACATGCTAAGCTGAAGCTTATTTATAGGTGTGACCTGGGAGCACAAGGGAGTTAAGCGACTTGCGCAGGGTCACACAGTATGCAAATGGAGGCTGTGGGATTCAAACCCAGGTCTCCAGGTTTGCAGCTCAGAGTCTTAAACCACTGCGCTACACTGCCTCATTGAAGTGTTCTACTTGCTTCAGATTCCCCCAACTTCCTAAAATCCTTTTGGATTCTAACTACTTCCACTTTGTCTCCTGCCAAGTCATTCATCCCCAGGTGGACAATAACATCCAGTTCCTCCCTCCTTGCCATTACCATTGTGATCTTATTGATCCACCTTCTCATTCCACCATGTAGTGCCTTCTGAAATGTACTTTGCCTCCCTGTCCTTCTTGCTGGGTTCCCTTAACTTCACTTCACTCCTGGGGCAACTGAGTCCCCCACCAAGAGAAGCTTCCTCCTCCTCTGGGATTTTCTTTCACCCTTTCCTGGTGCTGCATCACTGAGGATCTGCCCCTCCACCTTAGTCTCATCTGTGGGTGCCATTGTGTGGCTAGCCTACTCCTCTAAAACAGTGAGGGAATTGCTTAACCAGACTGGTTGGGGGATGTCCTTCAGACACCTTCATGGCAACTTCCTTATAGTACCATAATGGTCCTTTTTATGTTGTTTTGTGCACACAATGCAGAAAACGTATAGTGGTGGCAGGATTTGGAAGTGCGGTTGTGTTGTGGCCAAAGGCACCACTGCTTTTTCGGGCTAGGCTCTGTTGCACAAATGAAACAGCATGCTGTCTGACAGCACTGCAAAAACATGCCACCAACTTGAAACAATTTCGCTGTTGCAATGAGGGTGCTCCCCATCATTGCAGGGCGTGCTTGCCTGGTGTAACATTTCAATGAACATGGTTGAGGCTGTTGCCATCTGTCTCTCATAATCCCCAGCAAGCCGACTTTGAGGTGCCCAATCCCCCTGTTGGCATAGTTAACTCCCCAAGATTGTGTGGCACACTGGGAGCCCACCCCAGTGTGCTCTCAGCTAAAAGCTGATTGCATCAGCATTGCCCTGCCCACTGCAGTGTGGCTAACATCACACCACACTCATGGAACACACTGGAAACCCACCCAGTTGCCCAACATTTTCCTTATACCTGTAAAAAAAAAAAAAGAAAATGGTCCTGGGTGTTCTTTCTTTTATTTTTATTATAACCTGAAACAAAGAAAATGGTCCTTTGCCATTGGTTCCCCCCCCAACCTGCACCCACCTTCTGCACACCCCACACCCCAACCCCCACCCCATACTTACCTCCAGAGTCCAGTACTTTGATCTTCAGTGGAGCAGAAACACGTCTGCACTCTTCAAAACCGACCACGAACTAAAGAAATGCTGGTAAGCTGTATAATGGCATCAATGGTGTGGAGGGTCAACTTAAGTGGATATCTCATCCACTCTTGCGATTTTGGCCCAAATTTTCAACATTGTCTGGGACCCCACCTCTCATGAACTCAGTCACTGTCATTTTATTATTCGATCCCTAAATTGATTTCACCGTCACCGGCAGAGAATCACCTTTGGGACCGATTAATGAAATGACAGTGTCACTGTTCATAAGATGGGTTCCCAAATGCCTATGTTGAAATTTGAGAACAGTCCACAAAATGACTGTTATGAGCGTGCATTGTGCAGTTTCCATGCACACTCGTAACTTTGAGAACTTTTAATATTTTCACTGCAGATTTTTCCAGTATTGCCATTTCTTCACACATCTTTATGAACAGTAGAACTGTCATTTTTCACACCCTATCCAAAATATGTTTCCTTACATCTGGTGCAGAATGCCACAGTTGCTATGGGAAATCAACGTTGAGGACATATTAACAAAATCACAGTGCCACTGTTCATGAGCAGAGGTCCCAAATGCCTTCATGAGGTGGGGTCACAAAAGCCCATGTTGAAAATTTGGAGTGCAAATACCACAACGCCTGGGCATTAAGGTTTATAACACAATATCCCACCCTGTATAGACTGACCGTATCAAGGGGTGACATTGGATTGTCGGCTGTAGTGGTCACACCATTCCACCCCACTCCCACCCTGCAGCCAGTGACAGGCATCAAGGTGTGCCTTGGACTTTTCGGCCCCAAAGTTCACCGCATTCCCCTATACTGCACCCATCTCAATGTATTTTGTTATGGAATGGGGTGAGCATAAGGCCTGATGGCCCCAAGGCACAACGTGACACTTGTCGGAGTCTGCAGGGTAGGATGAGGTATAATGGCATGAGCGTTATGGTCGATGATCCAAAGGCACACCTCAATGCCTGTCAGTCTTTGCAGGGTGGTGTGGGGTTGGCGTCACTTCCAAACTTCACTGCCATTCCTATTATGCATCTCTCTAACTCCTGCACTACCAATGCCAACACCAGCAGTACAACATTCAGCATTGACAAATGCTTGTTTTCTCCTGCTTTTGCTCACTTCCTTTATGCAGATGCTGGTTGCCTTCTCTATGCCTTTATTTAATTTCTCCACTGTTCCTCTACCCTCTCTGACAATTCTCCCTGCTAGGCTGCTTCTGAAGAAGTTTCCAATCTCTTTAAAATCCAACCTACTAAAGTCCAGGACCATCGTCTTTTTGTGGCTTGCCTCTGCATCCATCGTAATATTGAATCACACTGTACAGCCATCACTGGTTCCCATTGGATAATCCACTATGGTATGACTAGGCACTATCACAGCCTCCAGTAAGACAGGGATTCAGAGGAACAAATGGAGAAAGCATGTCCCAAATAGGATAGCACCTTTACCCCATGAGTCATTTTCAACTCTCAGCATGCTAAGTCCATAGGGCAGGAAAGGTGCTAGTGGGACATTTGCCGGCCCATATGGGCTAACTAACATTTCCACACAATGTCTCTGTACATGACTGCCTGGAGGAATTATACAGAGCAGTGCCAGCCCCCACCTCCTCATTGAAATTCAGATGCCCCTGATGTAATAAAATGATCCCTGGCATCTAGAATTTGCCCACCCCCAATCACCATTCAGATGCACCTGATTAGTATATTAAGAGGATCCCTGGCATATAGATCACCCTGATTGCAAGTGTGAGCCCCCTCCCAATTCCACCTATTAAGGTCCTTCCACCCCTCTCCCCATGGTGGCTCATAAATTACCTCAGCTGCCAGTCCCTCCCACTGCAACAGTGACAGGTCCAGCCCCTCTGCTCGCCACCTTGGCTGGCCAATTTCTGAGTGACGTGAAGTGAGCACACACCTACTATAGAAACAGATGTTCCACAGTAGGTGCGCACTCACTCCCTTTCACTCAGACAGTGATCAGCCAAGGTAATGAGCTAAGATGCTGTACCGATCATAGTCAGGAGAGTGGCTACAATCTTAGGTAAATGGGGGCCAATGGGGAAGGGGTGGAGGGATCTGGCTGGATGGTTTTGGAAGGGGGCTCAGATTTGTGACTGACAGGTGGGGACTAGATGTCAGGGATCATGGAAAAATAGAAACACAGAAACATAGACGATGACAGAAAAAAAATAGTACATCCTGTCTGCCCCTATTTCCCCTATTAGACCTCAGAACCTTCTGTCCATACAGGGTACTAGCCTTCACTATCCACTCCCTTGTTCCCCTCCCTACTACTATCAGCCTGAGTAACCATTATACCCTTCACTTTTTCACAGCCATGCTTGAAACCATTTATGGTTTTGGTGCCTGCCATCTCAGTTGGCAGATTATTCCACACTTCCACCACCATTTTTGGAAAATAAAACTTTCCAATATCCCTCTTGAACCTCCCTCCCATCAGTTTCTACTTGTGCCCCCATGCCCTTGAACTGTTATTCATGCCAAGTAGTTCTTCTCCATTCACCTTGTTTATTCCTTACAGGAACTTGAAGGTCTCTATCATATCATTCCTCTCTTGTCTGGTCTCCAGTGAAGACATGTTCAGTGTTTTGAGCAGATCCTCATATGATCTGTCCAGTCAGCTCTGAATCATCCAGATCACTCTTTGTCCTTATCTTTTCTGAGGTGAGGTCTTCAGAAGTTCAGAACTCTGAACAGTATACCAGGTGCAGCCTCATCTTTGATCAATAAAGAGGCAGTAAACCTCTTTTCTTCTACTATCACAGCCTCTTCTGGCACATCCTAGTATCCTATTTGCCTTACTAGATGCCTCACTGTACTAGCTTGATTGTTTAAGGGAGTCACTAATGATGAATACTAGGTCCCTTTCCTTAGCTGTAGTGGTCAGCTCTACTTCTCCTATCCGGTACTCTGTCCTGGGGTTCTTGTCCCCTAAGTGAATCACCTTGCACTTTTTGGAATTG
Organism: Neoceratodus forsteri; assembly: GCA_016271365.2. Taxonomy (NCBI): domain Eukaryota; kingdom Metazoa; phylum Chordata; order Ceratodontiformes; family Ceratodontidae; genus Neoceratodus; species Neoceratodus forsteri. The sequence goes on from CM057452.1 coordinate 614,559,412, forward strand.
AATTTCAACTGCCAAACTTTAGGCCACCTCTCTAATTTTACACGTCACTCTGCAGTTTCCTACTTCCCCTGTTACTACTCTCCCATGAGCTTGGTGTCATCTTCAAAGAGAAACAAACCCAGATTCATTCTCAAACATTGTTAATGAGCATACAAGAGTCAGGATGGATCCCTGTGGCATTCCACTCTTGACTTCCCTCTCTTCTGATTTGACACCATAATCACAAACCTCTGCTGCCTCTCATTCAAGTAAAGCCCCCTCACCCCCACCAAAACACTGCTTATATTTTCCTTCAAATCCCTGGACCTCACCCCCTTGCGCCGTGACCTAAGCCGCTCTGATTGGTCCCCTATCTCATTGGTCTGCTCCACTGACTCCATGCTAACATATTTAAAAACAAAATTCCTCAAAATATGAGACTGGCATTGCTCCCCCCCCAGAGCAGGACATCAGAAAAGGTACCCCACCTCCCCTAGATCATGGCTGAGCTCATAACTTACTTGCAAGTGCATGATTTGGCCTGGTCAGAAAATAAACGTAACCCATCCCCCATGGCTTCCAGAGGTATGATCACCTCCTCAGCACCTGTACCACAGCAATAAGCTTGCCAAAGGTGAGTATTTTACATCTAACTTCAGTACCAACTTTGGTTACCTGTCTAAATTTTGGAAGGCTGTCACAATCTCTTCTCCCCTCCCACTCCTTTGCCTGTCCTCAAAGTCAGTAACACCCCTATCTCTAACCTCTCCTTCATCACCATAGAGATGTAATTCCTTTTCATCACCTGCACCTCCTCTGTCCTCTCCTCCCTCTCCCCTTCTTCACCTCCCTCTCACCCCTGCCAGCCTGCATGATTGTCATCTCCTTCCTTCCCACTATTGTTTTTTTTCTGTCCAGTAACTCCATCCTTTATCACAGACACATTTCCCGCCCTTAATTCTTCCAAGGGTAAGAGCCCAGATGGCCTGGATAGCAAGCTCCTCCATCTCTCTGCTTCTGCAATCTCCTTCCCCATTGGCTGATCTTCCTAACTTCTCTTTCTGGTGTTCCTCCCTCCCTGCTGACTGGAAGACTGCAACTGTTACTCCTCCTCCAAAAGGTGGTGACCAATCTGGAATTAACAGCTACCGACTCATTTTACTCCTCCCTCCAAAATACAGGAACAAATTATCTTGTCAGAACTCTCTCCCTTTCTGGACTCTTCTTCCTTCTTCACCCAGTACAAGTCTGGCTTCCGAAAAAATCACTCCACCACCATCTCCCTGCTCAGGCTCACCAAATCCATCCACAATGATATGGATCACAGCCTCTGCTATCTTCGTCGATCTAGCCAAAGCATTCAACCCTGTCTACCACCCCAATTATTAGCCAAACTCCAGGCTGTAGGCCTCTCTGACTTAGCCATCAACTGTTCCACTCCTACCACAGGGGTAGGTCCCAAGCAGTCAAAATTGGTGACCCCCTCTCTCCTCCTTGCCTGTATCCACTTGGGTCCTACAAGGATCTATGTTAGGCCCACTACTTTTCTCCATTTTCCTTAATGATCTCCCCTCCATATGCTTGTCTGCATCCATTCACATGTACACGGATGACACAGTCCTCTTCACAGCAGGCCCACAGACTCCAGCTGGACTTTGATCAAGTTCAGCCCTGACATCACACAAATCAACTTTTCCTCAATGCCAAGAAGACCGTCTCCTTGTCCTTTGGCACAAGGCACAGACTCTCTAGGCTTCCACCCTTCCTACTTTCCATACCCTGGAAGGCTCCCCTGTGGAGGATGTTACCACCTTTAGTTATCTTGGTATCTTGCTAGACCAGCACCTAAACTTTTCTGAACAAGTGGATGCTATAGTCAAAAAGCTGCACCCCAATTTGGTGCACTTTATAGGAACTGTGACTGTATCCCACCTCCAGCATATTGTGCTATTACCCAGAGAATGATCCTCCAAATCTCTGACTATGGTGATGTGGTCTACAGCATAGCCCCAGTCACTACCCTTGCCAGACTGGACACACTCTTCAACAATTCTGCCATTACACTCTCTGCTATCCTTCTTGGACTCACCACTGTTCTATTTATAAATCTCTCTCGTTTTCTTTTCTTGTGGACAGACACCGTGCCCACTGTGCCAGCTTTGTGGGCAAATCAGGTTTGTTTCCCTACCCTACTATCTCTCTGATGTCCCCCCACAGCCATACCATCAGAAGCTGAAATATTCAAACCCTAGCAGTCCCTTCAGTTTTCACAACCATCGGCAAAGCCGCATTCAGCCACCGCTTCCCTAAAATCTGGAACTCCCTCGCCCCGGCCATTCATCAATCTCCCTCTCATGGGTTCTTTCAAACCACTTCAGAGATCTCACCTCTCCCTCCTGCACTTGCTCTAGTTTTCCCTCTTCCTCTCCTATGACTTGTTTCCAGTTTAGGTACAGCTATAATTTGGCCCTTATGCTTCCACTCTAGGCATTATGTACAAATGTTTATAGCCAGCATTGATTTAAACTGCTCTGTATTTGATCACCAGCATACATTTGTGGCTCCTGACTGCACTGTATATGCATTGTCGATTGCTTGCTTATCACTCAAGTTCTCATGTCTTGCATGTATTATTCCCAATGTAATTTGTGGTTGTGTACCACTCTGCTCCATGTATGTTATGTATTTTGAAATTTTGTGCTACCTAAGGCCCAATTGTACAAGTTCCCCTACCCCCAGGATGTATCTAGAAATGAGCTCCCAGCTTAGTATGCCTGGGTGGGGGGCACTAGACACCAAGGATCATTTTACTATAATAACTGGAGCCATTTAAACTGTGATCAGGGGTGTAGAACCTTTACATGCCAAGGATCATTTTGGTATACTACTTGGGAGCATCATAATGGTGACCAGAGGTGGGGTGACAATATGCACCACTGTGTGCTCAAATGAGGGCAGGATTATTGGAAGCAGTAAACAGTATTGCAATTTCAGTTGTTAAGCACTTTCAAAACCTTTTATATAACACTGTGCTCTGTACACAGGAGGGGATCCCTCATTTGCAAGGCTTTAGTAGTACATATGCACATGCACATGATCAGGTTAGTATCTGGGGCTGCTAAATACTGTATATGGTACCTGTTCAACCATGCTGTTCTCCCACATGGCACAATGCTTAGATGTTTATCATTCCACTAACCTTCTGAAAATGGGACCCTAATTGAGTAAAAATCCCCTGCCGATGCCTCTTAAGATGCAGAAAGTAAACAAAAATGGATTATCTTATTCTACATCTTTATGTATTATTTTATGTTATTTTCCTTTGGAAAACCTTTAATCAGTTTCAAAACATTGTGATGTGTCTTAAATATTTATAACAACTGTAGCTAAAATACAATTTCTTCTTTCAACCGAGTGCTGTTTTTATTTACTTATAAAAATACAGTCTGGTTTAGTGGTTTGGTTTAGGCTTTCTAGTAACTGTACTGCCTCCTATCCCAGTGGCCCGGTTTCAGGGGAGGACCTGGGGCAAACAGACATTAACTGACAGGAGAGATGACTGAGCATCTCTGGGACTGCTCTCCTCTCAGGGAGGGGGAGTCTGACCACCCCCTCTTTAACAGCCACCTAGGTGAGGAACGCTGGCAGGGCTCAGGCAGGCAGGCACAAAGCAGTACTTGCCTTTAATTGGATTGGCATCATTGCATGCTTGATGGCCCAGGGGATAAGCCAAAGGTAGAAAATCTTCAATGGCAAAATAATCCACCAACCTGCCACATGCTTTGCACTACTAACCAGGCTCTGCTCCTGAATATGTGGCTTATTGTGAATGGCCCTCTCCCTCCTGGCCCCACCATGGGGGAGGGAGGCCATGGGAGCTCTCAGAGCAGGTGAGTCCTGGTGATTTTGGGTGATGTGGATGGACAGGCCAGTGCACAAGAGGGTCAGTGGGTGATCTAGAAGATAAACATCTCATTTGAAAAAGAAATAAAACATAGTTTGGGAATCTCAGACTCAATAACACAGTCATATCATATAAACAGCGTAATTATGCACTATGAGGCTAGACCAGGACAGGTTTATTAGTGGAGACCAAGTGGCTGGCAAAGCTCTGTTCACCTTGCAATGCTCTGCAGATATGTAATGGGGAGGTTAGGAGCTGTGAGAGCCACCAGTGAGGCATCACAGTGAAGTTATTCAGAACAGAAAGTGCAAATTATGCATATGCCAGCTGAGCTCCTGATGAGAATTGGGCCCTGCGATTGCTGCAATATATATATATATATCTTTCTTAACCAAGAACCTTTATTAAATAAAATATTCAAATAAAAACAAAAACTAAATCAAAACTAACTCAGTAAAGTACAAACTATGAAACCATTTGACTTATACTTTCACAGCTCCTGCAGTACACTTCCCAAGCATTCAGTTCAGATAAGTTGCTTGACCAACACAATAATTTGTTACACATAAATCTAATCACAATTTTAACTTAGAAAAATGCATGCAGTTCCCTGTGTTTATATGGTATGAGAGTGGTATGTTAGGAATATTCTAAGTATTAGCTTCCTATACAAAAGTGTCTAACAGTAAATGAAGGCAGCACTTATTTAAAAGAATAAACTAGAGCATTTTAAATTAGTTCTAAAATTTCTTGTCACATCACAATGTTCTGAAATTTGATTAAAAGGTGTGCAAGCAAAACAAGATGTAAAATCTCATAAAGAAGTAGAATAAGAGATAGCCCTGTTTTGTTTTATCTGCTCTGCAGTTTCAAAAACATCCTTTCATCAAGCCAACAGCTAACTGAATGCAGCAGACAAGCAGTTCAGCTGCAGGCCATTCAAGGGGGAGGGGCAGGGGGATGGGTAGTTTCAGAACATAGTCCATTTCGGTATAAAGTTTATTTGTTTCAGTATATAGTGTATGTGAATTTTTCAGTCTACAGTGTGTGTTTCAATACATAGTGTATGTGTTTCACCACGTAGTGTATTTGTTTCAGCATATAGTGTATGCAGATTTTTCAGTGCATAGTGTATTTATTTCACTAGATAGTGTATGTATTTCAATATAAAGTGTAGATGTTTCAATATATAGTGTATTTGTTTCAGTATATAGTGTATGTGCTTTTTTCAGTGTGTAGTGTATGCATTTCAATAGATAGTGTAGGTATTTCGTATATAATGTATGAAGATTTTTTTCAATATATAGTGCATGTGTTACAATCTATAGAGTATTGGTTTCAGTAGATAGTTTATGTGGATGTTTCAGTCTGTAGTGTATGTATCTCAATAGGTAGTGTATATGTTTCAGTACATAGTACATTTGTTTCAGTATATAATGTATGTGGATTTTCAGTACTCAGTATGTGGATTTCAGTAGATAGTGTATGTATTTCACTTCACAATGTAAGCATTTCACTATATAGCATATGTGTTTCATTATATAATATATGTATTTCTGTATACAGTATATGTATTTCACTATATGATGTATATACTGCATTTCAGTAGATACTGTATATGGTTCACTACATTGTGTGTATTTCACTATATAATGTATATATTTCACTATATGATGTATGTATTTCACTATATGATGTATGTATTTCACCATATAGTGTATGTGTTTTACTATACAGCCAGAGATTATGAATTATGTCCCTAACGGCTTGCCATAAATGTGCCTCAAGTTTAAGCAGTTTGCTCAAACTTCACTAGCAGAGGTGACATTGAAAGTAAAGCCCTTTTAATCAGAAAATGTCAATTTGTCCACCTTGAGCCAATACAGAAACATTAACCCCCGCATGTACAAACACACAATTTCTGCAAAGCAGGGTCATCTGCACAGGCAATGTTGAAATGGACACAACATAAAATAACAAAGGGTTGACAGAAACTACAGTACAGTGAGGTACACTGTGTAGCTATTGCACTACTAGGCATGGTGCAAAATTACACAGAAGTGATCCAAGGTAAGTTATGCTGCCTATCCTGTGTAATACAAGACATGAGGCTCAAGTGACCCAGCAGTGTCCCAGGGTAAGTTAGTCAGTGTGGTACTAGCCAGAACTTGAGATGACTCTAGGGTGACTTGAAGTGTTTTAGACTGTTTAAACATTAAGGTACTAGCCAGAACTCAGGATGAGCCTAGGATGACCCAAGGTAGGGAACACTGCTGTAGCAGTGCAGTGCAAGTACCAGTCAGAACCAGAGATGATGCTGTGGTGATCCAAAGTAGGTTAGGCTGTGACAGCAGTGTGGCACTAGTTATTTTGTGTTGTGTCCACTCCTTATCCTCCCTAGTACCAAACAACCGCTTGAACAAGTCTGCTCCTACAAATACCTTGGGGTTACCTTCGATTCAGCCCTCACCTACCATACCCACATTGATGCCCTTGCATCCACCACTAATGCACGGCTTGGCATCCTCTACCGCTATAAAAACTGCCTCCCTTCTGATGCTCTCCAACTTGCTGTTACGTCTTCATGGGAAGAATCATGGGAGGATGGGGTGGTATCTGAGGACTGGAGGAGGGCAGATGTGATTCCCCTTCACAAAAGTGGGAGCAGGGCAGAAGCAGGAAACTACAGACCTGTTAGTTTAACCTCAGTGATAGGGAAAATGATGGAATCACTTCTGAAGGAAAGAATTGTCTAGTATCTAGAGGCCAGAGGGGCACAGGACCCAAGGCAGCATGGATTCACAGTGGGAAGGTCATGCCAGATGAATCTTATAGATTTCTTTGACTGGGTGACCAAAGTAGTAGATCAGGGAGGGGCTGTGGACATGGCCTACCTAGACTTTAGCAGGGCATTTGACTCAGTCCCACACAAAAGATTAATATACAAGTAGCCAACCTGGAAGTGGATCCCAAGATGATAGCCTGGGTAAAGAATTGGCTGGAGAATAGGACACAGAGGGTAATAGTAAATGGAGTCCACTCTGAAGAAAGGGGGGTTACTAGTGGGGAACAGCAGGGTTCAGTATTAGGACCGGTTCTCTTCAATGTCTTTATAAGCGACATTGCAGAGGGACTGGAAGGAAAAGTATGTCTCTTTGCAGATGAGACAAAGATCTGCAACAGAGTTGATGCACAAGGTGGGGTGGAAAGGATGAGAAGGGACTTGGCAAGGTTAGAGGAATGGTTAAATGTATGGCAGCTTAGATTCAGTGCTAAGAAGTGCAAGGTAATGCACCTGGGAAACAAAAACCCAGGGGAAGAGTACACAATGGGAGGTGAGATACTAACAACAACACAAATGGAAAGGAACCTGGGGGTAGTCATATCAGATGACTTAAAGGTGGGCAAGCAATGTGAGGAGGGCAGTAAGGAGGGCTGGGGATGCTGGGATGCATAGGAGAGGCATCACCAGTAGAAAACAGGGAAGTTGTTATCCTCTTTACAGACAGCTGGTGAGACCCCATCTGGAGTACTGTGTGCAGTTCTGGAGACCCAATCTCCGCAGGACATAGACAAGATGGAAGCTGTCTAGAGGAGGGCAACTAAAATGGTGCAGGGTCTGCACCAGAAGACATATGAAGAGAGACTAAAGGAGCTTAATATGTATAGCCTTGAGGAAAGGAGGAGAGGGGAGATGATAGAAACTTTCAAGTACCTCAAGGGAATCAACAAAGTCCAAGAGGGTAGCATCTTTCAAAAAAAGAGGTGTGCAAGAACAAGGGGGCACAATTTGAAGATAGAAGAGGGGCGGCTCAGAGGTAATGTAAGGAAGCATTTTTCACAGAGAGGTGTGGATGCATGGAACGGCCTTCCAGAGGAGGTTGTGGAGTCAAAAACAGTGGTTGAATTCAAGCATGCATGGGACAGTCATAAGGCAATTCTAGAGGGTGGGGGTAGAAAAAAGTAGGCTGCTGGTTAACTAGGATCTGCAGCTTATCCATTAGGTAGGGAAATGGGCAGACTGGGTGGGTCAAGTGGTCCTTATCTGCAGACAAATTCTATGTTTTAAATTCTATGTTTCAGTACTGTCCCTTGTAGACTATGGCCTGCCAGTCTATGGTGCTGCTGACACTACCGCCCTCAACAAAATTCGCCTCACCCTAAATAAAGCCTGCAGGCTGATTACTGGTGCCCCCAGGCTCACACATACATGTCAACTCTATGACTAGGCAAAACTCCTTAACCTAGATGAATGGCTATGCTATCAAACCTGCCTCCTCACAAAAAAAACTCTACTCGGGCTCTCCCCTCCCAGGGTGACAGCCTCCATCCACCATACCCAACCCACTATCACAACCCGAACCTCCAACAAGACCACTCTACTGGTCCCCAGATCCAGGACCACCCATGGTCAGAGGTCCTTCTGCTACAGAGCCCCATACTGGTTTAACTTTCTCCCTGCTCCCATCTCCAATGCCCCCACAATCTCCAACTTCAAAACCGCCCTTCGGAGCCAACTGTTTAACACTCACAGCTGCTCCTGTCTCTAAATGTGGCCTCAATCTCTTCACACCTGACAATGCCCACTGGGCGGCACTCCACCTCACCCCCCCACTTCTCCCCCTGTTGCATCCTGCCTCTGTTAAAACCAGCATGTGCTCAGCTGTATCACTGTAATTGATACTAAATTGTATAAATGTATGAAATCATTCTGTGTACCTCTAAGTCAGTGACCTGTATTCTGTAACCTAAATTTGTTCTGTCTGTCCTTAATGCGATGAGGTACCTTTGGAAATGAGCCTCTGGCTCAAAGGTTGTAAACCGATTTACAAATAAATAAATAAAACTTGAGATGGCCCAGGGTACATTAGGCTGTTTAAGCTTTGGGGAATTAGTCAGAACTCAAGATTAGTCTAGGGTGACCCAAAGTAGGGTAGGCTGGGTAGCAGTGCAGTAACAGTCAGAACGCGAGATGACCCTGGAGTGACCCAAAGTAAATTAGGCTGTGTTAGACAGTGTGGAACTAGCCAGAATTTGAAATGACTCTGGTATGACCCAATGGAACATTAGGCAGTTTAGGCATCGGGGTACTAGTTAGAACTCAAGATGACTGGGCGGCCTGCTGGCACAGTGGTAGAGCTAGCACTTGCTATGCTGACAACCCAGGTTCGGGAACAAGCCCAGTGGTTGGAGGGCCAGCCCGGGGGAGGAGGAGGATTGAACATCCCAAGGACTGCTCTCTTCCTCCGGGGTGGAGGGTGGATCAGATCCCAGAACTCGACAGACCCCTGGTGGAAGCAAGGGGTCCAACAGCCGGTGCTTGCTAGATTTGGAGGCAGGGCAGACATTGGTGTGAACACCACTAACGTCATTGCATACCATGCCTCTTGGGGTCAGAACAAGAAAAATTCGGACCACACTGTATGCCATCTACCTCATTCAGCAGGGTTGCACTGTCACCAATGATGCTCTCTGGACACTGAGCTAAAGGTCCAATGGAGGAAATGGCCCCCCATAGGCCCCACCCTTGGGAGTAAGCCAGGGAGGAACAGCAGGGGACAGATGACAGGGGTGGGTGCGGGGGGGGGCAGGCTGATGTGAGCCAGTCCAGGTGGAGGATAAAGTACACTAAATAAAATAAAAAAAAAAAAGAACTCAAGATGACCCTGGGGTGACCCAAAGTATGTTAGGCTGTGTAGGTGGTGTGGTACTATTCAGAGCTGAAGAGGACCCTGGGGTGACCCAAGGTACATTAAGCTGTTTAGGCACTGGGGTACTAGTCAGAACTCGAGACGACCCTGGGGTGACCGAAGGTATGATAGGCTGTGTAGGCAGAATGGTACTAGTCAGAACACAAGATAACTCTGAGGTGACCGAGTGTACATTAGACTGTTTAGTAATTGGGGTACTAGTCAGAACTCAAGACAACCCTGAGGGGACCCTAGGTACATTAGGCTGTGTTGTTAGTGTGGTATTAGTTAGAACTCAAGATGACCCTGGGGTTACCCAAAGGATGTAAGGCTGTTTAGGCAATGTGGTACTAGTCAGAACTCAAGATGAGCCTTGTATGACCAGAGATATGTTAGGCTATGTAGGCAAGTGTGGTACTAGTCAGAACTTGAGACAAGCTTGGGTTGACCCAAGGTAGGGAATACTGTGGAAACAGTGTGGCACTAGTCAGAACTCAAGATGACTTTGGGGTTACCAAAGGTACTTTAGGCTGTTTAGGCATTGAGGTACAAGTAAGAACTCAAGACAAGCCTATGGTGACCAAAGGTGGAGTACGTTGTGGTAGCAGTGCAGTACTGGTCAGAGCTCAAGATGGCCCTGAGGTGATCCAGTTTACATTTGGCTATGTAGGCATGGTAGGGTCTTTAGGCAATGCTATAGCAGACACAACTCAAAATAAACTTTTGGTGATCCAAGGTCAGTTAATAAGTTGAAATTAGTAGAAATAAGGACAATCTGATATTTCAGGACTAGCACTTCAGTAAAAGAAAATGGAGAGGTGGGGTAAGTGGTATGCCTACTAAACGGAGGCAGTATAGCACAGTGGTTTAAGGCTCTGAGCTGTAAATGTAGTCCTGGTTAAACAACTAACAAAAGGGAACGAGACAGGGGATAATGAGGCAGCGGAAGATAATGTGAAAGGGTAGGTAACATACAGGACATGGTGAGTGATGGGAGAAGAGGAATATAGAGAACTGAGGCACAAAAGCTTATTGGAAGGGGTGGTGAGAATGGCAGGAAAACTGAAGTATGACAGGCATGATAAGAGGAAGGGGTGGGGGAAGCACAGCTGGAAAAAGAAGACGATAGAGAAGAGAATGGGCCACTGAGAAAAAAGCTCAAGTTATTTATGGGAAGGGATGGGGAAGGCGGGAATAAAGAGAAATAGGCAAGAACAGTACAATACGGAAAGTGGTGTAAAATGAGAAGGTAGAAAAGAGATAGTTGTAACCCCTAGGTGGCGCCATCCCAAGGGCTACTACCCCTGCCTCTATGATTAATGACAGGTTAAGGGGCTTAGGTCCAGTGACGGGTGCCTCCACCCAGAGGTCAGCGTTGGTAGTGGTTAAACTAGCTTGGGCACAGCCCTCTGGGATACTGTGACCCCCCCTTTGTTCCCACTAGTGGCCCACACAGTTCACAGGAGTTACCTTCCCAATACCCCACATATGCACACTTTTTACACATACAGTACCACTTACCCTCAGGACTGATTCTGCAGCACGTACCTGAGGACCCCCTGCAAAACAAGGTTAGGTAATGCACACAACCACAATGCAATGCTGTATCTATATGTACTGACTCCACAAACAGCATATAGTTCAATAACAACAAATCTGATTTATTCAAGGGGCAGTAACAAGGAAGGGAGCAAATCAGGTTGATTGGCAGTAAACACACAAATCACTTTACTGTGCATGCAATTTAGGGTTCAAATGTCACACTCTCTGGGTACCCAGGATGGGGGGGCTAGCTAGGTCCATTGCCTGGGGTTGGCTGGCTGGTGCAGATGGATGGGGCCCTGCAAGGAGAAAGAACATGCACAACACACAATTGTAATCTGGAGCCGGATGGCTCAGTCCACAGAAAGAAAACAAGAATGCAATCAGTCGGCACACTTTGATTAAATGAAAGGTGCAGAGAGCTACCCTGATTTGTACTCACGATACCCAGAGCTGAGAACAGGATGGAGAATGTTCATTCTGGATTGCCAGACAAGCAGGGTATGGAGACAAGGCCCTCGTGACAGGGCCCGACTGCATTTGAAAACAGGCGGATTCAGTCCGAATCAAGTTGGGTTCTGCTTCCAGCTTCAGCACACAATTCACAGTACTGTGGAAATAAGATTGCGATTCCCCACAAGCACCAAGCACATTCACATGTAAAGGAAATGACTATACCAGGCAGGCTGCTCCTCGATCTCGATCGCAAAACACTGCAAAAACCCGGGAGCACTCGCAGCAGCTTCAGTCCCTGATAGGCCGATCGCACTTCAGTAAAATCTTCGGTCTTCTACAGGTTAAGCCTGGTTCCCACACTTCTGCATCTTCTTCCTCCTCCAAAACCTCGGATTCAGTCCGAGTTAACTGTACTAATGGCCGCAGACTGACTTGGGAGCCTTCACACGTGCTTCCCGCACAAACTACTCGCCGCACTAGCACACAGCTCCTTCTCCTTTCACAGTCACCTCGGATCTGGCTTGTCAGCAACAGTTCAGGGCATTTCCTTTGGATTCACACAAGCTCGGTTGGTTGGTTCGGCTGTCAATCACAGCAGGGCTCCCTCTGTTGGTGCAAAAAAGGTGCCAAGGTCCAAACTACAATTCCCAGAGGCACCTACCATACAGCCCCCTTAATGCAGGCTCCAGATGAGAGTCCAAGTTCTTATTGGCCCAAGCAGTCTCCATTTCAGGGCTCCCCTAACCCAATTGGCCCAGCTCAGCAGTTCAGAACCAAAATGGAGGGGCTTCACAATAACAGTTCGCACTGCAAAAGAAGCAGGTTAGACAAACTACATTTTCACTAATACTCTGAATGATTTCTGGCAAACAGTTACATCATTGGAAAGTGCTCACTCTGCCCACTTAGCAACGGCAGAAACGGAGCGATCTGACAGCAACTCGAGTGGGACTCGAACAGGGAAATGCACACTCCCCCCATACAAACTAATTATGTCTGCAAGCAGACAGCTCTTAAAGAGACAGTACGCAAAGGCTCTAAAAGTACTCGCTGCAGTGCCATTTAAACGGCTTAAACGCCAAACACCATCCAGACTTGGAGCACTTAGCAAGCTCCTGAAAGACTTTTGGGAACCCCCATTTGCAGGGGGGTTACATAGTGTATGGAGAATATATGCACAAGGAGTTTATGGGAAGGGGTGAGAATGAGAAGGCATTGACAATTGTGTCGGAGAGACTGGGGAAAACAGAAGATAATGGGAAGAACCAGGGGTAACAGAAGCAGAGAAGGATGGTGGGAAGGAGCAGGGGTACTAAAAGCAGTGAATGATGATGGGAAGGGGCAGAGGTAATAGATGCAGTTTAGGATTGTGGAAAGGGGCGGGAAAGGGCAGAGGTACTAGAAGCAATGATAGATGTCCATAATGGAACCAGTACAGAATGATGGGTAGGAACAGGGGTAATAAAAGCAGTGAAGGATGATGGGAAGGGTCGAGGGTAATAGAAGCAGTTAGGAATGGTGGGAAGGGGCAGGGGTAATAGAAGTAGTGAAGGATAGTGGGAAGGGGAGGGGTAGTAGAAGCGGTAAAGGATAGTGAGAAGGGGAGGAAAAGGGCAGGGGTAATAGAAGTTGCTAAGAATGGTAGTAAGGGACTGGGTAAATAGAAGCAGTGAAAGATGGTGGGAAAGGGTAGTAGAAGTAGGAAAATACGGTAGGAAGTGATGGGAGTGGCAGGGGTACTAGAAGCAGTTCAGAATGATGGGAAAAGATGATCATAACAGAAGCAGTGCAGGATACTGGGAAGGGGCAGGGGTAATAAAAACAGTGGAGGATAGTGGCAAGGGGCAGGGGTACTAGAAGCAGTTAAGGGTGGTAGAAAGTGGCAGAGTTAGTAGAAGCAATGAAGGATGGCAGGAAGGGACAAGGGTAGTAGAAGTAGTGAAGTAGAGGTGGGTGTGGTCTTGCACAGACAGAAAGGTGTGGACATGTGGAAAAGTGTTGGAATGGTGGTGGAGGACCAGACCTAGAAGGTGTACATTCAGATTGTTAAACTGCAGAATGCCTGTTGTGATGTAGGATCACACCTGGGGTCATGCTGAGTTATGTCAAAGCTTTTCTGGTTTGAATATGATCTGACCCAAACCTGAATTGTGAAAACTTGCCCAGCAGTGACACTAAAACTGATAAAAATCACATTAGTCTTTACATTTCAGTTAAAGCACATTAGTGTAGTGTCAACATTTGAGTGCAGCAACATTTACATTCCCGGAACATTTCCAATTGGAGGAGCCCAAAATCTAGCCTAAATGTAGCCCTTCAGTTCCTTCAGGGAAAAATTAAAAACAGTGCATTGTTTTACTTTCTCAAAATACTTTGCCTGGCATCAATTCAGTACATAGACAGTAAAGCGGCAAAAAAAAAGTTTCTTATTGCTTTTGATGTATAAGTCATAGGACCATGTTTTGGACTGCTGTAAATAATCCTGGAGGTAAATAAATGAAATGATGAATAATGGATTATTCATCGGAATTGTTTTGGTTTTTACAATTTTTTTTGAGGATTTAAAAATGGAGTCAAGTGCTGCTGTCTGAAATCAGCAATGGTCTAGGACATGACGTGCAAGTAAGGCGCATGGCTCCAAGGCTGGAAGGAGGTAGACCCCTTAGCATCTAAACACCTCCTACCAAGTATCCAAAGAACATCATTGACACTGGCATGAATGTGTGATCAGCCAAATAACTCCTACCAACTGTCCATAGGGTGTCCTTGCCACTGGCACAAATTTGTGAGCAGCTGGCTCCATGGTGATCACAGGGAATCTATAATTAGCCTGGGGGGGCTAATGGGGGGGTTAAAATCCATGCTCACTTGGCACAGGTGTGTGTGCACGTGTATCCATAATTAACTAGGTATAGGTGTACAAATCCTTGACAGCATGGCATGAGTGTGTTTGAATCTCTGATTATTTACAGTAGCAGAGATTGTAGAACTCGAGCATCAGCCTTTGGAGGGGCCTGTGATTAGGCTGTGTGTGTGTGTGTGTGTGTGTGTGTGTGTGTGTGTGTGTGTGTGTGTGTGTGTGTGCAAATCCATGATTGCCCCAAGCAGGAGGCGTGGGAATCTGGGATTAGTCAGCAGAGAGTGTTCAAATCCATGATCCACCTAGCATTGGTGTGTAAATCTATAATTAGCCAGCAGGGGGTGTACAAATCTAAAAAAAAAAATAATACACACACACACAGACAAGATCCACTCATACAGCACTCATAAGACACAAATGGAACATGTAAACTAGATGACTTATTGACAAATGCAAACAAACACACACATACTAACATGGAAAGAATACCCAGCAGGGGGTGTACAAATCATGATCAACAGCAGGTGGGGAGAGGTGTATGATCAATAAGCGGGGGTCTCTGGACTGCAAATTTAAAATTGCCCAGAAGAGGTATATGTGAATCTGTGATTAGCCAATGGGGGGTTGGGCAAGTCCATGATTGCCTGATAGGAGGTGTGTGAATCTGTGATTATACAACGGCAAAGAAAATCCTGCATGCCGATTGGCTGGCTAGTACCTTTCCCCTATTGTAAGATCTAGCATTACCCGACGGGAAAAGGTGCCAGCCACCAGTCAGCTGCATCAAGAACCCTTGCAGAAATCAGTCCGACCACAACAGAGCCTGAAATGGCAAAGACAGAGATTACCTCTTTGCTGTTAGTTCTTCAGCTCCAATTTTACCTTTGTATCGGCTCCGTCCCTGCTGGCTGTTTCCATACTTTTCAAAGTGCAGCTCAACATCACTGTCCCAATCACTGTAATTTCCCCTGCCCCAGAAAAAGAAGAAAGATAAAAAACCTCAAAGTGTCACTACCTACCAACTAGAAATAATGATGCACCCCGGAAACCAGGACCCTGTGGCCTCGTGACCAAACCACACCAGGTGTGGGTAAATCCAGCATTAACCCACACCCTGTCATGGTATATGCTTAATTAGCCAACTGCAGGGGCACACCCATTATCACTGGACAGTAAGTGTGTGAATAGCAAATGGGAGGGGGAATGCAAATCCATGATTACCTGACAGGGGAGGTGCAAGACCTGGATATTCTGGGAGTTGTGTGGTTGATTCTGATTAGCCAGTGGGGGGGCAAGTCCATGATCACCCAGCAGGAAATGTGAATCATGATTAGCCAGCAGGGGGAGTGCAAGTCCTAGACCGCCTGGGAAGAGGTGTGTGAATCTATGATTAGCAAGTGGGGAAGAAGGTGCTAGTCAGTCCATGATCACCTCGCAAGAGTTTTTCAAGTCTATGATTAGCCAGCAGGGGAACGGCAAATCCTTTGCCACTTGGGAGCTGTTATGTGAATCTGGGATTAGCCAGCAGGAAGGGAGTAAGGGAGGAAAGGAAGATGCAAGTCTAGGATCACCTAGCAGGAGGTGTGTGAATCAATGATTAGCCAGCAGGAGGAGAGCAAATTCTTCACCTCTTGGGAGGGGTTGTGCAAATCTGTGACTAGCATGGGCACTGGAAAATTACACGCACTAATTTTTCTGCAGTTTCTACAATTTTCGCCATTCTCCGCACAAAATCTGCTGTTTCTTACAATTTCTTGCAATTTATTGAATTTTTGACTGAAATTGTACAAAAATATTTACATTCTCAAGGAAATTTACTCAAATATGCTAATAAGTTGGTGCACAGACTTGGATTTGGCCAAAACAGTACAGTGTGAGATGAGGAGGGGTCCAATGTAACTGCTTTCATCTGATTCACTTCCCTGGTTTGGCTTCAAAATCGTCTTGTCGTGCATCTCTACACTTAAGCCCTTAAAATCTGTGTTGAAACAGACTACTATATCATAAAACTTTTTGCTGCCATAGAGATTGAAACAATAGATGTGAGAAAGGGTGCAAACTGCCCCATTCAGCTAAACAGAGCATTAACTACAATTTATTTATTTAGTTAGTTTTTGTTAACCAGGTAGGTGCACTAGCCATGAAATGACTATTTTCAGGAACGACCCGCTTACCTTTGAGTGGTAGGGTAGGTTTGCTTTGCATACATCATTCATTTTGAATGGATTTTGATTCAAATGAGTAAAGAGTTTGGATGGCCCTGCTGATTATAAACTTGAATGTGCTTCTGAAGGGGTTGATGACAGTGATCCATGCTTGATAATCTGCCACAACGACATGCTTACATACAAAGAAAAAACTAAACATTTCTAAAAACACACTGATAAAACAGGTTAAGTAATGCAACCAGAGTAAAACAAAAGTGCCATGTATTTAAAGCTATTGTATAATGTAGTGTTAAGCAATTGGTACGATTTAATACTTTTATCATGTGATTTTAAAATGTTTGCACTTACATTGCTGATTAAGAACAGCAATAATTTTAATAAAATATACATTTTTTTTTTACTAGAACGTTATTAGGCACACCGGTTATCAGTTTCTTTGTTTTTTCTATGCACCAAGTAACTGTTAAACAGGCTTCATTATTTAAAATCTGAAAACTAGCAAAATGTGTTGTTTCCAGATTTATTCAACACGGACTGACTGCGAACTATTAATTAAAATCTAGTTAGCACTGCATGAGTTAGATGTCTTTAGATTTTAGAAGATATTCTACATAATGATTAATTTGCATTTCATTTAAAAAACAAACCTTTCTTTATATTGATAGCATATACAAGTGGCAGTACACTTATCTAACTATTTAAGTGATCAGTACATGCTGCAGCACATAATAAATGATGTATTAGGGAGCATTAGGGATGTATAGTGAACCCCCACAATTTCCCCACAATTTTTTGGAAAAAATCTCTGCATTTTGGGATAAAATTTTCTGCAATTTTCCAGTGGCCCTGGTGATTAGCCAGCTGGAAGGGAGGGAGGGAAGGTACAAGTCCAGGATCACCTGGCAGGAGGTGTGTAAATCTGTGGTAAGCCATCAGGGGGAATGCAAGTCACTGGACACATGGGAGGTTGTTTAAATCTGTGATCTGTTGGCAGGGAAGGAGGTGCAAATCCATGACTGCCTGATAGAAGGTGCACAAAGGCTGGGCAACCCAGGCCCTCCATCACTCACCTGGAGCTACGTACCGCACTTCTGCAAGGCCCTCAACCCCTTGCCAGTCATGGGATAGGACACCTTATGCACAACTCCAGGTTTCCCCAGTGAGTACTACTGTGCCAGCTGAGGGATTCTGGACACTCTTTGCAGAAGCAGTGAGACAATTCTGGTCAAGCTGCCAAGCAGCTCAGCAGATTTCTAGGGGCTACAGTCTCTCCAGGCTGGCATGTTTCTGAGGGCTACAATCCCTCCAGGCTGGCAAGTACAACTCTGAGTCCTGGCACAACAACAGTCATTTCATGATGTCTTGGCTACAAGCAGAGAGTGGGGGTAGGGTTGGGAGTTTGTTTGGTCAGTTATAGCCTGACTAAAGGCTCCATTGCCAGATTGTGTATAAACAGCTGTTTGTATTTTTGGAGTCCTCTAGAGCTCAGAATGATCGTGGTGCTGCAGTTCATGGCCTTCTGCCTGGCTTTTGTCTCTACCTTCTTCCTGATTATCGCCACCTGGACAGACTGCTGGATGGTGAACGCTGACGACAGCCTGGAGGTAAGTGAAGTGCTCATGTTTTAGTGCAGATTGTCATTCCTCTGTCCCAGTGGAAGAGTAACATGAAAGGAAGCTACACGGGATACTGCCTGTATGTGTAATGTTGGATCTGGGTGCAGTGGTGGAAGGTATATTGGGATACTGTATCTTTGTGTAATGCAGAAGCTGGGTGCACTGGTGGAAGGTTCAGGTATCACATGGTATACTGTTTGTGTAACGTGGGAGCTGGGTGCCAGATGGAAGTCACACAAGGGGTACTGTCTGTATAATGTGGTAGCTGGGTGCACTGATGGAAGGCACATGTGTGGCACTATGTACTGTATGTGGGAGCTGGGGACATAGATGGAAGGCACATGCTTAGTACTGTCTATTTGGGTAATGTGGGGCTGGATGCACAGATGGAAGATACATGTGGGACACTGTTTGTGTAACATGGGAGCTGGGTGCACAGATGGAAGTTACTCATGGGGTGCTGTCTGTGTGTAACAGAGGAGAGGGGTGCACTAACAGAAGGTACACATGCGATATTGTCTGTGTAACATAGGAGCTGGGTGCAATGGTGGAAGGTACACATGGGATACTGTATGTTAATGTAACATGGGAGCTGGGTGCAATGGTGGAAGGTACACATGGGATACTGTATGTTAATGTAACATGGGAGCTGGGTGCACTAATGAAAGGTGTGCAGGGATACTGTCCATTTGTGTAACATGGGAACTGGATACACAAATAAAAGATACATGTTGGATACTGTTTGTATAATGTGGGAGATGGAACGTACACAAGGGAAACTGTGTAATGGTGGAGCTGGGTGCACATACAGGAGGCACATGTGGGATAGAATACTGTCTTCAAAATTAATTTATTTTTTGCAATTAAGTACAAAACATGGATTGAAATAAATACTGCAAATTTAAAAACAGGGTATGAACAGATATATATATATATATATATATATATATATATATATATATATATATATATATATATATATATATATATATATATATATATATATACATATATACACACACACAGTATGTAAATATCTGTTTGCATTAACAGGGAGCTGGGTGCACAGATGGAAGCTACACATGGGATACCATTTGTGTAATGTGAGAGCTAAGTGCACTGATCAAAGGAAACGCTTGGGATATGGTTTGTGTAATATAGGAGCTGGGTGTACTGATGGAAGGTACATATGTGGGATACTGTCTGTGTAATGAGGGAGTTGGATGCACTTATGGAAGGTGCAAATGAGACACTGTCTGTGTGGCATTGGCAACTGGTGCACAGCTAAAAGGCATGAGTGGGATACTGTCTGTTTGTGTAACATGGGAGCTGGGTGCACTAATGGGAGGATTTACAAACGTGGGATACTGACTGCTTGTTTAAGGTGGAAGCCAGGTGCACTGATGGGAAGAAGGGACATGTGTGGGATACTCTTTGGGCTCCACGCACTTAAATGAAGACACTCGTATCTCCACAGTTGAAGTCTTTAAATTGTAATTAATTATGACAGTGGCTATCATTTCATACCTAACCCTGTTTTCTGTCCCACCTTCTTGTGTCATTTTTTGTTCATGTTCTTGTCCTTGTCCAATCAAACTATATAATTCTAGTATACCTTATGCCTACAAATGTATTTGTCACCGTATGCTGTAACTGTATGTAACTAATCCAGTTGCCCCTGAAAAAGGGACTCCACTGTCTCAGCGGGATTTACCTGGTTAACAAAATTCAATAAATAAAAACTGCCCTATGCACCATGATAGGCAGTGTGTTGGACCAAATTATTCTCCTCCCAGATGCCCATGGAACACCACAGGTGCACTCACAGCCATTCCCAACCATGCTGCCCTCCCCAAGCCCTAGCCATACCTGTCCTCATGCTGGTCATAGAATCACAGAATCATAGAATGTGCTGGCAATAAAGGACTGATAGGCCAATCTAGTCTGCCCTATTTTTCCTCCCTAACACGACACCTTGGACTATTTTTGGTCACATATCCCACCCTGTCAGGGGTCCTAATGCCCATTCTGGCTTGCTGCTATGAACCCCAGCCCCCTCCTTGCCATGGAGGGCTGAGGTGAAGAGGGCACTTGCTTGCACTATTTTTGATTTCAGTTAGAGATACAACAGTCCTTATGTAGATTGTTATATCCCATGATCCCCTACTCTCACTTAGCAGGGGGTCCTCTCCAGTATAGGACTGGACTTCTGATATTGAAACCTGGTGTCTGGCGCCCCACAGCTGGCGCTTCCCCCAGTGTTGAGCTATGCACCCATGCATTGGGACAACTTGGGATAACAAATCCAACCTCTGCATGTTTGCCTGAGATTGAATGTGCAGTGCATGGCTTCATACTCTGGTGTGCACCTTTTCAGGTGCATACCTGGCTAGATAATGCGTAGGGACCTATATGTGTACCCTGGGAGCTGGGTGCACTGAAGAAAGGATAGTGCACATGTGAGATACTGTCTGTGGGTAAAGGTAAAGGGTACGCTAAAGGTAGAGTTCATATGCAAACAGAGCAACAGCTCCATAGTTGGCACACACAGTTGTATCATGGAGTATGACAAAAAGCAGAGTGGGTTAATTTCCCTGACATTATGCTTTGGAATTATTTAGAGCAGATTCACTAAGAGTCAAGCCTGCAACCATGAGCCTAATGGCAGCAACTCAAACTATTCATCTAAATGAAATGCCAGGTGATTGTTAGAACTAAGAATCTGATCCACAAAGGGGTTGGGATCAGTTACCCAGCTGTGGAGGGTTGGTAAACCCATGGAGTTCCACATCAGCACATGCAGAGCACCCCATTACATCCACAACAGGATGTCCACTGGCACTCCACCCCGATCCCACTTCCCTTGCATGTCTATTTAAGGGGTCAGGTCTGAATGGGGCACGGAGAGGGTCTCACTCTGTGCAAACCATGGAAGATGTGAAGAGGGTACTAGCACTAGATCAAGGTGACCCAGCTGTAGCGCTTAAGCTTATGCATCCTACCTCTGCATCTGCCCTGAACATTTGTGGAGCCCAATTGCTCCCCACTTGTTGCTTCAAGCCCTCTAAGATGGGATGGATGACTAAAGGCATAATTGTCTGCTTGGATGTCAGATGTTTGGCCTAACTCCACCCCAGTATGCCCCGGCCCCAGCATGACCTCTGTGTGGCTGGTATTTCTGGATTCACTTGTATATGGCCATATCCTCTGTTGCC
The DNA here is from genome assembly GCA_016271365.2 of Neoceratodus forsteri. Classification (NCBI taxonomy): domain Eukaryota; kingdom Metazoa; phylum Chordata; order Ceratodontiformes; family Ceratodontidae; genus Neoceratodus; species Neoceratodus forsteri. Next base: position 614,580,842 of record CM057452.1, read on the forward strand.
AAGTCCTAGCGCACAGAGCTCCAAATCTGGATACATGTGTTTTACTCATATCTGGGCTGGCAGTATAGCTTTGAGGTTAGAGTAACGAGCTGTGAATGAACTTGGTACATTCAGCAGACAGACCTGGGTTTGATTCCCACAACCTCCACTTGCATACTGTGTGACTCTGAGTAAGTCACTTAACTCCCCATTGCTCCCAGATCACCCCTGAAATCAGGCACCTGTGCCTAGTGGGCCTTACCCAGTTACCAAAGAATAAAATAAAATAAAATCTTTGACCTTTGTGGATCAGATGTCAAGCTTTTAATCTTCTTGACACTTTAGATTCTTAGATTAGATTCTGGTTGGCACTTGTCTTGCAGCTTTTCAAATCTAGATTGGCTTCTCAGGCATTTTTTATGAATACAGCAGGAATCATCCTCAAGATCACTGTATTGGTCTGTGATTTGTGACCGAGGTCAGGTCTGTAGTTTGTGGCTGAGGCTGGGACAATGAATTGTGACTTGAGGCTGGATCCATGGTTAGTGACTGAGGCTGGGTCTGTGGGTTGTAACTGAACCTGGATCTGTGGGTTGTAACTGAGTCTGGATTCATGGTTTGTGGTTGAGGCTGGGTCTGTGGATTGTGACTGAGGCAAGGTCCATTTTTTTTGTTTTAATGAGGCTAGATCTGCGGTTTGTGATTGAGGATGCATCCTTGGTTTGCCACTGAGATTGGGTCCTTGATTTGTGATTAAGGCTGGGTCTATGGTTTATTAGCAAGGTTTGGTTTATGGTTTGTGATCGAGGATGCCTGTTGTTTGTGACCGAGGCTGTTTGTGGTTTACGATGGAGGCTAAATCTGTGGTTTTTGACTGAGGCTGTTTGTGGTTTTACGATGGAGACTAGATCTGAGGTTTTTGACTGAGGCTGGGTTTGTGGTTTGTGACTGAAGTTAGGTCCATGGTTTAAAATTGCTGCTGGGTCTTGGGTCTGTGGCTGAGGCTGGTCCATAGCTTGCGATTAAGACCATTCATGGCTTGTAGATGAAGCTGAGTCTGTGATCAAGGCTAGGTAGATTTAGTGGTTTGTGATAAAGGTTGTGTCCTCAGTTTGTGACCGAGCCTGGGTCCTTGATTTGTGATAAAGACTGAGTCTGTGGTTTATTAGCAAGCCTTGGTCTATGGTTTGTGATCGAGGCTGTCTGTGGTTTAAGATGGAGGCTGGGTCCATGGTTTGTGACTGAGGCTGGGTCTGTTGTCTGTGATCAAGGCTGGATCTACAGTTTATGATCAAGGCTGGGCCTGCAGTTTGTGATCAGCACTGATCTATGGTTTGTGAATTAGACTGGGTCCATGGTTTGTGACTGAGGCCGAGTCTGTGGTTTGTGATCAAGCCTGGGTCCATGGTTTGTGATCGAGGCTGTCTGTGGTTTAAGATGGAGGCTGGGTCCATGGTTTGTGACTGAGGCTGGGTCTGTGGTCTGTGATCAAGGCTGGATCTACAGTTTATGATCAAGGCTGGGCCTGCAGTCTGTGATCAACACTGATCTATGGTTTGTGAATTAGACTAGATCCATGGTTTGTGACTGAGGCCGAGTCTGTGGTTTGTGATCAAGCCTGGGTCCATGGTTTGTGAACAAGGCTGTGTCTCTGGTTTATGACTGATGCATGTTTTTTGGTTTGTGACTGAAGGTCTGTCCACAGTTTCTTATCTATGCCAGGTCTATGGTTTGTGATCAATGCTGATTTTTATGGTTTATGATTGTAGCTTGTTTGAGATTTGTGATTGACGTTGGATCTGTGGCATGTTACTAAGTCTGAGTGTAGTTTGTTATTGAGTCTGTGGTTTGAGAGTGGCTTGCTTTGTGATCAAGGCTACATCTGTGGTTTATGATCAAAGATTGGGTAATCAAGATCAATGTTTTGGTCTGTGGGTTATGATTTAAGCCGGGCACATGGTTTTGTCTGAATGTTGATCCTTGAGAATAGCCAGGCCTAAGAGAAGTACCACTAATTTGCTGGGAGATCAATATTTTTGGCTGTGGTACTGACTACAGTCAATGGCTTCTGTTTGCTACACTCCTTTTTTAAAACATGGAGCTTGTATATAACTTTGGCCCCTAATACTGTGCAGCTCTGCACTTATGCAACTGACCACAGAACCAACATCCTGTTGTATTTTATGTGATGCCACAGAACTAACATCTTGCCACAGATTTAATATAATGTTACATAACTAACATCCCACCACAGATTTTATGTAATGTCATAGAACTTGTAATTTGTGATGAATTTTGTGTTTTAAAAATATTGATTTTCCCACTTTCCTTCACACTTTGATCTCTGAGTGCCCTTCACCCATGCTCAGGATCTAATGTAACTGATGACAACAAATGTTATCTAACCAATGGCTGTACAGCATCCTGCTACAGAAATGTAGGAGTCCTGCTGCCAAGCACAGGCTGATATGAGGCAGAGAACTAGTATGCTGGTTATAACACTTCCTGTGGCATATCACTCTTCTGCCAAGGGGTCCTAGTGTCACCATTGGTTCTAATGGACAGGATGATGTGGTTGGTAATTTTCTATCAGCAGTGCCCACGGGAAGTTGTCTTCCTATGAACAGGGGTCAGAATATATGACTGAAAGGGCAAGTCAGGGCAGCATGAGACTAACTGCTTTTCACTGGTCTTGTTGCAGGTCAGCCAGAAGTGCAGGGGGCTCTGGTGGGAGTGTGTCACCAATGCTCAGGATGGGATAAGGACATGTGACCAGTTTGACTCCATCCTTGCTGAACACCCGTGTAAGTTTCTCAGGAGTCTGGATATTAGGAACCAACTGATTTTGTCAAACTCAGGAGAAAATCATTTTAATCAAAAGATATATGTGTGTGTGTGTGTGTGTGTGTGTGTATTTATATTTGTGTTTTGGGGGATGACTCCCTTTTGTATGCAGCAAATGTAGAGTACAGCACTCCTTTTAGCTGATATTCTGTCCATGATATTGTGCTGGTCACGAAAATTATTAGTGCACCCAAATCAGATGCAGTGGTGGTCCAGGGGATCTTCAATCTCTCAGGCATAGACAGGCATTTCAGGGGGCTAATCTCAAAGCTAAGACACAGTTCCTGCCAGCTTTCAAGGACTACTTCTTTAAACAGCACATCTAGCAGGGGACAAGACTGACCTTGTTTTCAGCAGTAGCGATAAGGACATCATCACTGTGAATGTCAAGGAAATGGTGTGAGAAACTGATCATAACCGAAAGACTTGCTGAGCCTCAGCAATCAGAACCCAGAATTCAGTGAGGAGGGCTTTGCCATCATGAAGGACCTCACAGTTAAGGGTCTACTCTACCCAGGTGCATGCGACTGTTAATATAGAGCACATGTGGGCTTTGTTAAAGAATATATCTGAAGTATCTGTGGAGGTTTTGCATCGCTGTATGCAATAAAGGAAAAAGATTCAGAAGTGCCCCCAACTCAGTGGGTTTGTCTAAGGCAATTGATCTTGGAAAAAAAAGAGGGCTTTAACTTCTAGAAAGTGACAGGTTGCATCCAGGCAAAAGAGGAGTACAGAGCAGCATTGGGACTGCAAGACTAGAATCAAGGAACCCAAGTAGGGGATAGAAGGCAGGATTGATGTAGGGGCTGCCAATAACATCAACATTTTTTTCCTGTGCAAAAATGGAAGAAGGAAGGAAGGTGAAGGAAGTGACTGGACCTCTGAAAACCAAATAAGGGGGAGAACCAGTGAGAGAATAAGGAACAATGATTGAGATAATGAAAGAATATTTTGCATTGGTGTTCACCAAGGGCCCGGGGGAGGAAGGTATTCATGGGAGGGCTCACAGCATCAAGGGTAACCATGATGCAGCCTTCAGACACTATGGCCACTGTAGTTGCTGACTACCTAGCTAAGATCAAGCCAGGCAAATGCCAAACAGTAGATGTGATACATTCCAGGTCTATGATGTAGCTAAAGAAGCAACTGGTGGAGCAATTTCCAGTAATATTTCATAGAAACATAGACTATGTTGGCAGAAAAGGACCAGTAGGCCCATCTAATCTGCTCTATTTTTCCTGCCTGTTACTACACCCTGGAACTTATTCGGTCACAAGTGTCTCTCCTTCCTCCTTTTCCTCTACCTATTATGCCCATGTGTCTATCCCATGCATGTTTGAAGCTCCCCACTGTCTTTGCCTCCACCACCTCTCCTAGCAAGCTGTTCTAAGCATCTACCCTTTCTGTGAAGAAGTATTTCTTTACATCCCTTTTAAACTCCCCCTCAAGCTTCATAGCATGCTCCATGTTCTGGTGCTCCTCCTCTGAAAGAGACTCCCATCTTGCACCTTGTTCACCCCTGTGGAGTACTTGTAAGTCTCAATCATGTCCCCTTTCACTCTCTTGTCTCCAGAGAGTACATATTAAGCTCCTGCAGCATCTCCTCATATGGTTTTGTGTACAATCCCTGCACTATTTTGTTAGCCCACCTCTTCTACCCTGTCAATGTCCTTGAGGAGGTGTGGTTCCCAAAACTGGATGCAGTACTCCACATGGGGTATCACTAGTGAGCTATACAGTGGCAACACTATCTCCCATCTCCTCCTAGAAATCCCCCTTCCTATGCAACCTAGCATCTAACAAACCTTACCTACTGCCTTGTTGCACTGCCCTAAGATGTGATAACCCCAAGGTTCCTCTCTTGCATGGTGACTGTAAGTACTTCCCCCCCATGTTTCCCAGCCCCAGATGTATAACTTTGCACTTTTTAGTATTGAAACCAGCTGCTACACCATAGACTACGCCTCTAATTTCCCTAGATACTTCAGCACTGTCTCCACCCCCTCCTGGGTCACCACCCTGTTGCAGATTTTTGTGTCATCCACAGAGAGATGCCCCTTCACTTCCTGTTCCTCAGCAATGCCACTTATGAAGACATTGAAGAGGAAAGGACCCAGTACTGATTCCTGTGGTGCTCCACTGGTCACTCTACCATCTTCCAAGTGACTGACATTTACCACTACCTTCTGCCTCCTGTCTTTTAACCAGTTTAATACCCAGCTTACCGCCTTCTTTCCCACCCCAGCAAGCAAGCAAACAAGGTTTCTTTTCTAAAGCACCCTATCCTTGAGGCATAGGGCTCTTAGGGCTCTTAACATAGAACAAGCAGGATGAGGAGCTAATTAAATAACTTAAAAACTTATAGATAATTCCAATAATAAAACAATACACTAAGTCCTGAAGGCTTCCCTAAAAAGGTATGCTTCAGACCCTGTTTGAAAGCTTTCATCGAGGGGGCCTCCCTCAGGGACCTGGGAATTGAGTTCCACAGGACCGGTGCCACCACCTCGAAGGCATGATCTCCAGATGTTTTTAACTGGACCCTGGGAACTGCCAGGAGGACCTCCTTGGCAGAACAAAGGGAGTGCAGGGGGCCGGCAGGGGGTCATAAGGTCACACAGATAGCCTGAACCCAAACTGTATGGGGCCTTGTTGTTGAGAAGACCCACATTGAAGGCAATCCTCTACCTAACCAGCAACCAGTGCTAAGTTTCTTAATCAACCTTCTTTCTGGTACAGTGTCAAAGACCTTGCTGAAGTCCAGATAGGCCACATCCACTGCACTGCACAGTCCTGATCCACTTCCCTCATAACCTAGTCAAAGAAATAAATTATATCTGTTTGACATGACCTCCCTCTGTGAAACCGTGCTGCTGTCCATTTGCTGTCAGGTACTCCATCAGGCTCTCCTTTAGCAGGGTTTCCACCAAATTTCCCCACCAGTGACGTGAAACTGACTGGTCTGTAATTGCTTGTCTCTTGCCTGCTGCCGTTCTAGTGCAGAGGTATCACATTGGCCCTCCGCCAGTCCTCTGAAACCACCCCCCATCTCCAATGAGGTGCTGAATAGTGTTGCCAGAGGGTTGGCTAGCATAGTGCAGTTAGGGAGGCAGTATAGCGCAGTGATTTAAGGCTCTGAGCTGCAAATCTGGAGACCTGGGTTTGAATCCCACAGCCCCCACTTGCATACTATGTGACCCTGAGCAAGTCACTTAACTTCCTTGTGCTCCCTGGTTGCACCTGTAAACAAGCTTTCAGCTTAGTGTATCTCACCTGGTTAAACAATTGGAAAAAAAAACTATGCTAAGGTCTTCTAGCACCTTTGGGAGGATCCCAACTGGCTCCATCACCTTGTTTTCCCTTATAGCGTCCAATCCCCGCAGACTCTATCTTCCAAAAATGGATTTGTGCCTACTCATTCCTCTCCCCAGTGCCTGCTGACACATGCTGGTCCATTCCATCCCCTCCATCAATATCTCTGGACAGGTGGGTGTTGTAAGACTGGAAAAGTCAGTGCACTTCCTTCTTCAAAAGGGTCAAGGATGTATTTATTTATTTATTTATTTATTTATTTATTTATTTATTTATTAAGCATCAGTTTACAACCTTTGAGCCAGAGGCTCGTTTACGAAGGTACCTCGTCACAAAGGTTTACAAAGGTACCTGTACCCAGGTAACTGCAGACTGGTAAGCCTGATATCACTGCTGCCCATGATACTAGTATCCATTATAAAGGCAGAATAATAGATTGCTTGTTAAAGGATATGTTTCTAAGTCCCTAGCAGTATGGCTGTATTAAGGGGAAATCACACCAAACCAACTTGATCATCACCTTCTTTGAGTAGATGACCAGGGAGGAGGATGGGGCAGGGCCCATAGACGTAGTTTATCTGGACTTCAGCAAGGTCTTTGACACTGTAGCACATGATAAGCTTCTGGACAAAGTACACCAGTACAGTTTACATGAGGGATACACAAGGTGGCTTGCTAACTGGTTTGAGCACAGAAAACAGAGGGTTGTGGTGGATGGGCAGGAGAGAGGAACTCTACAGCATCCCTCAGGGGTCGGTACTGGTGCCATTCCTGTTCAACATTTTCACCAAAGGTCCTGCAGGGCTCAGTGCTGGGGCTGGTGTTGTTCAATGTCTTCATCAAAGACATTGGAGATGGCATTAAGGGCAAAATGTGCCTTTTTGCAGATGACACCAAGCTCTGTGGGAGAGTGGACACAGCTGAAGGGATACAGGACCTACAGGAAGATCTGGAAAAGCTAGGGAGGTGGTCCAGGATCTGGCAGCTTGTCTTCAAGTCCAAGAAATGTGAAGTTATGCATATTGGAGCAAAGAATCCTAGGACAGAGTACTACCTGGGTGGAGTCCGAGTATCTGCATCAGAGGAGGAGAAGGACCTGGGGTGATGATCAGTAGTGACCTGAGGCACTCCACGCAGTGCAAGAAAGCAGCAGCAAAGGCAAACAAGATGCTGGGATGCATATCTAGGGGATCAGTAGTAGGAGAGAGGAGATTATACTGCCCTTGTAAAAATCACTGGTAAGGCCTCATCTAGAGTATGGAGTTCAATACTGGTGCCCACACCTCAAAAAGGACATTAACCTTCTGGAGAAGGTCCAAAGGAGGGCTACAAAGATGATGACTGGTGAGCAGGATAAGGCATATGAAGAGAGGTTGAGGGCACTGAATATGTACTCCTTGGAAGACAAGCGAGAGAGCGGGCACATGACTGGGACCGTCAAGTACTTGAAAGGGATAAATAAGGTTGATAAGGAGAGTCTCTTTAAGCTGAGTGGCAGCCATAACATGAGGGGGCACAGTCTTAAGCTGGAGGATGGGAGGTTTAGGAGGGAGGTCAGGAAGCACTTCTTCACAGAGAGGGTGATGGACACTTGGAATGTGCTGCCAGAAGAGGTAAGCTCATTGAAGACAGTGGGCAACTTTAAGAGAGGCTGGGACAGGTATAGGGGAAGGTAAGGATCATGGGTTGGGAGGACGGGAGGAGTGGGGACAGGGGGCAGGGACAGTAGCTCAAGCTGTGGATCCTGCAACATGAGCAGACTTGAAAGACCAAATGGTCTTCTTCTGCTGGCTTCTTCATATGTTCATACGTTCTAGATGCTGGGGTCTCCAGTAGGCTGCTTATGTTTGCTGATGACACTAAGCCAGCCAAGGTGGTGAACTCCCTTCAGGATGGGGACAAACATCAAGATGACCTGAACAAGCTGGGTAACAAGTTGAAATCCTGTAGTCTTAGAAACATAAAGACAATGACGACAGGCAAAGATCATTTGCAAGTCCAGACTGCTGGTAACACCATGTCACACCCTGAGACCTTTAGTCTATGTAGGTTTTTAGCCCACACTATCCACCCTTCTGCTCCTCGTTTTACTACTACTGCCCTAAGTCACTACTAAGCCTTTCACTCTGTCCCAGCTGAGCTTGAAACCATTAATAGTTTTGGAACCCACCACAACAGCTGGCAGATTGTTCACCAGCTCACCCTTCCTCCCTGTGAAATAAAACTTTCTCACATCCCTCTTGACCCTCCCCCCACCAGTTTACACTCATGCCCCCAAGTTCTTATTCTGTTAATCCTGCTTAATAGTTTCTTGCAGTTCATCTTACTCATTCCTTTCTAGAACTTGGTCTCTGTCGTACCTCCCCCCCCTCCAATCTGGCATCCAGGGAGTACATGTTCAGTATCTTAAGTTGATCCATATAAGATCTGCCCTTACTGGCCCTAAATCATTCTGGCTACCCTATGTTACACCATCTTGTCCTTCTCTTTCCTCAGGTGAGGACTCCAGAACTAGGCACGCTGCTTCAGGTGTGACTTCACCAGTGATCTATAGAGAGGTTGTAATACCGCTTTTCTTCTGCTGTCAGTATCCCTCCCGATGCACCCCAGCATCCAATTTGCCTGACTTTAGGCCATATTACATTGGCTAGATATTTTAAGGGAGTCAGTTATGATAACTCCTAAATCTTGTTCCTCAGACGTAGAGCCCAGCTTAACCTCTCCCATCCAGTACTCTGTCATGGGGTTCTTGTTCCTTATATGCATCACCTTACACTTTTTGGTATTGAATTTAACTGCCAAACAGTGGACTACCTCTCTAGACTTTGTAGGTCCTTCTGCATCTCCCTAATCCCCTCTTTGCTGTCCACCCTACCACTAAGCTTAGTGTCATCTGTGAACAGACACATCTTGCCCTGAATTCTTTTCCTGTGTTGTTGATGAATATATTGAAAAGGACTGGACAAAGGACTGAACCCTGTGGTACCCCACTGGTTAACTCCTTCACCTCTAATTTGACTCCATTTACCACAACCTTCTGCTGTCTCCCTTCCAAGCAACTTCCCACCAATCAGTGTGCATTACTGTACTCATATCCTTTAGTTTCTTCAACAACTTTCTGTGAGGCACCAAGTCAAAAGCCTTGCTGAAATCAGAGTATATCCACATCATAGCCCTTATCAACTACCCTCATTACCCAGTCAAAGAATACTATCAAGTTGGTCTGACAAGATCTTGCTGCCACGAACCCATGCTGTTACTATTCTGGAGTCTCTTTCTCACCAGGTAGTCTACTAGGTCCTCTTTAACTAGTGTTTGAATCAGTTTACCCACAACAGAAGTAAGAGTGAAAGGTCTACAGTTACTCAGTTACTCTTTGTCTCCCCATGTGGAGTGGAACTATGTCCTCTACCCTTCCAGTCTTTTGGAACTATCCCTGTCTGAATTCAGCTACTGAATAGCCCTACTAGGGGTTAAGCTAGTTCCAATGCCAATACTTTGAGCACTCTCAGATGCATCCCAGCTGGCCCCGGGGCCTTATCTATGTTTAGGGCTGCAAGCCATTTTCGTACCCTTTCACTAGTAAATATCTGCTGTTTCATCTCCAGGATCCTCCTCAACTGTCTTTATGGCACTCCCTAGCAGAGGCCCACTGTCCTCCCTTGTGAACACAGAGCTGAAGTAGGCACTGAGAGCAGCTGCTTTTTACTTATCCTCCTCCTCTATTATCCTGCCTCTCTCTGTTAATCTAATGATTTCCCCTTCCATCTTTCTTTTTCCTAATATATCTGATGAACTGTTTTTCCCTGCCCTTGACCCCCTCCACAATGTGGAGCTCTGTGTCTACTTTTGTATCCTTGACTGACCTCTTGGCTTCTCTAGTTCTCACTTGGTACCCCCCCATTCTTCTTTCCCATGTTTTTCCACATACCAGTTGAAGGCCTTCTATTTGGCCCTCACTGTCTCCCTGACCTTTTCAAAGAACCATATTGGTGTCTTGTACCTGTTTCCTTTGGTTTACATTCTTATGCATGACTTTGCTGCCTCAGAAATGGACCCTTAATTTCTTTCCCATCCTTCCTACACTCTTCTGATGCTTTCCACTCCAACTAGCTTATCCAGAACTAACTCCCTCATGTGGTTGAAGTCTGCTCTTATGAAAACAAGAACTCCAGCTTTTGATGGGGGCTTACTGGTCCAAAGAGCCAGCCTGAACCATATGGCATTATGGTTACTGGAACTTAGTTTCTCCTGCACCTGCACCTGCACTCCTCCTACCAATTCTGAGTTTCTGAGCACCACATTGAGAATGGCAGCCTGCCGTGTGGTTCCTTAACCAGCAGTACCAGCAGGCAGCCCTGCAATTTATCTAGCAGGGTCTGGCTTCTGGTATTCCCAGCTGCTAAAATGTCCCAATCAGTATCTGGCAGGTTGAGATCCCCCACTACCACCAACTTTCCCTTCACAACTCTTCTACTTTTGCTCCTAGTTCTTTATCTCTCTGTCTCCCCCCTGCGCTGGTGGTCTACAGACCATCCGCATGTATAGTTTCTTACCTGAGGCTGCTGTGAGCTGAACCCAGAGCAATTCTGTTTCCTCATTTCCTCCCCTGATGGCTCAGTCCTCCACTGCCTCAATGCCTTCCCTAACATAGAGAGCTACTCCTTCATCTTCACCTTTCCTCCATCCCACCCATAACTATTATTTTGATTAGAGTAGTGGTTTAAATTCAGAAATTGTCTTGTAAATAAGTTTTATTTTTTGTAGTAATTACTTTTGAAAGATGTTAGTGTTTAACCTTTTAGGTTGTTCATTTCTCTGTTGCCTCCTGAGTGTTGCAATTCAAAAAGAATCTATTACAGCTAAAAGATCCACAAATTAAAAATGTTTGGCTAATTGGTTAATTTCATTTAACCAATTACAAAAAAAATAATGGTAACAAATCAAGAAGAAATTTTTCAGGTAATATTAAAAAAGCAAATCTCAGGAGGATGTTACAGGCCTTTGGATCCTTTCAGGTTTAACACTGCTATTTCAAATCTATCTGGGGCAAGTTGTTTGGTATTAATATCGGGGGTGGGGGATATTGAAATGAGTCCAGGGCCTAAAAATATAAAATTGAAAATTTTTCACGATAATGCACATAGCATTGGGTCTAAGAGTGATATTTTAGCAACTTTGTTGAAAGATAATGATCCATGTATATTGGGGTTAAGTGAAACATGGCTCTCAAATAAACATTGAGATGAAGAATTTGGTACTCAAGATTATAAAGTATGGAGGGCAGACAGAAAATCTTGAGGTTGGGTGTGATGCTTCTTTTAAAATGAATATTGGATTATTCAGAAATTATAACACAGGGTAGTGAAAATAGTATAGAATTTTTAGCAGTACTTCTGGGACATTTAGGATTAGTAATTTCGATTGTTTATTCATCTCCAAAGGCAAAAATATCAGATCTGGAGATATTAACTAAAATAACTGACATAGTAGGAAGTAGACCTTTAATTTTGCTGGGAGACTTGAATGTGACTGGAAAAATATTAGAAGGAGACAATTAAAAGGTATAGTAACTAATTTGGGACTAAAACAACTTATAAAAAACCACCAGATATACATCAAATATGACAAATGGATCCATATTAGACCTAATTTTGGTGTCTACTCAAAGTGAAGTTGAAGCAACAGGTGTTTCACCCCCATGTCTTGGCGATCATAATTTGATCTGGGTTACATTGTCACGGTCTCAGTTTAAACAAAATCTGGTTCATGAAACCAAAAATTGGTCTAGGGACTTTAGAAGATTTTCAGAATCTAGATTTTTGGATAGTATGGGTAAAATAAAATGGGATTGATGCAAACTAATCCCAGATATTGATACTTCAATTAAATACTTTGCTCAGGCTTTTGAAGAAGTATGTGATTTACATGCACCAAAAATTAAAATAAAGACAAAACCTACTAAATTAACATGGATTAATGACAAACTTTTAAAACAAATTCGAATTAAAAACAGAATTTGGAAAAAAGATTTAAAATCAAAACTGGAAAAGGATTGTATTTCCTTTAACGTTGCCAGAAATAAATGTAAAAGGTTAATTAAGGCTTCAAAAAATTTATTTTATAAAAGTAAGACAGATTTGAGTACAGACCCAAGACAGTTTTGGAGAGTGGTTAAGAAATTGACCAAACCAGGAAGTGATTCTTCTGAGGAGATGCTAGGTTAAAAAAATGGCGACACTTTTACTGAAAATCCAAAGGAGATTTGTAATGTCTTAAACAACTTTTTTGTTGATCTCCCAAATTGTAAAATACCTTGTCAATCAGATTTAGAACAAACTAAAATAGAATTTTCACAAAATGGACTTCCCCCATTTAGATTTAAAGCTTTGACTATAACTAAAGTATATAAAACACTTCAAAATATAAACATTCACAAAACTTTTGGTAATGATGATCTAGAGGGTAAATTTTTGAAATTAGCAGCTTTCCATATAGCACCAATTATTACATATTTATTTAATTGGAGTCTTCAAATTTGATATTTTCCCTTATCCTGGAAAGAGAGTAGAGTTAAGCCAATTTTTAAAGGGGGAGATGTGGTAGAAGTTAATAATTACAGGCCCATAGCCTTATTACCCCTTCTATCAAAAAGTTTAGAGAAACGTGTTTCTATCCAGATAATGGATTATCTGGATAAATATAGTTTAACAACCAAACAATCTGGTTTTTGGAAAAATTATTCTACCACAACAGCTCTTTTGGAATTTTATGACCTGTTAAACAGGTCATTGGGAAACAATACAGAGACAGCTGTTATTTTTGTAGATCTTTCAATGGCTTTCAACCTGGTGGACCACCCCTTGTTAATTGAGAGACTGTATGAAATAGGTCTTAGAGACAATCCTTTAAATTGGTTAAAGTCTTATCTGGATAATCGATCCCAGAGAGTGGAGGTAAAGGGATGCTTATCAGAGAGAAGAAATGTTAACAGAGGGGTTCCTCAGGGATTGATTTTAGGACCTCTTATGTTTCTAATATTCATAAATAGTCTTCCACAGATTGTAGAACAAACAGAGATTCGACTATGTGCCGATGATACGGTAATAATTGCGTCTGGAAGAACAGAAGAAATATTGCAATCTAACCTACAGTCTGATTTTTTACGGATAGAGGGGTGGTTCACCAGGTCGAAGCTAATTATGAATGCAAAAAAAAACAAAATGCATGAATTTTCCATAAAAAAAGTGGTGATGTTATTCATAATCTATCTATCTACACAGGGAATCTAATTGAGTTGGAACAGGTTAAGGATTATAGTTACTTAGGGGTTATATTTGATGAATATTTGTCTTTTCAAGTCATATTACTGAATTGATTAAAAAAGTTAACAGAAGGGTGGGGGCGTTAAGAAGAAGTACTGATTGTTTAACATTGTTAGATAGGAAAAAATTGGCAGATCAGTTAATCATTCCAGTGTTAAGATACGGTGAATTAATATATAGGAACACAAAGTCCTACTGTCTAAGTTAGATAAAACTTATTATCGGGTGGCTAGATATGTATTAAAGGGGAATTATCGGACTCATCATTGCTTATTGCTGAATAAAGTAAATTGGTTGCCCTTAGATGTAAATTATCAGTGCCATTGGTAACCTTAATTTATAAAATGCAATATTTATCGGTAAATCATCCAATTTCATTATTATTGTTCTCAGTGAAATGTTGTCATAAACAGTTGTTAACTAGATCAGTTCATTTAAATAAAATAGTTGTAGGTAAATTTCAAAACAAATATAGGGATAGGTCCTTGTTATATCAAGCTGCCGGTTTCTGGAATTCTCTCCCTGATGAGGTGAGAGGAATTACAAGTTACTCTTTATTCATTCAAATTATAAAGGAGTTATATACTCACATTTGTAAGTGTTGAATGACCTTTGGATGTGTCTTTGGAATCTGTTATGATTTCTTTTTATAATAATTTATATGGATGTATTCTAGGTATATTATGTTGTTCATATTTATTTGTGTTTTAAATGTGGAACTTATTTGTATGTACTTAGATAGGAATTTACACAGGTCTGTCTTGTAAATTGGACTATGTCCAAATGACATGTATTACCTGTATAAAAATAAATTTTTACCTACCTAACACTCAAAATAAGTGATGCCTGGGACTATCAGGCTCCAGTTGTTAATCTCTGTGTCCTGAGTTTCTGTAAAGGCTAGGAGGTCTATCTCTGTCTGCCACTGTTGCCTGGAGCTTATTGATTTTATTTCCCAGACTCCTGGTATTAAGGCAGACCACTTTCCTTCTTGCTCCCGATCACTTCTTGCATTTTACCGGTCCTTCCCCCTTATTTTTTTAACATCTTTTTTAATTTCTTGTTTTTCTTGTTGTTTGTAGGCTTTGTGAGCCCTCTTTCCTTGGTATCTTCCCTTAACCTAATTTGAACTCCAATCTTTCTGTTTCCCTCCTCACTGCTACTAGTCCCATGTTCAGGGGGAGCACTATCTAGATTCACCACTTCCTCTCTCTTCTCAGTGGTTCCCTAGACTCAGCCTCCCCCACAATCAGTTTATCTGTTCAGTAATATAGATGTCAATCTTCTACCCCAGCACACTGCCCCCCCTTGTTAGATGAATGTTGTAACCCTTGAAAGAGCCTCCTGTCCCAGAAGCTCTCCTAGTCCCCCACAAAATAATACCCCTCCCCATGACACCATTCCTTCAATCACCCATTAAACTCCTTAGTACCTGGCTATGTACTGTTCAGAAGAGACCATGGTGCAAAAAGGGGGGTGGAGTGGCCCTTTCTGTCAATGAAAATATCAAAGTTACAGAAATTCAGAATACACATAAGGAGCCAGAAGAACTGTGGGTCACCCTGGAAACAGAAAATGGGACAGCCATATGAACTGGGGTTGTGTACAGGCCTCCAGACCAGGGGGAGGACATAGACACATTACTGTTAGAAGATATACAAAACATGACAGCTAAAGGGGAGGTTCTGATAATAAGAGACTTCAACATGCCAGATACAGATTGATCAATACCTGCAGGGACATCTGCCAGAACTAGACACATGGTGGATTCCCTGCAGAGGGAGGGCCTCAAACAACTGGTACAACAACCCACAAGAGACAGGGCTATCCTAGATCTAGTACTGACTAACAGGGAAAGGATCACAGATCTCCAGGTAGAAGTTCACCTGGGTGCCAGTGACCATCACATGGTATGGTTCAATTTGGCCACTAGAACAAAATCATCCCATTCCAAGGCAAAAATATGGGACCTCAGAGGAACTGACTTTGATAAGATGGCCAACAGAGTTAAGCTAGCCCTGGCAAAAAGAAATACAGGTGAGGGGTACAGGCAAAGTGGGCAAGCATTAAAGATGCAATACTTGAAGCAACTTCCCATTGTGTTAGTGAGAAAAGGAAGTGTAAAAGAAGAAGGAAACCACTTTGGTTCTCAAACACAGTAGCAGAAAAGGTCAGAGCCAAAAGGATGGCCTTCCAGAAATATAAGGGAAAGTGGCAGGACGAAGAGAGGGAGGCATACCAAACTTCTCTAAGGGAAGCAGGGAAGGCAGTAAGGCAGGCAAAGGCCCAAACCAAGGAAACACTAGCATGAACAGTAAAAGAAGGTGACAAGACTTTCTATAGATACATTAGTGAAAGGAGAAAGTCCAGATGGGGTATTGCTAAGATCAAAGGGGATAAGGGGGCGTGTGAGGAGGAGGACCATGTAAAAGCATCTATCCTAACTAGGTACTTCTGCTCAGTATTTACTGAAAAGAAGGTAGGGCAGGGCCCATAGTTCAGCACCATGGACACAGGGGGGAAGGAGGTGTGCACTAGTCCCTTCACAAAAGAAAGGGTCCTACAAGAGCTCAATAAGCTCAGGGTGGACAAGGCAATGGGACCTGATGGCATACATCCCAGGGTACTAAAGGAGCTAAGGATGGAACTAGCATAGCCATTATCAGAACTGTTTAGTGAGTCTCTAAGCACAGGAGAGGTCCCAGAAGACTGGAGAAGGGCTCGCGTGATCCCGCTCCACAAGAGTGGTAGCAGGGAGGAGGCAGGGAACTACAGACCAGTCAGTCTTACCTCAGTAGTGGGCAAGATTATGGAGGCACTCCTTAAGGAAAGGATAGTGCAACACCTGGAATCCATAGGAGCACAGGATCCAAGACAACATGGTTTACAAAAGGAAGGTCCTGTCAAACTAATCTCATAGATTTCTTTGACTGGGTAACCAGAGTGGTGGACCAAGGGGAGCATTTGATGTTGCCTACCTTGACTTCAGCAAAGCTTTCGATACAGTTCCACACAGAAGATTGATTAATAAGCTGGGTAGGCTCATGGTGGGTCAGACATTGGTCAACTGGGTGGCAAACTGGTTGACAGGCAGAAAAGAGAGAGCGGTGGTAAACGGTATACAGTCAGAAGAGATGCAAGTCACAAGTGGGGTACCTCAGGGATCAGTCCAGGGGCCAGTCCTCTTCAATATCTTCATCAGTGACATTGCAGATGGACTAGAGGGTAAGGCTTGTCTGTTTGCAGATGACACTAAGATCTGCAACAAAGTAGATGATCCAGATGGGGTGGGCAGAATGAGAAGAGATCTGGATAAACTAGCAAAATGGTTGGAAGAGTGGCAACTGGGGTTTAATGCAAAGAAGTGCAAGATCATGCACATAGGGAAGAGAAACCCTGAAGGCTGAGAGGGTAGTTGCTGGCAGTCACAAGGGAAGAAAGAGACTTGGGCATCATCATCACCAAGGACCTGAAATCATCCAAGCAAACCACTAAAGCAGTAGGTAAGGCTAGAGGGATGTTGGGGTGTATTAGTAGGGGTATCACAAATCGGAAGAGGGAGGTAATAATACCTCTTTACAAGACACTGGTTAGGCCCTATCTGGAGTACTGCATGCAGTACTGGAGGCCACACTTTCACAAGGACATTAACCAAACTGAGGCAGTCCAGAAAAGGGCAACCAAAATGGTGCAGGGACTGCAACAGAAAACATATGAGGACAGATTAACTGAGCTCAATATGTATACCCTAGACAAAGGGAGGGAGAGAGGTGATATGATTGAAACATTCAAACACCTTAAGGGCATTAACAAGGTGAAACAGTCTAACATGTTTCAATATAAGAAAAATAGCAGGACAAGAGGACACAGCATGAGATTAGAGGGAGGCCGATTAATGGGTAATGTGAGGAAGTTCTTTTTCACAGAAAGGGTGGTGGATGGATGGAACGGCCTACCTCAGGAAGTGGTGGATATGAATACAGTGCAGGGCTTCAAACAGGCATGGGATAGGCATAAGGGAGCAATACCGATTAGTATGAATAGATAGGCCATTGACAGAGCAAAGGCCAATGGCACATTCATAAGGTAGAAAAAGAAATGAGCAGACTGGATGAGCCTTGCGGTCCTTATCTGCCATCAACTTCTATGTTTCTATGTTTCTTAGTCTCCTCCTGCCTTCATCTAGCATCTGCATTCTCTCTACCCCACAAAGAGAAGGCCTTGGAAAAGGCTGGGAAACAGAGTGCACCTTCAGTCTGCCCTCCAGCTTTCGAATGTTATGCTTCACCACTTCCGCAGGTTGGTTTACCAGATTGTTGGTACCCAAGTGTACCAGCACCCCCAGTTCTCTTTCTCCACCACCCTCTCTACCCTATCTATGTCCTGGATGGCTGATTCACAAGGAAGACATCTGATCACCCCCTCCTCTCTCTCCTGCCCACCATCTTCTCAACCCCCCTAATCGTTGAGTCTCCAATGGCTAAAACTCTCCTTGCTGACTTCCTTCTGCTCTCCCCCAGGTGCCACTGAGTCATTCTGTTCTCTCCCCTGACAAACTCAGTGTCCGCCCCACACACTCACACACACAAAACCAGGTACTCATGCTTCCTCCAGGGGTGTAAAGCAATTTGCTGTTGGAATGACATGGGTTTGGTTGAGCCCCTTGAGGCTGTCATGAGATTTCCCTTCCCTTCCCCACCATTCTCCAGTCCACTGGGCCAGTGTGGCTCTGGGGGCAAGGGGTATGGGGTGTGATGACCAGCTGAGCTGGTGCTACAGATGAGATATATCATCTCTCACTGCTACTAGCTGAGCATGGAGCTCTGCAAAGGTTTTGCAAATGAGTCAGCATCCTCTCCTCCAGAGTGTAACCCTGGAGAAGAGCACCCCACAGTCCCTGCAGCTGACTACCTCCCCACTGTATATCTGCTCCATACTGGCTCTATAACATTTCCTGGACCACTGATAACTATCTTCCTACTGCCTGCCTAATATCCTTTAATAAAGCCAAACTGGTCTACCCTTTCTAAAGAGTTGTACTAACGTTCCTGCCTTACACAGTTTCCAGCTATCCCTCCTTTGGCTACTTCCTTGCACCCCTACCCTAGATAGGCAGTTCACAAACACTGCAAATTACATAGTACTTTAAATACAACAGACTTACAAAGTACTTAATACAGTATTACTAATAAGAGGTAACCCATATAATTGTCAGCATCCCAAAAATAATGACACACTGCATGCAGCTTAAGGTGCTGCCTTTACTCAGTCACAACCACAACTCAGATATAAAAAGCAAAAAGGTACACACAGTAAGCAGGATAACTTTATTGTTTTAATTAATCAACTGTGTTTACCACCTGGTGACAAAACCCAGTGGTAGACACGACTGATTAAAATTACAAAGTTATCCTGCTCATTGTGTGCACCATTTTTCCTTTTATAAACCACACAATTGCTAAGTTGGTATAGCCTAGATAGAGAGTTACCAGGATTCCCTATACTGGCAGGTCTACTAGTTGCAGCACATGTTGCTTACCTGACAACTGCACGTACAGCATCCCATGTTGTCCTGCAGTCTCCCTGCAATACCCTGCAGATGTTCCCAGGTCAGATGTTCCACTCCTACTCTAAGCCACTCACGTGATGGGTTGTTTGGGTGGACTCAACTTTAAGCTCCATTCAGTTGAACTCAAGTTCAGTGTAATGGAAGTGAAGTCTAAATGTAGGTAACTTCTTCACTTCTGCCTAATCCTAACCCAACTTTTTACAGCTATCCCCCCAGCTATTTGTAGGGACAAGTTTCACCTGCCTTCCCCACATTCAGGATAGAATACTGTTAACTGTGCTTTTATGCACTGACTGAAGGTCCCAATCTAATTTGCAGACCATACACTTAGATTCAATGTAGCCAAGTACAAGATTCAATACTTGGGGAGGAGAAACAGAGGTAGGATTTACAGTATGGGTTTCCCAGTTGCTGTAGTGGAGGTAGCAAAGTATGTGGGTGTCATAACTGACAAGGAACTAAGCCATGACAATCAGTGCACAACTGGTGTTGAGAAGGCTGTAAGAATGCTAGTGTGCATGAAGAGGGGTGACCAGCAGAGCAGAAAGTAATCTTGCCATTTTCCAAGATCCATGTCAGCCACTCTTGGAGTACTGTATGGAGATTTGACATAGGACATTTAGGCAGTCAAAAGGGTGCAATGCAGTGTCACAGAAATGATCTGTCGTAAGGAGGGCAGAAGTAATGTAGAGTGGCTGAAACCCCAAACATGTTTACCCTGAAAAAAGAAGGCTGAGGGGACATGATCTCAGTCTTCTGCATACTCAAGAGTATCAACACGATTGACTGAGCTATTTGATATAGTGTGCTGCAGCAGAATGTGTAGACATGCAATGAAGTGCAAAGGTGGGAAATGTAGGGTTACTGTTAGGAGGTACTTCTACTCCAAGAGAATAATGAACCTATGGAACTACCCACCAGCGGAGAAAGCAGACATGAAGACAGTACGGGCCTTCAAGGTAAACCTGGATAAATGTCTGCTTACCAAAGGAATAAAGGTACTCTGGGTAGAGGAGTGGGTGGAGAAACCTTATAAATTAGTACTTATACATGTTTTCACAGCATACTTATTAAGTCTTGATTATGAAGTGGTGACTATGTGGCAGACATGATAGACCTAGAGTTCCTTCCAACCTTAAATTACTGTCACTATGTTGTTGTGCTATGTTATTCATGTTGTGCTTTGTTATATGTTAGTATATGTTATGTTATGCTATGCTATGCTATGCTATGCTATGTTAAGTCATGCATGTCATGTCATATCAAGTTCATGTCATGCTGTGCTATGCTATGCTATGCTACTGTAGGTAGCACATTAACCTGACATGTACTAGCAGTACTGGAAAGCAGTATGGTCTAGAGCTAAGCTAAGCACAGACATGGGGCATTTATTTACTTATTTTTTTATTTATTAGCTTTTGGTAACCGGGTAAGTGCATTAGGTAACAATCCTGCCTATTTTCAAGCATGACCCGGGAGAGTACAATTTACAAATGAGTAATTACATGCAGTTCACAGGGTAAGTACAGTACTACAGGAGATCACAGAGATACAACTTAATCAGGGATAACATTGTTGACCACGTTGAGGGTGTAGAATTGTAACAGCAAGGCTAGGGCTATAAGACAGTCCAGACAGCAAACACAGTAGAGTAAGTGAAACCAGTAAGCAGGACACAGGGTAACTGAGAGGAATTGGGTACAGACACAGGAGCCAAGTGCATGAAGGTGAGAGAAAAGTGCAGATTTAACAGCTAAGTGAGATGAGGAGCCCTTTAGGTACGCAGGTAGGGAGTTCCAGAATTTGGGGGCAAAATGTGCGAAAGCAAGCTCCCTATTTTAGTCAAGCAGAGAGGGACGGAGAGCAGAGATGAATTAGAGGACCTCAAAGTTCAGGAATGGATCCTGAGAGTGAGCATGGCTGCAATACAGCCAGGACAGGGTGCTCTATTCATAGTCAATAAAACAACCCAGAGAGAAGGATTGCTGTGATTTAGGGGACAACCAATGCAATGAGGAGTATAGGAGATAGTGGTGGGTAAGGCGGGGGGCAGAGAGGGCAAATTTACAGATGTTGTTATAGGAGGTGTCCCATTTATGAAGGATACCCTGCGTTTGCATGAGATAGAGTAGGGAGAGCATAAAGTAGCCTAGGAAGCAGTACACCTCGCGCCACAGAGGTTCTGACAGCAGGGGTAAGGGAGCATCGCACATGGTAGGCTGCACCTAACTTGGCATTTACAGATCTACAAACCTCATTTATATGTGCAGAAATATCAAGCTCAGAATCTAGGGTTACTCCAAGGTATCTGAAGGTATCTGTTGACCTGACTACCGTCCCATCATAGCTGAGCATTTGAAGCTTAGTAGACTCAGCGTGGACTTTCCTGGCAGATCCAAAGAGCATGAACTGAGTCTTCAGGAAATTGAGAATGAGAGAGTTGGAGGAGAGCCAGTTTTGGATCAGTTGGAATGAGGAAGAGAGGTGAATGTTAATTTCAAGGACAGACTGGGAGGCAGCGTAAAGCACCAAGTCATCAGCATACATGATGGAGTGACAGTGTGGAAGAGAGGAGGGGGTTTCATTAGTGAAAATGGAGAAGAGTAAAGGTCCTAGAATGGAACTTTGAGGGACACCACAGGTGATAGGGGCAAGGGATGAAGAACTTTCCTGAAAGACGTGGATTGGGATCAGTTGGTGAGGTAGCTACTGAACCAGGACAGGGTAGATCCAGAGGCCCCTAGTAAGTAGAGTTTGTTCGGGAGCAAAGGGTGGTTAACCAAGTCAAACACTTTGGTGAGGTCAATAAAGATAGCACCAGTGAGGAGTCCTTTGTCCATATTAGATTTGCTCTTGCTGGTGAGAAGTGTGAGGGTGGTGGTGGTGCTGTGTCCAGCCCTGAAGCCATGTTGAGTAGGAGATTGAATATTAATGTTTGATAGGTGTGTGGAGAACTGGCAATGAATAAATTTCTCTAGCATCTTACTGAGGATTGGTAGTAAGGCTATGGGCCAGTAATTGGCTAGAACTTTCGGGTCACCTTTCTTGAATACTGGTATAACCTTGGCAGCTTTCCAAGCTGTAGGCACTGTAGAGGTGCAGATAGACAAATTAAACAACCTAGTAATCGGGGTAGCAAGGAGGTATGCCCCAAGTCTAATTATCATTGGTTCAATACCATCAGGCCCGGGGCTACCTCGGGGATGGATTGAAGTAGCCTGAGAACATCCGACCGTGCTATATTAGGGAGGGTAAGCAGTGGAGGAGCTGAAGGGGGGGATGGGATCACAGGGTCCTGAAGAGGAGATGTTAGGAGCCTCAGTGAAGAGTAAGTTAAAAGCATTGGGTATGGTACGAGGGTTCTTGCACAGAGAATAATTTATTAGCATATCCTTGGGAGACGGATGCCTGGTGTTTCCCAGTATCTTGTTGATCTGGCTCCAATACTTCTTGGGGAAAGAGGCAGAAGACTGGAGGAGCTTCCGGTAGTAATTACTTTTGGCAGCTCGGACCTCTTTCTTACAGGCATTACGTAGTGAACGATAGGAGTCATTAGCAGTAGACATTAGGAGGCATTAACACAACTTATTCACTGCATGACCTTGAGTAAGTCCCTTGACCTTCCTGATCTTCAGTCCCTGCCAGTTGTAGCCCCCACAGTGAATGAGGTGTTGCATTTGTTTTGGGATATCCTGAGTACATATAAAAATGCAACAGTATTGTATGCAGAGTGTGGTGCTGATGGATAAGGGCTGAACTGAAACTCCACTTGCATACTGTGTGACCCTGAGCAAGTCTGAACAAGAACTAAGGGTAGAACTAGTGACACCACTGACTATCCTCTTTAACAAATCATGAGAGGATGGGGTGGTACCTGAGGACTTGAAGAGGGTGGATGTGATTCCACTTCACAAAAGTTGGAGCAAGGCAGAGGCAGGAAACTACAGATCTATTAGTTTGACCTCAGTGGTAGGAAAAATGATGGAATCACTTTTGAAGGAAAGAATTGTTGAGTACCTAGAGGCCAGCGGGGCACAAGACCCAAGGCAGCATTGATTCACAGCAGGAAGGTCATGTCAGACGAATCTAATAGACTTCTTTGACTGGGTGACCAAAGTAGTAGACCGAGGAGAGGGGAGCTGTGGACTTGGCCTACCTAAACTTTAGCAACGCATTTGACACAGTCCCACACAAAAGATTAATATACAAGTTAGCCAGCCTTGGAGTGGGTCCCAAGATGGTAGCCTGGGTAAAATATTGGTTGGACAACAGGATGAAGAGGGTAAAAGTAAATGGAGTCCACTCTGAAGAAAGGGGGGGTTACTAGCAGGGTACCACAGGGTTCAGTACTGGGACCGGTCCTCTTTAATGTCTTTATATATGACATTGTGGAGGGACTGAAAGGAAAAGTATGTCTCTTTGCAGATGACACAAAGATCTGTAACAGGGTCGATACACAAGGTGGGGTGGAAAGGATGAGAAGGGACTTGGCAAGGTTGGAGGATTAGTCAAATGTTTGGCAGCTTGGATTCAATGCAAAGAAGTGCAAAGTAATGCACCTGGGAAACAAAAACCCAGGGGAAGAGTACACAATGGGGGGTCGAGATACTAACAACAACAAAAATGGAAAGGGACCTGGGGGTAATCATATCAGACGACCTAAAGACGGGCAAGCAATGTAAGAAGGCAATAAGGAGGGCTGGAGGAATACTGGGATGTATAGAGAGAGGCATCACCTGTAGAAAACAGGAAGTTGTTATCCCTCTGTACAGACAGTTGATGAGACCCCATCTGGAGTACTGCATGCAGTTCTGGAGAACCCATTTCCGCAAGGGCATAGACAGGATGGAGGCTGTCCAGAGGAGGGCAACCAAAATGGTGCAGGATCTGCACCAGAAGACATATGCAGAGAGACTAAAGGAGCTTAATATGTATACCCCTGAGGAAAGGAGGGAATGGGGGGACATGATAGAAACTTTCAAGTACCTCAAGGGAATCAACAAAGTCCAAGAGGGTAGCATCTTTCAGAAAAAGAGATGTGCAAGAACAAGGGGGCACAATATGAAGGTAGAGGGGGATGGCTCAGAGGTAATGTGAGGAAGTATTTTTTCCAGGAGAGGATTGTGGATACATGGAACAGCCTTCCCGAGGAGGTTGTGGAGTCAAAAACAGTGGGGGAATTCAAGAATGCATGGGACAGACATAAGGCAATTCTAGTGGGGGGTAGAAGGAAGTAGGCTGTTGGTTAACTAGGATTTGTAGCTTATCCATTAGATAGGGAAATGGATAGACTAGGTGGGCCAAGCGGTTCTTATCTGAAGTCAAATTCTGTTTCTATGTTTCTAAGTCACATAACTTCCTTGTGCTCCCAGGTTGCACCTGGAAACAAGCTTCGGCTTAGTGTGCCTCTCCTGGTTAAATAATTTCCCCTTCCATCCCCTGGTACTGATAAAGCCATCCTTGCTCAAAAAATCTGAACAAATGCTGGTTAGTGGGTGTTATAGGAATCTGGAGAAACATTTTAACAAGATGCTTGTGTTTGTAGAACTTCCCCATCGATACTGCCTGCATAGTAGTTCTGAGGGTCACCTTCTCAAAGTAAGACATTGGAATAAACTGGATTAGTCTCTTTCGAACTACCATTGCTTTGAAGTCCCTGGTCCTTTCTGGGAGCTATAATAAGATAAAATATTCTCCCAGCCCCATTTCTCAAAGGGAACTTGAGATAATAGCTGGATTATCCATGAGTTGGAATACATTTCTTATGACTACAGTTACTTCTTTGAGTTTTATGAAAAGGAAAACTAGCAAGAAGCTTCACATTTTAGAATCTGTTTAAACAGAGATTGTTTGGTACCTAATTTCTGAAAACCAAGAAGGCACCCTCTAAAAAGGAGAAGAGAGAGAGAGAGGGCATGTGTTTGTTTTGTTGTTGTTTTTTTAACTCTCTTTATGCTCCTACACACTGGCCCCATAGGATCTCTCTCTGGCAGGACTCGGGGAACTGGCCTTCTCCTGCTCACCTGAGATCCCGCCAGACTGAACCTCTGTCCCGGGGTGCTACATCCCAATTTGCTGACCCCCGGCTCTGAACCCCCTGAGGTCAGGCTGCCAACTCCTATGGGCACTCTGTCTATAATCTAGAAGGCAGCTGGAGTGATAAGGACAGCCAGATCCTGGCTGGGGCTGATCCAGCATTGAGCATGGTGGCCGCCCGCAAGACCTGCCTTCACCTTCCTGGGTGCCAGGGCTTTTCCACTGTTCTGGTCCCAGAGGCATGGATGTGCAATGACATCTAGCATGTGACAGGAGCACTCCTGCACCCACCTGCAGGATGTCTACTGACACCTCCATACCCCTCAACGTACCCCTGCTAGCTGCAATGCTCCCAGTCTCCACTGGGAGCTTCCAGAACTACAGGACACAGAGTCCACCTTCCCAGGAGAGAACAGCAGTCCAACAGATGCTCAATCCTCTATTCCCCAGCCAACCCCCATTGACCTGAGTCCACTCCCGAACACGGGTCGGCGGTGTGGCTCAGGGTAGGGCTCATGTCTCAACCCGCAGGGCCACTGGGTTGGCTGAGAAGGCATGTGTTAAAAAGCATGCTTACACTGCCATCTTTCAGTTAATCAGCTCGTGCACATGGGCTGACGTGCTGCAAAGTTGGCAGTGTAGACACTTACTGGACCATCCCCAGAGTACTTCAGATGCTCTTTTTACCCAGTGCAGGAGTGGGAACGTTTATCAGACCAAGCAAATTTTGTGGCAGTGTAAATCTGCTGCAATGCTCACTCTGATGGAAAACCTCCACTCCCAGACTGATGACAGCAGTGAGCGCATCACCAGCATGTCACTGCTGACATTGAAGTGAACAACCCAGCCCCCAAATGTACTATTTGGCATAACCTGCATTGGCGCGAGGGTGCACTGTGTAAAGACACAATTGAGCCCATTGGACAGATTGGAGCAGGAATGGTGCAGTGCAAATCTCAGAGTGCTGCAGCTGTGTAAACAAGGCTAAAAACACTTCTACTAGCTTTACATTGGAGGATGTTAAGTCTGGAACTTCAGGCTAGGTTTGGTACCTTTTTTACACAGATCCACATAATTAGCAAGTGAGCACAAATGGTGCCGGGTGGTGGAAACTGAT
Organism: Neoceratodus forsteri; assembly: GCA_016271365.2. Taxonomy (NCBI): domain Eukaryota; kingdom Metazoa; phylum Chordata; order Ceratodontiformes; family Ceratodontidae; genus Neoceratodus; species Neoceratodus forsteri. The sequence goes on from CM057452.1 coordinate 614,607,024, forward strand.
GGGCTGGCTAGCCCTAACAATTCCATTCAAGGACATTAGTACAGTTGCACTCAATGGGAAAACTTTAAAAAAACAAGGCATATAGCCAAAACCTTTTGTTTAATACTCCTGTTTTTATTATCTATTACAAGAGCTACTGACATCCTCAGGTCCGGCAGCTTGCGACATGGAACTGCCTGCTCAAAGACCTAATAGATCCAGTACTGAATTTTTTTCATTCAGTGATTAGTTCTTTTACTTACTCAGGCCCACATATTCAGACAAGATGCATTGTGCATCTCTGGATGTGCCACACATCCTCGGACTTGCACGGGCGGTCGGGGGCATGGCCATATTCTAAGGCCACTGATGCACTGAGCACCCCTGACTGTGCCACCACGCACAGCATTGTGATGCACCAATGCAAATGAGGGGTCCCTCATGCATATGCCATGCATCACAATATTGAACCCCCCCAAGTGTAAAAAATGGCCAACT